>LR990967.1:11257623-12515247 GCA_905163465.1 Craniophora ligustri
CGCGATAAAATAACATCAATACAACGCGATAAAATCCTTAAAAAGTAGTTTTATTTCGAAGGAAAATATAATGAAAAATCTGAATACCTGAGGGATTTTCTCAACATCACGTGAAGTCTGCTCACCCACAATGGGTCAGTGTGGTGGATTATAGACCTACTGCTCTAATTTTGAAAAGAGAGCCGCGCCCTGTGGCCTGACCGCAATGGTTAACCATAATTTCGCTTTCATAGTTTATTTGGTTCAAATTCCACTTATGCACGCCTGATTGAAATTAATAAATTTTTAAAGGTCGCTAAGTATACTTATTGTTTTCTAATCGTCTTCAACTCGATATCTTTTGAAATGTATAGGTGTCAAGACTTATATAATTCCTAAATTTTAATTTATTTGATTAATTAATACCCTATTAAGAATTAATCTACTTTAATTAACGTGTAGATCAAAAAAATTACTTAGATTTAATTACGTTACTAATTTAAGAATGTGCTGTAGCTGTATTAAGTACTTTTTTATTAAATAGGTCATCGAACCTAGCTTTTAAACTTTTTTATTTAACATTTTATTGTATTTTTTTCTTTTTGATATGGAAATTTAATTTTGTATGGGGCCCTTAATTTATGCCTACGTAATAGCTATGTAATAAATTATTAAGGTATGCAGATTAAGCACACTTAATCTTTCTATCACAAAATCTTCTTAAACGAGGAAACTATCAAGTTCCGTAATCTAAGTAACTACTTCAAGTAAATGTAAGATATTTGTGTCAAGAAAAAACTGAATGAATCTCAAAGAAATAACAAGTAAGTATTAAATTAATTATAACTATGTTTAGCGTCTCAACGATAAGCGAAAACATCGCAAGACAATATAATACACATACAAAATTAATATGTCACATTGAATTGTCCGTTGACATATCAATTATTGGCATAGGCGAGCCTGTGAAAGTGTCCAATGGCTGTACAAGATCGACATTGTTTTCACCAAAGAAGAATTGGACGGGTGTCATTAAAATCATAATTCTCGTATGGCCCGAAGGCCGAATCTTAGGAAGAGCCCGGGAGAGAGGCGTCGGCGATCCACCAGTATATAAACCAACGGTCGGTGGTACAGAGCATCACACAACCACGACACCTCCGTGAGTCAACATGAAAGCGTTCTTGGTAGGTATTCGTGCAGTGAAAGTGACTTGTGACCTGTGTATTGACCCCCGCTCCTGTGACCGCGCACTCGTGCTTCCTCGTTGGATTGTTCAGTGCTCCGATCGCTCGGCTCTATTCATCGCGCATCGAGTGCATCTCGATTTAAACCGATCAATAAAGCCGAGCAATCGATAAAGATGTATATAACAGTGTTGTATAAGAGTGAATTTTCTGCCGCAGGTATTAGCTGCCGTTGCGGCCCTCGGCTCGGCTAGGCCCGAGGCGGGATACAGTTACAGCGCGCCCGGAGGCGGCGGCTTAGGTGGACACGGTGGACTCGGTGGCCTCGGAGGCGGCATCGGTGGCGGCCACGGAGGGTTCTCCTCTGGTGGTCTGAGCTCCAGCAGCTTCGGAGGCATCGGCGGAGGTGGCCACTCCTCCGGAGGATTCTCGTCCGGCGGAGGCTCTGGCTTTGGCGGCGGCTTCGGCGGCGGCTCCGGCTTTGGCGGCGGCTCCGGCTTCGGAGGCGGTGCCGGTTTCGGCGGCGGCTCCGGTTTCGGCGGAGGCGCTGGCTTCGGTGGCGGTGCTATCGTCCAGAAGCACATCTACGTCCACGTTCCTCCCCCAGAACCCGAAGAACAACGTCCTCAGGTGATCAGCGGCGGAGCTATTCCCCAGAAGCACTACAAGATCATCTTCATTAAGGCACCAGCTCCCCCCGCACCCGTCGCGCCCATCATCCCCGCTCAGGCCCAGAACGAAGAGAAGACCCTCGTCTACGTGTTGGTCAAGAAGCCCGACGAACAGCCCGACATCACCATCCCCACCGCCGCTCCCACTCAGCCCTCAAAGCCCGAGGTTTACTTCATCAAGTACAAGACCCAGAAGGACGGTGGCGCTATTGGCGGCGGCTCTGGTATCGGCGGCGGCATCGGCGGTGGTATCGGTGGTGGTAGCATCGGCGGCGGTATCTCAGGTGGTTCCATTGGCGGCGGTATCGGCGGCGGCCATGGCATCTCTGGTGGCTCCATCGGCGGAGGCATCTCCGGGGGCTCCATCGGCGGCGGCCACGGCGGCTCCGGCGGCGTCAGCACCTCGTACGGCCCCCCCGGCCAGTCCGGCCCTTACTAAACAGCGCGACGGGCGCGTGCAATTGTGATACCTGCTCTGCCGGCGACAAACCTAGATATAAGTAGAGAAAAAAATTACGGTGCCTAAATGTATTTATGTAAATAGTAATTTTAATGTACTATAATTTTAGTTGTATTATAAATTCTTATTTTTGCATAAAAAGTTATAAACAATGTATTAATTTTAATGTACGTCCCTATATCCCATACACACAACAACACACTTGAGTCACGCCATGAAGTTGTACAAACTGCTCCATTCGAGCTTAAAATTTAAATTTTGAAAAGGCGTTCACCCACAGCGCACACATTTAACATGTCAATATCATTAACACGCTGCATAAACAAGTGTATGGTAGAAAGTGGTATTTTCTCCGATGTGGACGATGTTGCGCAACATCGGTACAGCGTGACCTCTTGTTTACATAATGCAGCCAGAACGGTGATGTTTGCAACATCTATAATATAGAAAATAAGAGAGTTTCGCTAAATATTGTATTATGTAACACACACCTATTGCAGTTCTTCACAATACCGTTGCGTAAACCTTGACATTTCTGTATATTTCTCTTGTAGCGTTAAGTAGGTACCACTATAGCTTCGGTGACATCATCAAACTTAATGAGAGCGACCGCTGACATAATGACGACAGTTTGCAAGCATTAAGGAAAGGGAATTCGAGAGGAGAATACTCATTTTACGCGAACATATTTAGCATATATTACACAACAACGATGACACGGAAAGAAAACATGTTTTAGCTAAATATTTATAACATATGGCCACTTTCGCAACTTCCGTGCGAGGCGTGTTTGGGCAACTCAGTAATATAATGACCACTGAATATTGTACATAAAGTGAACGTTGATTCAAGTTACAACAGCAATACATTTTTCAACGCAAATATTTGAATAAAAGTTAGAATGCCAAGAAGCTTTTAAAACTGTCACGCTTTATTTCAATTCTAAGAACGTGTAAACATATTTCTTATAGAATCTATCTTATGAGCTAAACAAACAAGCGATATGCAATAATTTTAACACTTTCAACACTGTTACTCGTCACCTCCATTCACGTTAACTTATCCGACGAATAAAAATACACAAATATATAAAGTCATAAAATATGAAATAAAAATATTATTATATAAATACTATATAACCTCTTTCATAACTTACCTGTTCCGTGATAGGATTCCTGACAAACAGAGTGACAATTCGGGTTTTAATTTTTTTTTTAATCGTTTCTTCCCTTTCGGGATGAGGCAAAGGAATCTAGTCCATACAGCCTAGTCTTCAGTATTCTTTTATTTTATTTATGATGGATGACTGGATGATTCATGATAATGGTTGATGATAGGGTGAATTAATGGTTTATGAAGGGTGATAGATGATTGTTTTTTTCCTAGTTTCAGTAAATATGTGGTTCTTTACTGAAACCTAAGGCGGACTTCTTGGGAGAATTTGAAAGTCACGTTACACTGTTTTGTTTCATTTGCCAACACTCATGCACGTTTTCAAACACTTAACGGTTAATAATCCACCATTATTATACATTAATGTTCATCAAAACACAAATTTTAGAAAATAAAACAAAGCTGCTGAACATGACGCTTCACTTTCCCGCCAAAAAGTCCCTCGGGTTTTAAAAAATCTGTTTTTTTTTTTTTACGTGCGTGGAATTTGGGCCAAGCTCAACGCATCGTACAGCCTCTCTTTTACTTGAAGATGTTTCCAACCATTTATTTCGGTGTTTTCCCACGAAAAGGCGTAATCCGTATCTGACTTCCAATTACTATTGTCATTGCCAAATATCGTGAGAATTTTACAATCTTTTACTTTACAAACTACAATCTACTAAAGTAATTATCGTAGATCTTTCTTGTTTTTTTTTCTTTTTCGGAGAAACACCGTACACTAGAGGATATCCCTTTACTGTGGGTGCGTTTACAAACAAAAAGGCTGACACACCCAGACTTAGATCAACCTACATACAGCTTTTACAAATTTTTGTTCTGTCCGAGAATCGTACCATTCTAGACCTGTTACAAACTTACAAGCAGCCCATTGCTTAACCACTGCACAAATTATGCCGTATTTTAATTCCATGGTGATCGGTATTTTTTTTTTGCGTTGCTAATTAGAATAATTAAGTTGAGCTAGACTTATACGGGACCTGTGTGCCGTGACCTACAGACGTAACAGTGATGAGCGAACTATTACACGAGAGCGGGATGATAAAAACGGCATTTACCTTGTTAATTAATTATCTATGTATGTCAGTTTGTTGAGCTCTGCGAAGGGCAAGGGAATGCAATCGATTATATCGATCGATCGATAATGTATAAAATTGTAATTGTAATTCCCATACATTTCTATAATCTTAAACTTTTCCACTAATAACTATAATAGTCCAGAAATATTTGTTTTGAGTCTGAGACTATGAGTCTCAGACTCAAAACAAATATTTCTCTCATACTGTTTCGGTGTGTATATTCCCGAACTGCTAATTTAAGATTTTTTACTCGTATCCGTTTCCCACCTCATTTGAGAACACTAGTTTTAAAACCCAGTATAACATCACGCCATATTCCCCAAAAGTTTAGGCAGATGTCTGTTCCCTTGGTGTACACTTAGAGTTGGACTTTATCTTATGTCTCTGTTTATATTTTGATATGTTTTATGTCCAATATATTAAGGGACAAAAGTATAAAATCACACACATACACACACATTATACTAGTTCCTATATTAGTTACAGAACACACATGAGCCATATTATAATTTCTTCACTCATCTTTTATAACTAATGCAATTTATTATCTACTCTATGCTATCTAGTAATAGGTCATGAAATCGAACGTAAAATGAAACTGGGTTTTTACTAATGGAACACCACTTTATTAGTTCCAGCATTATTATTACGTCGTGCATAACATCTTGATTGAAAGTGACTTAAGATCTTATAGATTACTGAGCTTTAAAATTAAACTAGAATAAGTATACATTTATTACAGGTACGTTGCTGTACTTTATTCGTATTTTTTTCTTTTGTTTTTAAACACGCACTAGAATCTTTTACTATGTAGTAAGTAAATATAAAAATTTACAAATACATACAAAATCACATAGATTCGGCACAGAATTACCTAATTATTACATAGATAGAACTCGCGATCCATAATATTGAAGCCGAGTGCTGCAATTTTAATATTATATTCTTGAATATTTTTCACGACAGACATCTCGTAACCTCTCATAACCAAACAAACATTAACTACCCAAATTTCTAGAACCAAAACAAACATTCTGCTGTTGCACAGTATTTTTTATTCAATGGATATTCTCATATGTACATTTGTCTTAATGAAGCGTTAACATCGATTTAATTCGCTGCTATTGAACGTTCAATGCCAATCATTAATACAATTTAAAATCTCTTTAGAAAATTTTATTCCTATTATGTAGCTATATTCAAATACAAAAGCCACATCAATTGTAATATCATTATTATTTACGATCGTAATTGCATAATTTGCAGTAACTAAGCTACTGGTCGCTACATGTGATGCGAACGATCGCAGTCGCAACGTGGATGGTGCTCATTAATCACCATGACTGTACCAAAGCGCCACAGTATACTTAGAAACAGTATGACCAAGAATCGTGAGCTGAGATAACTTGTGATAAACAAAATATTTTTTATGTACGTATTTCTAATTACCTAGTTCTGAATAAAATCTTTCGTTCTAGTGTTTTTATACATAAAGTTGGAACAGACAAGTGAACCAGTGGTGGTCTCGAAGTGCATCGAAATGAAACTGCACTTATTTGGAATAAGAAATTTGTAGGTTATCTCTAGATTTAACGGTGGAAGACGATATCGACTTCATACGAGATGCGATAATAAGCTCAAAGCAAGCACAACTTTGTGTAGTCTTAAGCAAGTATCGCATAAATTTGTTATTGGGGGCCTAGAGGTTATTGTTCATTCATTACAATATTATGGACTAACAATTACGCTCGTCCTTCAACAGTTCGGTAATAGCAAATAATCTGTTGATTATATTAGCTTGTAAATACATTTAATAGACCAATATACATATATCAGAAAAAAAATTGCTATCTTCTACTTACGACAACAAATGAATCATTAAAACAGTTTATTCACGTCCAATTAAAGTCTGTCATCAAAACAACAACAACTTACTGCCTACTGTTAATTAGTTTTATGTGTAGTCGCCCTTCCCTAGGGGGTGTGGCTTTTCGCTTTTGGAGAAGGGATTTCGGAGTTGGTCTCATAAGAGACCCGGGACCTCTATGTGCGATGTCCACGTTCATGTACATGTGCGATGCATGTGAGATGATGATCATCCGTGTGGTTTAAGTGAATTAAAAATTCCACACTTTCAGAACTTTGCTACCTTTTAAATCACCCTTTGATTTTGATTAACAAAATGATAATTTTGAGCGCCATAGCACACTGTCCTACTGAGTTGTTCTACACTGTGTCCATTGATCAATACTATTCTGCATTTAACATTATATCATCGGGTATTATGCTCTAGGCTCGTATCTCAGTCACGCCTATTCCGATGGACCCATAGATCATGTAGCAACTGATGATCGGACAGATAACTGACTACGACAAGATGGCCATCAATCACGGTATTGGATAATTCTATTTGTGGAGAAAGCACTTTTGTCGCGACTCATCCGAATGACTCGGTGTTTAATTGTTTTGTGAATGTTAGATAGTTGTGTGGGAGTAAAGAAAGAAAAACTGTTTTTTTTTAATTAACTGTTTTCGGATATTATCTGTGGTACTATTACGATATTATTTTAAGCTGACGGCGACATTTCAGATCCTTTACAGCATCCATGACACAGGCAGGCTGTTGTTTTAAAACACTAATATAAATACAAACAATATAATTTTATTATATTTCGGCCCACATTTTGACTCTTACTATTATGTATTTAAGGTTCACATTTTCCACAGCAAGAAACGAAAAAAAAAAACTTTTAAAGAATCTAATCTTTGCAGTAAAACAATTGATATTTGATAACTTAAATTAAATGTTGATAATAAAGTAAGTTAGAATAAAACAAGATGTTTTTGAGACGGACGATAGGAATGTGAGAAAAATGGAGTTCTTATGAACTAAATTCCTATGCCATATTTAGTAAACAAAGAATTTAATTTTACATCACACATGTTGCAATTTGCATAAACGATACACATATTTTTAAATATAGGTCAAGAGTAATGGTCCAGTTAAATAAAAAAATCGTTTAAGCATAAGTATGAATGAGTCACAGCGCGCGGCGCCTGCGCCGTGACCTCGCGTTCACAAAAAGCTTACACTTTTACAATATTATCATTCAAGCTGTAAAAGGTACAAAAAATGTAATCTACAACAAATACCGTTCAAAGATGTTTATCACAATACAAATGTGTAAAGAAGTTCAACTCCATACATACACACATACATGGGCTGAAACTCCACTGTTAAACGTAGGCCTCCCCCAAAAAGCGCCAACTATCCCGGTCTTGAGCAGCTCACATTCATCCGCTTCCTTTACGACCTTGAACCTGACCCTTCAAGGCCTTTCTTCAAATTCGGGAATCATGGAACAATAATCATAACGTTTAAGCTATAGGCAATTTATGGCGCTATCACTGTTAGGAGTTGGAGAAAGAGACGGTGGGTAAAACCACCTGTAATACTTAATTTAAAAAATTGTTCTATTTGTTTTGTTTTATTTTTGTTCCAACATTTTTTTATTAACCAACGTTTTTATTTAATTTTATCGATATGATTTCGACGATCGCCTCGGGAGATTATACCATTTCTTTTATTAGGTACTTGGTCTTGACTCATGTATAAAGAAAGAAAAGACTTTTAACATAAAAGTCAAATTTTTTATTGAAACCATAGCTCCTGGCTAGACTTTATATCACCAAGCATAATTAAACAAAATATTGACCACTTATGATTATTTTTATTATTTTGAAGTACAAATGATTTTGAGTTATATCTAGTTGTGTTAGAAGTGAAGTTTGTATGTAACGAATGCGGATCTCAAAATTGTCTGTTTACAATGTCTGCGGCCCGTCTCGATAGTGAGAGTGAACTTGTGTCAGTACTTTCGCTTGTTGTCGTAAAATACCCATAGTAATTCCGTGTGTGTTTCTCGTTGTTGAGCGATTCGTTACCTTAATCCTGTAGCTTTGAGGTGTACGATCGCTTGAGCTTGCTATATTCAAATGTTATTTGTTTTTTTTTCTGCTAATTGTAGTTAAAAAACAAATATTGAAACAATAATTAAATGAATAATCAGTTTTGGAGCATGAATTTATGCATTGATTTTAATACAGGTTTGGAAATACATATGGTGCTTTAAGCCCTTAAAATGTTATCGATCTATAAATTAATAAGCGTTCACTTTACTACTGTTACAGTTCAACAAGCATTTAGTGAAAAAATAGCATCATATAAAAATATGATGTAGCTACATATTTTTGTTATAGCAATAAAAACAAAAGCTGCATTGTTCTTTTTTTACATCACATTTCATTACTTAAATAAAAAGAAAGGTACATATGACATACTTCTTCGCATATTTATAAAAAATTTACAAAGTTTTAAATACTAATAAAATTCTGTCTAACAATCTCACGACTCAAAAAGATAAATTCTACATTCAACTTGTACGGATCTTGCGAACACACAAAGTAATAACTGGTGCCTATAAACACTAATACATTACAACGCAATAAATAAATATTAAAATCAAACATGCGTATATCCGCAAACAAGATGTCCAATCGATATTATGATCGACGTTGAGTCGGTTAACATTATTTTGTAAGTGATTTTGTGAGCGAGAGGAGAAACTTGGAGTTTTTAGGATCTTTTCAATAAATCATTTCCAATAGTTGTGGCAAATTATATTACGAGAGGTAGGGCATAGCGAGATTCCTCGCTCAAAGCGAGCAGCCCGACTGGGGAAGTACCTCCGCCTTGCAGAATACCGCGGTGAATCAATAATAGTTGTATTTCTGTGAATAAGGTTACCATAGCTCGTTGGAGGACTGACTATTCTGACAGCATGGGCAATCATTCCGTTTACTGACAGTTTAGTAACTCCCTATATAAAGAAACCTGAATGATTTCTGCAGGGGTTGGCAACGCATATGCAAGCCTTCTGGTGTTGCAAATGTGCATGGGCGGCGGTGATCATTTACCTAACATCAGATGAGCCGCCTGCTCGTTTGGCGCCTTATCACCATAAATTATAATACGTACACGATTTGTGTCTTCTATTAAAACCAACGCCTTAGACGGAGTATTTAGGTTGACAATCCCATAGTCCATTAATATATTTTTAGGCCACGAGAAGTCGAGGAGCCTATATTATTACCATGACCCGGGTCAAGCCTATAAAAATCATAATAAAAAGCCACAAAAACTTTACATGACCTACCCAGGTCATGTAAAAGATGTCACAATCGAACCCAAAAACGTCATTGAAATAAATCCTCAAACCGAGCTCTCGAGAACAATCATAAAACTAATAAAACCGTTAAAAAAAAACCAAAGTTTTGAAAAGCGTAATATGTGAATCATAATGTTGCAAGCATATAATACTTACGACGTAATTCTGTAAGACAATTCAAACCGAGACAGTTCTTGCGCGGTATCATACCAGGCATCACCTAATTACTGGTGTTTTTTGCACAGTGTCATGCAAAACATAATACGTAACCGTTTGTTCAACATAAATCCTAATTAAAAGCGTAGAAATCGTTGAAATTAAACGCAATCTTACATGCGTTATATCACTGCTGAGAATAAAGTAATCTCCATTTAATTGTTTGCTGAATTTGTAGTGACATGAGTCAATGAACTCTTGAATTGTTGTTTGTCTTTTATTTTTTACATACATCACGCCTGTCGGCCCTGAAAGGTTAGGTAGAGGTGTACTAATTTACGCCCAAGTTTCGTTGGTATGTTTTAGATCCCATGTAATAAGCTAATATTGCCATCAACAGGGCACAAATCCAAACTGCGAGCTGTTACTGAGAATTTAATAGAACCTCCTCGTTTTTAGAAGTCTGTTAAAAACCCAATATAACTTTTTTCAGCCTGGGAATCAAACCCCTCAGCAGTCGTACTTTACGACCACTAGACCAACGAGGCAGTCAAGTCAAGTAATCAGTATACAGCCCTCACAGACAGTGAACCAGTTGCCACCCTTATGTACTTATATGTACGTATTAAGTAATTATGGTAATAATACTGGGACAATGATATCTAATGTGCGGAAAAAGCGGCGTGTGTTGACTTGACTCACATCAGTCATTTAACCGTGCGCACACGCATTGCGAGATTGTAATCGGTTGTAATCGTTTAAAAACATAATAATAGCAGGATTTTTTTATTTTTTTTTATTTAATTATTCAGTTTTTTTGGTAAATAAATACTACATTTTTGTATTATCAAATGTAGGTACGTACACAGGGATTTAAAAAAGAACCTAAACGGTTGAAGTGTCAAAACACCACTAATAGTTGTATATACTAGTAATATTATTGCTTCTGCAATACGTCTAAACTTAACTTGAAAAAATATAAGCTCAGGCATATAAACCAGCCTTCGTAGATCACAATAGAGTCTAAAAAATAAGTTTAAGTCTTTCTAGACTTAACTACAGTCACCATAGCAACCAAGAACCTATTAAAATTATTTGCAAAAACTATTAGCATAACTTATTGGTGTTTCTACAAGACAGCTCAAAGTTACATAACTGCAGCCAATAGCCTAATCACTGTTTCCATACAACCTGTTGTAATTGAAAACAATAGTTGAAAACAGTCTTTGTTCAGTAATTACTTCAGTACGTAACTACATAACTCACTCATACATAAATCACTCACGACTCACTCAAGTTTCGAGTATTGTTTTTAAATTAATGAGGAGTCAAAAATGTCAAAATAATGATTGAGTTTTTGAGCGCAAGCAACGCCCTCGGCAGTCCCGTTTTTCTTGCAAAACGCCATCCTTTTGTACCGCTTTTGGTATACGCAGAACAATAGTTGCACTTTCATTAATCTTGTTGTTCAACGGACGGTGTTATGCAATAACAGACACGAAATTATTCCCACGAACTTATTTTAATTTAGTGATCTTGACTTTCAAATTTATATAAATTATATTTTGAATATAAAGTTATGAAAGCTTTGAGACGAACATTTCTACTTTGGAATAGCGATATGGTATATATTTATCTATCTATACATATAATAAATTGGAAAAGTTTGTTTGTTTGTTTGCGCTAATGTCAAGAACTGCGGTGATAGAAAACATTGTGAGGACTCCTACAGACAACAATGACATAATTAACGCACTACTTTTTAAGCGACCATTGCAACTTAATGGCCCGTATACACGGAAATGTAAAAAAAAATGTAAATCAAGGATATTTATACTGATAAATGTTCTCAAAAAGCAAATAAAACCGATTAATATTTTTTAAGTATCGTCCAAATCTTGCAATTTAGGGTTGCCATTATCTTTCTTTTCTGATGCTGAATACATAAATGTATATTAAACATAGAATTATTATCCATAACTCAGGTACAAATGTCCGTGTTCATCACGCAATACTTTGCCTCTACGGGAATTCGAACCCAGAACCCATAACACAAAAGACAGCCTTTGAACCCGTTGCGCTAATCAGGTAGTCGTTTATATGGTATTCAGTAATGACATATTATTATATAGACACGTCATGCACGAACATTACGGCTATGAAAAATGGCGACAGCGACTAATTTGTGCAAAAAAAGGGAAATACACATTTTTATCTTTCACTGTGTAGTATAATTTGTAAACACATGAAGGCATCTTGTTCTCAGGAAGTATAAAACTATTAAGCACGAATTATTTTTACAGAACGTACTCTCGCAACGCTGGTTGGTGCAACACTAAGCGCGATCCCGGCAATTGCCTTGATTTCTTGTTGCCATTTTAGAGGGCGGGTAACGTATCTATAGTTTTTTATATCATTTTATATCATTGGTATTCAGTCTTCGTTGGCATCTTAATACCTATATTTATACCGGTATTGGGTAGGTAGAGATTTGTAGAAAATGCTAGAAATGACTAATTAACGTCAATTGCCTTTAATTAATCTACAGTTTAATCTAAATAGCATAGAAATATGACTGGTATCTATGTAAAAAAAAACTTTACGTAATTTTAAATGTATATACAGATGACTACTGGGGAATGCTATTAGAAATAGATTTACTTACTGGAATAATATATATAATTATAGTTCAGGTACTAACAGTAAATATAATAAACTAGTGGCGTGATCAGAGGTCTGGAAGATAAAGGTCTCGAGTTCGAACCCAATGCATGCACCACTACCACTATCTTTCCTAAATTACATGCTTAAACAGTTAAGGAAAACATCGCGAGGAAATCTGTTAAAATTTTGTCCTGTGTCGTGGGTACCTTCACAAACACAATTTTTCTAAAACACTCAGACCTCGCACAACAGATCATACAAATATTTGTTCCGTCCCGGGATCAAAACCGTAACCCGTGACGCACAAGCTCAGCGACTGTCACAACCACAATCAGGTCGTCGCGATATCAATATACCGCGATGCAATCCAAAAAAGTAGTTCTGTTAGTTTTGCCACATCATAGGGGTTGGGGGTAGAAGGGTGAAAATTTAGGGTTATAAGAATTTTTAATGCCAAATCATTAAAAAAATACAAAAAAGATTTCGTCAAAAAAAAAGAAAAAAAATGGTGAGGGATATCCTTAACATGCAGGGATGTACAAAATACCCTACGACCAATTCTCATACCTATCAATTATACATACAAATAAAAAAATACATACAAAATTTCATAATAATCCGTCAAGCCGTTTCGGAGGAGTTCAGCGACAAACACCGTGCCACGAGATAGAACTACGTTTTTCAGATTTTATCGCGGTATTTCGGTGATTCACATCGTTTACAGCATCCATGGTCACGGGCAGACTGAGTTTTATTTTGAAATATTTATAGTTAGTTATCAATAAAGATGTATTTATTTGTATTATGTAGATACGAGGGATAGTATCTAACAATACTAACTATAAAAACATATTACCCACATCCATTTCACACGAACAGCTATCTCCCCGTTCTCCATAAATTAGCCACAGTCTGGCCACGAACCCGGAACTCCTCGTTACGTCAGCCATTAATCGTACAGCCAATAGTACCGGCAAAAGTTATGTGACCTCTCACATTATGTCATAAGCAGGGGTCTTAGGCCAACGCAAAAACTGGTAGGCTTGAAAGTTAATGCTAATTATTGTACTAGGTTGTCGAGTTAAATAATATCCTTACGCTTGTTGATACTTCGTCAGCAGAATTATTGCTAAACAATTCCTTATAAAATTGTTCATCGTAATGTTTTGTAATTGTACATTGATAAGGTAAAGAATAAGGGGTAATTAATATTTATATATTTATATTTTTTTCCCGCACATTATTACACAGCGCCATCTAGTTCCGTGATAAGCAACGAGGCTTGTGTTACGGATACTAGATGGTTGATATACTACATATATACTTTTTTTTTTGTAAATACATACATATTATACATAGATACATCCATGACAGTTGAAACGATACATCCATGAGTCGGATACAAATGTTGATGCTCATAACACAAACATTTGTCCCTACCGGGATTCGAATCCGGGCCCCATAGCATAGCAGGCAGCGTTAACTACCGCTAAACTAAACGGGTTGTCAGCAATTCTTAAATTAGAGAGATAAATATCGCCGAAATATGACCCCGGTCGTCCCGCCGCGCCGGTACGGGTTATTGATAAAAAAAATTGCATCGAACCGAACTGAGATCCTCTGCTAGAACCGAATTCTACCTAGGAACTATTTTACTTGAACCGCGTATTACTCATATAGAATAATATTCCTATTCTCCCTTTAAACACTACCGGGACATATACATACATACATACATACATACATACGATCTGTGGCACCCACCTTTTTAAATGGCGGCGTTGTAGGCACCATCCTTAGTGAATTCTATATTTATTATTGGTTCATGAAAAATACATTAAAGTTTTTACATAACATATCGACATTCAAGGATTCCAAAAACTTAATGCGCACTGAAAGTGTATGACCTCGCGCTCAAAATTACAAAACACTGAAACTACGTAAATAGTAATAGAAAAATGTTCAACACTATTTTGAAATTTTACATCACAAACAGATTATAATGGATATATAAACAAAATGTCAATTTATAATGTTACTGACTCAGTCTCAGACCTCAAAACAAATTACATTAGACATGCGTAAAACCGTAAAACTGGATATTTCTTCATAAAAACTGAAAGGATTATTAAGGTATAAAAAACCTTTTATATACAAACTCTTTAATATTCATCAAAGCGTTGGCAACCCTGTGACTGTCGTAAAAATCGAGTAGACTATTCAGGTAAACAAAACTCCAAATGTAAACGCCTATGAAATCAAATTCGAAACTTATTAATAGAAGTAATATAACAAATAACATAACATACCATCACGCCTGTCGGCCTCGAAAAGTTAGGCAGAGGTGCACTAATGTACCTACACCCACTTTTAGGTCCCATAAATAATAGGAGGCGAGCCTATTGCCATTAACCGGGCACGAATCCAAACTCCAATAACACTGCTCGACCTGGAAATGGAACCCAAGACCTCTTGCTCGGCGGCCGCACTGTGCGTCCACTAGACTAACGAGGCAATGGAAGTAAAAGCATCATCATTCAATGTATACCAATAATATTATTTCTATATTCGGTAAAGCCCATTGCCCTGAATCCCTGCGGGTCCAGTGCAGGGCCGGTCGTCGTGGAAAGGACCTGAGGGAAGGCCTATATCCTGCAGTGGACGTCTTTTGGCTGAAATAGTGATGATGATGATAAAATAGCCCAAATTGTCTCATGGCAATGGTCAAAAGTATTGAGATACCCAACAAAAAAAATTGTTCAATTGTTTTAAAAACGGGTTCAATCGAATTTTCAAACACCGTGGATGACAAGCATTATAATAGGAATGAATTATTTCGGTTTGGATAATTATCCAATTTGAGGGACCATCCAAGAAAAGACAGAAAACAAGTACAGTTATATCTCTAGATGAGAGAAGATAAGCAAAGGTGTACATATGTACACCCAAATTTTCACGGCATTTGTTATTAACTAAACAAAAAGAAATATAAAATGTTATATTGCCATACATTCAAAGTCCAAGCTGCTATCGAGATAATCGAAAACTTATGAAATCAATTTGCTTGACCTGAACATTAAACCCGGGACCTCACGTTCAGCGGCCGTGGTTACGAATACTAGACGCAGTAATTATGCTTACGCAACAAGGCGTTAAATGTCAGCGGTTAAGCCTTTTCTCAAGCAACCTATACCAGCAGAAGAAACTGGAAACTACTCACATCTAGAACTCCGTTCGTTCTAGAATGTTAATCAATAGTAGGTACATTAACTCAGTAATTTACTAACGAACTATAAATCTAGATTTCCCAGAAACCAATTTTAGATGAGAATTATAATGACTAGGTACCAAGTATTTCAAATTATCGAATTTCACTTCTGAAGTAAAAGTAAGATGAGGTTTTTCTCGCCTATATTTTCTTCACAGGAGTACACAGCGCCATTAAGTTCTAAGTTAGGCAACGAAACTTGTGTATAACGGATAATAGATGGTTGATATCCTACGTAAATGTTGCTTTGTAAATACATATATACATATTATAAAACCGCGACCTCTGTGCTCTAGTGGTTCGAGTACCGGACTGCTGATCACGAGGTAGTTGGGTTCGATTCCTACGGGACACAAATATTTATGTGATGAATATAAGTGTTTGTGTCTGTGTGTTTCCTATGTATTATAAGTATTTAGAAAAAAAAAGTATATACGTATTATATCCATTGTCTAGTACCCATAGTACAAGCTCTACTTAGTTTGGGACGAGATGGTGCTGTGTAAAATGTCGCAAAATATTTATTATAAAAAGAAACATCCAATAATGAAGTACAAAACGCTCTTGCTTATCACACAAACATTTGCATACCAGGGTTCCATAAAAGGACCCATGACTTTAATCATGTAACGCGTATATAATAACGCTGCGGGTATCGTATAATGTATTTGTTATATAATTTAAAAGTTAATTATCACTCGCATGTGTAAAAGAAATACACCGTAAGGAAACCTGCAGAGATTTTCGCGATGGAGCGGCAACCAGCTAATCGGACAGAGATGGCGCTATTGACATGTAAAACGCCATCCTTCTCTTACAGCCTTAATAAGAAAGACACTAAACTGCTTGAACACGAAGCTAGTGTGACTGACCTCTCTCATTATGATGAGACGATTGCCCAACAGTGGGTCGGTAAAACGATTAATGATAGTAATGAGTAAACCATTCAAATAAAAAATCATTTATATGTACATTTATACGAGTATGTATACTCGCCTTTGGACAAATATACGTTAAGCCATACCTACCAAGTAAATAATAACGAAAATATTATTTGAAAAAATAAAATCAATTTCCGAGAAAGCAAGCCACCACATACAATGAACGTCGAGCTCACTCAAGTGCTAATCGTTCCGAAAATCAATGTTCTAGGAAGAGTACTTAAAAGTTCGTTAACTTTAAGCATTCCGTGAAGAGAAATCTCCAACAATGCACTAGGTTTGAAATGTGTGCGTACGTATGTGTTATAAACTCGCCTATGTAGTAGTGTTTAATTAAATAGAAAAGGCAGAAAAAGGTCTGAGCTCGCGCCGATTGTAATACATTAGCAATAGAGCAAGCGGAACCATTTTTTAAATAAAATTAAAAAAAAATCGGGACGCATTTAAGATCACTTGTGTGTCTGTCTGCCGTTTTTACACTGGACACGTGACCGCAATGCATAGGTACTAAGAATAAATTTATTTTTTGTGTATCTGTTTTGTATATTAAGAGAGCAAACGGGCAAGAGGCTCATTAATATGTATAAGTAGTTATTGACGAATTTCAAAGTTATGTATAAAAAAAAACTGGATGTGGGCGGCGCATGACCGGTCGTCGTGGCGATCCTTGAGGGAGACCTATGTCCAGCAGTGGACGTCTAACGGTTGATGTGATGATGATGATGATGATAATATAAAAAAATGTTAGTCCGGATTTGGTCTAGTTTTCTAAATAATAAATAAATAAATATTTCCGGACATTATTACACAGTGCCATCTAGTTCCGTGGTAAGCAACTAGGCTTGTATTACGGACACTAGATGGTTAATATACTACATACATATCGATACCGGAAATTTCAATTGTCGTAAAGGACAAAACACGAGTTTTCAGTAGAGCCAAAAAACGAAAAAAAAAATTGTTTTTGTCTAATATCTTTTTCAAATAAAGTACTATATTCATGATGTAAAAAGAAACCCCAACTATTTTTTCGTGTTCTATCCATATAAATTAACAAAATACACCAAACTTTATTATTGACGAAAATAAGAGTCCTTTACAGCCCACAAAAAATGAACTGAAGTACTTTACACCCACGAAAAATTGGTTATGATAAAGTTAGATGTGTAGCAAAGGACTAATCTTGATCATCAATGGGTAGTACAAGTCAACTGAATTTAGAGACTAAGGGGGTAAAAGGAACAAAAAACTAAAGATCTAGTTATAGAATACCTACAATAGGTAGTCAAAGTAAGTGAAACAAAATGTTGTTTTTATGATTTTTTATTTATTTATCAAAATATTTAGTAAAAAAACTGACAAAAATGTTACTCTAATAGGAACTATTAAATTTAAACAAAATGTGATGCTATTTTTTTATTTAAACGGTAAGTAACCGTTGCGATGCTGATAAACAACGCAATTTTTAGAAAAATCAGATATTAAACTAATCTACTACCTAGTTTTTTTAAACATTATTAATTTAACTAAAACAATATTTAACAAAACAGTCTTAAACTTATTGGTAAAATTAAAATAATCACAATAATAACAAATTCTTCCCATCAGAACTCAAAACAATTGACCTTCTTATGTATTAATTAAATGGCAAGTAACATCAGTCTTTTAAAATTATTAGTAATGAAACTTAAACATTAAATATTTTTTTCAAAACATTATGGTCTTTTATAATAATGAAATTAAAATAACCAAATAATAAAAAATTAGGCCCACCAGAACTCAAAACTCAAACATTTGACATTCTAAAGTATTAATTAAATGCCAAGTAACTTAAGTCTTTTAAAATGATTAGTAATTACACATTAAATATTTTTTTTAAAACAACTTTTAAATAATAATAAAATTAAAGTAACCACTAAATATGCTGGGCGATTTTTTATCATGAGTTGATTAACTCTGAAAACACGAAAAAAAAACAGTTGTTTCATTCATTTTGTCGAGTAGTTTTTAAACTTTTGTATGAAACAGCAGATTTTTTTTCGTGATTTCAGAGTTGGACCCATAGTGAAAGTTGTTCATGTTCATGGGTAGAACACCCTGTAAAAATTTAGTACGTGATAAAAAAAAATCACCCAGTATTACTGAAAAAAATCCTTTTTGTTGCAATATTCAATGCTCCCAGCAGGATTACCGATTCGTGTCCCGCTGGGAACATTGGATAAACATTTTAAAAGTAAAATCTTAAAGATCGATCGTGTCGATATCGTCTTCCTCGTCAGTTTCAGGAAGAATGTCTTTAACAGTTCCTAAAGACGGTAGATCTAAATACTCCTTATGAAAACGCTTTGGTATAGTTCCGTTAGTACATAAACGCTTTAAATCGTTATACTTGGCGACTGGTATAGGGTTAGGTTTGTCATAAAGTGTTGGTAAACCAATACTAGAAGTATCTTCTACTTTGTCGGCACCTGTTAGATCTTGGTTTTGTCTTTTTGTTTTTTTTCCTTTGCCTTTTCCTTTTGATCCTCTTCCTTTATATTCATCATATAATGTTACTACTTGAGCGTCTTCGTTTTCTTTCATTGAATATTTTACTTCCATAGTTTTAGCTTTTTTTTTCTTGAACGTGACAATGCGCATTGCTTTTAGCTGTATTTGCCTTTGACAAGTATTGGTAAATTTTTCAGACACCAAGCTGTCCCAGTTGATAAAATCGGAGTACTCCAAAACATTAATTTTGTATGGTTCAGGACGTTTCCTTGCAGATTCTATGTACGTCGGCCATTGACTTGGACTCCAGACAATAATTCGTCTAATCTCGCGTTCAATGACCATTAGCATTGAATCGATGGGCATATAAGTATGCCCAGGTAGTAAGTAATTTATTTGTACCACTTCTATGTTTTTAGAATTCTGTAATAAGTAGTGTAGGGCTGTGAGAACTATCTTATTTTTGTTCTGCCCAGGGCAAGAGTCGCAATAAAGTAAAACATTTTTAATAGGACGTTTATCAATTTCAAGTAGAAATTTATAAATACAAGTAGCAATTTCATTGCCACCCCTTTTTCCATCGCTTTCTCCCCATATATAACAATGCCCTATTTTGGTTTGGCTTTCATAGAATGTACAGTTGTATACGGCGTATTTCCTAGAGTAATACAATAACATACTCTCTCCGTGAGGAGTATTAAGCACTTTTTGCAGGTCGAAGCTGACGGTGAGCGTATCATTGGAAGTTAATTTCTGATGGATTTTAAATCTTTGGTAGCTAGCCTTTTTTTCCTCGAGATGAACAGCCATATCCTTGATTTCTTTTTCTGATAATAATTCTGTATTTTCAGCTTTTGTACAAATTACACATTTGTCTTTTTTGGGTGTATGGAATCGAATATTGTAATCATCATTAAATATTTTTTTAAAAACTTTTTCACTTAAGTGTAATTTAGAATTATTTTGGCAGTGTTTGAGATAAATTCTAAATAAATTTGTAGCATTTTTAAATTCTTGAGGTAAATATAGACATGATCTTTTTTTACGACAATAATGTGAAGGAACTGCTGGTAGGCTTTCGATAAAAGCTTTTGCATATGCTTTATCTTCATCACTGTATTTCTCTGTATGACATGTTCTCTTTTCTACGCTTGCCATACTTTCGTGTGCATTTTTTACTGTATATAAAATAAACTTTTGGGTGATATCTAAAGTGTTAATCAAAAACTTTTGACAAACTGGTCTAGATCCTTCACCTTCGTTTATAACGTATTCAAATGATTGGCCTCTTCTGCTTTCTACACATTTAGTTTTCTTTCTTTTGATTGGAATCGGTTGTGTACATCTTACGATCCAGTCTTTTCGACGTTGAACATCTAAACTCCAGAAATATCTAAATAGGCTCATTCTTCTATGCTCTGATACTTCGTAACATTTCCTAGCACATACACCAGGTAAGCATGGGTTTATTTTCATTGACTTCTCTTCTATTATACTTCCTGATCTTGTTTCATATGACTGTTTGCTTTTTTTTGTTGTTTCCTAAGCTTGCTTTTGTTTTCCTTTTTGGTTTTGTTTTTAATTAAGTTTTCTATGGTATTGGTTCTTTTCTCGTTCTTATCTATTATTTTTTGTTTCTTTTTAGTACACTTTTTCTTTTTATTCTCACTATTAATTGAACTTTCGGACTCATTCATGCTCCAAAGATCAGAACTACCATCTGAAAAGTCTTCATTATCAGAAAGATAATCAACGTAGGATTTTAAAATCTTATTACGTTTCTTATTGGGTTTAGGATGTTCAGAATTCATATCATGATCACTGGTATCAGTTGTTGGATCAAAAATAGATGTATCAAAAGTATTGATAAGCGAAGGAGAACCCTTATTCTCTTCTGTATCCTTAGGTTCGTTCTCAAAAACCACTGTTTTCAAAGAAGTGTACACCTGAGGTGGTTGAAATAATGTAGATTGGTCAACGTTGTCTGTTACTATTTCAGTATAAGAAATGTTATCGGAATGATGCGGAACATCACCCCGAGGTATGTCCTGGATAACGTCAGCGGTAAATACCTCGTCAATAGGAGTAGTCTGAGTGATCTTCTTTATTTCAGGCTCAGACGCAAAGACAACATCATCCGGCGGCATGTCCTGGATACCGTCAGCGGTAAGTACCTTGTCAATAGGAGTAGCCTGAGTGATCTTCTTTATTTCAGGTTGAGGCGCAAAGGCAACATCACCCGGAGGTATGTCCTGGATAGCGTCAGCGGTAAGTACCTTGTCAATAGGAGTAGTCTGAGTGATCTTTATTTCAGGTTCAGGCGCAAAGGCAATATCACCCGAAGGCATGTCCTGGATAATGTCAGCGGTAAGTACCTGGTCAATAGAAGTAGTCTGAGTGAATTTCTTTATTTCAGGTTCACGCGCAAAGACAACATCACCCGGAGGCATGTCTTGGATAACGTCAGCAGTAAATACCTCGTCAATAGGAGTAGTCAGAGTGATCTTCTTTATTTCAGGCTCGGGCGCAAAGACAACATCACCCGGAGGCATATCCTGGATTACGTCAGCGGTAAGTATTTCGTCAATAGGAGTTATTTGAGTGATCTTCTTTATTTCAGGTTCGGTTGCAAAGACATCATCTGGAGACATGTCTTGAATAACGTCATTAGTAAGTATCTTGTCAGTAGTAGTAGCCTGCGTGATAAAGTGTAGTGATTTTCGGTTTTGACATATTGCAAGCGGTGGTGGTAATAATAATATACTATTATTAGTGGGAACTACAGAATTCTCACCAAACTTGGCGGATCGTAAATATCTTTTCAGCTCCCTTTTCGAAACTTTTTCATTTATTTTAATGTTTACTTTACTTTGTTGTCGAGAAAATGTGTTCGCATTTTCACAATAACTTTCTTCATCTGTATTATCTATTACTTCACTACTATTAGCAGAAGATTGAAGAGAGTTCCCACTAGAACGCTGCGTGTTCCTAAAAAAACATAAACTTAGTAAGTCTGCCACAATCAGTTCATTAGCAAAAATAACATTCACACACATACACACACCTTAGCTTTTATATTAGCGTGATATTAATTATGATTAATTTAACTTACGTGACATTAATATGATCGATTTCATAATATTTATCTTCAACCATTGTTTCTTCAAAAATTGTACGTTCATTTTCAATATTTGTACTGCTTTGGTCAGCCTCATAATAATGCTCAGCATCCACTCTAAAATAGTATCAAATCAATAGGTAGTAAATGTATAATAGGCCGAGCAAAGCGAAGGTCTATGAATCTATTGGGACAAATTTTGCTCGAACCAGTTGTAGTTTATAATGTGTACCAGACTTACGTCGTAAAGGACATCATCGCAAAGCAAATTTTGTTATAATGTCCTTTACGATCAATACTTTAACATCCTTACTTCTAAATGACTAGTAGCGCCCCGCGGGTTTACCCGCGTAGTTCCCATTCCCGAGAGAATATCGGGATTAAAAGTAACCTATAAGTTGTATGTACCAGTGGGCCAAATTTCATCCAAATCCGTTTTGCCGTTTTTGCGTCATTGACACACAAATATCTAAACATACAAACATCTAAACTTTCACATTTATAATAATACCTACTAGCGGCGTCCCGCGGTTTTAACCGCGTAGACAAAAAGTAAAAAGTAGCCTGTGTTAATTCCGGGCATACGCTCTACATTATCAAATTTTATCTAAATCGGTCCAGACGTTTGAGCATGGAAGAGTAACAAACATTACACTCACACCGGTAAACTTTCGCATTAATTATAATATTAGTAAAATGAGTGTGATTAGTGGGCTGATTAACAGTTGAATAAACTTTGTATATTGTTTTTTACTGCGACATGAAATCACAAAGTTGATAGACAGAAACAAACGTTACTTAACTTAGTCATCTGTCAATCATCGTTTTTAAGGAAGGTGTAAGAAGTACAACTAACAAATATCTTAAGCTATGGCTTGAACAATAATTTATTAATAAATTAAAGGAACTAGGTATCCAATCGTGAAAAAATTCAGAGAATAAGATCATAATTCCAGGTTTAATCTTATTGTAGCCCACAGACATGTTTTTCTATTAATTATAAATCAGTAGGTATCAAAATTCAGATCTCGTAAACATCCTAGGATTTTTAAATTATTCAATAACTTAATAAGAATAATAGATTACGGAAAAAAACATCTTAAATCATCGTATTTAGCATACATTTTCAAGTATTATAGGTACTTGAAAATGTAAGCAATGAAAAAAAATTGTTCGTAGATAGGTAGGTACATATTTACGAACATTCTTTTTTCATTGCTTCACTTTAGTTTAACTAACATTAAATTATGCTTAAATCACTTACTGTAACATCTTGCTTTGGTACCGTGATATTGAATCAACTTTTCTTTTTCTTAATTCTAAAGAATTCCAATGTTTCTGTGGATTTTTTTCCGCCATTGTTAATATTTATCACTTGCAGAAACAAACGTGTCCATTACCACTAACGATTTCGCACAAAATGGCGTTGCGAAGTGGATCGTATGAGTCCCGATCCTCCCGCACCCGTTACTTACACCCCGATTGCCCTAGGCATCGTGCCTTCGCGCAACTCGTCGTCACGGGTCGTACGTAACCTATCGCACATTCCTTTGCGCCATCGGTATTATGAACGAGACAAAACTATAAATGACTCTTTCTTTAAATTAGGGTCGTAAAGGACAATAAAAAACAAACGAACTTTACGCCCTAATGACGTAAGATAAAGCAAAGCATCGATTAGGTCGTAAGGGTTTTGTTTATCAAACAACATCTTTACGATCTTTTGATTTGTAATAATAATATTGTTTATAATGTCGTATAAAAAGTTCAATGCAAAAAAGAGATTACGACCTCATAAATAATAAAAAACAAGACTTTACGCTCCCTATTGAAAATTATTTTTACGTTACATCCCAAATAGTAAAAAAGAATCGAGTTAGAGCTGTTGAAAATCCAGGTCGTAAAGGGCTTTTTTTAAAAGATAGGATTATTTTAAATATACCAATCGATAGAGCTCGCGACGCTGATTCCAAATATATACATAACTCATTTTCGGCAAAATGTCCTTTACGACAATTGAAATTTCCGGTATCGATATATACTTTTTTGTAAATACATACATATTATACATAGATACATCGACTCGGATACAAATGTTGATGCTCATCTCATAAAAGTTTATCCCTACCGGGATTCGAACCCGGTACCCAAAGTACAGTAGGCAGCGTTAACCACCGCTGAGCTAAACGGGTCGTCTAATATATGATTAAAGGACCAAACATTTTATACCTGTTTAATGTATTTTATATTAATTATTAAGACGGAACTATGTATGTAATATGTCTATCAATTGACATACATTACGAATCTAAAATGTTGCAATCAGGAAATTCTCAGTTTACTTCTAGTCTTACTGGGTGGGTGACGTAAGTAGATCCGAGCAGTTGCATCTGACCTGCTTTTGACCCGTCATAATGGTACTTTCATATCTAAACCTACGTAGACTGGACGTCGGCACAGAATATAATATTATTACCTGAACATGCTACATAGTCTGTGGAACTTTATCTTCTTAATATAAAAATCTCGTGGTGCTTGTCGCTGAACTCCTCCGAAACGGCTTGATGGATTATTATGAAATTTTGTATGTATATTTGGTAGGTCTGAGAATCGATCGTAGGCTATTTTTTACACCCCTCGGTGATAAGGATGTCGCACCAGACTTTTTTTACATGATTTTTGACAAAACATTTTTTTATATTTTTTATGTTTTGGCATTAAAAAAACATATAACCCAAAATTTTCACTCTTCTACCAGTGCCACACAATGTGGCAAAACAGCGTCTGCTGGCTCAGCTAGTAATAAATAAATATATCCGGACATTATGACAAAACGCCATCTAGTTCCGAGTTACGCAATGAGGCTTGTGTTACGAATACTAGATGGTTGATATACTATAACTGTCTTGTTGGTCCAGTCGTCATAAATACGATTACTATTGGCGCAGTGGCTGAGCGATCGGCTTGTGCGTTGTTGGTTAATAATTCAGCTTTTTGAGGGTATCTTTTGTTTTGATAGATTAGCTCTTGAAGTTTGCGAAAAACGAGTGTTTTTATCGCTAGTTCAGAGAAAATTTCAATTTTCTCCGAATGACTTTTCCAGGGTGGCGTGTGAGTGGCTAATAGCATTTTTATATTAGTATACATGTGCCTAATCCCTCCGGTATGACAGGCGTGGGGTGGTATGTTTATAGAAATTATTTTCATTTGTATAACTCAATGTGATAATATTTGATAGAAATCCATTCCATTATTTATCGAATCAGTCATTCAATAATTCTATTAGTTATATTAATTTATATAATTGAATAAATTATATATGCAGGTACGTTTGCATATAAGATGGTAGTGTTTTACATCACACAGCGTTTAGAAAATATGTTTTTACGTATCGACTAGCAAGTTATTCAAATTAAAATGAGAAATGAATGAATGAATTTCATATTTAGAAAATGCGAATTATTTTAAACATACTGTTATTGATGGAAATTTCATGCAAATAACGATGAGAAGAGAACATTAACATAATCTATACTTCTTTATGAATTATTTGATATTTTACATACCATCACGCCTGTTTTCCTCGAAGGGTTTGGCAAGGGTGTACTGATGTACACCCACATTTTGCTTGTATGTTTTAGATCTTAAGTAATCTGATTGCGAGTGTATTGCCGTCAACCGGGCCCGAATTCAAACTCAGAGCTGCAACTGAGAATTAATATTTCTTTGCTCGAACTGGGAATCGAACTCAAGAGTAAAGAGCACAGAGTAAACAAGAGCTTTACGACCACTAGACCAAAGAGGCTGGCATGAGTCTCTTCTAATTTTAAAATGTTTAGGCTATAGTCCACCACGCTAGCCTACTGCGCGTTGGCAGAATTCACACGCCATTAAAAATCTCTTAAGCATGCAGGCTTCCTCTCGATGTTTTCCTTCACCGTTTGAGCATGTGATAAATAGACACCTAACTTCGAAGTCAGTGGTGCGTGCCTTGGGCGTTCACAGCTCAGGTCATAATTTGTATAACACTATTAATTATATTAATTTGTGTTAATCATATGCAACGCGATTCATTTTGTTACAAACGTATGTGTCGTAATAATTTAACAAATGTGGATGCCAAACGATTGTCATAGGTTTTACCCAAAAATGTAGATCTTTCGTAACCATTTATTGATAGTAGCCATATTGGTCAGTGATCGGTATTAGGTGATTATTATTATTATTTTATTATTCAATTATTACGTAAAAATTGCATTACTTGGCTACTGATAAAACTACCATCTTTATTAAAGAATAAATCTGAACGGACTAAGATTTGGAACTTAGCGCCATAGTAACTTTTATTCAGCTCAAAAATACCTATCCAACGATGTAACACACATAGCTATTGGATGGTGGGACCAGGGTTTGCATCCTCATTACCAGAGCTCGTTGGGGGAGTGACTATTCTGATAGCAAGGAAGATTGTAGAAGATAGAGATGAAGCGTATATACTAGAACAGATCCAGGGACTAGGTATTTATCGAGACTAGGTAGCACCTATTCCCAAGTTACAAAATACTCGATCCATCTAGTCTGACTGTTCTGCACACGGCGCGGCGGCGTGCATCGTGACATGGCACCCGAAGCCCGCGCGAATCTTGTTAGATTGCGAGCTTATATTATATTTATTATAAATAAACGTAAAAAAAAACTAATAAGTTAAAAAAAGTAAACAAAAATTAAAAATAGGCTAAAACTGATTAGTATAATAAATGAATTGAAATCTCTTAAATACGCCAACAATCTACAATAAAGATAGATATTTCACGGTGACAGTCCTAAGCCTGTGTAAAGTACCGTAACCGTACTTTCAGGTATCACTAGCAGACTTTAACCGAAACATACTATAAAGTACGCGTACTTCATGGACTAGGTGGAATAGGTAATTAGATCGAGTATTCAGGTATCACTAGCAGACTTTAACCGAAACATACTATAAAGTACGCGTACTTCATGGACTAGGTGGAATAGGTAGTTAGATCGAGTATTCAGGTATCACTAGCAGACTTTAACCGAAACATACTATAAAGTACGCGTACTTCATGGACTAGGTGGAATAGGTAATTAGATCGAGTATTCAGGTATCACTAGCAGACTTTAACCGAAACATACTATAAAGTACGCGTACTTCATGGACTAGGTGGAATAGGTAGTTAGATCGAGTATTCAGGTATCACTAGCAGACTTTAACCGAAACATACTATAAAGTACACGTACTTCATGGACTAGGTGGAATAGGATAGATCGAGTATTTGTACGGAATCGGACTAGATGCACCTAGTATCAAATTTACCTAGTATGACTCATCTCTAGTAGAAGAGGTAGGATAGCGAGCTGCCTCGATAAAATTGAGTTGCCCGACTGGGGAAGTACCTAAGTGAATTAACAATAGATGTATTTCTACGAGTGAGTAAGGTTACCAGAGCTCGTTGGGGGAGTGACTATTCTGACAGCATGGGAATTCCGTTTGCTGTCAGTTTAGTAATTCCCTTATTTTAAGAAACCTAGACGGTTTCTACGGACACCTTAGTTAATGATATCATCTATTGGCTACGGTAACCGCTTACCATCAGTCGTAAGCCTGTTTGCGACTCATGTAGTATAAAAAAAATACCTAAACCTTAAAGAACAGAGAAAAAAGTTGGATACTTCCAACGACAAAATAATTGAATTCATTCACTGTGTTCATAACATTAATATTAAATTTCCTTAATTCATGTCCCGAAACTCCGAGACAATTCCCCGAAAACAAATGTTGTTGTAAGGTGGTCTCCATATTTGTCTCTGTTCTGTGAAGTGTGGGTAAATTAGCTCACGTAGGTTGCAATCACTCATCATCATTTCAACCGTTTGACGTCCACTGCTGGACATAGGTCTCCCCCATGGATCGCCACGACGACCGGTCATATGCCACCCGCATGCAGTGGATTCCAGCGACTAAGTCGTCAGTCCACCTTGCCGGGGGCCTGCCCACACTGCGTCTTCCAGTACGTGGTCGCCACTCTAGAACCTTCAAGCCCCATCGGCCATCCGTTCTTCGAGCAATGTGCCCTGCCCACTGCCACTTGAGTTTGGCGATTCTTCGGGCTATGTCAGCGACCCGGGTTCTTCTACGGATCTCCTCGTTTCTGATTCGATCACGTAGTGAAACTCCTAACATAGCCCTCTCCATCGCTCTCTGAGTGACAGTGAATTTCCTTATAAGTCCCATTGTAAGCGGCCACGGTTGCAATCACTGCTCATCACCAATAGCATTTCATGCAGTAATCACAATAGGCCAATATGGCAATCAAAATCTAATGACAGTTAAAAGTAAATCATTAAATAACCCTCCTTCTGACTCAGTCGGGTATAAACTAGCGGCCCACGCGGCTTTGCACGGGAAGATTAAAGCATTTAATCCCTTATTCTTTTTCAATGAAATGAAGCTTTCATCACGAATAATTAAATTAAATTAAATTAAATTGATTTATTTCGGGTAACTAGGCCCATAGAACAATTACAGATATTCATTATATATACTTACATTATAAAAAATACAATAATAGATATAGAATTTAAAATACAATACAATAGAGATACACATACCTACAGATATACACAAATATTATATTAATAGAGCATTCTATTGGTGGAAGAATTATTCAGATCGGGCTTATGGAATACAAACAAACGAAAAATCTAATCATTCCTCTTTATAAATTAAAGCATAGATAAAGAGATAATATTATGAACACAAGTTCCTAGTCATTATTATAACAAACGAACCAATCCGGAAGGCTCTATAGTAACGTGGATATCCGGTTACAATGCGCACGCGACGCTTTGTTGACCTCGTCTCATTAACTAGGGGGTACTTCCATACTTAATATTGGAAATGCAATAATAAGTCTGTCTGTCTGTTTATTACCCGTTTACGCTGCAACCGCTGAACCGCTTTAGATGTAATTTGGCACGGAGATGAAAATAGTAATTTTATTTAATACTAGCTTTTGCCCGCGACTTCGTCTGCGTAAAATTAGTAATACTATTTCCACCTCCTTTTTCCTCCTTTTAAGGGTTTATTTCTGGGATGAAAACTATCTCTATATACCAAATTTCATCTACATCGTTTCAGCGTTTGAATTATAGAGGTAGAGAGAACAAACAGAGAGACAGACAGACGGACACATTTTCGCATTTATAATATTATTATGGATGCGTTTGAACCTACGAGGCATTTACTAAAATAAATGCAGGAGTTAATTTCGTTTGTTACCGTCGACAACAAGTTCACAGTAAATACATCCTTATTCGTATTTTAATAAGATCGGGTGACGTAAAAAGCTTAGTCATCATGAAAGCGAACTGCTGTGCGTCGTGTCAGCGAACACGTGCGCGTACGCAACTAAATTGACAATTTATGTAAGGGAATGAGGATTGGAGGAAATATCGGCTGAGCTGGATGGAGAATTAGCATTAGTATAATAAATGCGAAAGTGTGTCTTTCTGTCTGTCCTTACCTCTTTACGCTAAAACCACCGAACCGATTTAGATGAAATTTTGAATTAAGATTGTTAAAGTCTTGGAAAAGGACATACTATAGCTTTTGTCCTTTGTGGAAATGATCCGAAATGTGGGGTACAAGTTTGTTTGCGGAGTCAATAATTTCTTAAAAGAGGGTAGAAAGTAAATAAGCCGATTGGATACAATTATTAAATTCTACGCAGACGAAATCGCGGGCGAAGACTAGTTAATAATAAATAATACATAATAACACGTCAAAATAAGGGGTGTGTCCACATTTAATGTAATCACAGCCGAACGCGGAGAATCACTGCGATATCGATTTTCATATATTTCGGCAACAAACCTGTTGATAAGTCCAACAGAGTATTCGGCTTTAATGGAAAGTAATGACGATGATATGCTCTGCAAATATCGATGTGCTGCGAGTAGGGAGACCAAAAATCTCATTGTGTGAAATGGATAACATGTTCTGTCCGGAATGTTTCCAATATACGGTCATATTGTGATACATTCGTGAGGATGTCTACACGATAATCGCGTTCCTTGGTTCGCATTTGTGTATAATATAATGTGTTGGTTTGTTTTCTACTGATACGAAATTTTCAAAGTCCTTACTTACTTTTATGGGAGCGTTAAACTTAATATCTAATAGGTATTTATAAAAATTCAACATAACAACATTCTTTTACCCAACCTTTTCGTTGTATAATAATTATATGTATTTACAAAAAAAAACATAAATGCAGTATATCAAAGTTCTAGTATCCATAACACAAGCTACGTTGCTTACCAAGGAACTAGACGGTGCTGTGTCATAATGTCCAAATATATATTATACATATATATTTTAATGTGTAAGTAACTCTTTTTGTTCTTTTACAAGCCTAAACAGCTGAACATATATTCATAAAATTATCGAACAATAATATGTACCTATATAAAACAATAGTCAATACAAATCGTAAAGTCGTAGTTCTAAAAGAAAACTACATACCTAGGTAAGTCAAAACAGTTTTATTACAACCTCCAACCCTATTCAACCAGCTCTAATGTAACCTTTTCTGTTAGAGTTTTATAAGCTGGGTTCCGTCCAAAGTAAGTAGGTATTAGTAGGCACTTTTACCATATCCGCGAGATGTTATTCTTTAATTTCGAATTTATAAGTAGTGAACAGGTATGTTTCGAAATGTTTTTCATATGAACACATACCAGACAGAGAAAACGTAACAAAAATATTTTTTAAATGTTTATTGAAACCAAATTGTTGAAAACTACCTTAAGACAGTTCCTAAAGTAGGTATTTCTTTCAAATAAAATATCACAAAAGCTATCGTCACTAATTTCTAATTAAAAATTATGTATAACCTTAATTAAATATGTACAACTGTGAACTAAGGCAGATAAACCTTTACTTTTTCTGCCAGTTGTATTCAAGAAGTAGGATTAAATATCCTATTACTTCAATACCTCTCAAATATCCACTCTTAGCTCCATAAAGGAACCAGGGAGGCTCGCATGGATGAAAAAAGAAGAAAGCCATTTATATATAGACCACCAAGCCTATATGTATATTAGTGGCGTAGCGTAGGGGGGCAGAGGGGGCCAAGGCCCCGAGCGGCATATGAATGGGGGCGGCATCAAGTGCCATGTTTTTTAATACTACTAGAATAGGGGGCGGCAAATTTCCAGACGGCCCCGGGCGGCAAAATCCCACGCTACATCACTGATGTATATAGCCCACTGATAAATATTTCGTCCCCATGTAATGAGAAACGTGCTATTGCCATTTATACAATAGGTATTTTGGAAAAAATCTCACGTGAGAACCTAGGTTAATACAACAAAAAAAAATTGAATAATTCCATGGTGTATTTAATTTAAGTAGGTACCTATAGTTTATTATTTCGTTTACATAGGCGATCATGTACCTATATATTGTCCTCCCACATATTTGGTTACCCTACAGTGAAGGGAAATCTACCGAAGCATTGCGTCACACCACGAAAGTCTTTCATATATGACGGATTCGACATTATTGTACAATTTAACATTACCAGTACAATTTCACATTTTTATTAACATACGCACATTTTTCCCTTTAGAAAGCTTTTGTTATGTAACACACAATATACACCAAGTAATATAACGCTTTCAATCATATTATTAGGAGGAAATTTCACGTATTTTATGAATAACATAAACGTATTATTATATGAAATATTATGTGTTATTGTGGCTAGAGCAGCTTTCCAAATTATTGTTTCTCATCTTCCATTTTCTTATCCTTACGCGAATATAGGAGGAGGGGACGTAGATACAGTTTTTTTTTATTTAGATCAATTTTCCTACTCTATTGGCTCCGACCTCAATCCGTGTGCGACCTATCTGACACCACTGACAGGTATAATTATCAAATTCAACTGTTTTGCTCCAGAAATTAAATTAGTCCAAAAAAGCTTCTTTCGTCTTCTAGGGTCGCCAATTTTTGTAGCATCCTTTGAAAATTCCTTGGAAATTGGGTTGGCCTCTGGTGTGGGTCGCATTATGCGTACTCTTTTGCGCCATCCCTTCCCAGTTCGGCGAGCTGCTGCTGTAGCTACGAAGACCAAAATTGGCGAAAATATATCATCATCAACCCATTATGGATCTACTGCTGGGCACCGGTCTCCTCTCATTTGAGAGGCATCAAACTATAGCCCACCACACTGGCCGGCCTACTGCGGGTTGGCAGACGTCACCTGCCATCGAGAAAATCTCTCAATCGTGTGATAAACACGCACAGAGCTCTTGAAAAGTCAGTGGTGTTGTGTATCCTTGGGTTTTAACTCGAGCCTTTGACATCTCAAAAAAAAAGGCCTACATTTCAGCCAGAGTATAAGTATTGCCATCCAAAGTGGCAATGCCGCCAGTCTTCCGAGCACTACTCCGTGACGGCGATGCGCACGAGTTTATCTATACTAATCATTATTATAAAGAGGAAAAATTGGAGTGTTTGTTGGTTTGCATTGAATATTCTCCAAAACTACTGGATGGATTTTAATAATTCTTTCACCTTCAGAATGCTACGTTATTCATGTTGAACGTGGGCTATAAGTTATTTAAAAAAATATTACTTTATATTTACCCGTGTGAAGCTGGGGCGGGCCGTCAGTAATATACCTACATATTTCCTGTTCTAATTTTTAATATTATTTAGTTAAAAAAAAATACAGTTGAATTGATAACCTCCTCCTTTTGGAAGTCTGTTAAAAATTAATTTGTTAAGTTAAGTAGAGCTTCCCATTGCACGTCTTTACAAGAGTAAAGACGTGCAATGGGAACTTGAATTTTAAGAACTTGAAGAATTTTGAATTGACAATATACAGAAGACTGTATATTGTCAATTCAAAATTCTAAAGCTTCTGAAATTTTAATAAATATACATATATAGAAACTACAACATTGTTGTCAAGAGTAATATTTTTAAAGTACTTTAAGGTACCTACCGGAACTTTCTTTGGTACTAAAAATGTTTCTATATCATTATAATTCTGCCCAAGATCATCAACACACATTTGATAATTACACGCAATCGAATTTAATGGTTTTACCTATCAAAAGTTAAACGAAAAATTAATTGACTGTTTCTTTGATACTTACTAGTAACGTTCACAGAACCGAACATGCTTGTGTCACTGTGTACTCTAGAGACGGTTACATGAGCTGAACACCCGCTAGATGAGCAGGTACACGGCCACACAGTTGTAGCAACATTATATTGATTACTTATATTTGATCTATACAAAATAATAATGCATGTTTGATCACTTTCATTGCGATTTACGATTTAGATTAATGTAAAATATGATCGACCCCCCAAATAGCCTTACGTAATAAATGAATACCCCCATACATATTTATATTCCATAAAATAAACCGCTTTGAAATCAACTTATGAATCCGTTTGGAAGTACGGCACACGTATGTATGATCATGGAAATCAAGTAGACGTGATGTATTTTGTCTACCGAAAGGCGTTTGATAGGGTCAACAAGACATACTGTTGGGGAAAGTTAGTGCTCTGTGTCTTGCCCCAAGTCTTCTTCGATTCATCGCTGATTATCTTCGCGATCGCCAACAGTTTGTTCGACTTGGCTTATATGACTCTGTGCCCTATCATACGCGTTCCGAAGTAAGTCAAGGTTCAGTACTGGGACCTCTTTTATTTATCGTTATGTTAAATGATCTGCCCGAAGTAATTAAGCATACTGTTCAGATGGATATTCAATAAATGCTTTTATTTTAACGTTTGAACATTTATTCAACGATGTATTACAAATTATTAACGGGTTTATAAAATATGAACGAATATATGTATTTTAACGAATATGTAACGAATTGTGTAGAAATTAGAAGAATCTGAAGAAGGGTGGTTGCAAAGACTACAATATATATACGGGTGGTTGTTCGAACGATGACGATATGAAGTTGGTCGCCGCTCTCCCATTGGCTGCTTGCTGGCCATCATGCCACTTGCATTTGCACCGCTCGGTGCGGTGTTCAGGACGGTGCGTGATTGCACAACTTTGCCAATAGATGGCAATGTACGTTCCAACATACCGACCGCCTTGGAAGAACCCTCTTCCAATTATTACTCGGAATCGACAGGAAGCGGGCAGATCTTGGAACAGGCTCGTCGGATGACGCCCGATGCAGTGCGGATTTCAGCTACCCTCGAGATGCCATCGGTTCCTGCAAACACGCGAATAACTCTGCCCATTCTCCACTTTAACGGTGGTAGGTTATCTTCCTTAATCAATACCAAGCTATTGCACGCGATGTCGTCTTTAGTGGCAACCCATTTGGTCCGACGCTGTAACTCCGACACGTACTCCTTTGACCAGCGCTCCCAAAAATGCTGCCGTAGCTGCTCCAGCCGCTCGTAGCGCCCGAGACGTGTTGGAGTCGCCTGGGTCAGGTCCTCGCTAGCATGCGCAGTCAACGGCCGGCCAATGAGAAAATGAGCTGGTGTCAGAGGAAGGAAGTCGTTGGGGTCTGTGGACAGAGGTGACATGGGTCGGGAGTTCAGGACGGCTTCGATCTGTGTCAATATCGTACTGAACTCCTCGAACGTTAATTTTGCATCGCCTACAACGCGTCGTAAATGATGTTTACACGACTTTATACCCGCCTCCCACAAACCACCAAAATGAGGCGCGTAAGGCGGAATAAAAAGAAATTTAATATTATTATTACTAGCAAATTCTAAAATATCTTTGGTATTGTCAAATACAGCTGAAAGTTCCTTTTCAGCGCCTACGAAATTTTTCCCGTTATCGGAAAAAATCTGATAAGGTTTACCACGTCGCGATATGAATCTTTTAAGAGCCAATATGTAATCTTGTGTAGACAATGTGCTCACCAACTCTAAATGCACCGCTCTAGTGGTAAAACATATAAATAAACAAATGTATGCTTTAATTAAGCGTGACCCTCTGCCTTTCCGGTTTAAAATAAGTACAGGACCAGCGTAGTCAACCCCACACTTCATAAAAGGATATGTAGGTTCTAAACGCTCTGATGGCAAGCTGCCCATAAGTGGAGTTAGCGTCTTCCCCTTAAGACGTGTGCAGGTGACACACTTATGCACTACATATTTTGCCAAATTTCGCGCTCCTAGCACCCACCAAGTATCACGCAGGGTAGATACCAGAAGTTGAGGTCCAGCATGAAGTAACCTCTTATGTTCATACGTACATAACAGTACTGTGAACCGATGCTTATGGCACAACAATACTGGATGCTTTTTATTGTAATTAAATTGCGAATTGCATAACCGGCCGCCTACGCGGATAATATTATCTGTATCTAAAAATATATTTAAACCAGATATTTTATTAAAACGTTTTTCGTACTTATATTTAACAGGTAAGTTCCGTATAAGATTATTATATTCATTATGAAACGATTGTTGCTGAACTAAACGAATTATAACTTGTAACGAGCTAGCTATCTCATCCACTGTCAATACACCGGATCTACGTGGTTTCCCGTTACGGGACGCACGTGCATTATGCAAAAAACGTATCACATATGTACAGGTTCGTTGAAGACGATTAAAGCATGAAAACCTATCAAAATTAATAACACTGTTGGAATCTGTAGAAATTAGATTTATGGTTTGAGGTTTTACATCTGGCAAATGTATACTATGATCAGGAATTATAGGTGTAGACCAACTTGATGTAGGCTCACATAAAAACCTAGGACCGTACCACCACAGATCAATATTATCTTCCTTGAACGAATTGAAATAGACGCCTCTAGACAATAAATCAGCCGGGTTTTCTTTACCCTTAACATGACGCCATATCGTGTTACCCGTCAGCTCATTGATCTGCACAACCCTGTTTTGCACAAATGTTTTTAATTGATGTGGCGACATCCGAAGCCAGCCTTGGACTATAGTGGAGTCAGTCCAAAAGTATACCTTCTCAAATGTGAGACGAAGTGATTTTATTACCTTTTGATACAACTGTGCTCCAATTAAGGCTCCACATAATTCAAGGCGTGGTATGCTGACAGTTTTAATAGGTGCCACTTTACCTTTGGCACATAATAGCCGAGTAGTAATATTAGAATTTGTGTTATCAAATGAACGCACATACGCACATGCACCGTAAGCAACCTGGGATGCATCGGAAAAAATGTGAAGTTCCTTATGTTGACACTTGACTACAACACAACGAGGTATGATTATTTCAGGTAAGTACTTTACGCTATTCATGAATTTATGCCAGTCATTAGCTATATTAACTGGAACCTCGTCATCCCAATCTAATTTGCTTAACCATAATTGTTGCAACAATATCTTAGCCGTAGTAATAGCCGGTGCTACTAAGCCCAAAGGGTCATAGATTTGTGAAATAATAGACATAATTAAACGTTTTGTAATTAATGTGTCATTTTTGTGTGACTCTAAGTTAGTAGTAAAATACAGCGTATCATTTTTATTAGACCATCCTATGCCTAATGTTTTGGATTGACAATGTTCGCCTATGCTTAAGTCCTTACAGGTTTCTGGTGTCACATTATGATTAAAGGTCCATTTCCGTAAGGGGAAACACCCACTCTGCAATACCTTAGATGTTTTGCTACAAATATCTAATAAAACGTTTAACTCGTCATGGCCCGTTATAAGATCGTCCACGTAAAAATCGTCATTAATGACGCTCGCGATGACGTCATCGTCACATTCCTGGGCCAACTGTTTTAGACATCGAATACTCAGGTAAGGTGCGGATGTGGTACCATATGTGACAGTATTCAAACGATATACTTGAAGTGGCTCATTACTATTGTTACGCCATAAAATAAGTTGCAAATTACGTTGGTCCGCTTGAATTAGTACCTGTCGGTACATTTTTTCGACATCTGCGCAGGCTACGTATTGATATTGTCTAAAGCGCAGTAGAATCGAGAATATGTCATTTTGAATGGCGGGCCCTACATATTGAAGGTCATTCAACGATTTATTGCTAGTGGTAGTCGCACTACCGTCAAAAACTACGCGTAATTTAGTTGTGAGACTATTTTCTCGATATACCCCATGATGAGGCATAACATAACACGGCTTAGGTAATGTTTGTATACCTGCTAACAAAGACATATGACCTAATTGTTCGTATTCTTGCATAAAGTTGCAATACATTTGTTTGTATTGAGGTAAACGCTCCAATTTGCGTTCTAACGAATAAAAACGATTTTTTGCGGAATTATATGAATCTCCTAGAACGTCGGGAGACTGTTTTAAAGGCATTTTGACATGAAATCTGCCATGATTATCACGTTGTGTCGTCTCGATGAAGAGCTTCTCGCATAAACGCTCTTCTTCAGACAACACACGCGGAATATTTATTTCCTCAATTTCCCAAAATTTACGTAATTGAGAATCAACCTGAGAAAAATTGCACTGAACCGTATTTATGTGTGACCGTTTATTATATACTGGACCGGATATGATCCATCCTAGACTTGTACCCTGTAGGCACGGGCCTGACTTGAGCCTTATGATTTTATGTTCAAGTATTAGCGACCAGAACACATCGGCCCCTATTAGTACATCTATTTTAGACGGTACATTAAACGACGGGTCAGCAAGCTGAACGTGGTTAGGTATGCATATCGAACTATGATTAACGTTTATAGACGGTAAATAAGAAGTGATGCTAGGTAAAACGAAACAATGCAAGTCTGTATGAAAATCATATAATTTTGAACGCATACTGATTTTACATGCATGATTACACTGTGTGTGTGCTTCTCCCACACCACATATATTTATAGTGGACTGTATAATAGACGCATTTAAACGTTTACATAAGTTTTCGGTAACGAAACAGTTTTGACTGCCATTATCAAGAAGAGCACGAACTGTGTGATAATTATTATCAGAATCGGCAACCTCAATCAACGCGGTAGACAACAAAACTGTTTGTAACGCATTCGCATTAACGGTGAACGCACCGCGACGCGAGTCAATAACCTTGCAGTCAGCTGATTCGCTAACGCTATGCGAAACAGATGACTGCGGCAACGTATTATTATTAATTGTCGATCTTGGCGTTGTATTTGAAATTACGTTATCAGTGTGCAATAACGTGTTGTGTTTTTGTTGACACAACTTACAGGGTCCGAACGTACAATCTTTAATTGTATGACTATTTGTACGTATACAATTAGAACAGAGACCTTTCGATGTAACTATTTTTGACCTTTCGTTTATTGGCATGTTTAGAAAACTTGCACACGAATATAACCGATGGTAACCGGTACACAATGGGCAAGTAAAATTAATATTACGCTTATTTTGATCGTCTAATGTACTCTTGCCCTTATTTGTATTTGAAGTATAGCTATTCGTATGTTGAGCGTTGGGATTTCTTTTATAATCGTTTGATGACCTTGAATCGCCTTTAGAATGAGACTGTGAATTGTAATTATTATTATTTTTACTGCTACTGGATTTGATCATGTCTAACATGTCTGCCCTATTTCGTAAAAACGTAAGTAAATCTTCTAATTTTAACGCATTGTAATCTTTACGCGAATCCGAAATCAAAGTGCCCTTATGACTTTCCCACTCGCGCTCAGTCGACGAGTCGAGTTTCGTAACTATTAAATAAATTATTAATGTGTCCCATGACTCGGTGGGCTCTTTCAAGGAACTAAGTGCACGTAAGTTACGTAAAACGGTGTCAGTTAATTTTCGGATTTGCGTTGCAGATTCTTTATTTAGCGATGGGGTAGTGAACAGGGACTTCACGTGGTTATGTACCAATAAACGATTATTGTGAAACCTATTTTCAAGTAACTCCCATGCGTGACTGTAATTAGGGGCTGTAAATTCCAACGCACTTATAACATGTAACGCAGTACCACTGAGTGCCGATTTTAAATAATGAAATTTCTGTATAGCGTCCAAGTCTTGGCGTTCATGTATCATTGTTATATACGAGTTTCTAAACTCTAACCACTGATCGTAGGAACCGTCAAAGGCAGGCAGCTTTATTTGAGGCAATTTAACACTTATAGGTTTACCCGCAGTGCACTTAAAATTACTCGACTCACTGTGTTCATCATCATTAATCATGCACTTTGCTGATGCTATAATTGAATAATATTGACTCTCAAACGATTCCCTATATTCTAACTGAACTAATAATTCTTTTTCATCAACATTGTTTTCGATCTTAGTTTGAATATTATTGAAATCAGAAAAGAATATGGACGCCGCTTGCATGCGCATTCGAACTTGGGTTATAATAACAGCATCTAAACATGATTTATCTAATCTATCGATGAAATTAACAAAGATCGTTAATCTACTTTTGATTACACCTCGCTGTTTTTTGAGATTGTTAATATTTACGTCAGAATAATCGGATTTACATTCGTCGTCACTCATTATGGCGGCTTGTGAAGGACAAGGTACTTACAGTCGTAAAAATGGTCGGCACGGCTGCGGCGCGGCGGCGGGCGGGCCGGGCAACAGCACTTGCGCGCGAAGTTACGGCAACAAAACGGAATCTGATGGTCGAACTTCTGGAACGCACAGTAGGTACGATATTAACACAAAGCGAATAGGGCGAAGAGGAGGAAAGGTGAGGGATAACCTGACCGTTGCTGGCTTGTGCTCCTCAGTCCTCAAACGTCTGGTAGTTGTGCTCCACCTCTTCTGGATATTTGTACGTTACGCCTGGGTTCCAGTAGGAAGCGCCTCCTCGATGTATCGAATACGTCCGGCTCGAAGGTCCAATGTTTAGATGGATATTCAATAAATGCTTTTATTTTAACGTTTGAACATTTATTCAACGATGTATTACAAATTATTAACGGGTTTATAAAATATGAACGAATATATGTATTTTAACGAATATGTAACGAATTGTGTAGAAATTAGAAGAATCTGAAGAAGGGTGGTTGCAAAGACTACAATATATATACGGGTGGTTGTTCGAACGATGACGATATGAAGTTGGTCGCCGCTCTCCCATTGGCTGCTTGCTGGCCATCATGCCACTTGCATTTGCACCGCTCGGTGCGGTGTTCAGGACGGTGCGTGATTGCACAACTTTGCCAATAGATGGCAATGTACGTTCCAACACATACCAAATGTCTTCTGTACGCTGCTGACCTCAATCTATTTATGGAGATCAGAACTGCAGAGGACTGCCTATTGCTTCAGCAGGACATCGACGCCGGGTACCAATGGAGCGTTGAAAATGAAATGGAATTTATTAGCAGCAAATATTTCAATAGAATGCGACACCCAATCGAATTCCAATATAAACTCGGTTGTAATATTGTACTCAGATCTACCATAATGAAAGATCTAGGTGTCACATTTGACCAAAAGCTTGTGAGCATGATCGTGGAATGTGTTCCACGATCATGTTATAGCGTTGGCCAAAGAGTCCTTTCGGTGATTGGGTTTTGTTCTTCGAAACTCCAATGATTTTCAGAACATGGGGGTCATTAGGCTTGTTTTCAATGCATTAGTTAGATGCAAAATTGAAACAAGTGCATGTGTGTAGCATCCACACGAGAGCACGTATGCGCTCTTATTGGAGAAAGTGCAAAAGGCTTTCCTAAGATACTTGTACCAACGTATGTACGGGTACTACCCATACATGTACCCAACTAAATTCCTTCTAGGATGCCTAGAATTATAACTCGCTTGAGTTTAGAAAATCTAATGACAAATTGGTGGTAAAGATTCTTAGGGGTAAAGTGGAGATAAAGTATTTAACTCAGGATGGTCTTGAGTTAAATAGCGAGCTGTGTTGTTGTGTTTGTCCTTAATAATTACCGCAGGAATAGGAAACATAGGCTTTTTACAAATCCAGTTTGCAGAACTGTATCTCAGGCCAGATCTCTTGTCCCGCGAAATCTCAACGCGCTCATGCGAATGAATGGAAGGTGATCTTGAGAGAATGCTTAGAGTACTGTGAGAAGAATGCGGTATCCTGTGTTTAAGCTGTATTTACTATTTTTGTTATATCTATAAGTATTGAATGTTTATTTACTGTAACTGGTATATCCGTGTAAATAAATAAATATGTTATAAACAATAACAACTACATTATAAACATAAAATAAAAATAACGGGGGGGTTCACGCCTCTATGTAGCACTTTATCCAGGGCTATTATCGTGGCCATCTGTTTTTTTCTTCTTCCTTTTTGGACGGGGTATTGGTGTGGGTTCCGGTTCGGGTTCCGGTTCGGGTTCCGGTTCGGGTTCCGGTTCGGGTTCCGGTTCGGGTTCCGGTTCGGGTTCCGGTTCGGGTTCCGGTTCTGGTTCCGGTTCGGGTTCCGGTTCGGGTTCCGGTTCGGGTTCCGGTTCGGGTTCCGGTTCGGGTTCCGGTTCGGGTTCCGGTTCGGGTTCCGGATAGGTATCGGGCTCCTGTGGCTCCGGTTCCTCGTCCTCCTGTTCTTCCACCCCCGGTAACTCTTCCTCTTCCTCTACCGGTGGCACCTCATACTCTTGGTCATCTTCCGCATCTGATGGTATCGGTGTCGCCACCTCCAATTCCTCAGACTCCGCATCCGAGGGCAGCAGTTCATCTTCTTCTGATGGAGCCGGCTCATCTTGGCTCTCTTCTACATAGTCGTCAACTTTTGGTGTTGGTGTTGTTGGTTTTTCCGTCGAAGGCTGCTTCTTTTTTGTCTTTTGTAGGATTACTTTAACAACACTGGCGGGAACCCAGTGGCCGGGCATTTCGGCTTCTACTGGGTTCGCTATAAATATCAGTTCATCCTTTTGCGGGTCCGGCCAGTGCCCCGTCCCAGTGACCGGCAGGAAACATAATGTCAACGATATGAAGATGGCATCTGGTAACACTGAAAAATTAAATTCTAAAATCGTAGCGAGTATGACATAAATGCCTATTCACCCTTTATTATGGAATTGCTTACAAAATGAACGCTTGTAATTACGTGATGGGTTGATGATGATTTTTTTATTTTATCATCTCACATCGTCAACCCATTTCAAACAAAAAATCAAACTGTCCCACAGCTGGGCACAGTGATCCTCTATTAATAATTTGAGAGGAATTAAGCTATAGTCTACCACGTATATTCATTAATTCCTGAAGAGCCATCAACGCATTTGTAAGCCCCCTGGTGTTGCAGATGTCCATGGGCGGCGGTGATCACTTACCAGCAGGTCAGGTTCCTGGAATCTGACCTGCTCGCCCCTTCATACCACAAAAAAAACTGCTAGTCTAATGCGGGTATAGAGAGTTCTCACATGCTCCCTTGCGATCGAAGTACTTCAAAGTTAGAGCATGTGACACATACGCAAATAAGTCAAGTCGCACAGCCACGCTATCACACTACTTGCTCATTATCATTTTTTTTCTGTTGATGTTATATACAGGTTATATTATATATGAGATTTTTTTTTCGGGGCAAAAAGCGCTTATTCATTTCTTATATTATCACGCTCTACATTTTCTTGGTTACACGTAGAAATGTAGAATTATATATTTAATTTTGATGCATGTTTTCAAAGTCATTCTGTATAGACCGGACGTTTTTCCTTTTCTGGGATGGTTTCAATTAAGTCCTTAAAGGGACTTAATTTTTCTAACTTTTCTTAACTAAATTCATTCGGTCTCGGTAATAGAAATATAAAACAAAGCTAATTATAAAGAATACTTACTTCCTTCGGTCTTAAAATTCTAAAATATATTTTTCCATAATTTTGATCATGTTCTACAAACATTTGATGATTGTTCGCAATCATATTTTATAGTTTTTCCTATCAGAAGTTAAACGAAAAATTAATTGACTGTTACTTTGATACTCATGAAATATCTATGATCCCAACTAGAATCGGCAAACAGACGCCCTGTTTGAGTTCGCAATAAGCCACGCTCGTCTGTATGGCAAGTTTGTTAACGGTGCTATAATACATTTTTTTATGTTTACTATAATTTTGTACATTTATTATGTAACAAGCTGTATATTTACCCGCGTATAAATAGATATTTTATCGGAATCCTGCCGTTTTAGATAGATTGATAGATAGAATATGCTTTAGTTGTACACCATGAAATTAAATTATACATTACATCATTGTTTATGAAATGAGGGTACAATGGCGGTCTTATTGCTGGATAGCAATTTCTTCCAGACAACCAGATATATATATATATATATACCTATATATATATATATATATAGGTATATATATATATCTATATATATATACATTAATTAAATATATTAATTACATATATATATATAAATGTAAGCATAATATGACGAGACACTAGTATAAACGTACCTACATTATTGTGACAGAAAGTGTTCTTTTACCAGAGTGTTAAAAGATTGTTAAGTGATTGAGCACGCTTTATCGATACAGGCAAAGCATTCCACAACTGGATAGCCTGGACAGTGAAAGACATGTCATACACTCTTGTGGAATGCATTGGCATTTGGAGTATCAAGTTTTCCGATGATTTCTATCATGTGTGTCATTGAGGAACTTAAATCGTTGATATAATTGATTTGATATAATTGGGGGTGAAGGGATTAAATATGATATTATATAGCAGAGATAAAATACGAGCATTCCGGCGGAGACGGATTGGGAGCCACTTGAGCTTGAGACGAAATTCTGAAACATGATCATATTAAATATGAATCTAATGCAATAATTTTGGAGACGCTCAAGTTTATTACCCCAAGATAAATTTTTGTCTTTATAAATCCCCAAATCTTTGACGGTTTCGCTAAAAGGGGAAAGAGGAAGTGTAGTCCAGTCGATCCTTGAAACCGCACTAGAGCTGCCAACAAGAATGACCTGAGTCTTTACAGGATTTATCCTCAAACCGTAAGCTGCACCCCACTGCGCAATAGCTGCCAAATCTTTGTTGACCATTTTAGTGGCCTCCGCCAAATCCTCCATCGGGGCCTGGGAGTAGATCTGCACGTCATCTGCATATAGGTGGTAGGATGAAAGAAATTTATTGGAGATAGAATTAATAAATAAAGAGAATAGTAGTGGTGAGAGAACGCCGCCCTGTGGTAAGCCGGCAGAGGTGTCACACCAAGAGGAAGAGCTCCCATCGATGCAAATACGCTGCCGACGGCCACACAGGTAACTACGAAAGCAATCAATCACTGTTGGAGATATGTTTAAAGAGCAGAGTATGCCAAGTAGTACGTTGAAATCGACAGTATTAAAAGCATTACTAAAATCGAGTAAGAACAGAACAGTCAGATTTCCATTTTCCATACCCATTCTGATATCATCCGTAATGTTTACCAATGCCGTAGTTGTACTATGTCCTGGGCGAAACCCGGATTGGAGAGGATTAAGGAGATTATTTTTACGAAGGAAAGAGGTGAGTTGGTTAAGGACAAGGCGTTCTAGTACTTTAGAAAGAAAGGGTAATATAGAGATGGAATGAAAAGCTGAAAAAGATAAAGGATTTGCATTTTTAGGTAAAGGAGTAACCGAAAGTAGTGAGCGTCTTTCCACATAGATGGATAGACGCCACAGGGCAATGAATAAGAAAGGATGTGAAAAATCACAGGGAGGGTCTCATCCAGGACAGGGAGTATCATTTTACGACTGATGCAGTCACTTCCGACCGCATTGGATGTGTCAGATACAATGCTCTTTTACCAAAATTGTTTTGACAATATTTTATTTATTTTAATTTTATTATTAAAGTAAAGTAAAATTAGAACTGAGTAGTTTGTGAATATTTCTAGGCCTATGTTGCCATTATTGATATCGAACAAAAAAGGGAAAAAAACGAGTTTGTTGTATGAGAGCACCCCCCCCCCCCCCCCATTCCTATTTTTTTTTGTATTTTTTGTTATAGCGGCAACAGAAATATATAATTTGTGAAAATTTCGACTGTCTAGCTATCGCGGTTCTTGAGATACAACCTGGTGACAGACAGACAGACGGACGGACGAAGTCGCGGGAATCAGCTAGCTAGTTATATATTAATAAAGGAATTGTATTCATAGCCTTTCACACAAAGTTAGCTATTACGAAACGTTGCCCTTAACGTAAGCGTTCTCTTAAAATAGTAAGGAGACGCGCAGACGCATCTGGTTCTCGCGTTCACGACTGCGCATGCGTAATCAAAGCACTGCCACTTGATAACTAGTGGTACGATTCTTAAGATACTTGAAGTTTAAAACTCCAAAGTTAGCTCTCAATTCTAGAATTTATAACAGGCCTTTTATTGATACAATCACAGAAATATAAGGACGTGCAGTGTACGTATAACGTTATCCGAAAAAATATTATAATAAGCGAGTAATACATGCATTCTCAAACGTCAGAACGCAATAGTGAGAAGTCTTAATCTATTCGTAAATCGATATGTTTTGGTACAGTTAAGGTTTAATATTAAATTGTGCTATAAGTAAATTGACTTTTGTTATTGCATAATAAATTAAGATTTTATAAAAAAATTAAAACAAAGCAAAATTCCGAAACGATCGCCTTTCGACCTCTGCAACCGGCTTACTTCGCAATAAGATCGGTAGGGCAAAGCGAGATGTCTAATGAGATGAAAGTACCTCTGCCTTACTCAAAACCACAGTGAAACAATAATAGTCATTTCCGTAGCTGTCAGTTTATAGTACACTCTAACAAGCTAATTGGTTTACATCCACACGGATCGGTCGCTACATGCATGTATGCCAATTAGGTTGTTAGACTGTACATAAGTTACTCCTATTTTAAGGAACGTAAATCAGTTTTTACAGGGCCAGGAACCCGCGAGCGACTTCTAGTGTTGCAAACGTCTATGGGCTACGGTAACCGTTTAACATCAGGTGGCTCGTCAGATTGTTTGCCACGATCGTGATTTTTTAAAAATCGCTGTCTCCTGTACATTGCACGTTGTTACACCACAGTGCGTTATGTCAAAGGGCAAGTGAGTGGCGACGAGGCATCGATACTGATCTAGATAGTTCTACCGAGCGTCCGCGTAAATGGACATGGATTACAAGGATTCACAGACTGGTCTGGGATTGTCGTTACGCAATACTTAAGTTACTATTTCTTTTAACCTCCTGCTATTTAACGATTTGTGGTGCAATTGTACCTACTTAGAAAGTACATAAAACGTGAACTGCTATACATTAACCTTAGACGATCCGATTCCGGTAGTTAACGCTGTCTTCTGTGCTATTATAGGTCCTGTAGGGAAGTATCTATGTATAATATGTATGTATTTACAAAAAAAAATATCTATGTATTGTATCAACTATATTGTATCCGTAACACAAACCTCGTTGCTTAGCTCGGAACTAGATGGCGCGGTGTCATAATTTCCGGGCATAATATTATGTCCGGGTATATTACTATGACCAAAATTTCAAAGTTTACGAAAATCATTTAATTTTGGTCCCAATTTTCAGCTTAATTTATATACAAAATAACGTTATTTACGATATAAATTGGTTTAGTTATTTGGTACTCAAAGTTGATACAACTTTGATTGACGGTTGACCGAGAGGAAGGTTTGGCTTCACTGAGAGCGAGCTGAAATTTACTCAAATGTTTTTTAATAATAACTTTATTTATGAATGAACCAATATGAATAAATATTCACTTGATAAGTATTTCATGTTTTTCTTTGAAGCTTTATCTTCTATGAAATCTAAAAAATCGAAGAACATATAAAATATATAAGTATTAAATCTGTTACAAACTTACAACAAATAATGCGCTGATTTCTTACACTTACGCGAATATTAGACATTAAAATAAAACTAGTTGTTACGGATTTTATCGCGGCATATTGATATTATTTTAACCCGACGTTTCGGATCCTTTACAGCATCCATGGTCATGTTCATGGTCAGTCGGCCCATGACCATGGATGCTGTAAAGGATCCACAATGTGCGCAATATTCTTAAAAATATAGTTATAATCATAAATAGTTATAATCATAATTACGTGTGTTAGCTTTTTTTAAGAAAGGACCTTGTGATTTTTTTTTTAGATTTTAGGTTATCTGCATTCAATTAAAAATCGTTCAAACTTCTTCCTTATCGAGATTAACTACTTAGTATACTATACAAAAGAAGTTTTAACTGTACCTACAAGATAAGTAAAGTTGATGGTAAAAAAGCCATTGTAAAACTAGTAGGTATTGATAAAAATAATAATAGTTATTAGCATTCTCTCTAATCGCTCTCAGTCAAACCACAGGTCCAAATTCATAAATTTTTAATTGCACGGTCTCGCTTAAGAACCACTGTTTAATGTTCAAAACAGGTATCTGCTCATACCTTTTTAGAATTATAGGGGCTGAATATGTATAAATAATAATAATTCTCTTGGGAAGTAGGTGGGTGCTAATGGGTCCTTTAAATTGGGAGGATAATCGGTGACCAGGAAAGCTTAGAGCCATTTCAACCTTTGTGGTCGATTTGGCACATCGTTTAGTCGCAGATAAATACGTTCTATAGTCGACTGTTTTTTAGCTTTTTAACGGCCTAATAATCAATATTATTCGATTTTAAGTAGCCCTTAAATATGGTGCATTTTCACTTGCATGCAAAATCAAAGAGGTATTACTATTATAAGGGCTTATTAATTTAAGGTTAGACAGAGGTAAGGGGCGAGCCTATTGCCTACATCCGGGCACGAATCCAAGGTTCAAGCTGCTAGTGAAGATTTGAGAATCGAACCCAAGACCTCTCAGCAATCGCATTTACTATTGCTAGACCAACGAGATCGTCAATTAATTGAATTTTTTGGGCATGAGAAAGCCTAGTGTTTCGATATAAATAACAACAAATGCAACCAGATGGTTACATTAATATAAAAGAAAGATTCCGTCGAATTGAGAACCTCCTCCTTCATTGAAGTCGGTTAATTATTTGTACAGTTCTAATTTAAATAAAACTTTAGGAGTGACTCGTGCCCAGCAGTGGGACTGATTGGGTTAATGATGATGAAGTAGAAATCAAAATTTTAAAATAATGTTCATATGTATGTAGTTATATAATATATTTTAAACAAATCGGTACACAAATAGAAATACATCAATTTATTATACAAACCACAAAAAAATAATAAAACATTTCTACGCCAATTTATTTTTACTCCAAAGATTTTTGACAAATTGTTGAACTTACATGATAACATAAATTTTACCTGTCTTGGTTAAACAAAAATATTCACAACGTTAACTTTCTATATCTTAACACAATGTAGTAAGGTTGAAAATTCATGCACACTTCAATAATGAAATTCCTTCTTGTGTTGACTTATTATTATTATTCCGTAGAGCACACTAGCAGCTAATGAGCTGGTGCGTGTGTATCAAATAGCTTGGAGATGTTTTCCTTGTCCAATCTGTTTTTGAAACCGTTCAATGTTGGAGCCATGACAGTTTTTTCTGGTAGTTTGTTCCATGCTTTTACCACTCTATTAGGCAAGAAATGCTTCATTGGTTTCTTTTTCGATGAGTTTTCCCAAAGTTTTAATGGATGACCACGCAAGTGTTTATTTTCATTTGGCTTATACATGCCTTTAAGACTGGGTACATCATAGTACTCGTGGAAGATTTTATATGTTTCGATTAAACTTCCCCTCTGTCTACGCTGTTCTAGTGTGGTGAGGCCAAGGTCTTTGAGGCGCTGTTCGTAAGGTAAATTGCGCATTGAACGTACCATCTTGGTAGCCCTTCTCTGTACGTTTTCAATTAGTTTAACATCCTTTTTGAAGTAAGGGTCCCAGATTATATAAGCATGTTCGAGGAGAGGTCTTATATAGGTCTTGTATAGTCTTATAAAGGTCTTGGCTGTGAGACATTTGAACGCCTTGCGAATGATATAGAGTATCGAATTTGCTTTCTTTACAATATTATGTATATGAGTTTCCCACTTTAGATCGACAGACACAGTAACTCCCAAATCCTTTTGTGTTTCAACTGATGTTAACTGTTTTTGGCCAAGATAATAAATTTTATGAGGGTTGTTTCTACCGATGTGCAGTACAGAGCATTTATCAACATTTAATGTCAGAAGCCACTCTTGGGTCCAGTTAAATATAGCAGTTAAGTCGTTTTGTATGGCTTGCCACTGAGTTTGCGGGTTTGCAAAGAATTTAGTATCATCAGCAAAAAGCGAGAATGGTAGTTGTAGAGTATTTTTTAGGTCTGTGAGATATAAGATAAAAAGCAATGGGCCAAGTACCGATCCTTGAGGGACGCCACTGAGTACTCTTTGGGGTTTTGACATGACTTGTCCAATGCGCACACGAAATGTTCTATTTGACAGAAAGTCATTTATCCAGGCTAGTAATTTTCCACGTATGCCAAGATGTTCCAATTTATGTGTGAGGCGTTTCAAAGGCACTCGATCGAATGCCTTCTCGTAATCTAGATAAATAACATCCGTCGCTTGTCCATTATTATAGTTTTGTGTCCATTTATTAAGGCAACATAGTAAATTCGTGGTGACTGAACGCCTTGGAATGAAACCATGCTGCTCGTCTAGGACTATTTGTTCTTGTTTCAAAAAATCTTTTATATGGTTGGCTATTATTTTTTCCATAGTTTTGCATAAAACGCTAGTCAGACTTATTGGTCTGTAGTTGACAGGTAACACTTTATTTCCTTTTTTATAAATTAGTACTACATTGGCCATTTTCCAATCAGCTGGCACTATTTTATCATTCAAGGACTTGTTCATAATTTTGGCTATTTTGTCGATCAAGGCTCCTGAGCATTTCTTGAGTAGTATAGATGGGATGTCGTCGGGCCCCGTAGCCGTAGTGTCTTTGAAACTGGATAGTGTTTTCCTTACCAAATCGCCAGTAATATTAAACTCTTGTACAGCGTTTATAACTCTAGGTAAATTGACATTTGGCATTGGTCCATCAGGTTCGCTAACAAAACTCAATTTAAATTGTTCAGCAAAGGCTTCGGCTATTTGTTCCGGTTTCATAACAAGTTCATTTGACCCGTCTTTTATCACATTTGGGATGCAAATTTTAGAGTTCAGCTGTTTTCTAATGTAACCATAGAAAGCCTTGGAACCTGTATCTATGATATTTGATTCAAAAGCGAGTCTCCTGTTTCTGGAAAGCTTTATGATTTTATTATTTAATTTTCTATATTCTTTATACGAGTCTTCAGTTGGATTGATTCTGTAAATTGTCCATAGTATTTTTTTCTGTTTTGTCAAGTCGACTATTGTTTTGTTGATCCAAGGTTTATTGATGTGATGGTTTTTATATATAAGCTTTTTTGGTATATAATTCTCTACTGCAGAGTGGATCTGGTTTTTAAAAGTGAGCCACATATCCTCTACTGGTGCTTCAACTATACTCATGTTACTTGCAATATGCTGAGAAATCTTTTCATAGTCTGCACCGAAAAAGTCATATTGAGTCCTTCGATTTTCATTGTATTTGGTATCGGTATTGATTACTTGCAGAGTAGCTGTGATAACTAAGTGGTCACTTTTACCTATCGGAGGATGATACTCAATGTCATTTATCAGGGACACATCGTTGCAGAGTATTAGGTCCAAAAGGGATTCTTCTTGGTTGCGTTTTCTAGTGATTTTCGTAACAAGTTGATGTAGGTTGCTGTTTGAGTACATATTAACAAAAGTCTCACACAAATTATCACAGCCACGAATTTTTTGTAGGGGCCATTTTATCTTTGGTAAATTGAAATCTCCTGCAATAACCACAGTTCTATCATATGCAGCTTTTCCAATTGTATCAAACAAAATTTTGTCTGATTCCGACAGAGAGTTGGACGGTGGTCTGTATAAACAAGCCATAAGAAAGGTGAGTTCTTTATACTGAATATCTAGCCAAAGCGCTTCGACCAATTCATTTTGATAAGTATTATTAACTTTAGATATAACAGTATACCCATTCACTTCATCTTTAATATATATAGCTACTCCACCACCTCTTTTGTCCCCTCTGTCTAAACGATAAAGTGTATATCCTGATATGCCTATAACACTATTCGTGATTTCTGAACGCAGGTGAGTTTCCGTTATCAAAATAAATGCAGGTTTATAATTGTTGACTTCGAGAAGAAATAAATCAAATTTTGCCGTTAGGGATGCCAAGTTCGTGTATAAAAGACACAATTCGGAGAACACTACATTGTTGAGTTTTTTGTAGTACTAATAATTCTAGGAATCCTGTTTATATACTTAATAGTTAAATGTTTTTCACCCTTATCTATCCTCTCAGCTAATTCTTCACGAAGTTTCTTAAGTTGGTCTCTTTGATAGGGCGTCATATCCGACTGGACACTGACTGTTTGAGGCAACTTACTTTTATTCTTCAGGACATAACCGACAAATTGTTTATTAGCTAATACCACCTTTAGCGGACGCGGCCTATCACTGCTCGGCGAAGGCTTGCCCAAGCGGAATGCTGCCACTATTTCTGGCTTTTGAATGGGTAGTAATGCAAATGTTTTAGTTACGGATACTTTATCATGATCTTTTCTGTCCTCTGCGGAAGTTGATGTTGACTCAGTTATTCCATACATAATAACATTACGACTACGATTGTTTCGTTCCTCAATTTCATTAATCACCATATCCAAGTTTATGGCATTTGAACGTTGGTTACTTAGGTCTTGAATTTGATGCTGGAGGTCAGTAACTAATTTGCGCAAGTCTGGGACCTGCCTCAACCCTTCCTCACAATCGTCACACAAGTAGGACAGTTTAGGGTTTTGTAGACCAAATACTCGCAATTCAGTTGCAGATAACCCACTACACTTGACACATATTACCCTTTTGCAGCCTTTGCATGTTATTTTAGAATTCTTATCATCTTGGATTTGTATGTTACACTTGAAACATTGAGCCATGATATACTGAAATAAATCCAAAATAGTGGGATTTTTCTGAAACTAGCAACACTGAGCCGCTACCCTGATTGATAACAGTGTTAATGTGACAGATCAAAAAGGAAACAATTTGCGGGTAGAACCAAAACAAAGTTAACTATCATATGTCAATCGCGATTTTTATCAATAATTTTCGCTAGGATTATTCACTATTCCACCAAGAGTTTATAGTTCACAATACACACAAAACACTAATCTCCAAACTGAGTTCAGCTAACACATCGATTGTTCACTTTTACGCGAAGTTTTCAATTATTTTTGCGAGAGCAAACTGACGCGATATTGATTGAATGACTTATGAATGATTTTATTATAATAATAGCTTTTGGCTGCGAATTTATCGGCGTAGAAATAGTTATATTATCCAATATGTTATTTGACAACCAATAACAAATGCAATATAACATATTTTCTCTTTAAATTTTTATTAAGAAAGAAAAATTCAACCTCAGGTGGGACTCGAACCCGCGTCTTCTGGATAATTACTCCAGACGCTCTGCCAACTGAGCCACCGAGGTATCCACCTGATGTGTTGAATTTTGCCTTCTTTATGTTACTTATGTCTTACGGCGACATAGCAACATCGATTGGACAATTCTGCAATTTTCTCTTTTCTATGTTTTTTTTAAATATACTCAATGACATAGAGTAAGTTATATTTACGTAAATATTACTTCACAAGTATATTCACATCAACATGCGCAAGATTCGATCTATGACATGTGACCCTTTAGAGATGTAAATGTAATTTTATTTTTATCGATACTTTTATTACTGTCAGAAGTTGAAAAAAAATATTAAGTCGTTTCTTATTTGACAGGTTTTTTAAAGAGAACGACTTCCTATTGATTTTGAATCATGACATAAATTTCGAAAAAAAATTCGTTAAAATATCATGTTTTGTTTGCAATACTAAATTTTTACACTCCACGAGGGCGTTGATAATACCTACAATAATTATAAGGATTAACCTTATAATAATAGCGGAATTTATTTATTCAAACAGAGTGTGTGTGTTGTTTAGTGTGTTTATTAGCTAAAAGGAGGCAATCATTCTATAGGAATACTATTAGTAATGTTTTTACTCATTATAAAAACAAATGTACCTATAATAATTCCAGTTACAATAGAAAATCCAGTGTTTATTCAAGCATAGAGGTAAACATACCTCTATGCTTGAGGGGTAACAACCCCTACAGATCCAATAAAAACATTTACATTTTCCTTTTAACTACTTCTAAAAATACATTGTGGGGTAGCTGTAAATTAATCTTAAAAAAATAAATGTTGTATTTTCAACACAGACATAGGCAAGAATAATATAATTTATCACATTTTACAACGTCTTTATGAAAACGACGAAATCAGCTTTCAATTTGAGTTTGTCGATAAAAAAATAAAATTATATCGATGTAAAAAATCACGGTAGTCCTAACACTATTACACTATGCGTTATTATTGCGTGTGGAAATAGATTCGGTACTGCTTGCCCCATAGTGATGCAACCACTTCGATAGGCCCAATGGGACTTTTTTATAACGAAACATACAGATACGCATCTGTTTCAAATAGGTACCAAGTAGGGTTGTCAACTGGTCGGAAATTTTAGAATGTCCTCCCGACTCGCGCCAAAGTAATAAAATCTCTCGAAAAACCACTTTATTTTATAAAACAATAATTTTTAGTTTCCAATTTTCGTTAAACACCCACAATGTTATTTATTGATATTTACTTTAATTTGATTTTATTTTTGTTTCTCCCGACCAGAGTTCTAGAATCTCGAAAAATCTTTTTCTCCTGATAATAGAGTCATCCGATCTGGCAACCCTAGACCCAAGCGATTACTACATAAAAATAGTTAACAATAAGATTTGGTGTAACTATACAAATTACTTAGCGAGATTGTGATGTGAAACAAAATAAAATACATGATTTTACATTCTATTGTTTAAGTAATGACCATTGATTTAAAATGTGTAAAGTAGTACTGATTTTCATCATAATTATTTTTCATAATCTAAAATTATTTACTGTCTGCCTCGTTGGTCCAGCGGTCTTAAATGTGACTGATGAACAAGTAGAGTAAGATCCCAGGGCCGCCAGACGTCACGTATTTTCTGACGAACCAAATGTGGGTTATTGAGTAGTGCTAGTATGTACTAAGAACGCATGCCTACTAGCTAACTTGCCTAGTGGGCCAATTTTCAGGTATCAGGTAATCAAGGTACATACAAATATTACTTACCTCACGTAAATTCTCCAAGCTGATTTTTACGTATTTTGTAGGCAATATCCTTAAAAATAAGTCGCCAATACTCCCAGACACTTTCCGTCGGCCGTATTGCTTTGCAGACGCTTTAAAGCTCCCGAAGGAATTAATTAACTTCACGTAAATTATGATGTTCCATTGTTTATATCTCCACCAGACAACTATTTCGAAACCTTTTACGAGAAGACAGAGCGATCCAAGGGGCCAATCATCCCCTAGACTTCCGCATATTCGGAATCTGGCTCACTCTCATGCGCGTTGATAATACCCTCACGCTCCTACCCACAGTGGCATTAAAATTGAATTAAGGGGGATGATTGGCTCCTATGATCGGTCTGTCATCTGTCACAACTATTTTGAAACCTTTTACTAGAATGGAACATCATAATTTACGTGAAGTTGATTAATTCCTTCGGGAGCTTTAAAGCGTCTGCAAAGCAATACAGCCGACGGAAAGTGTCTGGGAGTATTGGCGACTTATTTTTAAGGATATTGCCTACAATATACGTAAAAATCAGCTTGGAGAATTTACGTGTGGTAAGTAATATTTGTGTGTACCTTGATTACCTGATACCTGAAAATTGGCCCACTAGGCAAGATAGCTGGTAGGCATGCGTTCTTAGTACATACTAGCACTACTCAATAATCCACATTTGGTTCGTCAGAAAATACGTGACGTCTGGCGGCCCTGGGGTCTTGGACTAAAGGTCTTGGGTTCGGTTCCTAGTTCGAGCAAAGTTTTATTAGGTTTTTCTATAAAGTTCTCAATAACAACTCGAGAGTTTGGATTAGGATTCGTGCACGGTAGATAGCATATGCATATGCTTGACATTAAACATTCCGGCAAAATGTAGGTGTAGGTACATTGAATTTAGTACACCTGTGTCTAACCCTTCGACGATTACAGTCGTGATGGCAGATGTATGTGTATGCACATACTACAAAATGAAACTGCTGTCTACGGATTTTGTCGATATTATTTATTATTCTTAACATTTCTCATACAGCATATCAATTTTCTTATAGAAATAGTTCATTACGACACAAATAAATTCGCAGTAAACTTTCCCGTCCGTTGTAGCATAATTACAGTTAAATAACTTTGTATAACCTTTGTTTCTCCTTAATCATTCGCATAAATACAGATATCTATACTTCTATATTTAATATAATAAACCGGGATAGTTTAAACTTGTGGTGTCTGTATGAACGCGCTTATCTCAAAAACTACTAGTCTGATTTGAAAATTTCTTTCTTTACAAGAAAGCCTGTTCATTTTCACTTTAAGGGTATTCAAAATCACGCTACGAAGGGAAAAAATTTACCCACTTTCTCATATATGAAGCAGACTATTTTGCGTCGGTCAGGTAGTATTAAAATATACATATTTAATTATGTCAATGTTTGCTTGGTTGTTTCAGACGTGTTTTTGTTTTTTATACCTCAGAACAAATTGTTTTCATGAAGAAACCTGTGATATACCCACATTAAGTCAAATAAATATCTTTGTCTACAGAAATAATGATATTCCGGTGCGGGGCCAAATGGAAGAGAGTCCGCTGTACACACAAAAGGAATTTGAGGTAATATACTTTTATATTATGTTTGTAAGTTTTAACATGAGATTTAAAAGGGATCTTCTTCTTGTCGATCAATGGCTAAACAATGTTTGAGTTTTCGTTTCACATCAGACTGCATTATTCTCATATTAATATTAAAAACGAAAATTGTAAATATAACGAATTATTTAAAAGAGTATCTATGGAGTTTCCTGCCGGTTCTTCTCCATAAGACCTACTTTTTGGAACCGTGCAACTAGTGTTGACATTTCGAAAGAACCTGTAATATTGGTCTACTTGAAATAAAAATATTTGAATTTGAATTTGAATTTGAGTAATAAGAGGGCATTAAAGACACACCAAAATGTGTACACACATAGTATGCTCTGGATCGCCGCAGTCACATTATGGAAAATTAGGTTCTGATGCAAAATTTAAAAGGGATAGGCGAATGATATAACCTTTGATATCCTACTCATATTATAAACGCGAAGTAAGTATGGATGGATGAATTTTTGTTACTGTTTTACGCAAAAACCGCTTATCAGATTTGAATGAAATTAAGCATATATTATACAGTTTATTACGTGGATTAACATATAGGGTATATTTTATCTATATACCATGCGGGCAAAGCTGTGGGAGGCAGCTAGTACTGATATAAAACTTTAACTTTACACTGAGCTGTGATACCTAGCTGTGTGCCGGTGGACCATGTAGTCAAAGGTTTCGAGTTTGATCCCTACACGCACCAATGACTGATCGAAGTCACATGCGTATTTATCACATGCCCAAACGGTGATGAAATACATCGTGAGTAAACTTGCATGCCTGAGAGATTTTCTTGATGGCGTGTCGAAGTCTGCCAAACCGCACTAGTTTAACGAAGTGCTATAGTCTTATACTTGTCAAAATCAGAGAAGACCCGTGCCCAACGATGGGACACTAAATGGATGGATTATTGTGATATGTGATATAAACCTTAACACGAAAAATCTATTGAATAATAAAAAAGGTGTGAAGGAAATAAATACGAAGCGGAAACATCTGTTATTTATGATGAAACCTTATTATTTATGTTTTCTTTAACTGTCAAGGAAAACAGATCAAATAATTATTGGCAAAAATCGTATTAGAACCATATTTTCTTTTACTGTATTTCTTTTTTGATCTTTCTCGTTGTAGATGATAACTTATATTTATCAGTTTTTTGGAAAATTAACTCCTACGTTAATGCTTTTTGGACACCTTAATTACACCTTAGTTTTGCACCAGGTCGCACCGGGTGATGCTTCCGATTCACTGGCTCAAATATGCCAATAAATTATGTTTTTGCTATCTCTGTTATTCTAAGTCACTAATATGATAACCGTACGGCCTGTCTGAAGATAAGCAGCAACCGTTGCCTTTGGACCAGTAACTCTTAGAGTGTGCTACTATTCTGACCTTTTTCCAATATTGGAGCCAGCTACCAGTAACGACACCTCCGTAACCAGATTGACAATATCTTAAGAAGAATCCCTTTGTTGACCTTTTCGGGTTTTTGACTGCAATTTTTTTTAAATCAAAATCGAGCGCATTTGATAGGATCTTACCTGATGGTAAGTGACGATGCAGCGGAAGATGTAGCACGCTATTCACTCTCGCCATGACGATTCATAAGTTAATTGACGACCCGTTTAGCTCAGCGGTAGTTAACGCTGCCTGCTGTGCTAGAGGTCCCGGTTTCGAATCCCGGTAGGGACAAACGTTTGTGTGATGAGCATAAATTTTTGTATCCGAGTCATGGATGTAGGTAACTATGTATAATATGTATGTATTTACAAAAAAAAGCATAGGTATATGTATTATATGAACCATCTAGTATCCGTAACACAAACCTCATTGCTTACCACGGAACTAGATGGTACTGTGTAATAATGTCCGGAAATATTTATTATTATATGATTCCATGGGTATTATGCCACTAAAGATTGCCATAGGTATTCATATGATAATCGGAACCGACGCTTAACATACTCTCTGAAGCAGCTGTCTATGTTAAGAATATTAGTCACCAATCTATACTACCTGTGTGAATCCAATAAAAATAAATACAAATCTATGTTAAAAAAATATTTACTAAATACCTTGCCATAATAATAATAAGACACTCCATAGTTCTGCTTTAACTTTATATTAATTTGGTTTGATTCCACAGTCAAACTGTTTACAGTTTTGTGGAACATTATGTTACATTATAAGAATACCATGTATCTTTATAGACTTATTAAATAAATAAATAAATATAGACTGTCATCAGAAAGGACTGCTTAACCTTACTGATCTATCAATCAGCCTGGTTATGACTTAGGAAGAACCCGTGCCCCTTATTTGCTCTGTGTTTCCACCAGATATCCTTCAAACACTATTCTCCAGGTAAGCAGTAAACTACTGCTTAAAAATATTTAGCTATGGTGGAATATTTTTTTTATGTCATAAGGATGGGAAACAAGCATACGGCCCACCTGACGGTAAGCGGTTACCGTAGCCTATAGACGTTTGCAACACCAGAGGTGTCGCTCGCGCGTTGCAGACCCTTTTCCTGCAAGACCTTCTTAAAATAAGGGAGTTACTAAACTGACAGCAAACTTAATTCCCATGCTGTCAGAATATTTACTCCCCGAAAAAGCTCTGGTGACCTTACTCACTCGCAGGAAGATAACTATTATTGACTCACTGCAGTCTTCTGTAAGGCAGAGGTACTTCCCCAGTCAGGCAGCTCAATTTGAGTGAGGAATCTCGATATGCCCTACTTATCCTAAATAGATATTGATGGGCTCCCCAAAATCAATTATTAAAATTAATTATTCGACCGCAGACCAAATCTATTCTACCTCTATATTTTTTATAGATTGAAGATGAATGCGGTGATGAATGGGAAGTGAGCAGATCTCGAGTCCACCTGGGAGCTTTGATCGGTAGTGGAGCGTTCGGCAGGGTACATGCGGCCCAGCTGGACATGCCAGGCGGCGAAACTATCACAGTCGCCGCCAAGATGCTCACAGGTAAGAGGTAGACCAGTAATAAAAAATATTTTTAATGAGTTTCTACCCGTAGTATTGATTGATAAAGAATCCATACTTTAATATTATCAATGCAAAAGTATACCTGTCTGTCTGTTACCTCTTTACGCTTTAACCGCTGAATTGATTTAGATGGAATTTCGTATGGAGATAGTTTTCTTCTCGGAAATCATCCCTTAAAACGGCGAAAACGGGGGTAGAAATTTGGATACGGATAAAATTACAAATTTTACTCAGACGAAGTCGCAAGGGCAAAAACTATTAGTTATACTTATTATTATTAATATAAAAAAATGCGAAAGTATGTCTGTCTTTCACCTCTTTACGCTTTAACCGCTGAACTGATTTAGATGAAATTTTGTATAGAGATAGATTCATTCTAAGCACATAAGATGGTTTTTGTCCTAGAAATTCTTGAAAGAGCAAAAAGGGTGGTCGAGTTTTGTATGCGGAATCGATGATTTCTTAAAAGAAGTTGATGAAAAGCAGTTATAGGATAAAATGACTAAATAAACAAAAACCAATAACTGTATAACTTTCATTGTAATATCGGTTTCCGTAAACATAAACTTAGAAAGAACAGAAGATCACTCGTAAGCAATTTAAGTAAAATTACCCGCCGGCACATTATCTAAGACCCAACCGGTTCAAGAGTGCAACCATGAAGATTACGGATGACTAACTTTCATTTCCTAGACGTGTTTATGTAATCATAATTGAACATGCGAATTTAATAAACTCTTGATTTGTTTTGCCCAAAATTACTGATGGGACCCACCGATTCTGGTCTAACTTATCATCAACCCATTAACGGCCCTCTGCTGGGCACGGGTCTCCTCTCATTTTAGAGGGATCAGCTATAGCCTGATAGTCCAGATAGTCCACCACGCTAGCCTAGGCTAGTGTGGTGGACTGTAGCCTAATCCCTCTCAAATGTGAGGAGACACTCAGCAGTAGGACAATAATGTGTTGTTGTAACGATGATGATGATGAGAGCTTAACTTTTTATTCTTGCCTGACACTAGGATTTTCTCCTCTATCGTGGGTGCGTTTACAAAACACGTTTTGCGTTTGCGTTTGTGTACACATACACAAACGCCCAGACCCGGAGCAACTACCTGTAGAACGTACAAATATTTTCTCCGTGCGGAGGTCTCCACCGCAACCCGTGACGCACAAGCCGATCGCTCAGCCACTGCGAGTCGTCAAATATTACAGCACTCTGAAATTCCGAATTATGAATAATACAGACGCCGAAGATGGTTCTATCTACAGATCAAAATTTGATGAATCTCTCCAGTCTGCCCACGATTTCGTCTGCATAAATTTAGTAATTTTATCCGATCTGATTCATCATCAATCTGATTATTTATATCTTAAGTCCCTGGTAAGGAGTTAAGTTAGGACTCAAACTATCTTCATACCTACCAAATTTCATCTAAATCACTTCAGCGGTTAAACCGTGAAAAGCTAACAACCAGGTTCGCTGATTTTTTTTCTTTCACTATTTTAACCAATGATCATTAATAACGGAAAATTTATTCATATCCGCGGCCCTATATAAATTGTAGACGGTATATTTAATTAACTTTGCGGTTGAACAATTTTCGTCCTTATAATTATAGCAGTAAGGGTGAAAAGTGGTATACCGCAAATGTTACAGAACAGACATTATCTCTTAATTGTTGGAGTTTACCATAAGCACACATACTTAGTCACGCACACTTGAGTATGTTGTAATAACATGTAAATTTGTACTCAGTGGTTTTCCGCCGTTTACTGAGTATTTTTTTGGGTAATAAATAAACTTTGCTTCTCTTTACGTAAATATATTTACATGTTTGAGTTTAGGCCTAAAGGCTATATTTTATAGGCGAATATTTAAATCGTTATTTTTTTAACGATTTACTGGTTTATATTTAGATGTCTTGTCGGTATGAAATTGAAAATGAAAATGATTGTTTATTTCTGTAAATAGATAGATAGATCGATTGAATATCCTTTATTGTACACCAAAATTTAAAACATACATTACATTAATATAATTGTCTACGAAATAAGGGTACAATGGCGGTCTTATCGCTAGATAGCGATTTCTTCCAGACAACCTTTAGATGGACAAGAATAAACGTGAACCTGAACGGGTATGGCATACAGTTTAAAATTAAATAATACATCATCATCTTTTTAAAGACACTTTTAAAAGTCATGTAAGATTTTTAGTTTTTGTTTTAAATTAACTCATTCCCCACACAATCGTTTTTTCTCTCTTCATTATTTTTAACGATCCGATTGGCGCTGCGGTATGAAAGGTTGCCTTCTATGGGTTTGAATCCTGTTAGGGGCAAAAGGTTGTGTAGTAAGCCTTACAGCGGAGCCAAGCCTTAACGCTGCAAAAATATATATATATCAATCATACAAGAAGACACGAGAAAATTGTTTAAATACCTACCATAATTCTTCTCATTTCTCCAACAGGGAACGCGACAGAGGAAGAGATGCAAGATTTCCTCCGCGAGATCGCGATGCTGAAACACGTCGGCTCTCACAAGCACGTCATAAGGCTGATAGCGTGCTGCAGCCGGCGGGCCCCCCTCATCGCCCTCCTAGAACACGCGCCGAGAGGAGATCTCCTCTCACTGCTGAGGACAGCTAGAGGCCGCAGGAAGAGCCAGGTCTCCAATGTTACCAGGAGGATCGACGGATCCAAAGGCAGACCATCTGAGGCTGACTGTAAGTGATCATGACAAAAATTAGAAATAAACGTTTTTCTATTTCTATTCTATTCTAAAAATTTACAGTGCTAGGTTTCAGCGCGAACCTTTTAATCTTTACATATAAATAAAAGTTTATGTTGCTAGAGCTTAACTCCACTAACGAATTCCCACCAAACCACCAACCGACCAATTCGGCAAATTTTTGTATGTTCCTTAATGCCCACGGAAGGTTTTAATAACAACTAAAGAAATAATTGATAAACAACTAAGTCTGTCCGAGCAGCTAGTAAAATTATAAGCATGCAGACTCCAAAGACTGTCCCTTTGGTGTCTGCCGATAGAAGTAAAAACGCACGGAGGTATATCTATGTACATAATTATGTATATACACTGTATACATAGAGCTCACGGGAGCGTGCGATGACGACGACGCGACTTCGTTGATTTTTGTTCACCAAAGCAACGCGCGTAAAGAAGTTTTCACTTCAATAATATGTGCCTAGATAGGTACCATTTATTTCGACCAACAAGGAATCAGTACATGAAATAAGCAGCAATGATTCAGGTAGGTACTGACAAAAGACATGAAGTCAAAAATGATCACTGAATGTTCTTTTAAGTTCCAAAAAGGCTGTGAGTCAACGCCTGTGGGATTTTTTGGTAATATGATAACCATCAAATATTAGTTTAACAGCTAGTTATAAGTTACACTAATAAAAAACTAAAATGAATTTAAATATAAAGCAAATAAAACCTAAAAACGCCTAACAAAGTTATATGAGCAATATTTGTTCATGAACTTTTGAATAAAAATATCTTATCAGGCAGTTATGTTAACGCTAGAAGTATATCAAATTGGAATTATTACAGAAATTTCAATATTATCAGAATATTTCAAAAATTAAAAAGCAAAAAATAACTTCATACAGTTTGACCTTTTTTTTAGTTTTAAAGGTATGAAGTCGGTGCCAAGCCAAACGTAATAGTAAGTACACTCACCGCGAGTGACCTTGAGCGAGGTGGTTAAAACCACCACATCATCGGCACCGACTTCATAACTTTAAAACTAAAAAAAAGGTCAAACTGTATGAAGTTATTTTTTGCTTTTTAGTTTTTGAAGTTGGTTTTTCTTTTTTTAAAAAGTTAATTTATTTTTTTCTTTTTAGTGTTGTATATATTAAACTTTTCATATCAGGTCAATCTAACTGCCAGAAAGAATACAACTATCGATCCATATATACTTATAATTATGAAAGATTTTTCCTTCAACTCCTAACCGTTGAGGAGTTGTACCTTCCATCATCAGATCATTACATGAGATGGTGATTTTCAAATGCAAATACTTGAACAGCTTTGGAGAATACATGTAAATGTAATAAATGCCTATAACTGAAAGAATTTTCTTTTAACTCTTAACTGTTGAGGAGTTCTACCTTCCACCATCAGCTCATCAACATCAAATGATGATTATTAGACGCAAATACTGGAACAATTTCAGTAAATATATTCAAAACGTGATAATTGCCTATAAAATTTGAGGGTTGCCCTCGATTTTCCTGGGATCCCATCATCAGATCATGATGTGGTCACAATGGGACCAACTGTGAAGTCTACCCTTTTAAACAAAAAAAGAATTTTGCAAATCGGTCCAGGCGTTTTTAAGTAATTCGTGAACATAAATAAAAAAAAAAAAAAAAAAAAAAGATTCCGACGAATTGAGAACCTCCTCCTTTTTGAAGTCGGTTAAAAAAAATATCGTGTCACAGTGTTTGTCGCTGAACTCCTCAGAAATGGCTTGGCAGATTATTGTGGAATTTTGTATATATAAGTATTCGGTAGGTCTGAGAATCGGCCGTAGGCTATTTTTTACATCCTGGTTTCCCTCACCAGACTTTTCGTAAAAAAAAATGTCTTACCTATAACCCTCAATTTTCATATCATGTGACAAAACAACGTTCGCTGGGTCAGCTAATATTATATAATTGGTTTTAATTTTGACGACTTTGCGAGGTTTAAGGTAGGTATTCATGAGGCGAATGTCTGTGATAAGATCGGGATACGTTCTAGAGAATATAAAAGGTACCGTGACGTTATTAGGACGCTCCTTTTAAAAGGTCAGCTCAGTATTGTGAAGCACTCGTTCTGTGTGCGTATGTGATCTTTTATTAATATAGAATGGAATTAATCAAATGAGTTTGGTGCCTACCTATTGTGGAAGGAGCTAGGATAGATAAAGAAAAGCCATTTTATACTTAGTGTTACTTCTATATTATATGTATAGTCATCCCTAAAATATAATTCTAAAATATAATTTTGAAACAGACGTATAAAACGTCTGTTTCAATATTACTTTTCCTATATTGGAGCGTAGACTGGGTACCAAAAGCTATTAAGTTTAATAAGGTTTCTTTTCAGGTTGAGTATTACTGATATCTATTCTTGGGACTAGGGTTTGTTCACCCGTATTGTTATGATATTTATAGGGCACGAATCCTAACTCCGAGCTGCCAGTGCCACCAGTCCCGGATTATAGTTACTGGATGCCCGAAGCCCGAAGCCCGAAGCCCGAAGCAATCTTCCTAAAATCAAGGGTGGTGAGGTTAAAGAAACCTCACCATTGATCGCGCGGATTCGTACGCTTGTTTTGTTTCTGTCGTTTTGTGCCCCCCTAGACGGGTGCCACTGAGAAATTCATAGAAAAACCCAATAACACTTTGCTCTACCTTCAAATGGAACCCGAGAACTTTTGCTCAGCACTCGCACTTACGGCCACCAGGAAAACGAGGCAATTCTCGTCTATTTTCAATATGTATATCTATTTCCAGCCGAGTACACGAACCTCAGTGACTCAGATCCTGCCCTCTCGGATGGCGGCGGTGATGGCAAGTTGTACATAGACAGGGATAAGAAAAATGACCATTACGTGGCGGAGCCTGCCCTGCAACTGGATGGCGGCACCATGAGGGAGTACGCACTGCAGGTCGCGTTAGGAATGAGGCATTTAGAAGAGAGGGGGATTACACACAGGTTAGTTTTTTAAGTTCACTTCAAGCCTATAGTTTCCAAACATTTTATCAGGTAAACAAAATTTTCATGTCAAAAATTGTAACATATCAATCGTTATGGCTGTATATTAGATATTGAAATGTAATGGCCTAATGGCCAAGAAATTTGACATCTCAGTCCACTGGTCACAATCAGTGGACTGAGATGTCAAATTTCTTGAGTTCAAACCCAAGCACGCACCACTGACTTTTCGGAAGTTATGTGCGTATTTATCATATGCCCAAACGGTGAAGGAAAACATCGTTGAGACCTGCTTGAGAGATTTTCTCGATGGCATAAAAAGTCTGCCAACCCGCAGTAAGCTAGCGTGGTGAACTATAGCCTCATCCCTCTCAAATGAGAGATGACAGCATGGGAATTCCGTTTTCTGTCAGTTCAGTAACCCCCTATTTTAAGAAACCTGAACGGTTTCTAATTGGTTTGTCAACGCATTTGCAAGCCTCGGGTGTTGCAAATGTCTATGGGCGGCGGTCATCACTTACCATCAGGTGAGCCGCCTGATCGTTTGCCCCCTTATCACCATAAAATAATAATAATAATAATAATGAGAGGAGACCCGTGCCCATCAGTGGGACAATAATGGGTCCATGATGATGATGATTAGATAACAAGGCAACTTGTGACAATGATTAGATAAAAATTCAAAAGAACTGTCGCATTGTTGTAAATTTCCCAAACATTTTGATTGTAAAACAATATATCTACACGTGTCTTAAACACAAGGTTCGATTACTTTTTTCTGAGGGTCTCATTTCAAATGTGAACGTGGGCGACACAGTTTTCCCTCATAGGAAAAATTGTTGACAAATTGTTTTATAAAGCTGTTTTATTCATACGTAAGAAGGTACAACAGGGATCAAACAAAATTATATGTACACAACTATAAAAAAGAATTATGGAATTACATCAACAAGACAATTTGTTATGTATTTATTTATTGGTATCTATTTCGATTGTTCTGTCTGCAAACAATTTAGTTTTTTAATTTTTCTTCTGTGTTCAATTTCGGATAAACATACGCTATTTGAAATAAGCCCATGATTTAGCAGAGTATATTTATAGAACAAATAACTACCTAATATTACTGCCATGGGAATAAGTATTATTTTAATGAAGTAACAATTAACCAACAGACTCGTTGGTCTAGTGGTTAGCGACTGCTGAAAAAGAAATCTCGGGTTCAATTATGATTTGGGTTAGATTATTCGTCATTGCGGTTTTATGTGAAATTCTTAGTAGCTGGAAATTTGGATTTGTGCCAGGTTGCTGGTAACAAGTTTGCACCCTATAACATGGGGCCTAAAACATACTGGCGATATGTGGATGTACATTAGTACACCTCTGCCTTCATTAGGGACGACAGGCACACAATATATTGTTTGTCCCATCGATCTGGTATCGTCGTTCTACAGATCACGAACGTCCTTAGATTCTGGTTGAGTTACACCATGACTAATTCATGACGCGGGCAGGCGTCAAAAAGTTCATATTTTCATGATAATTACACATTAAGTCTGTAACTTAACTAAGCGCCTACGTTACAATACCATAGATTGATCGCCTAATCAAGGGTAACTGCAATGTTAAATAAGAGTTTTGCCTTTATGTTTTTGTCAGGCACTAAAAATATTGTTATACAACATTTTTGACGATAGTTGCAGTATTATCGTTGTAAGAAATTGAGAGAAGCAAACGGAAAGTAATTAATGGTCACCGTGAATTTCAATAATTCTATTTAACTAGGATTTTACGACTCGGTGACCGGCCGTCCTGACATCAGAATGAACGGTCACTCAAATGTTTTTTTCTTCTAGAATACGATGGAAGCAATTGTTTGACAATAGAAAGCAACATAAGTAATTATTATTCTGCATTTGTTTTAAAAATCTCCATTCGTTTCTTGTTTCCATCTACATAAAAAAATGTTTTTAACACCGATTAAAAATTTAAAAATTTGCGCTTGTGAAAGCTTTGATAGATTGAGTAGGTACCTACTTTTTTAGAAATCTCATATATGCATACTTCAGACAGTAATATAATACTATGGTAATATACTAGTGTATTGTACCGTCTTAAGGGGGTGAAATAGGGGTTGACAGTTTGTATGGAGAGTCCGTCATTTTAAAAGTAAGAAAAATAAAATTAATATTAAAGCTTCTCAGCAAAAATATAAGGATTGTCGTATTTGGAAATTCAACCCCATACAGCCATATATTCTTTACTGAAAGTAACACGCGACTCGCGAGTGAAGCCATAAAGGAACAGCACAAAATGGACATATAAAATATATGTATATGATTTACAATATACCTACTACCTACCTGATATACGTTCAAAAATTCCATTACTGACGGTTCAAATGCTTGAGGCGACGTGACGTAAGGATTCTGAACTCCCCAACGCGCAGGTCGGTTTCGCTACCGGGAAAATACTGGCCTTTTCCGAGAACCTTGCCTCGTCAACAGCCATTTTCCCCGGGCGTTTGAGCCCCAGATTTATATTTAATTTAAACATAAACCTCCTTTTCTCGCTCCGATTACACGCCAAATATTTCCAGCTGTTGATACCACACGTTATTACCTTTATTTATATTGTTGAAGGAGCAATAACAATGAAAATACGTTTGAACAATAAAATATCAATTAATTGGATGGCTTTACCGAAGAATTCTATTCATTCACTTAAGTAATTGACTATTGACGTAATATTTGTAAGGGCTTTTCATCGGAGCTTTTAGTAAATATTTTAGTAGGTATGTGTGCCTAAGCCATGATATTTCTAATAATATTTACTTTCTATCGTAATTCGTAGATGTTATTGGGTTCAGAAATAATGTTATCATCCAACATCAATTTATAGGAAAGTTATATAACTTTGAGGACTTTACTTTTGTTAAGGAGTATTTTCTACTTATAGTAAGTATAATAATTTTGTTTAGAGCATTTTTTAAACAACAAGGGAGGCAAACAAGCTTACGGCTGACCTGATAGTTACCAGTTTCCGTAGCCTATAGACGTTTGCAACACCAGAGGTATCGCTCGCGCGTTTTCAACCCTGTAAACCGCTTTTAGATTTTTTAAATAGGGACTAAACTGACAGCACACGGAATTCCTATGCTGCCAGAATAGTCATTCCCCCAACGAGCTCTGGTGACCTTACTCACCCACAGAAACACAACTATTGTTGTTTCACTGCGGTCTTCTGTAAGGCGAAGGTATATCTCCAGTCGAGCAGCTCAATTTGGGCGAGGAGTATCGCTATGCCCGACTCCTCGAAAACTACTACCTAACTACACCTGACAAAAATATTATAGCAATTGTTTTGTCGTCAAATCGTAGCTATTTATTTTGTGTAGGCATTTCGATTTCATTTCGTGTAACAAACAGTAATTAATACTGTACATACGTACAGTATTAATTATTGTTATGTTGAGAAGTTTACTCAATTATTAGTAAGAAAGTACATTTACCTCAACCATTTTTATAATTTATTCTTCAATATAAACTTTGGTCTGAAAGAAAAGTAGTGCCGTGAAAATCCCTGTGATCAATTTTATTTGACTTTCCTGAGATATTCTTTCTGTTTTCGCGAGTAATCCTTATCTCGTAAAAATGTGATCGCTAAGTGGGCGGCTTGTTCCTGAACACCGAACTTTCAGCGTTGCCTAGCAACCGTTGCTAGGAGCTCCCTAACCTCAAGGCTGTGGAATCATCCGAAATATTATCCTTCGAATCTCAATGCTATATCCGAGGGATAAAGTTTATTTTTCTGCAGACATATGGAGGGACGAATTTGTCTTATCTACCCCTGAATTCAATTAAATGAAATTAATTCTGCTAATATTACAAACAGAACTACTTTCCATTTTGTGTTTTATTAAATAACTTTCCGGGATGTAGCATTACATTTTATATGTATCTAAGCATTTATAAACACGTTACACTTCATACCTTATATTATCATACTGTATTTTATTTTGATTGTCGTCTCGATTGGCACAGTGGGGTGAGGTTGGGGCTTCGATCCCCACAAGGAGCAAATATTTGTACGATCTTAAGGTATTTGATCCGGGTGTGAGCGTTTGTGTATGCGAAAAATTTGTGTTTGTAAACCCAACTATGACACAGGAGAAAATCCTAGGTAGGGCAAAGATTCTTTAAGAAAAAAATGTTGATACCTACCCTATCGATTCGTTTTAAAATAATATGAGCTTAAAAATCTAATCAATATGCTTTTAAGGAATTGATTAAAAAGCAAATGGATAGTCATAATGTCACGCATAGGTATTATGTCTCCCATTGTTATCGAAGCCTCGTAGGGTAAGTAGTACACATCTTCTTCATTCTTTTTTTTATTGCGATAAGGGGCAAACGAGCAGGCGGCTCACCTGATGGCAAGTAATCACCGCCGCCCATGGACATTTGCAACACCTGAAGGCTTGCAAATGCGTTGCAAACCCATGTTTCGGTTTCTGAAAATAGGGAATTACTAAACTGACAGCAAATGGAATGCCCATGCTGTCAGAATAGTCACTCCCCAACGAGCTCTGGTAACCTTACTCACTCGCATAAAGACAACTATTGTTGATTCACTGCGGTATTCTGTGCGGCGGAGGTAATTCCCCAGTCGGACAGCTCAATATGAGCGAGGAATCTCGCTATGCCCTTCCTCCTCTGTCGATGGTGGGATATTTTGTACTAGTCAATTCAATAAGATGTTTGCTAATAATTTTGAATAGGTAACCAAGATCCTTGGGCACTATACCATTCTGGGATGAGCACGGCCCACCCGACCCCTTTATGGTCAAACTGTACAAAACGTGTGTTTCTTAATATATACTTAATATTAACATAGGGACATATAACATACCATCACACCTGTCATCCCCGAAAGGTTTGGCACGTTTCGCCGGTATGTTTTTAGGTCCCATGCAATAGGGGGCGAGCCTATTGCCATTAACCGGGCACGAATCCAAACTCAGAGCTGCTACTGAGAATTTCATAGAAAAACCCAATAACACTGCTCGACCTGGGAATCGAACCCAAGACCTCTTGCTCGGCAGTCGCACTGAACGACCACAAGACCAACGAGGCAGTAAATAATATTATACCACAATTATGTCAATTTTCCAGAGACCTAGCGGCGCGAAACATACTGGTGGACGGCGCAGGCCTCCTCAAAGTAGCTGACTTCGGTCTCTCCAGGTCTGGGGTCTACGTGCACACCAGGTCCCGGCCAGTGCCACTGCGGTGGCTGGCTCCTGAAGCCATCCTGCACTCCCAGTACTGCAGCGCCAGCGATGTCTGGGCGTTCGCTGTGTTGCTTTGGGAGATTGCTACTTTAGGTGAGATACTGATTCGACGACCCAATTAGTCCAGCAGTAGTTAACACTGCCTTCTGGGCTATGGGTCCCGGGTTCGAATCCCGGTAGGGACAAATGTTTGTGTGATGAGCATAAACATTTGTCGTTGCTTAGCACGGAACTAGATGGCGCTGTGTGTCATAATGTCCAGGAATATTTATTATATCCAGGAATATTTATTTATACACTCGATGAATACTTAATATGTATTTACGTTTATATCAATATACATAGGTATACACAATCATGCCTTTCTCCCATCGAGGTAGGCAGAAACTACAGAATGCCACGCGCTACGATCCCTGCATACCACTTTTGCTTCGTCCACATTCCTACATCTCGTCATGCACGCGCGGCTTTTTAACCGACGAAAAAAAACGAAGGAGGTTCTAAAGTCGACGCGTATGTTTTTTTATGTTACGCATTACTTTTTACAGAGTACCTAGTCCGATTTTTACTAGTAGTTTTATTTTAATGTCTAATATTCGCGTAAGTGTAACAAAACAATATGTTCACTCATTAAAAATGTGAACATAATGAATGGTCCTAACAATAGTGATCGCATAATAACCTTCCTATTGAAAAATATTAATCAAATCAAATCATTTAAAAATCATACCCTTTATAGATACAGAGACCAGTGTTCTGTGTTCTGTGCATATTCAAGTCTTGAGTTCGATCCCAAGGCCCTACACCACCGCCATTTCAAAACTGCGTGCTTATTTATCATAATTTGAGCTTATAATATAATTGAATAATTGGTGCTCTAACTGCGCGAGAATGCCTGAGAAATTTTCTCAATGGCTTGTGAAATCTGTCAAACCACGCTAGGCTAGCATGCTGGACTACAGCCTAATCCCTCTCAAATAAATGGATACCAGTGCCCAGCAGTAGGACAATGGCTGGGTTTATCATGACCTTGACATTCCATTATAATGAACCTAAACTCAACGTATCTAACCTCTTGTCTTTACATTACAGGAGGCTTCCCGTACGCCGAGCTCAGTAACCACCAAGTACCTACATTCCTCGCTGGCGGAGGCCGTCTCCCGAAGCCTCTGCGGGCTTCGCCGAGACTCTACCAGCTAATGGTCGAGTGCTGGTCCGAAGACGCCACAGACCGGCCCACATTCGGCGAAATCGTGGACAAACTAACTGCCCAGAAACAGTTATATGTTGACCTTGACTGCGTTTTCCCACCTTCAGAAGACGAACTAAATGGCCTAAGAGATTTTGACTTCAATATTACGGACGCCAAAGATCTTTTCGATCGGTGACCTGTTAAGACTGAATATTTTTATTGTTGTTATTGTCACCCTATGCACAGTACACATGTATGGTAACTATGATATTTGTTTTATTATACCAGATCAATAGCACATTGAGGTACATGAGGAAGTTAACTAAAAGTAGATACGATTTTAGAAATTTATTTCACTCAAAGAGAATACAATTGTTTTCTACCAACTTCTATGAGAAAAACATAATATTAACGATAAGCGACATTTTCTCTCGATAGTAAAGTAAAATTAAGGTATAAAAAAAAGTAATTTCCTTGCAATTTACGTGTTTCTCAGGTGGTGCTTGATCCGATGTAAACTCTTTCGGGTTTCTGTAAATATCTATGATCCTCTAATGATGAATATCTCAAACATTGATTATATGTTAAAATGAGACTGACTCTTTTAAACAGTTCGTTTATATGTATGTTATTTAGAGAGCTATGGCATAGCGAAATTTTTCGGTCATCGACTGGGGACATACCTACCTTCCGCCTTACAGAAGACCGCAATGAAATATTTGTGTCTCTGCGAGTGATTAAGGTTGCCAGATTTCGTTAGGGGAGTGACTATTCTGACAGTACAGGGTTGTACCTCCCCTATTTTAAGAAACCTAAAACGGTTTTTACTGCGTTTAATAACGCTTCCGTCTGTGTTAAAGGTCCCAAGTTCAAATCCCGGGCAAAAGTTTTGTATCTGAAACATGGATGTTTCTGTGTATAATATGTTCATATTTACAAAAAAAAACTATGTAGTGTATTAACCATCTAGCATCTATAACACAAGTCTCGTTGCTTAGCTCGGAACTAGATGGCGCTGTCTCATAATTCCGGACATTATGAGACAGCGCCTATGTTTCTAATTCTCTATAGGTACCTAAAATGAAATAGCTATTTAAGCGTGAAAGCGTAACAAACGGACAAACTTACTTTCGGATTCATAATATTGGCATAATAAGTATGTATAATATGGGTAATCTTAATTCAAACAAACTGGAATATGATCGAGGCCCGCCTGGAGGCTGGAGGGCGCTCGAAAATCATCTCGAAGTCTTGATAGTTTTTTTTTAAAACAGCCATGTTTGTTTTACCGACTCGTTCCTTTTTTCTTAAACTCTTTTCGGTCCAGACTGAGACTACGGTTCTCAAACCAATTTTGAAACATAATGATTAGTATACATGATTTTTTTCCTAGTTAACAACTAAATATATCCAGACATTAAGACACAGCGCCATCTAGTTTCAAGCTAAACAACGGGGCTTGTCTTATGGATACTAGATGATTGATACTCTACATTCATACATATTTAATATAATAATACATACGTAGTTTCTTTGTAAATACCTACATATCCATGGCTAAGGTTTAATATCCATGCACATCACGCAAATGTTTGACCCAACTAGGATTCGAACCACAGAAATTATTAAATTTTATTTATTATTATTATAATAAAAAATAAATTAAAAAATTTAATAACTCCCGGCTCCGGCCATCTTGGACCGATTTCTATCAAACATAGCTAAGCTAAAACACAACCGACAAATTCACCTTTCAAACAAAGAAAACAAAATCAAAATCGGTCCATCCTTTCCGGGGGCTCTAACGCCACTGACAGACACACATAACACAGACACGTCCAACTTATAACACCCCGTCGTTTCTGCGTCGTTGGGGGTTAAAAAAATGCAATATTCACGTAAAAGGTTGACTATCACTGCAGTTTCTTAATTCAAAATTGAAGGCTGGCTCGATCTGGCGGCCAAATTAAAACCTTTTTGCTGCGCCTGCATTAATCGCACGCAAAAGGCAAAAAACTATTTACAGGCTATATTGACTTGTTGCAGATTAATGTATGACTAACTTTTGCCCGTAACTTCGTCTGCGTAAATTTAGTGATTTTAGTAGCTTTTTTTCTAGCACCCTTTTCGCCTTATTATAAGATGATTTTCGAGATAATAACTATCCTTTGTCCTTTCCCGGGACGAGTATTACGAGTATGTCGATATAAAAAATCATCTAAATCGGTTCAGCGGTTAAAGTGTAAAGTAACAGACACACAGACATACTTACTTTCGGATTTATAATATTATTATAAACTAGCTTTTACCAGCGACTTCGTCTGTGTAGGATTAGTAATTTACCCAATCTGTTTACCTATACATCTTACCTGTAAATCTTTTTTATCAATGTTTTTATTTATTTCTATCGTCTTTTAAGAAATTACAGATAACACATACAAACTTCCAATCCCCTGTTCGCACTTTTAAAAGGGAAGATTTTCGAGATAAAAAGTCTTCTCTAATATCCTTCCCCGAGAGTAAAACTACATCCATAATCATTATGTTTCATTTAAATCGGGTCAGCGGTTTAAGCGTGGAAAGGTAACAGACAGACACGCTTTCGCATTTTATAATATCATTATGGATCTCCCTACACGAGGCATTTTTTCTCGGAGATTATTCAGGTGTGTATGCATAATATGCTTATTTTCTTTCTTTAGCGGACAAATCCAACACGAAGTCTGTCTTGGATGTTAACTTTTTTTTTTAATTCTGTTAAAGCACGGTTAAGTAAAACATCATGACGGTCCGATTACCTCTGTGGTAGTTAACGCTGTCTTCAGTGATATGAGTCCCAGGTTCTAATCCCGGTAGGAGCAAATGTTTGTGTTGTGTGATGAGCATCAACCGAGTTGATGTATCTATGTATATTATTTATGTATTTAAAAATAAAAGTATATTATGTAGTGTATCAACACAAGCCTCGTTGATAACTCGGAACTAGATGTCGTTGCTCGCTGTATCATAATGTTTGCGTATAAAAATGCTAATGATTTGCACAAAGAATTAACACAATTGCCTAAAAACTTTAAAAAAAAATCAATTAACAAGCTCGACTGACTACTAGACGGGTAACATAACAATTCCCTAGAACGAACCGAACTAAGTCAAGTTATAACAAGTCAAAACCAGTCCATGGTTCTGTTGATAAGCCACAGCCCACAACACAATATCACTATCAATAATTGCTACATTCTTAGTAATTATATTCTTATCACTAGTTAATTCTAAGGATATGAAGACAGAACGCAAATAACGCAATAGACCTATTACATAATTAGGTAAAACTCTACTCATCAGGTGCCAAAAAAATAACCATAAAGGTTAAAAGACAGATATTTTTTAAATTGTTTACTAAGGAGGCTATAATTTATTACACCTCTTTTAAAAAATAGCTAATCTGCTTATCGCGCCAACATTCAAGACACTAATTTGAAATTATTTTTGAGCATTTCGATCGCTAATCGTTGATCTAATAAAATTAAAATTTATTATTTAGATCCATTTAAGTAACTATAGTACATATACTAACGTCCAGCAGTGGACGTCTAACGGTTGAAATGATGATGATGAAGTAACTATAGAGAAACCTTAAAGTCCTATTACTAAGACTCAAAAAAATACCTCCCTAATTAAAATTATATTACAAAACAATTCTAGTATTTGTTGAAACAAACCCCATATACATTTACACCTAAATTCTCAGTTCTATCTATGTCACCTGTCACTGTCAGCGACAATAAAACAATTTACAGCACTTAAAACAAATAAGTAGTCCTGTTATCGCGATGTGCTCTTAAAGTGGGTCCATGGGCCCCACAGAGCCCACGGGTCCCTACCCATTGTTTGTAGGGCGGTAAGTTTTTATACCTTATCTTGATTCGATAAGGGATGGGCCCGAGCGGCGACGGCGGCGCCATCTGTTGTGGCCACGAAGTGTTCGAGGCTGCTGTGTAAGCGGGCCGATTTTGAGAGCAAGATACCTTGAATAATTCGTTGTTAATACTCTTTTTCTCTAGATTCCTATTGTGAAACTCCACTGATTGTACCACAGTATGGTTTCAACTCAATGAAAGATAAAAATAAGTAGTTAAAATCTAGTTATATATTACAGTAAATATAAATTAAGCTGCGAGGTTTAACCCAAAGTACTTACGGATAGTAATAGATCGATCGATCGTGTCACCGTCGTAGATTTGTAAAAAAAAACACTAATAGTTTCATAATAGTAGGTTGTGACTTGTGGCAGTTTTGAAGTTTTGCAGCTGGAATTTTACAATACGTACGATATTGAATAATTGGATATAACACTTTGAAGTTCTAATATTCATCGAATATACGTTATCATATCATATTTCTACTCTTCTAGCGTTATGAGTCTGCATATATTTTATACAATTTACTAGATCACGTTTAGAATTTGAACAAAAGAGATGTTATCCTCGTTTTTAATCAGCGTTCAAAAGAGCGATCTGGTAAAATCGCTGTTTTCCTCGCCATGTAGTGAAGGTTCCTTCCTGGAACTTTGAACAGGTAATTAAACTTTACAATGAGAAGCTCGAAAAATACTTTTGTCTTTAAATAATGTTTGTGGCGTTAGTAAAAGGAAATAGTGACGATGATGTCATACTTCAGTGTTGTGGAGACAATTGAAATATTACTGTTTTATGACGCTTTTGGGGAAATAATTTGCTATGATTTGCCGCCACGATTAGAGTACCGGTACTCTTTGTAAGTTTCATGAGGGATAAATGTTTGTGTGATGACGTGTCTATGCAACTTCGACAATTGAAATCTGAATAATATAGAAACGATTTTTCAGTGTTTCTATTAAAAAAAAAATATTTATAAATTATATTCAACAAAATTAATTGTTGTAAAAAACGTTTGTGTAGGTATATCATTCATTACTAACTATAGTCCACCACGCTATCCTACAGCGGGTTGGCACATTCCACATGCCATAGAGAAAGTCTTTCGAGCATGCAGGTTTTCTCACGATGTTTTTTTCACCAATATTTTAACTTTGGTCTGTCTGAAACGAGTTCCGTTACAAAACCCAGCAAACAATCAGTAATTGTATCCGTAATTAATTTCTCTATAGATTAATGAACAAACCCTCGCAATACATCGGGTATACATGCGATAAATTTAAAACTTTTTATGTATTACAAACATGTAGTCAGCGGGAGAAAGAGTCATTATGGCCCCGTAGTTATTCATAAGCCCTTTGTAGGGCTGGCACTCGTAACTAAAGATATATTATAGGTGCGATAGGTTTTTGTTTAATCGTTGTATATGAGATGCTATCAGATATGTTCCGTTTTTTGTTTTTGTTATAAAACTGTACTGTTATATTTTATATTAACGCGAATCTAGACATCTAAGTAAAACTACTTTATACGGAGAATATCTCGGACGTTTCGGATCCTTTACAGCATCCATGACGTGCCCGTGACCATCAGTCAGGGACACAGTACATATAATATGTTGTGTTATTATTTATTATTAAGTTCTACGAGATTGACCTGGTTGTGTTGATATTTTCCAAAGCACTGTACAAGTTCAGCTCAAAGATAGTTCAATATTATAGAACACCAAAATTATACAATATTGAATCTTGTTTTGCAATATTTCACTCCTAACCTTATAAATCGATCATTTTTAATTTACTCATAGATAAAACATTCATTTAAAAAACTGTAGTGGCGACTGTAAATAAATATAACAGGTTTATGTGCTCAAATAACAGTTATCGTCGACAGCCCTTACGATAAAGCGAGCTACAGACGGGCCCTATATCCCGCGCATTCCTGCCGCAAACAAAGGCATCGTTGCATGAGATTCTTTATTTTTTCCACAACATCGTGTGTGCACAGCTTTAAATGGCAAACCCTTTTTTTAAATGCGCGGAATTATTTATTGAGCATACTTAATTGTTTAATCTGTGGTAGTAGGTAGGTTAGGTTTACCGTATTTGTCAAATTAATATGAAATTAGTAATATACCTACCTACCCTTAACGCAGACAAGTTTATTATTAAGTAAATTTTAATAAATAACTATTTAGTCATATTTTATGTGTTGATATTTTCCGTCAGGAAATTCCGAGATTTTTAGATTTTTATGAAACTAAAACTTAATTTTAATGTAAAATAAAGATTTTTTTTTCCCTTAACAATTAAATGAATAGGTACGCCAAGATGTATTCAACTGCCTTACCTGTAGATAGTATAACAACCTAAAACTAGTTTTAGGTTCTTATACCTAAGTACTATCAGGTGTAAAAGGTAAAAGCATATTCTACCTACCTAGTAGTATCTGCCACAATAGGTAGCTATTGAGCGAGTCTTATTTTCCGAAAAAAAAAAAGTTTTTCCAAGATTATTTATTTTACGTCACCATTATCGCAATTTGAAAAAACATGCTAGAAGTATTTAAATGTATTTAATGGCAATTTCTTATTACACAATGGCAATACTTTGACTCTTTATTAAAATTTGACTGTCGTAGAAAGTCGCAGTTATTGTTTTTTTTTCAGCAAATACAAAGAATACGCGCCACGCGGCCGGCTACTAGCGCCGCCGACCGACCGCAAAAAGTGGCGCCTGCTAAACGCAATTATTTTCAGCTTTATTTACATACTTTTGTAGACGAATATAAATCTTAAATACATCTTTATACAGTTCATAATCTTTCTGGTTCAAATGACAGTCGCGTATCCAATACGCGCTTTCTTCTGTTTGAGATTGTAGTGTTGTAAATAGACTCTGTCGACTATCGAAATTTTAAAGAATTTATTTACGGTTACAAATTTAAAATATTATATTCTTTTTTTAAAGTTATTTTTTTAACGAATAAGTGCATTACATTTTATTTAGTTATCTATATTTATTTATAATATACATCACATCCCATAATTTGCCTACGTCTATTTTATTTCAATATGTTTTTAATAAAATTATGTGTTTGATAAATAAATTACTTTTATAATAATTAATATTAGTCTAAAGAATCCATGAATCTCATACTATATTAAATAAATTGATTTCGATAATATAGATAAATATCAGTTTCACATCCCTACTTACCGGCAAACCGATTCGCTTGCTCGCTCACGCGTCGTTCCTTTCGTTCATTCAGTCAAGCTTTGATCGTCGTTGAGAGTGGGCTGTATTCAAGCGTTCTTGATATTTAGGAACGCGTGTATATTATTTTCAGTAAAATTCACGTGGATTATACAATAATAAAGTATATGATTAGAAACAAACGTTAAAGTGTTATATAAAGGTGTAAATAACAGTAAATGTGATAACAATAAATGAATATTTAGTAGTCTTAGTGATATTTTTAGTTTTAGTACGGATATTTCGGTGATGACTTGTGATGAGTGTGTTTGGAATAGTTTAGCCTGTTGATTATAGTCGGTATGGTGACTGTATAGTGTTTATTAGTAACAATAAGAAGTAATTGAGACGGCAATGGCGGTAGTCAACGTTTGCGTGTGTTTTCTGTTGATAATGTACCAACTGTCAGCGGCTTCGAGCGAGGCCTCATCGGAATCGGCAGACCTTGGATTGACAGGTAATATATGTATTTAATACAACTAGTTTTAGTGAGAAATTTACCGCTGATTAATATTCAAAAGGTAAATTCACTCATACGCTTTTGTTTTGTAAACAAAAGCTATTCAAAGTACCTGTGGGGATTGGTCACGATCAAGGCACCGCATTAATAACCAATTTATGGCATTCTTCAACATCCCAAGCATCGTAGAAACATCAATATCCTTATTGCCCATTAATAACTAAATATTAAAGACGAAAGATGATTAATGCCATTACCTTCTTAGTTACAAAAAGCTATATATGTAGATAGACAGTACGTATTTTGAGTCGATTTAATAGCGACTAATAATAATTAATAATATAAGTAAAGGTTGTTAATTGACTCGCTACTGGGGTTGGTTCAGACCGGGCTTAGAATTCAGATGTGGCTGAATCAAGAAAACGCAGCTATCAGGCCTCAAGACTGGAGTTGCTGGCAGCATTTTTGGCATCTGATTACCATTAATAGGTTTCATGTTTGAAACACGTTGCTGTGTAAAAAATGTTCACCCATCCATAAATTGACCGCGGCAAGTACAGCTTTACCTTTACAATACGATTGATTATCGCAGTTACTGGTAGGTAGGTACTTGCCGCTCTTTAGCGTAAAAAGATAATTTTGTGTTAAATATTTCGGTAGTAGGTACTAGTAAGTAGGTAGGTACGTAAGTAAATATTTTTTTAACCTATTAAAATCACGCAATGGTTCATATGTTATCTGGCGATAATAATGCGTGACCTCGCAATCACTATACGGTCAATATTTTTAATGTTTTATGACTTTTTTTAGTAACCATCGACAAATGTATAAAATAGGATGTATGTAATTAGTTAATTACTTCATTAACTGGCTTAGTCTAAGACCTACTTTAGTAAATATCCATAATACTTCAGTTCCTTCCACAACAATTGTTTACATTACCAACACATTATAAGTACATAAATACTTAGTTTAATGAGTACCTACCTAATTAGCATTCACTTTGCTGAATATCTACTTTAGTTGCCATACAATACTTACATATGTATTAGGTAGGTATAGCACCTATATTGAGAGGCTAGTGCGTTATACAGAATAACTAATACGACTCGTATGAATACGCAAGTATCTAGTATAATACCTAGAACCTACTTCAAAGAACGGTCACTCTCCATTTCTCCCAAATGTCAGATAGGTACTTCAAAAACATATTTGTTTGTGCGCTACGTATCTTTCGAGATTCCATTATTATTAGATCCATTATTACTTATCCTTTATCCATTATTGTCCAGAGCGACTCTCTGACCTATTATTGACAGTATCTGTCTTTAGCCATAGCCATAAATATGCTATATTTTTGTTGATTCAAGAACCGTTCCCACATACTAGGTACTGAGCTAGTATTTTCGGAGTCGTGTATCCGTTAACAAACACTAATACTCTCATTACCAAACTCCAACACCCGGAACAATTGCAAAACTTTAGTCATCGCTTCACTTATACCTGACTGCTTTTGAATTGTCTCTGTTTTACCTGAGAATAGGATCTTTTACAACGGTACCACCACTAGTATATTTTGAGTGGCGTCGTTCTCAACAATGGCTAATAGTTTGCATTGTTCATTAGTTCTTTGGTCTCGTTAAAAATAGGTGGGTACTTAAGTTTAAGAGGTACTTTACTTTCTAAGCAGCTTTTAATGACGATTAGGTACTTAGGTTAACCTTTTGAAAGTTTACAGACGCTGTGATCGCACGCATTCGTCTTCTTTTTCACTTAAACAGCGAGGCCTGAAATAATTATGTAAATAGGTTTTCCATAATATACAAATATCTACCGAAGTATTTGTTTCCTGTAAGAAATACAACACGAAAAAGATTTAAATAAAAACTAAAAAGATGCGTAGCTTAATTCTGTGCCACTCTAAATGGGTTCTTAAGTAATTAATATAATACACATAATATCATCGAGTCATAAATAGTTATTTCCTTAATTACAAAAAATGATTATGCATAATTAAAGATCTAATTGAGAAGTAGGTAAGGGTTTAATTGCTACATTAGGTCGGTAAAGAAACTTTGGCGGATGTTCTTAAATCAATACACCAATTAATGAAATATTTTAGTGTACCTACGTAATTAATAAGTTATAAAGATCGTTTGTTATTAAAATAAAATTACTTTTTACGAAAATTTAGATTAATTTCAATTGATCTCGACGTTTCGAATTCTGTACAGCATCCGTGATCACCGGTAGACATCAATACATCGCACAAACGCTCGTGATAAGTAGTTTTATTTCAAAGTAGTTACTTACGAACTAGACATTGAGTTTGCTTAAGGAAAAGAAAAAAAAAAATCTTTCTTTCTAAGGCTAAAAAATCAGGAACGAAAGCCTCATTACAATACAACATAGAAGTTTCGAGTTCAAAAACTAATTGCTACCAGTGTTGGACTATGAATAATAATGCGATTCTCATGCTCCTATCGTTATCTTAATCGAAATCTATCGTTTTGTCTTCGATTACAGTATCGATATCCGTTTCGTTGCCATGACGACAGGTGAGCGTGTACCGCGGCGCCGCTCGCGGTCGCGTGGAACCGTATCATGTCCACGACCTAATACCTACGTAACTAGATTGTAATTGAACCTAGGAAGAAGGAACTCATTTGAAGACCCAAAAGGCTCCGTTCTGTGGTGCCAATGCCTGTAGGGACACGTTCGTGTGATGAGCATGTACATTTGACCTGAGTCTGAATGGTTCCATGTATAATATTTGGATATAAAAAAAGTATCTATGAAGAGTATGAATAGGGTTGCCACTTTTTTTTCTTGCAGTTACAGTACATTGGTTATTATAGGCAAGAAAAAAAAGTACATAGTATCAAAATAAAGTACAATTTGTACAAAATATGTGTAATGTACAAAAGTTATTAAAAACGAGAGTGCATAAGTGTCGTTTGTGGCGCTGGGTGGCGATATATAAAATATAAATTTCATTTAACGAAAAGAATACTTACAACTAAACTTTTAAAAATCCCTAAGAAATCAAATCATGCGAATTAAAGTATATTTGTGTACTTTATTTTTCTCATAAAATATACATAGAGTACAATTACCTGAAATAACGTACCAAACTATATTATAAAGTAGGCAACCCTAAGTATGAACCATCTAATATCCGCAACACAAGCCTCGTTACTTAGCTGGGAACTAGATGGCGCTGTCATATTGTCCGGATATATTTGTTACATTACCTAAGTTTTGTTATACGTAAATAATTATCCACAGCACAAAAACAAATTAAAGATGACCTTAATAGAAGTTTAGGAGCATGTATTTTATGTTGATAGCAAAGAAAGTGAAATGTGATCACAGAATAGATTAGATTCCAGATAAGACTAATCCTGATAGGCAGTTCATTGAAAAAAAAAATATCATAAATTATCCAACAATTCATCTTGTATCCAAAATTACTTCGATAATTAACAAGAACAAGGAAAAAACTGTACGTAGGTATCTACTTAGATCTATTGATTATGTTACTTCACTATCTTATCTTCCAATCTTTATATATGAATGAAAAGATAGTGTCTTTAGTTATCCGTTACTTAATTCTAGTCATGTAGAATTCAATGTTTGCAGTGAGATTATCAAGCATATTTTACGTATCATCCTTGACTTTTCCGTTTATGTTGCAATAGGGTTGGCCGTCGGCTCTTTGTTTAACTAGACGCAAATATCAGTAAAGTACCTACTTATCGCTTCAGTTCTCGTCGGTCTAGTGGCTTTAAGAGCCACTGATTACCAAGAGGTTGTCGGTTAAATATCCAGGTCGAGCAAAGCATTAGTGGGTTTTGCTAAGAAATTCTCAGGAGCAGCTCAGAGTTTTGATTCGCGCCTGGTTGATGGCAATAGGTTCACCCCCTATTATATGGGACCTAAAACATACTGGCAAAACGTGGATACATTAGTATACATCTACCTAACCTTTTGGGGACGATAGGCGGAAAGCCATGGTATTTCTCGATATAATAGTTACACTCACGATTACGTATGATCAATGTATCGATGAATTGACAGTTTGGGTGACGTCATTAAACCGATAGGCTATCTAAGATCTGATAACGGGTAGACTTGGCGCCATCGGAATCAGAATGCTCCACATAATAATACATAAATGCACCAAATTAGCTGTTTACTGATATTATCTATTGTTATTGTAAAGTAAACATTATTTTAAGCCCGTATATCGTCTGTAGACAAAGACAAATCAATGACACAGTGAATTAAAGTTACAGTTGTTAAATTTTTCAACATACGTATTAATTATTACATTTATCATACTATAAAACCTACTATAAAAGCTACTGTATTTACAAAATACCAGTTTTTTTTAAACACCGATAACTCTAATGTAAGTAGCGTCATCATTTTCGGGATACATAAACTTATACGGAATTTATCGCGGTACAAATTGATATAATTTATTTGCAACGTTTTGGATCCTTTACTACGTCAATTGTGACGGACAGATTCTTGCGATAAAATAGTTTATTTTCAATTTCTAATATGTGTTTTTCTTTACTAGTCCAATACACAGAGTTGACATTGGATATTCAAGATTTCACGTTACAAAAACAAGCTCCATAAAAATTTAATTAGTACTTAATTCTAATCTCTATTCAAAATGATCTGATTAATGTGAGGTAACTTTATGTCAACTGCAATCATCGCAATGGAGCGGGCGCGGCTTATGACGTAAAGGCCGATTACACGCATCCATTGTTACAGAAGTCGCTCATTACAGTGAAAGCGGCCTGTCTAGCGTAGAGAATCGTGAAGAAACAAAACGTAACCTAAAAAACACATACTATATACCTATGCATAGAAAATTACTTACAAAAGACACTAAAACTACTAGAAGTCAAAACATAAGAAGCGCCGCTTGCTGTTGCGCCTTATTTTCTCTTAAAACTATCAGTAGTTTTGCCATAGCAATGTCCTCAGGGACACATCACTGTCTTCAAGTCTTTATTCAAAATTATATTTCGTCCAACCCAGGCTCAATAATGCCGGAATTTTACTAGTCTCTGAGCAGGCAGACAGAAGGAAGGAGCTGGCGAAACTTTAAGGGTTCCTTATTGACTACCGTCCAAAAAAAATGTCACTGCAAACTAGAAAGCCAATGTCCCGTTGTCGGTAATTAAGGGCAATAGACAGTAAAACAACGTACGACGCCGCGTTGTTCGTGCTAAATAAGTCACGCACAGAAGTGTCATTCCGGAAATCCTCCTGTTTATTATTTTATTTATATTATAATATAATTAATTTCTTACTTTTAATTTTTCCCCTTTTAATTTTTCAATAACTGTATAGATCACTTTGGATGTTCAGGTGTCGCTTCTACGCTAAAATCAACAAGCTCGGTTCAATCTTAGCGACGCAACCGCCAAGATTCTAGTAGATGGAGCTCAATGTAGGTACACATGCGTACGCATACGACGATTCCGCCCCACGCTATGAAGCAGTTATTGTGTGTAAACCTTCTGGAGTATCTATTTAGTATCATACATGGAGACTCATTAGTAATTCACGGGTGGATTCCCATGACGTCACCGGCGCCTGTCTCCCGGCGCCACATGCTCGACTTTTTGTTAAGCACGGATTTGGGTTTCGAGTGGTCCTGTTAGGGTAAACTAACTTTGCGGGGTAGCTCTCGAGACGGGAGACGTTTTAAACAAGTCTGTTGGGCTAGAAATATGTATATTATTATTATAAACCATTCAAGTGTGTTTAGTGGGACAGTTCGAGCTGTTACGATACAGTTTTCTTAAAAAAATCTGGTCTTTACATTCAGGCTGCACATAAGTTCTAAGTTTTAACCAAATCAATTTCAATATAAGAAATAATACTGTTTTAACTCTATTTGTATGTACACATATCATCATCATCATTTCAACCGTTAGACGTCCACTGCTGGACATAGGTCTCCCCCAAGGATCGCCACGACGACCGACTAAGTATATTTAGTACGAATTGCGATCTTAATGTCCTGGAATATAATAATATGTATTTATCTACATTAATACTTAACATATAGTTCCAAGTTTCTGCGTACATGTCTATAAGCACGTACAGTCACACCTATTTCATTAAGATAATTCTATTGCGGTACTTACTTCCTTTTGTGTCGGACATGAAGAGGTTCTAAATCGAAATTTACAGGCTATTTTGTTTGCCCACTTTAATGGTAAAAGGCGATAAACTACTGTGACTTCAACAATAATAAAATTCTTCTTATTACACTTGCCTTGATTGTTTTAGTGGTTACCATCAGATTAGTCTATTCCATCAGCCTATTGATCCTGATAGTACTGAAGCCACTGCTTTTGCACTTCGTATATTTAGTAGTATCATTCGTTTTGCAGAATACTTCTAGTACATGTTTAATACTACAGTTATCAACGCATTAGAGGAATAAATTAACGATTACGTGTTCATTTATATAGATGACGTAATGGTTTCATGAATTGTAGAATAATTTTCAGGTATAACGTGTCCAAATATTTAACCGGTGAGATATCGGCATAACCCCCAAAAAATCCGGTCGCATGTCGAAGCGCAATTAAGTAACTATTGCTCACAGCAGACGAAGGGTAGTGGAGACCGTTTAACCGTTGTCTGGCGCCAAAATACTAGACGCCGCGCGCCGTGATCACTTGATAAGTTGTACACAATTAATTCCGACCCCTATTGCTTAAAAATAAGGTCGACTTTAATGTTGAGCAAGATATAGAGGACCTATTGAGCCCTCGGGATGTCATAAGTAAAGCTTTTTATTGCTTTTTGTATCATTCGTCAATAGGGAGCGTAGACTCGTAGACAGATGGTATTAAATGCACCTGCTTTTAAAATGTGCAGGGTTTGGTTTATTTATTTATGTTTATTGGCTTTAGAGTTAGGAGTGTGTGTGTCATAAGATGTTACAGATAAACGGGTTGCTAGTTGCTATGGGACCTACAGTGTGATGAGTCACTTATCAATGTCGAGTAATGACACACTCATAGGCCTGCAATATGTTTCCTTATCATAGATAGCGTTAAAGGTAAATTAAGCCAAGGTGTTTAGATTATAATACATTTTTTGAACATTTGTTCAGGGTTTTTAGGTCTTCTGAGCATTTGAGCTTCACTGATATTTTAGGTACTTAGGTATCTCGAATGGTTGTATAAATAAGTTGAAGTAATTTCGGTAAGATCCAAACTCGCTCGATCATTGTTTATATTATTCGAACTGCACCAGTCTCATATTGATATTACATACATAAATCTTTGTAAAACAAAACCAAACATTTTGTATTTAATTTAAAAAGAGTATCTATGGAGTTTCTTGCCGGTTCTTCTCCATAAGACCTACCTTTAGGAACCGTGCAACTAATTTCAATAAAATTTGACAATTCAAAAGCACCTGTATTTGTCTGATTGAAATAAATGATTTGATTCGATATAATATTAAATCAATTGCTCGAAGTTACATGTGAATGTGAGAGCCGTTCAAATCCGGCTAATGATAAAAACAAAAGTAAATTTCTTCATTCACACCGTAATCAAGAATCAATACAAAACCAAAGCGAAATAAATCTGAAATTCCTCTGTCAGTCATGCCTTGTTCGCCTCATTCTAAGCCTATGGCGGATAAAAACTTTAGCGTAACCAAATCAAACAATCCAAAACCAATCGGGAGCCGTTCGAAACGGTCGTTAATTGTGTAATCAAGCAGTCATATTTAACATTTTTTATATGGAATTGCGAACTGTTGATTTGTGAGTTCAATTTGTTATATTAACTGTATCATAACAGGTGTAAGACCAGAAATGGACCAGTGTTAAAAGGCAAAATATTACAGGCATACTGCATTGCCTAATGTGATGACCATGCCAAATACACCATGGAATTCGAAAGAGAGACTTTGCAAAGAATTGATCTCATTTTGTGAGGTGTTTTATTATATGTTTAAGTAAATAAATGATTTTTTTTTTTCAAAATGTTGAACGATGCCTAATTGGAAGTAGGGTTGCTATCCAACCAAAAGCATGTCCTCACGCCCTTTAAACTAGGAAAAATCGGGGAAAACCCGCATGGATGGCAACTAGGAAATATTATTTCGCTTAATCTTGGGTCCTTATTGCTAATAGAAAATAAGAAGGCATCGCCGACGATCCCATAGTAAACAACGCTTAGATCTAGACCACAAAGTTCGGCTGAATCTTCTTAAATCGCATGGCGCCTAATCTCTTAATACTCTAATCCTTTTGTCCTAAGGCTTTACTTTATCCAAGTAAATATGTACTTTATTTATTGCTGTTAAATGAACATTAAGCACACAAAGGCTAAATTCTATTGATTAAAGATCCTTAATCCATGTTTGAACAATGGCGCCACCGTTTACACTAGCTATAACCAATAGATGCGTGTGTTTGGCCGACATTATGCGTCATACTACAAGCTAACAAAGAATTGCTTCTCGAAATTTAATGGGGCCAAACGTTTTCCACGAAACACTGCATCTGAATACTTGAAGATTTCTGTTTCTCATGAAATCATCTTAAACAAGTGAATCGTCGCTCTATATTTAGTTTGGGCGAAATAAATTTCATTTTATCATTATCATCAGAGATATTTTATCAGCGCGTACCTATATATTTAATATTTATTGCTCTAAAGATTCTCATTGCTTGTTAAATAATTACGAAATGTAAGTTTAAGTTTATTATACCGGGGTTTAAAAACAGTTACACCGGTGGAACCAATTTGTGTTAGTCAATATTTTGACCAGTAGCCGACAAACTATAACAGGTAAAGTGATACGGCTTGAAAAACAACAGGGCTAGTAGTGCGTAACGAATGACAGTTGCAGCTGACTTCCGCTTCATGCCGGAAATGTGGCGCCAGCGGCGCCTGCGCCGACAATCCGCGGTTTTCAGCCATTCACACTTCAACCGCGACGTGTTCCGGACGTCATGCGTCGCTGCTCTCACAATTAATTAACTTCACAATTAAGAATACTTTTACGAATGTCTGTCTTTATGACCTCTTTTATTAGAGTTTTGCTAGGTATTATCTAACATCCCGCATAAAATGGAATTGACATTCGAGTATTGACGCATTGGTAACATTAAGTCGACGGCTGTCACGGCAGTGCAAATAGAGCATTAATCCAGCATGTCACGGTGTTGTTGCAATGCACTTGTTAAGCAGGCCATATGTATGCGTGCGGCGACTTCGCCACTCGCCGACGAAGGTGACTGTGTAACACATATCGACGCAAAAACCTTAGCTATAAAACTATTTACTTATAAACACAAGTCTATTAAAAGAAGAAGTATTGCATGACGCACCTTTCAGACATTCGTTTCGACGTTCAACAGAGTATATTGCTTTCTCTGACGTCAAAATTTCACATTGCCACTGCAACTTTATGTTCTACTCAACTGAAGTTTATAACCAAACATTTTAGCAATATTCTCTTTAGTTGTTTACTAACATTTAACAAAGTTGTGCATCATGGAGTTTACGGTATAATATTCTAGATTTTTCTTTTAGGTACGTCTATAATTATTCTTAACATGGTGCGAAGTATTGTTTCGACACAAATTCAAAGTGTACCCATCACGAATCGCAATCGCGATTTAATGTATGGTTGTATGTAAATATATGTATACACATATACGTTACCCATCAAAGGTCTACATATGGACGTCTAGACAGTGACTGCTGTCTGGATATTAAAGTAGCTAGTTTTAAAACTGATAGAAATTCTGGTATGAGTCGATTTTATCTATGAAGTGAATCAATTTGCATTGAGGATGATTCAGCGTTCTCTATAGACGGTTCTATATAAATCCATTTACGCTAAACGAAAGACTGTAAATAGTTTGTACCTAATATTAATATTCCATAAGCAATAAACTTTCCTTTCTGATTTTAGGATCGGACTGGCAAAACTGACAAAAGATAAAGATTAAATCAAACAATGATGATGATGACAAAAGTTTTTGATTCAAACAGATCTAAAACCAATTAAGGCCATTACAGCGGGTGGACTAATCTTCAAGAAAAAGTACCACACTTTTTTCTATTTAATACTTATCAATCATCTCAAATATTTTATACCGTTGCGTTCATGTATTCGGCTAAGCTTGATCGATGCGCCGTCAACTAACGATGCAAAGTAGTTAGCAAGTCAGCAAGCAACTCGGCCTTCCTTGACGGGTGATTTATTGCGCCGGAGCAACTTGGTGGTCTCTCATTATTGAATATCAATTAGGTATTAAAAATAAATCTTGTCCCACAGTCAGAAGTGATTAGAAACCGGTGCTAAGTACAAGGAGTGGATTTGTATTGCGTGTTTTTATAATTCGTTTAGAATTATGGTTTTCTATCAGTGAAAAAATATTAAGTTTTAAATATCCCTTAGCCCAGTTATAAGTTCAGTTGCACGCACATTTAATCTTACTTTCAACCTAGATTATAAATTATCTGTTGGCTGGTGGCATCTTGGCTGTTCCTTAAATTAAGCAAATGACGATTTAGTTAAACGTGCAAAATTTTTCTAACGACTACAATACAATGAAAATTTCGTACTTTGCTGTAAATCAGGCCATCTTCTTTTCTTCCTCTTTGCTGTGAAGACGTTATTACTGCACTGAAGGTCAACTTTTAATTAAACCGACTTCGGCAATTTAATGATTAACCAATAATCGACATCCCAAAATAGCACTATTGTTAAATTTTCTTAACTCGAGCTTCTGTTTTCGGTGTCCTATTCTATATCAATTGTTACAGGCTTTTGTAGGACAAACACAAGTCATGGTAAAGAGGTTTCTATTTGTCCAATAAGCCAGGTTCGGGCTAGACCATTTTGGAGCCTAATAAAAAGGGTGAAAGTAGGTTATCGTCCACTTCTTGATTGCAAGTTGCTGCCTCATCGATACCGGTGGAATGTGTAGATATTATTCGCAGTCTACAATTTCTCATCACCAGTGTCGCAATATCCTGTTCGCGATTATTTTCATCATCACATCATGCGCGTGCGCTTGGCTCGTTCGCACGGAAGTATCACATTCTTCGAAATGCTCCGTTATAAATATTTATTGCTCTTGTGGGTGGTCAGCCATTATTCAATGAAAGTGTATTGAGGTGTGTAGGAACTGGAGCAAATACCGCAAAACGTGTGTTTACATACCGTTTGTTTGTAAGATTTATTGGTGTTGAACATTAGTAAATGCGTATATGCATACGCGTACTTCAATAAGGGTTCTCTTTGTGAATAGGTTGCGTTTTGCTGTTATGACCGCGATTATTGATTCTGCAAAAATGGCTCTCTAAACAAAACCTATTGTACCTTGGTAATAAACCTTATTACTTCAAGACTGAGTATTTTTTAATGTTAGATCATTATTATTTTGTAAACACGTAAGTAGTATAGTATCCATGGACTTAACTACAACTTGACCGACATATAGTCACACTGTCTTTAGATTTATATCCACTGCACTTCCCTTCTGATTGTCGGCTTAAGATCAAAAAATCTTGTCTTATCGTTTACATTTAGGTATACTTATTATCGTATTCAAATCTTAAATTTGGATTCTGCGTAAAACTTGTTCTTGATTATACAAGGAAACGTTTTTACTAAGAAGTTAGATAACGTTGATCAACCTACTTTCAGTTTTCCGACAGTCGATTACTATATAACCGGCTTCTGGTGTATAGATAAAAAGTAGACAATGTAATAAACTCTCTGTAAGCCTAACTCCATCCAAATCCGTTCAGCGGTTTTTGCGTGAAAGAGTAACAAATATTCGCAATTATTAGTCGGATCATCACCAATAGCAGGTACTTGTCTACTCTTCTAAGTGTCAGAGGTTAGGCTATAGTCTAGTGCAGCCTATAGCCTAACCTCTGACACCTATAGTCTACGCCAGCCAAGTGCAGTCGCAGATTTCAAAAAAGACACTGTTTTATTTCATCGTTTTAACAAATGATAAACAATTGAAAATAGGCTTGGAACCAAACTGTAGAAATAAGTCTTGGCAGTACGTGGTCGTATCAACAGCTTGTAATTTTTTTTTTATTTAAACTTTTTTTCAAATTGACGAAAAAGAGTAAGTATATTCCAAATTTGAATCCGTAATGTTCCAGGGTGTACGGAAGCTACTCACTTTAATTGTCCTTTTGCCTCATCTATTTTCTTACAATATCTTGTCAACAATCACGCACGTCTTCAAGACTAGCGTTGAAATTCCAAATTCACATATTTTATGATATTTCAACAATATATTTTATTCATTAAACCTTGAAACCTTCAACATGTATGGGTAGCACCAATCAAATTCTTGTTTGTTGTATTAACACGTTTTCGACCTGTCAAATCCCACACCTACATCGATTATGTGTAAAAATACCAATAACATTTAGTGTGTCAAATATAATGAACCTTACGTTAATTGATAATAAGGTGTATTAATTAGATTGACACGATTTTGTTATAATGATTCGACTTATCGATCATGAGCTTGCGCCGCCAATTTACACAGATGTTTTGCCTTATACAGCGACTTAAAATATCCAGCATAAATAGACCCCTGCAAAAAACGTACTAACATAAGATAAGAGGTCTCAATAAATCAGTCGTGCGATCAACAAACTGACTTATTTGGTAACTTGCAAATTGGACGAGACGTTTTGAGCAAATATTGTCAGTATGTCTGGATCAAAAAAACTGATAACACTTTTCCCGCTTTACTTGTTTACGTGAAAGTTCTTTAGATCTGAAAGATTTTACTTTAACAACAGTTATTCCTAGTTGTCAAGTTGTTGAAGCAAGCTTTACTGTATCTTGTAGATCTTTGTATTTAGATCGTCAATATGAGACAAGTAAGAAGTAAATTGGTCGTATATTATACTTTAAGGTTCACATTTGATAAAATTACGTTCAAATCGAGTTAAATATCAACATATAAATATATTTATTACATTCCTACAATTCAGATCGCCGTGTGTGGCAATTATTCGGCCTGAAGAGTTGAAAACCTGTCTAATATACGCATGTATTAGTCGAATAGGCGACAGAGCGCATGTACAAAAACTAGTTCGAAATAGGTAATCTTATTTGCTTAAGAATAGCCCATTGTGCCGAAGATTTTACCTTTTACAATTACTAGAACGCCCACGCATTGTATGTTTGTCTGTTGTAAATGCAGTAGCCACGAGTGCCACGACCATGTAGGCGAGGCGCCAGACGATATTTGCATTAATTATTATTCGCAATTTGTATAATTGTCCATATGTTTAACCATTACCGAACGTATAAGGAAATGGTTCAGTAATATATGCAATTTGGTTAATGGCGTAAAAATATTTATGTCAAAGGAAATACTTAAATTTTTCAATACTGCTAATCGGAGGTGAAGTTTAATTGGTGTTTTTATCGCTATTCAATTTTCCTTCTAAATAATCCAAATATTTATCCAAGTACATATACGCGTATGTAATTAAACGTGTTCAAACATATGAAGCTAATTCCTTTTTAAGATTAACAATGGCGCTACCTAATTTCAAATCAAACATGGCGCGTATTTGCAAACATTAGCTAAAACAAACTTCGTGCACGATGTCCATGTCTTGCGTAAATGTATGCGGCAGATGCCACTTGAACAAATAGACAACATTCCGTATATGTCTGAAGGTACTTTATACACGGCTCTATAGGTACGTAACATACCTTTATGGTGTGTGTACTTATAATTTTCTGGCGCCGCCATTCCTCAGTGACGCCCAGTATGCAAATGTTACCAGTTTATTGATGTCAAAATTGCATTTGGTAAAATTTCATACGAGCAACGGCACTTTCTCTGTTCAAGAATGTACTCAAATATCTGCGTCATAAAGTCGGTTTTCTTTCACGATATATTTTTTACTAGTTTTTTACTATCGTATAAGTTCTAAATGTCATGCTGAGAAAATGGCGATGACGTTTCTTTAAAATATTTATGTGTTTTTTTTATATGTTAGTATGCTAATAAGATTTAAGCTCTTAAAATATGCGGAAAAACATTATTGATATTTTTTTATTGGTTTAAAGTTTGAGAGAAACTGAAATAAAAGTACTTTATACGAATCTTATCGCTGTGTTATTGAATGCAGAGATTCATCCATAGTCACACGGGAAGACGCGAATAAAGGTTTCAAAACTTCGATTTCAATGTTTAGTATTAAATTTGTTGTACAAAAAAACTTTATTGTACGCGTAAAATTAAAAGAATAAGAAGAAGTTAGTACCTATTCGTTTGTTATATAGAATGTTCGTTAATTGATGTAAGATTCAACAGCCGTATAGGCCACCACAGAACGTTAAAAAAAATATAGAGTAAAAAAATCTAATTCTGTTCAAACAAATGAAAGCGATGTGGTTTCAATTATAATAACAACAGCCTTATTTGATCCGATACAAAAACAATAAAAAGGGGCCGATGGGAGCGTCTGCGGGCCCTTATAAATATTTTAATGCGCCGTCGCTGACGAAGCACAATCTTCATACAAACTATTGTTTCACAGTATGTTGTACAAATAGATATGGGACTAGTTTTTGGACGGTCATAGTTTGGTGTTTTTGTGTGGTCAAAGTCTTTAGGCGAAGTCCACTTGACGTAAACGTTTTTTTAACATCTTGAATTCGTGTAGAATATTTCTTGAGAGACTGGTCGAGTGACTTTTATCATAAAAAGAAGAAAACTATGTATACTCACACGGATACGTGTGTTAATTAGTATTTTGGCCGATTTTCGTGTGTCAACGTCCATAACAACAATATTTCTACAACCGATGTAGATACTGTCCCACTGCTGGGCACGGGTTTCCTTTCATTTGAGACGGATTAGTTTCGCCACACCTTGTGTGGGATGGCAGACTTCACATGCCATCTATCAGAAATCTCTCATGCATACTGATCACGACGTTATCCTTCATAGAGTAAGATCCCAGGGCCGCCAGACGTCACGTATTTTCTGACGAACCAAATGTGGGTTATTGAGTAGTGCTAGTATGTACTAAGAACGCATGCCTACTAGCTAACTTGCCTAGTGGGCCAATTTTCAGGTATCAGGTAATCAAGGTACATACAAATATTACTTACCTCACGTAAATTCTCCAAGCTGATTTTTACGTATATTGTAGGCAATATCCTTAAAAATAAGTCGCCAATACTCCCAGACACTTTCCGTCGGCCGTATTGCTTTGCAGACGCTTTAAAGCTCCCGAAGGAATTAATTAACTTCACGTAAATTATGATGCTCCATTGTTTATATCTCCACCAGACAACTATTTCAAAACCTTTTACGAGAAGACAGAGCGATCCGAGGGGCCAATCATCCCCTAGACTTCCGCATATTCGCAATCTGGCTCACTCTCATGCGCGTTGATAATATCCTCACGCTCCTACCCACAGTGGCATTAAAATTGAATTAAGGGGGATGATTGGCTCCTATGATCGGTCTGTCATCTGTCACAACTATTTTGAAACCTTTTACTAGAATGGAACATCATAATTTACGTGAAGTTGATTAATTCCTTCGGGAGCTTTATACTGATACTTTTCACCTCACAGCCCACTGGTCTCACCAGTCACTAGGCTATCACTGCTATGCTTTTCTATACCTAAGTACTTTTAATCCATCACAAATACATACCATAACAATTATCCACCAATGAACGATTATATAAAACTAAATAACAGAATTATTATAAGCACTAATCGCAATTCCTTCGTATAATAATACAACATTATAGAAGAATTCAGTCTAGGTTTATTTCTTTAATAATTGCTAGTATTGCCTCTATAAAAATTACGTATCATGTATAGACTAGGCACCTTATAATCTGTGGAAACGTTCGCTAGTCTGTGGCACTCAAATTACGAACATAGTTAATGTAAGTTATTATTAATAAATAATAGCACTTTACTATAGTCCTACACCTAAGGTTTCCTCGCTTGAACCACGGCAATAAATAATACATCATCCTTGGCTTCTAAAGTTATGTGTGGTCAATTTTCAACCTTAAACGATTGGCATAGTGTCTTCTATTTCTCAGGGGGTTTGATATTCGATTGATATAAATACTCGTATTTTTATGACCTACAAGTAATTGTTCCGGATCTCCACGAAAACGTATTTACTCAAGAAAATTCTATTGTAGTAGGACAACGATATTTCTTTAATGAAGAAGGAGGTGAAATGTACCAAAAGCGTAAAAAACTGTCTTTTCCTACCAGTAGGTAATGAAAAAGGCGACTACAATGACAATTCGAAAATCAAACATTGCAGTTAATATGGCTTTTTAATTTTGTCAATTTCCTTTAAAAATTCTCAGTAGGCCAGCGGTGTCAAGAAACGCAATTTCGAAATTTGAAACATAAGCCTAACAATATATCAAGTGTCGAGTTATTAAACCTCTTTCAACACAAATCGTTAAGTAAGTTTAATTGTAAATTTCAACTCGTGTGCAATTTACCTCATTTCTTACAAGAAAATCGATTTCAAAATCCAATAGAAAATAAATTAATAACTGTATAAACGCAATAGTCCAGGGGTCAAATGCCAGTGACTAGGCAGATTGCATCTTCAATACCTGCAACAGAATGAACGCAAGAAGGTTTATTGCCGACTATAATTACTGTATTACCGGTTACATTATCCCGCAAAGTTAATTTTCCATTAGAAATTTCTAAAGGTTTTTGAATATTTTTGAAGTCTGAAACGAGTTTTGGTCACAGTTCGATGATTGTGTTTCATGAATAAAGACAGAGTTTTATACTCGTTACATTGTCTAAGACTAGATAGAAGAATATTTGTATACGCAGCAAAGAATATACGGTACCTACTATGGGAGTACCTACAGGTTGGCGACAAGTCGATAACTGCCTACTCTGCTAGTAAAGACAGGATGGGGCACCAGAAGGCTGCTAACTTCAGTGTATCCACTCACAATTAGCTTAACACAAGCAATTCTGCCATTTGTGCGATTTTCGATAGAACTAATCACACGTAAGTCCTGATTTTACCAGCAATATTCCCCTTAATATAATACCTCAAATCTCAGTAAACTAATAAACTCAACACACACAGTTTTACGACTACGTACATTTTAATTTCCTGCAGAAAACCCCAATGTTTCGTTTAAAATTTAACAATTGTATAATCGAAGTACACTACGAATTAAAAATACTGATGCTCTTGAATGTGAGCCAAAAACATCAAATGATTTCAGTTCCAAAACAAGATTCAAGACTCGAGCCGTGACTAGTGTGACTACAGAGCGATGGCATCTGGAAAATCAGAATCAAAAAGAATGACGGAAACTTGGAACACCACAGAATACTAAGCGTAAAGGAAGCTATTCATGGGACGAAAGCACTTGCACCCGTGACGTGAGTCACAGTGTTATCTCACGTTACGGCTGTTACACGGTGCTGTTGTTCAGAAGTCAATGCTAAAACACAATTTGTTGTTTCGTTTTATCAATTACACAGCGGATGCGCGGCTATCGACAGAAATATCAGTTGCATGTGAATGCTGTTCACGATACACCTTATAGCTTTGTCGACATAAATACGAGTATTCTCAGGAAACGAATAACGCATTCAGACAAAATGTTTAATTTCAGAATCACAATACAATAATGCGTGTGTTATATGATTTTATAACATCATTTATGACCTTTTATAACTTTACCACGAGAAACGACACTGCACCGCAATAAGAAGCAATAAAATCGTCACTTTAATTCATATAATGTTATCTACATAATAATTTTTCGGCAATAATAAACTCTTGTTTTTGGACCCAAGATTATGCTCAGTTAATTGTGCCGATACACTTTACTGGCCCATGTCAAGCCCCTAATGGGATTTTGGCGATAAAGAATCACAAGACACAGAAATTCAATTAAGAAAAGATCCTGTTATCAGAAACGGCAAAGGTGGGCGCGAGCAAAAAGGGTAAAAGGACTCTCAGACGTTTTTGTCTTTGCGTCTTATCGTACCCAGTCATTTGTCGGCGACATTCCGGGAATGGCGGCGACGGATGGCCTAATTGACTTTACGCCCACACTGCATCATACTGCCATTAACACCGACGCCTCTAGGAGCCCCTTTTGTTCTCGACCAGTCCCAACAGGTACACTCTACCTGCGCATATTTGCTAAACAAGGGTGGCAATTTTTTCCAAAGTAATTTCAAAACATAAAATCTACCTGAATCTTTTTGCGTTTCTCGAGTGGCTTTACGTCCATTTGAAATATTGTTTCTGGATCTGCTTCGTGTGGTCGGCAAGTTAATTACGGTGTACTCGCCATTAGCGTGTCGGAGTAAGTGATTAATAGCTTACCTAGTCTCGAAAGCTTAGTACTAGATCTAGTAAATTATCCCCATTTACTGTTGCCGCCAATTTCTATGCTTTACTCGACTTGTTAATTGCTTACCTGCCTACACGAGCTCACGTTGTCGTTGCAAATAATGCTACAAACCGCTATAATAAGACTAAGCTTATGTTTTATCGTATTAATGTTTAATAGTTGCTACGCCATTTCGTTCACATTATTTCGTTTCTTTTGTTGTCTGTGTTCTATGTTTGTCGCTGACTCATCGTGTACCTGTCAGCGGCGCTCCTTACGCCACTCCATCATACAGTGTCACTTGAAATTCCTCGGACACTCATTACCCTTAATGGAACTTCAAGAGCTCGGCCACGCTATCTTCAATCAAGTTAAGAGCAACCAATTGGAACGGTTCTCATAAAATTCTAAATTAACGTTCCCTACTTTTGTGGTCTTTAATTGCATTGTGAACTATATATACAAAAGAGATATGACTAAAAGGTGCAGCTTTTATCGTCTAATAATATTTGCTTCTGTTTTCATCCTGGCTAAAAGGGACCATTTAAAGGATCCGTTTGATCTCTCCAATACTCTCAAACGTTTCGCCCTCCACTTCAATTATCTCGAAGTGCCTCTCGATAACAATGTCGCTCGGCTTTTACCGTCTAAAATTACGTATTGGGAGCACTCACAGGTTTCCGTTACCTAATGTAGACTTCCGCCGACCTGTAAATCGAACCAGACGCTTATAAATCTCAGCGGGGTTGGGACCGCGCCGATACGGCTAAAAGCTTCTTCGAACGAGTAAAAATACGGACCGCCTTAAGTCGAGGTTCGTGTACCTTGATAAGGTTTTGTAGTTTTTGTGGAATAAGGACAACATCCAAAGATAGCGGTGCCTCAAGACCCCAGATAATAAAACTCGGCCGCAGGATGGCACTTAAGAGGTTTGGGTACCTTAGAGATTATGAGCGTGGGCTCTATTTGATAACACCGGTACGGTCGCTATTTGTCTTACGATTTGATTGCGAGGCGGAGATTTCTTTCCTCTCTGATAAAAATTACATCATTTGTTTAGTTAGCTGCTCGGATTATTTCAGGTTACATAAAGCGGTATGTTCCAAATAATGAACGTTTACATCAAGTATGGTCGCCGACTGGCTAACATCTGTTATCGAATCGGAATTTATGTTTTTCTTCTTTCAACAGCACCTGCTTCTGATTTTAATGTAAACTCATAAAAAGTAACACTACATTATTCGATAACTTGTTAAAGATTTTTCCAGGACCAGTAAGTGTTTATTGTATTTGATGTAAGAATATTTTTAAGTATCTATTGTTCATTTGTAGTGAAGTTTTGAAGTGGTTTGTCCACAAGATTTGGATTCTCATCCAATGCTTTCGGTTCTCAGTTCTCACACGCCTACTTTATACTCGTATCTAAAGCTGGCTCAGCTTCCGCGTTGTTGCGGGAGCTGCATTAAATTGAATTTACGTACTAGCCAGGGCATCTGTCCCAACTAAGATATTTATCACTTCGCTTGCTTCATGTAACGTGTCAAAACGAACGGGAACGCTGCGCTCGCAGATATATTTTTTACTCCTTCGATCTCGCTCCTATCTATGCCCCAAGACAAGGACAGAGCACATTTCCGAGTACGTAATCGATTGCGATACAGACTTTATATCACAGGATTAGAGTGTAGTTTGGTTTGTTTTATAAAATAACACTTTCAAAGTATCGTAATGACTCGCTACGGTCGCATGAGCGCATTCAGATTCCGCCGTTTGTCTAGCAATGTCGCATATCCAGCTGTGACTGGAGTCAATTAGAGCTTTATGTAAGTGTATTAAGGTATATAATGCTGTGTTTACTCAGGCTACTTGCGGTTGAGGTGTGCGCGTGCAAGGCTTATCCTTGCACCGCTGCTGGCGCCGGCGCCGCCCGCACTTAAAGCGCTATTTTTTCCCGCGGCGCGAGCGGCGCACCGCGTTGTAGTCATAATTTATTCATTAAAGCCGTAATTTATTTGCATTTTATATACGACCTGCGTAATCCTCTAGTTTGCGACTATTGTTGTAGTTTTTATTTTTATTTGCGAATGGCAAACGATGGCGTGGGCGCACTGTGGCGTCGAGTTGCCGCGTTTCGTTACATATCGCGTGACTATATTATTCTATGGGAACGTCGGGGTGAAATTGTCTCAGTTACAATCAAATTATGATGGGGAATTGTTAGTAGCATCGTGTTCACACGCTTTACACTTAAACTACAATTCGCCACTGTTGGCCTCGACCCGGACTGCGCGGGCGCAGCGCCTAAGCCAACCTTGTGACCTAAATTAGTTTACATAGACGTCTGTTTCAAACATTGTTTGTTTTCATCTATGGTTTTGGAAACCAGATTGTGTTATGTAAACTGGTTTCCTGGGAGTCAGAAATTATTGGCTGTCATTATGTTTGCAACATTAATTCCAACGCGTTGTTTTGATTAGTTAGATTGATATAGCGACATTAATCATACGTTCCAATTTACGCTTTTCATATTGAGCGATGAATTTTTACTGCAGTTTATGTTGAAGAGGTTTAATTACAAATTAATTTTTAATTTAGTCTGATGGCCTGTGGTAATTAAAGAGTGACTCGCACGGTGACTCATTTAAACAAAGAAAGGAAAAAATATGTAGGATATCAACCTCATTTACTGTACCCTCTGCTGGGCACCAGACTCCTCTCATTTGAGTGGGATTAGGCTATAGTCCACCACGTTCGCTTTGATAGTTGGCACGTGCTAATTACGCTCATTATTTTGAAAAGTCAGTGATGCGTGCCATTTGATTGAACTCGATACCTTTGACTTCGAAGTCTACAGTATATAATATACATATTCAAAGATATCTTCTTCGGTAGTCAAAAACTATAGTGATTAACAAGTTAACAAGAATAAATAACTCCATATTTTTAGACTCAGTGGGATATCGCCTTCAAATAGAACATTCTAGCAACGGGAAGACGGTGTAACACCAAAACTGGGGTCTCGGATCACCAGTGTAACTTGACCTTTCAAGTTTGATACCGTTGCTCTTCGATGTTCTGTATTCTTATGGGCTACTAGGGGAGGGAGAGGTCTACTATGATTGGCGTTTGATGCATGCGTAAGCGGCGCGTGGTGACAGATGTGGATGTAAACTAAAAAAGTTTTGTACTGTCAGCATACTTGTATCATCTATTAAGAGTTTTTTTTTTTCAATACGACAACAAACAACGCGTACGTATTTATGCAGTCTCAATAATTACTTGTTAAAGAATAATACAAAAATACATTACAGTTTTCCTCATGCAACGCGAACTAATGAAGTATTTTTGTAACTTATTAAATATAATCAATAATTAAGACTTTATTATGATAAATATGTTCGATATTTTTTTCCTTGTTTTCACAAGGAAAAAATATAGTCCCTACTAAAACTAAAATTGAATTATTACTTAATGTTGGTTATACTTACATGAAAGTTACATTACATACATACATAATTTATTACTGTTTTTTTTCCTATTCATGTTTTGCTGTCGCTACCAGCCACATGTTTATTTATAACGGATAGTGGCTTCTAAATCGGATCGTTGTTTATAAGTTTTATATTATGCCGGCTGCAACAATAAACATAACTGCTACTTGCGCATACGCACATGTATTGTATACAACGCGCATTTGTTCTTTACATGCACATTGTCTTGGTAATTGTATAATGTGGCTTATTTTAGGCTGCGTTTCCAACAGAGATGTGCGAGGATGCGTAGCGAGGGATGTGTTGGTTAAGAACCAATAGAATAAATTCATTTCTACGCTCAGCGTAGCTCTAGTGGAAACGGCTCAGTGGAGCGGCCACATCTCTGCCACATCTCTGGTAGAGACGCTCACACTGTCCCACAACCTCGCTACACATCTTCACGCCGCTCAGCTACCTCGCTCATCTCTAATGGAAAAGCAGCCTTAAAAACGGTGGCTCGTGGCTAATTACTACGCTGATCAATCGACCAAGAGTACTACTAGATGGGTGATCTACGTGTCGCTGTCGCTTCCGATTGTTATACGAAAACTTTATGGTAATCGTAATACAGACAGCCGCACTTTCTTATTTAAAATATTAGTATAGCATGGATGTGTCTATTTTAATATTACCAATACACATTTATGATGTTTCGTCCAAGTTTGAAGTTAATCGTTTTTTTAATATGTTTCAAAATTCAAACCGTTTGCTCCGTACATATCAAACCCCGATTTTTTTTCGGTAACATTATTTTTATTTTTAGTGGATGGTCGAACCGTATAACTATTTCTAGCCCCCTTCATTAAGCACCCCACGTAGACGTGTGGCGCCATCTAATATGTTACTGACATCCCTTATAAACTCACTATCTACTCGTATCTATATTATAATGTGTATTATTATCATTACGATGCCCGGTTAGCGCACCGGTATTAAAGGCTGCCTTCTGTTGTAAGGGTCCTGGGTTCGAATTCCGCAATCATATACCTTAGTCATATATAATATATAATAAAGAAAGTATTTAGTATCGCACAAATCAAATGCACGACCCTTGGACCAAGGGCAAGTGTGTCAAAAATATAAAAAAAAAAACTTAAAAATTAAACAAAATTTGACAATGACACCCGACCACAGTCAACACAGTAAGGTCTGTCATGTGCTAATGCCAACATGACGACAAAAACAAAAGACATAAGATAAGAAAAAGAAAAGATAAACTATAAGTAAAAGTGGTTTAGAATATTGTGGAGAATAGGATAGGATAGAATAGGATGGATGTATGTATGAACAAAAAAAAAGGAATTCAACCCTCTAGTATCAGAAACACAAGCCTCATTGCTTAGCTTGGAACTAAATGGCGTTGTGTAAAAATGTCCGGAGATATTTATTTATTATTTATTTTATGTTATACGTCTTTAGCAACCAGTTAACAAAATGAATTAAGTTGTCAAGATGTTCAATTTCTAATGTCAGTCTTAATGTATTTATATTCTGGTTGACATTTGCATGGTAAATACTAGTTTAATAAATAATATATCATCTTTACGATGCTTGAGCTAAATTATTATTATTCATTGCTCTTCGTTTTAATAACTGTTATTATCATATGAACCGTGATCGTTAGAAAAACCTACTGCAATTTACATGGTACTTGACCGTAAATAAAATAACTTAATGTTCATAAAATTATAGATTCATCATCAACCCATTAACGGCCCACTGCTGGGCACGGGTCTCCTAATTTGATAGGGATTAGGCTATAGTCCATCACGGTAGTCTACTGCGGGTTGGTAGACTTCACATGCCATCGAAAAATCTCTCAAGCATGCAGGTTTCCTCACGATGTTTTCCTTCACCGTTAGAGCTTGTGATGAATATGCATATAACTTCCGAAAAGTCAGTGGTGCGTGCCTTGGGTTCGAACTCCAGACCTTTGACATCTCAGTCCACTGCTCACACCAGAGATTAGGTACTTGAGAGATTTTCTCAATAGTGTGAATTCTGCCGACCTGCATTAGTGTAGCGTGGTGTAAAAATACTCATTATTAAAGTAGTTGGCATGCCAGTAATATTTATCATATCGCGTTAATTCACGCTTATGCATCGCTGCGCCAGTTAATATTTCACTTTAACGATATCATTGTGAGAATAGGAACAATTATGAGAATTAATTTGGTTATAAAATGTCTTTTATACAAAGTAATAATAAATAAATACACAATATACACAGATACATTCATGACTCAGGTACAAATGTACATGCTGCAACACAGATACATTTGACCCGCCAGGATTGGAATCCCTATCACATCGCCTTCAATACCTGCGCTAATGCTGCGCTATTTGAGTACTTATTCATAATTGTTTGTTTTGAGTGAGTTTATTTTATTTACGTCATTGTACATACAATGGGCGCTGTTCACTCTTATTATTATAAGCTTTAAGTCCCAAATTGCATGGTGTCCAGTTTATTAATGATACTAATAAAAAAAATCTTATTTCAGGTAAGCATCGTGAGCGAACTGTCACGGAATAGATCTGGGTAAAGTACAATTGAACAAACAACCTGCCAATTACTTGCATATCTGGGTGATTAGAGGATATCTTCCTAATCTATATCTTTATCTCGTTATTTGTTTATGCTCGATACAAACTTTCACATGCAGAAATACGTTAATTACCATCTCACATAAATAAACATACCATCATCGTTTCTCTCCCCCTCAGACTTAAGCAGAGCTGTAGGTACTATATATACCTATATATACACATATTTCGCTGGTTTTTGGTCTCATGTAATAGGCGAGCCTATTACCATCTACCGTGCACGAATCTAACAACCTCCAAACTGAAAATTTGATAGAAAAACTCGGTTACACTGCTCGACCTGGGAAACGAACCGAAGACTTCTTGCTCAGCTGTCGCACTTGCGACTCCAAGAACAACGAGGTATTTAAACATACTTAATAGTCTTCTAAAACGTAAACGTTAACACAAGTACGTAAAACAAAAGATCCATTGTTGTCGTTGAAAATACTCATAAATCACAATGTATATTTTTTTATTTTAAGTTATTATATCAAATAAAAAAAATGGTTTTGTGCACATGCAAAAAGATTGCTATCATTATTAGCATAACAATTAACAATCGGCTTTTTTCCAAAGCGACAGTAGAAGCGACACGGTGCATTGTTTGCGAAACCCCGGCGCCAGCGCACGAGGCGCCGCACATCCGCTAGTGACGTGCCATATTGTGTCGATAAACCCACAAGTCATAATAATCGATCGATTTCGACTGCACACAATACCTTGTTGCTACTTTCGGTGACAATATTATTGTCATATTGTGTAACATGTTTTGTTTATATTATGTGTTAGGTTAGGACGTTAAACGAGACGGTGGCCGCGTTATTTTATAGAAGACTATTTGATCTATGAAACAACACTGGCGTTAAGACTTACTTTGTAAAATCATATTGAAAGTTTTATTACGTGTCAAACATTAATTTGACGATTACAGGCTTAAAATTGTGTTAGTTATGATGTAGTCATGCAGACAGAACATTTATCAATAATAATAATGCAGTTAGTTTGTCGCGCTTCGCTTGGCTTGTCGCCTACCGACCTCATTGCAGGGTTGCGGCGGCGCCTACGCCTGTCTCGATCGACGTTTAGCAAGTCTGCACGCCCATCACTATAAACTTTTTCACTAGCCGCCGCGATAATTGTTCTACCAGCCGAGACTTCTTATGATATAAAAATTACACACACAGTATTTAGTTTCATCTCGCGCATTAAAAACGTATTCTGAATTTTATGAAGCATTTTATAATTATGATGAACAAACAATTTAAAGCCTAAATACTAAATATTTTTCTTCATACGTACTTTATGACGGTCATTAGTACTGTGGCGCAGCATTAATCATCACAGTTTTATTTCTCAGCTCATATTACACATCTCCTATATCTGTAATTGTCCGCAACGTTGGCGCCACCATTCTTTGGCCGTCTGCCACTGCAATAGCTTTTAGTTCCTGTGATTAATTTTGAAATCTAAACATTGACAACGAATGCAATAAAACCATCTTGATAATCTTTCAATGCATCAATGTTGTCACAGAAATGCGGAGGTGAAAAGTTATTAGCTGATACGCTAATATACTGTGGCAAAATTTGTTTTGGAACCGAGCCATTATTCCCACAACATTTGACTTACGTTGTATTGAAATTTTCGAGATGTTTACAATAACTTCTCGAATACACTTTAAATCAATTACATTTCAATAAACAAAACTCAAGGTTTATTTGGTGCGCGTGTATTACAGTTTGATTTTTAATTTAATTTTCGCTTTTATAATTAGCTGCAGTTATCAGAGTATCGATAAAAACCTCTCTTATTGGCGTCGCTATGGTGCGAAGCGGGCCGTGACTCGTTTTATATGCACTTGGCTCGACGCCACCGGTGACCTCATTGCGCGACCGTTTTTGGCGCCACTGTCGCTTATAATGATCACTATCACATCGATGACATGCCAAAACGCGATCCCTAAGATCTTTATCGATGTTTATTTGCAAATTGAATGCGCAGCACTAGTGTTAAATTTAAACGGAACAATCGTGATTTCTATTTGTCAAATAATATTCTTATTTGCAACTGATTAATTTATTTAGTTTGTGTTAAAATAAATTGTGCTTATTGTCCATTGAAATATGTTTGATTTGTAACTAATGTTGCTTGTTGGAATGGGATGATAAAGTCTTAAGATAATTATCTTGTTTCCTATTAGACAGCTGTTATGCTTTTGTTTTGAAATGTCATATTGAGTCGTAGAAACCTATAGAGTTTCTGTATTATTGCCAATTTTAGTTGGTAGTTGAAAACATTTATATAAAAATCTTGTGTGCGTTTGTTAGTGGTCTTCATTAACTTGAGTTCCATGGAAACGGAGCCATGATTAATAAGTATTCATTATAGGCAAACGATTGGAAATAATTTGAAATTTCAAGTAGATGTACAAATAATCATATTAAAAAAAATATATAGTTGGCTATTACTACATAATGTTATTTAGCGTAGGTTTTATTTCATATTGTGACAGGAGACAATATTGAGAATAAGCTTTTGTTTATTACTTTGGTTATTGCCTGTTTTCTATTAAGAATGGGTACATACCATTACGCCTGTCGTCTCTGAGGTGTTAGGCAGAGATGTATGGTCTGTTTTAGGTCCCTTGTAATAGGCACAAATCTAAACTCCGAGCTGCTACGGATAATTTCATAGAAAATCCCAATAACGTTTTGGTCGACCTAGAAGTCGAACCCATGGCCTCTTTCTTACTCAGCAGTGGGACTTAAACCTATTAGAACAACCTATTAATGTTAATAATTACTTATTGTTTGAACTTGGCTGATTTCCGACTCTCTTAGGGTGTTCTATCACTAAATTGTTATAATGCACAATGAGTCAGAACTCGAGGTATTCGCATTATGCGCATATTGATTCTAATTTCCATTGTTTACGCATTTTATTTACGCGTTCCACGAATGATGCGCGTGAGCAAATAAGCGGCTAATAGTATTATTTATGTGCGCTTTAAAATGTATTGTGCGGGAGGTATTTCAAATGTTTAATGTACACATAAATATATTTATTTAATCACTAGCTTTCGCTCGCGGCTTGGTCTGCTTAACTAGTTATTTTATCCAATCTGCTTTTTAATGAATGTGCTTATTTTAATAATAATAATAATATAATAATAATATTCTGCGACATTTGACACAGCACCATCTAGTCCCAAACTAAGCAGAGCTTGTACTATGGGTACTAGACTATGGATATAATACTTATATACTTCTTTTTTTTGTAAATACATGCTTATAATACATAGGAAATACCCAGACGAACACAAACACTTATATTCATCACATCAATATTTGTGTCCCGTGGGACAGTTATTTTATCCAACCTGTTTTTTAATTTTAATTATTATCGATTCCGCAAAACATATTCCAATCCCCTTTTCGCTCTTTTCAGGTATGATTTCTGAGACAAGAACTGTCCTATATCCTTCCCCGGTACTTAAACTGTCTCCTCATCCATTTTCATCTAAACAGGAGATAGATCGGTTGAAGCATGGAGAGGTAACAGACAGACAGAAACTCTTTCGCATTTAAAATACTACTAGCAGATATAGTATGGATAAATACAGTTGATAAATACGTTTCAAGTCTGCGAACATGATTTATGACAGCGTGGGATATACAATAAAATTAAACCTATTATGAACCAATAACTAGAAGTAGAAAAGCGTTTAAATAACCTATATTATATTATCTCTATATTATAAAATAGAGATACCAAATAACTTTGACGAAACCAAAATAACGAGTATCGGTATCAGCGGTTAATTAAATGTGCCCTACCCTACATAGTAGTGCAATAAGTTTGTAATAATTACATAAACCTAATTCCAATAATCATGCTAGTAGATTTTATGACTACCATAAGGATCTATTCACGTCAGAACGTCATATGCATCAGATCAAAGAAAAACAAAAAACACCTTTAAGCTCGGTAGGAATAAAGTTCTAAAAATTTTAAAGTATGAAATAAAAACCTCTGTTTAACTCTGCGTCAATGTGGTTTAAGCCTAAAGGTACTTACACACGTCAAAAGTGGTCTGAAATATAACTTAGTCCACTAACTTGAGCACTAATAATTTATTACCGTGGCCTGTTATCAGGGCCGGGCGACTAAAAACCGCACTAACAGTTTTAATCTCGGGTCAATGGGACGCTCGTAAATCCGTCTGTTTGTCTGTCAGTGAGAAACTACTGCGGTTGCGCTTGCGATATACTCTTAGCTGTTTAATACCCTTTGCTGAACACATATGCTTGTGAAAATTATGTTTTACGACTTTGACGTATGATACCAATTGCAAAACAGTGACTAGAGTAGCTGAACATTATCCAATCGTTACTGTTTTTATGTCTCTTTGATTAACATAAACGCCACGAATGCAATTTTAACTGTCTCAGTGGTATTGTGGTTGTATATATATATGCCATTTTTGTGCAAGAGGTCTTGGTCGAGCAGTGTTATTGGGGATTTCTATAAAATTCTCAGTAGCAGCTCGGAGTTTGGATTCATGCCCGGTTGATGGCAATGGGCTGGCTCCCATGGGAGCTAAAACTACCGGCGAATGTGAGTGTAAACTAGAACACTTCTGCTTAATCCTTCGGAGACATCAGGCGTGATACACAGCTTAAAACTATACCGCGGCACGTATAATTACCCTCTCTGGTTGGTATAATAAAATATTTTCGAAAAACGATGCAAGGCAATATGTATTTGGAATCCGTGGTTCTGTCTGTTGTAATCTGTTAAAATAATTTTGACGGCAATACGAGTTCCTTAAATCATGCAAGAATTTTAAATTTAAAGCCTTGAACGTTGTTTGTTTAGAATTTGTTTAATTTTTTAATCGTTTAATGTGCGGTGATTGGGTTTGTTTTTTTCTTCTCGATTGAATTCTTGCCAGAAACATTGTTATATTTATATTGATTCCTTAAACTTTACAAAGAACATCTAACAGCTACTCTTTTTATTAATTGTTGACAATTCCATCTACAGAATGCTCATTGTATCCTTTGTTCGTGCAGTTTATGCATGGATTTACATTGAACTAAATTGATGATATTCCAAATTCATCCACATTTAACAAAAGCATCGCAGATCTATATTTCATCATCGTCATCATATTAACCGTTAAACGTCCACTGCTGGACATAGGTCTCCCCCAAGGATCGCCACGACGACCGGTCCTATATTTATTGAATTTTATTGACCGATGTCTACACTCAACTCAAACATACCACAGTAACATTATTTATTATTTTATAACAAGTAAAGAAATGAAGTTCATTTAAAGTTACCGATCGTAAAGAATTCGTTTATAATCATCAAATCGTAGTCGATTTTAAAACTTAAACGCTCAATATTTCTTTTATGATGGTCGAGTGGGTCTATCAACATGTGTTCATTAGGACGGACAGTCGGACGGGGCAATTAGAGGCCGCTGAATTGTTTTTATGGAGCTTTCTTTACAGTCGGACGTCTCCCCCTTAATTGATTTGTATGAGATGGCTTGCTGGCTGAATCTGCTGGATTGGAATCACGCGCTTATTGTTTGTTTAACTTCCAAAGCTTTTGGTAACATTTAACATCCCTGGCATATTTATTGCATGCTCAAACGGTGAAGGGACACTCATCGTGAGGTAACCAACATGTCTGAACGTCCCGATGACGTGTGAATTCTACAAAACCGTACTGGGCTAGCTTGGTGAACCATTGCCTATTTCCTTTCAAATGAGAAGAAACCCGTGTCCAGCAGTGGGCAGTATATAGGTTGGTTGATAAATTAATAAATTATAGGTATGTACATCTAGAATACAAAAACTGCAACTATTATCGTTACTACGCATTACAAAATAAATTAAAATATTATAATTAATTATCATTCTAGTGAAGGGCAAAAGCCCAAAAAAATATCGGTACCAAATGAATACCGATTATCTAACGTTCTTGCATTCCACATTATAATAAAAATGCTAAATTTAAATTACTATTAAACTAAATCATCCGGAGACAGTTCTAATTAATATAAGTTTATATATTTTCTCATGGTGTCTAATGTCTACCATAAATCCATCTGTCTCGTATAAATAAATAAGCTAATGAATAAAGATAATGTTTGCTCGGGTCGTTTAAGGAGACGTCTGAAAGAAATTACATACTACTTTTATTTTATGTTGTGTGCAATTGAAATATTTAATGTGTCTATTCTAGAGATATGTCTACGAAACAATCATTTTTGAGTGTATCGGACCTTATTATTGTAATTCAATGTTTAACCCCATTTAATGTGAAGATTTAAATTAGTTACTTTTCTATAGTACCATAAAAGCGTTATTTATTACCTGAAGATAACCTTGTTGGTATGAATTTCTTAACTCGTGGTTAAGGAACCCCAATAACTTCTAATAAATAAATAAAAAATCACATGATTTTCTCGCGCGCGAACAAAATATCCCTCTTTCTTACTGAACCTTAACTGCTAGTGCCAGCATCAACGTCCATCAATTACACAAATATATTAATAGTTTTGATACAATATTAATAGGTTAATCATCTAATGTATAGCTGGGGGCCATTAAAACAAAGATGGGCTATTTTTTGCCACCCACGCAAACAGCCGGCGTATTAATTCAATCATAGTAACACGCTTCGTGGATAGTATTCGTATACCAACACATTATAATCCTAAAAGCTATTTACATAAAACACGTATTCGTGTGATTGTAAAAATAGTCAAAATATACTGGGTTTTCCTGTGTCGTGTGGAACAGTATATGCATAAAACATCACAGCCTGGTATCAATTGTATGTCCACAATTTCTGTCTAATGTGAGACCGTAAAACTGCTTAGGTACGTCAGTCAGAAGATGATTTCTCTTTCATCATCATCAACCCATTTAATGTCCCACTGCCGGGCACGGGTCTCCTCTCATTTGAGAGGGATTAGGCTATAGTCCACCACCCTTACCCAATGCGGGTTGCCAAACTACATATATGCCATCGAGAGAATCTCTCAGACATGTAGGTTTCCTATTTTAGTTTTCCTTCACCGCTTGAGTATGTGATAAATACGTCTTTTCGGAAGCTATCCTCCGAAAAGACTCTTGAAAGTGGTCTTGTATTCGAACTTGAGACTATTTGTCTTAACACTCCACCGGTCATACCAGCAGCTTTTCTCTTTATTCCCATATATTATGTAGCTAGTTAGATTATGACGTTACTAGCATTACTAGAATTGCTATTAATTTAAGTTTATAGTGTCGTTCCCATATGCTTTCCTGGTACTTGTTGGTCATGAAACGTGATACCCATTGAGATACTAATTCCCCGGGCAATAATTTCCACATACCCTGTTAAGTAGTTTGCACTTACTTAATTAATATTTACAGCTTTAAACGGCCAGCTAATTAGCGTTCATGTTTTTGCATATACAATAATGTATTTTACATTCTGAAAATATTCATTCTTAGAAAGCTCAGACATATTAAAACTAATTTACATGTAGTTAATATTGTTACAGGTATTTACCATTTACCTCAACCATTGTACAGGTATAAATGCAAACTCACAGTTATTGCATTTACTATATAATTTTACCACATGCTTAACGCGTAATAAAAAGTCCATTTAATCGGTCTCCATCTGTCATTATAGTACCGCATAAAGATATCGTGGACCCCTATTTTCTGCCTTAAAATTAAAATAATTATTATCCCGACCATATGTCTTCGAATTATCGTTTCTCAACTAGAATTATTGTCGGCCTACATCCGTCGATTAAAACCCAATTTGAGACCAAAACTTGGTATCAACACGCGGCCCTCTAAAGGTCGAACGATGCCGAACGGTTGAAAATTGAGGTTATTTGTGAGAAATAGTAAAAACTGCTAGTTTGGATGGAATGCAGTTTTATACCGTAACAAAGAAAGTTAAAGGACTAAAGGGCTAAATTCGTTGGATAATATATTATCACAATTTTTATAACTACACTATTATGTACAGAATGTATATGTTTATTGAGTACAGAAATGTAACAACTTTTAGTTACGTGACGTTTAGTGTGATCCACACCACGACTAATTATTTATACCCTGTTGTGTGACGGTACAAACTCAAGAACATGAATGACAAACGACTAGCATTTAATGTCAATTAGCGAAGCGTTCCGGAGGAATTGCCCGTTTACCTATAAATAATGTCTAGTTACCTTAACCCGCGGCATTTACAACCTTATATCCTCCTACTAAAAGCTGAAAATCACATATAAAACGCTGATTCCAAAAGGAAGCAAGAAGTTTTAGAATGCATTATAGAAAGCGCTGTAAAAGCAATTTCCCATTTATTTTCTCACTTTACTTTATTCAAGAATGTTTTGAATGTTACTGTTAAAATAAAATTATTTTAGAGCCTATCAAAATAACTGAGAGTCGGCCGTAAAATCGCATACTTACCTGTATTACGAATAGCTACATATTCACGATCGTTGTATTCGTAGAATTAGAACTCTAGACAAAGAATAATGATGCCCAAACGAACACGCAACGATGCGGCACGCAATCATCAAAATATTAGAAGCCCTTACAATTATAGAGCTAAGCGAAATCGTGTCCATCGTATAATTCAAAAGTGATACGTCATAATGTACAATTTGAAAGAATGCACTAACAACCTTATTCTTGTTGTTCACAATTCATAAAAGGGCATAAAGTCCCGACAGTGTATTATTGTTTTAAGACATTTCGTTATTCGTCTCGGTCGGATTCCCGCGGCCGTCAGTGGGTGGTTACCCTATAATCAGACCCCCTCCCGCGCTTGGAAGCGGTCCCCGGTGATTATAGGAAGAATTTTACGGCTCCTTCGTTAGCCCGTCAAATCATAGGTCCGTTGCTTAATGGTTTAGGAGACGAGCCTGTGAACGATTTTGTGTCATTTCCTAAAAATTAAAGTAGGGTTGCATTTTTAGAGGTAATTGTCTGTGAACGAATTCATTCGTTGAATTTATACTCGTTTGTCGTGGGCTTTGGACCGGTGCGTAATAAGTACAGCTGCCTTCTTGGCGCCAGTGATGGTGGTAAATAAAAATGCCTGTATGCCGTTTCCAAGTTAATTTATCGTGAAATGATACGTAATTGATTCGATGCCGCAGCTGCTCCGCTCGCATATAATTATTAGGTAGAAATAAAAATCCATGATTACATCTATTGCACTAGCACTTGCTTGAGAAAATGCCGTCGTAAACTGGTAATATGCTCAAATATAGTGCACCTATAGTTAGCAGTTTAATTGGCACAGTGCCTGAGACTGACTTTACACTCCGACAATGATAATATTAGTTAAACCTTACGGTTATATACCAGCCTGTATATTGTTTTGTTTAAGTATCTTTGAAATACTTAAACAAAACAATATACAGATAAACTCGGCTTTAGTTATTGGCCGAAACCAAAAATTATCGACTTCGGGTGAAAAATATTAAATGGTACCAATTATTTTGTATATTAGTAACACCCTTATTAACTATAACAATATATTCTTTAAACACATATTAGTAAAACCCAACTCAGACCAACATTAGGTATCACTATCAAATGATTCATTATTATAAATAAAAAACTGAACAAACTTGATAATAATGTAACCGCAAAAGTTGCCATTTTGTTATTAAAAATATCCCTTATATACTGTAATGACGCAGTTTACGATAAAGTCGTGTAATGTATGAAAATTTCCTTTAATGGTCTCGTATAGAAATTACCCTATTATGTGCAGGCCGATGCAATAATTGCTTTAGGTAATACGTTCGTTGCAATATACTGCTCGAATTACCTGAAACGGTAAAGACGAAAATATGAACTAAGAAGATGACAATAATTTGAGAATACGGTCTATTGTATGCGAACTGGCGAACTCGTAGAACAAAAATATTCTAGTATAAAATTATACCTTAGAAATACTTTGAATATATTATACTTCAACCTTTTTAAACATTAGCGACAGCTTATTCTTTAGAGTGGTAATTAAAATTCCATTCCGAACTTTGTCATAAAGACCTATATCGATTTCTATCCTTCTAATTCGATATTCAAAACGTTTATTAACCCGCATGCCTAAAAAGCGGCGTAACGTGTAACCGACACAACTAATACATTGTTCCATAAGTGATTGAAAAATATAATCTAACCGGAGAACGGAACGTTTTCCTAGAAAATGGACTAACAAGTCCCGTCATTGTTTAGAGCATGGCTTTTGCAGTAAACACTTCAGATGTGCCGACACAACGAGTAATCGACTAAGACAGTTTAGTAATTTCAGTCGATAGTTGTTAGTCGACTATTTGGAGCTGGACTAATCTGTTTAAGATTGGACTTAAATTGCCGTGCATAGTGTTAATTTATTTTATCTATGATGAATTATCATCACTTTCTTGACCTACAGTAGTTTACACAGATTCGGGATATATAAGATCAGTGCACGTATATGAAAAAGAAGCGCAATTGTCAAAGTCATAGAGAATATTATTTTTATCTCTTCAAAGTTACTGGTTATCGATTGGCATGGGCGAGACTATTCAATACTCGCTGCAATGTTTGCGTGTCATGTTTGTTCTTATTTATCGACAATATTCCTTTTTCTAATAGAACTTTAATTAATTCAGTAATCGTGCTAATAAATTTATGTTTGTTGTTATCTAGCTTTTTCATTCAGATTGGTTGAACTTTAATGATGACCCTTTTTTACAGTGATAACTTGATAAGTGTTGTGCAATATAGTTTTATTTTAATTATTTTTATAGCGTTGTTTTTCTGATACATAATGCGATAAGTACCTAAGTAATTACAGATGTGTTACATAATTTATTATTAGGTTCGGAATTAATTGTCAAATCTCCGGAAGACTTATTTGGGAGGTCTCTAAAGCCCCTCAATTGTACCGTAGATATTTTATAGTACATTTTTGTATATTGTTTGCCTTCTTATGGTACAAAGATTCCCCACATCGTCTATTTTGCGGTCCACTTTCATCCATTCCCAAAGATGGAGCACGGTTATTAAAACCATCATTCATTTGTTAAATAAAACAAATCATCAAAAGCCTTTTGCCTGGAGCGTTTCTGTCGGCACGACAACGGTCGTGCTTCGCGTCCCTTCGGCAAATAATCGTTTCGTCCGATAATTGCCGATTTCTCCCGAACGCGGTCGGAACACAAAGCACCCCAATGATTGCGCAAGATTGCACTATAATTTTCGTCCCGTAAACAGATGCTTATGTATGGAGACTGAATTCTTTTTAGATTTCGAACAAATTGACGAGATTACAAGTTGCAAAGTGGGGTAACTTGTTGTATTTTTTTTGTGGGTATGTGTTTTAGTAAGCAGGTTTTGATTGAAAAGATTTGTACACCGTGTTTTTTTAGGCGCGTAATGCGACTTGTAAAATATATTTTGGCATTGACAGGGATTAAATATTTTTTATCGACAAAGGTTGCGCTTTTAATCTCGTCAGTTCCGATAAAATGCCGACATACTTTTTTTTTAATACTTTTATTATTGGTTAGGTTTTTAATTCGTCGTGTTGCTCTGCGGGGCAATAAAAGTTATTAGTTAATAAAACAATATTCGGTACCGGTGCCCCGCCGTGTCCGGTACCGGGGACCACACATCGCCGTCAGCGGCGCCTCTTTGTGCCGTGTACACTGCACGTTTCACTTGCGGTAGCGTGTAAGTTATGAGATGTAGCGATTTGAAATTATATAACAATATAATGCATTTCTGTTTTCAAAAGCCAGTATACATTGTAGTTTAAATGTTTTCTTTATAAGTTAATTATAAAATGACAGTTAAGTTTGTAAAAAAGTTTAACCGTTTGATTAAAAAATAACTAGCTTATTAAACAAACAATTGAACTGCCATGTATATTGTCTTTTGAAGTCAGAAATAGCAGAATAATCTTGAATATTTCTATTTTTAAATTGCTATATTTCACGCAAAACTAATTAATAACAATAATGGTAACGCTTCTATACTGACCGCTTTTAGTTAGAGGATTATATAACATAATTATTCTCTCTAATTAAGCACTGGTCTTTCAGATAAGGTAATTAATTGCGTAAAAGATTCCTAATCACCTAGATTAAAGTTTCAAGCTGCAGTCGAAATAAACACGCATGCATTATAGAAATACCTATTTAAGATTCGTGATTTAACCCGCCACGCTACCTCCTGTGCCACGCACCAAGAGATGCACTATCGTCTGTTTAAATATGAGTAGTTATATCCCGAGATGTTGTTTGTTTCTACCGAGTGCCGGTAGTTAAGTCTGTCTGTTTATACATATACTTGTGTACGTGTACTGGCTAGTTAGCGGTGTGTACGCGCTTTTTATGGCCACCGCTGATTGTGTTAATTTTTTTGTCGCTGAGAATCTTTTTTTTAGAAGTTCTTCTCTTCTCAAGTCAAAGAGATGAAGTGACTTAGATGGAGATTTGAGCTTGGGTGAAATAAGACAATTAATAGCGAATTCTATAATGTTTAATATTTTTTATCTCCGCCTGTAGGTAATTCATATTGTTTCAAGTTTCTAGACCATTTTAATTTTATTTTTTGTAGTCAGTCAACCCTTTTAATCTAGATAGATAGATAGAATATTCTTTATTGTACATAACCAAAACAGACAAAATATGAAATATATATATCTAGTTTTATTGTAGATACATTATTTCGTGTTTTTTGTGATAATCAATTACATACTTTCCATCTGTAAAGGCTACATAGAAGGGTAATTGTCTAATCACAGATATGTCAAAAATTAGTTTGTCACAGTTATGAAAAATATTTTTTTTTTATTTATGTTTAATGTTTTTTTGTAATTAATGATGAGACTAATACAAAACAGTAAATACATCTGTAATTTCTCACTCAGCATGCGATCAAACAAGATCAATAACAATTTTACGTATTTAAATAACTAAGTACTGGAAATAGGTACATTTGTCGAAGAAAGTATTAATTAATTATAAACCAAATTCCAAATTAATTTAAGTAATTACTTAACCATCAAACTTAATTGACACGGAATTTCTTCTCAAACCCAAAATAATAACTCAAGCAAATGATATTTTAAAGTTTTCTTAGAAATTTCGTCTTGCTAATTAAGTGAATTAATCAGTTGGTATGTTAATGTAATTACATGGAGATAAAATTCTAGAGAAAAGTTGTAATAAACTGGTTAGTTTACGATGGCGGGAAGCGCGCCACTAAAAATATTTACCAATATGGCCGCCATTTTACAGTTGTCAGTTGTCATGCTTGTATTAGTGATGTCACTTGTCATTAATTTCAAAATGCTGTCAAGCTTTTGACCCGGCTTCGAGGACGAATAGCGGCCTTGTGACGTTTTTAGAAAGTCTAGAATTCCAGTTCCGGTATGCTATTTTTTTTTAAATTTCTGACTTTAGCTTTCGCCTGCTAATTTAAAAACTGTGGTAGGTAATGCTATTCATATTTTATGTCCTTTTTCCTCCATCATACCCTTATTATAATTTGCATAAGGTTCAAAAGTGAAAACATAACATAACAAAATGTTCTGATTTTATCTATTTCATAAATGCCATTATTTCTGCCTTCAAATCTTACTACTACAGTCCATAAATAAACAACAAGTAATCATTTCCATAAGTTATTGTTGCTAAACCTCCAAGCCGAGGAAAATTAATTAACAAATTAACTATTTAATTATATAAAACAATATTTTACTTAACAGTTGTTGCCACATCAAATATATCAAAACCTACGTAATTCTCGGCCAATTTGTCATAGTTTAATTAACCTTAAAAAAATAAAATTACGACAATCGCCTAAGGGTCACATTATCATAATCGAATTAGTTATCGATTGTCACGTTTTTAACAAAACTAATAAACAGTATTTTAACATAAATAAAATAACACGTTTCTAAATATAACTGCATAACACTGGCCACCGACCTCTCACCTGGAAATCTTATGGCGTTCCAAAAATTTTAAGTAAAGTTCTTATCTGCTTAGATATTTGGTCGAAAATCCAATAGCTTTCGCCAGTCTCAACGGTAAAATAAATTTGGTTTTATTTCTAATCCGCTATAAATAAAAGTAAAATTCTACAAAATATTGTATCAAGCTTCATTAATCGTATTCGAAGTCTTAATAAATGATTCAAAGCTGCTATTCGTGGTTCCCGTTGCCGTAAACAAAATTAGCGTTATCGAATTATAATACCGATTCATATGTTATAGTGTTGATTGATACCCGTGGGAAATCGTCACGTTACCTTGATACCTACATATTGATTAGCCTATTGACATCCAATAGGCCAATAAAACACGGACACGACTCCAAACTCCTTAGAAAAGACTCAATAATTCTTCGCTCGATCTGAGAATCGAACCGAAGACCTCTTGCTCAGCAGTACTTTCGACCATTTTATATTTTATTACAATATTTTAATAAAATAATTTTCATATTTTATGAAAATTTATTTGAATTCTAGAAGTCATGCAGGAGAAATCAGTCAATAATTATATTGACTGATTTCATTGATATTATGCTGTCTGAAAAGGAGCTGTAGTTTTCCGAGTGCCCGCGTGCGAGTTTTGACTACAAATCGCGGGAAAAACCGCATAATACGTGCGCTACGCTCAACGCGATTTGTAGTGGATGCTAAGATACTTCCTTAATAGCACTTTAAGGAATCTTCCAAGCCCTAAATCAAATCACATTGCCCAACATTTTCCATCACAACACTATTTGAATTTGACAGCCCTAAAATTAATCGTAACGCCATTTAAACTTTCGAAGCGCATCGCTCACGCTGCACGAAATAGTTTATCTAATGAATGATACAAGGTTTCTCATATTACATATTCCTACATTAAAGTTCATCAACGCTTCAATAATGATCTCTTACAACATTTGCATACATAAAGACCAAGCTCGATTGCCGCGGACGATCGCAATGCGTTGCTTTGAACGTACCGCTTACTAAACGCGTTAGACATTTTATATAACTATAAATAGAGCTAGTAATTTATGTGGTGTATCTGTTTAGTACTTAAATTATGTCGGAAATGTTGTCGATAATCTCTTTGGAGTCGTTGATCAAGGGGATTGAATTGTTACGTCTGTTCAACAGGATTTGTGTCTTTGTACACGAATGGATTAACTTACATCGGAGAAATGTTTCGGTATTTGGAATTTAATTCTGAATTCAATTTAATGCTGAATGGAATTTCGCTTGCATTGCATTGAGACTAAGCAAGTAGTTTAGATTAGAAAGTGCTCTTTGCGGTCAGTAGGTACATTCCGAAAACTGACAGCAGAAGCAGTGTGTTAATCTCCACTCTCTTCGATCTTTAACCCTAAATACAGCTCATTACAGTCCATTTACGGTTGAATAAGTTACAATGGTTTCTTTTACAACCTTATTAGACTATTTTGATGGATATTTGTAATAATTTTTTAACTTATATCCTCATTGGTTAGAGTCGTGTAATTGTAAACACAGCTAAGAATTGGATTACAATAAAAAAAAGTAAATATTTATACATACGTTCATTATTGCATACATCTTTCTATAATAATATGTACAAAATATGTAGAGGTACATACTACAAAGTGGGCCCCGTATACATAATACCCACCCACAAGATCTATATCGAGAACAAATTTATGGGATCTAACAAAAAGTATAATTTTCACGAAAATAATAGAAAGATTAAAGTCCAATGTAATGTGATACGATGGAGGTGAAGCGAAGCTGTGTAGCAGGCGACTGAGACAAATGCAACTACCGCAACGGATGAACACCTACTGGTCTTGTATTCTTGAAAAAATTACGGTGTCTTTTTAAGTTAAAGGACAAAATCATCATCATCAACCCCATTATTGTCCTACTGCTGGGCGTGGTTCTCGTCTTACTTGAGAGATATTTAGGCTATAGTCCATATAGACTACGCTAACCCAGTGCGGGTTGGCAGACTTTACATCGAGAGAATCTCTCTGGCATAAAGGTTCCGCCCTATGTTTCCCTTTACTGTCTAAGCATGTGATAAATATGGACGTTTTATGGACGTGACACTTCAAAAAGGCAGTAGAGTACGCCTTGAAACTCAAACTTGGACTCTTGACTTCACAGTATTCTGAAGGACATTGGGCGGTAAATGGATTGATGTTGATAATTGTATTCATCTTCAGCTAAAGTTATACATAAATACCGTTGTATATTCAGATGCCGCCTCGGTCGGCGTAAAATATACAGGCTAGTGCAAAACCACGTCAAATCACGAAGTTGACATGTGTAGAATAACAAGTGGTGCTATGAATCACTATGAACTAGTTGCTATGCCCCCGTATGGTAATAAATCAGTCAGCACTGAATTTTATATGAGCGGTACAACGTTTAAACTGTTTGAAATGGTAGGTACGTTTGACGAATTATGAAAATTTAAGGTTGAAATCGACGAATTTGAATCAAATTTCTTATTATTGTTTCGAATGCAATTGACCCTCGTCTTGAAAACCACAGATGTAATACTCATTCTGTATTACTTGTTATATAAGAATAATAATGCTATTGAACCTATTAAAAAATAAGCTTAATACCTTGTCCTCTTTTAAAAACATCTGTATTTAAAACTAAAACAAATTCAAACTTCGAATCAAAGACGTAAAACATTTGAGTGCGAGAGATTAAACGAGTACACGCAGTAGTGGTGTGAATTCCGCAGCTCAAGACAGAACGCACGGCCGCATTCCGCCTCTTACTTCTTTCACGAAGTCACCGGCAATCCGGAGAAATTCTCCGAGTGCATTCCATTTCAGATATGATATAATAACCCATTACGAAACTCATATGTTTTGCTACACCTAGTGCTTCCTCTAATGTCTGTAAGCCGTCCATCATCGAGATCCTGTAAAGCCAGTTCTTTGCCTTCCGCATCTACAGCTGTTTACAATCTTTATTTAAGTATTCTATGGTTTTTTTAAATGTTTTATTACCGCCAGTCTAATCATTGACTGGGCTAAGATAGTTCTTATGTATAGTCTAACCTCTATCTATCTCTGAAAAAATGTAATTTATTATTTTACTGTTTTTTTATTGTTAAGAAGAGTCACTAGTAGTTCCTCCTGTATCAAGCTGACTTTCATTGTCAGTATTTTTACACCCACAAACACCCAGATCCCCAACAATACTATCTGTAGCTCTGTGCGGGAATCGAATCAGCGGCCAAGTCGATTGTTCGACTAATGCACCGTGCGGTCAAACTTTACAACCTCTGGATTTTATGACCTCTGCGAAATATTTTATACGCTTTTTCGTCGAGTTTAAAGGAACTTAACGATTCTGGATCGTGTTATGAGCAAGCAACTTTATGTCTTCGTCTTAAATTATTACGGTATGAACTCCCTTGAAGGATCTTTTGAATTGTAGTGATACTGTGACGATGGGAGCCATAGATTAGCTAAAACACACAAGCAAGACTGGAAACTTTGATTTTATGATGTGTGCGGTTATTTTGCGAAATACCCGTCACTTTGGTTGCGAATATATCAATGATTATCTCATAAATTCTACGAAAACATAAGCTGGCCCCTTTGATGTTAGCTAATGGTAATGGCATCGGCTATTATGAGAACTCGTGAAAACGCAATATATTCGAAATAAGCGCCAACGCCACCGATATGCATTAATCCATTTAATATGCATAATTTATAAACTCGTGTGTACAACATTTGTCACTAACACTATTTAAGAGGACACTCGATCCTTTAAGATGTTCAATCCATCGAAAAAGGTTACATCGTTTCGTTATATCACATTTCGTAAACAAAATACAACTTATACAAGATTTAAAAAAAATGCTTCGTGAATTTGGATAGCACGTATGTACATTTAAATTTTAACTTTATTTAATATTTGTATATTGGCCAATTTTGAATTTGTTTTTTATGTATTAGCCAGTGTGTACCGACACCTTGCGTAAGCTGTGATTGTCCATAATTGAATTTGCATTACGTAATTTTTTGTTCTTATTGAAGTGCAAGTATTTTTATGAAAATTTCTCGGTAGATCTTTTTCAGTTATTTATAACTGAAAAAGAACTAAGGAACATTTTTTTTAAGATATTTGTCTTTGTAAGTTTTAGTACTTTGCAGTTTTTAGTCTATAAACGTATGTATATCTTATATTGAGAGGTTATACATATATTATGTAAGTATACTACAATACAGAAACTATAAAGTTTTTAGGTTGCTTAAAACGTAACGCAACTGATCACATATAGCTTTTTTCACGATCTAATTAAATCGAAAGCCAAGCTCTGCTCGGATAAGAGCGGAATGCGGCCGCTGCGCTGTTGAAATATTGATTAAGCTTTTTGTGTTACATTTCAATCTCGTCTTGCATTACATATATGTAGCGAGTCAACGAACCGAAGCACACAGCGAAGGCGTTAACATTTTCACAAGTCGCTTTTAAAACAACAACCGATGTTGCGACACGTAAAAACCTCACTTGTCACCTTACCACCTATGTCGCTAAACACCTGCACCGAAATGTTGACACAGCGACAATGTCCACCAATATTTACACAATAAATTGAAACGGTAAATCTCTAATGAAAACATTTTATACACACCGCGCTGGGAATACACACAAAAGAGATTAAATGTTTACGGTAAGTCGGCACGTGTCCATGTAATGGGCTACCAGATGATTGAGAGCTGTTATGATTTAAGACGACAATCGTTCCGAGTCGATGGCTCTAAACGATGAGCATTGTCGTTGTGACATTAACGTCGCCTACACAATCGAATCGGGGCATCGTGGCTATCGAAGTCCATTCGAAACGGATAAAGGTCTTGCTCGTGAGGTTTCTATAAAGAAAAAAAAAGATCAGGTAGTCGGCCTTCTGTGGCCCATTGTGACTTAACGAGGCGATGAATACTCCGAGTCATCGAACAGGTGGTACGGTACGCCTGTGTCGGCGCTAGCTTCGTTTTGCACTTTTAGGAGTTCGACGAACGCATTTCATTATTCAAATGTTATTCGAGTGGCGTGAAAGCGCCTCGATAACCTCGACGGCTACGGGACGTGTCCAGAATGACTGATAAACATCGTAACTATACTTAGACACAAAGAACTATCGGCCGATTGACATCTCTACACCATTGTAATAAAGATTAGAAACCAAAGACAAACGGCCGAAATCCGAGATCGATAGGCTAGCTCATTTCCATCGTTTTATGCGAAAGCAACGCCATCACAAGACTTATTCTATGCTTATATTAATCAAATGACTTTATCGAATTACATTGTTAACTCAACAAGGAACCAAACATTATAATAAATGGCTGTCAGACGAATTGTATTTAGCAGTAAACATAAGTCCCGGCGCGTTGGATAACGTGCCAATGAGCAATTTTCTAAGGAAGTGATCTCGCTCCGGCTGCAACAGATAGGTCTTTGGCGCCGCGGACCACTCTCTATAATAACGCTTGCATTTATTTATCGCTGGTTCGTCGACACTATTCGACGTGGTGTATCTATATACCGTTATCTTCGATAATACGCTCTCTAAACCGCCTTTGGAAGAGCGGACTCTTCGGAAAGCTCGTGAATCTTTCGATTTGGAACGCGAGATTATCGGTGCGATTTGTCAAGGTGCAGCAGCATTAAGCAGCTTTAGAGGTTCGATCTCGGCACGAGATAGCTGCAGAAACGCTACTCGACCCACAGACATGCCTCTCTCGACTCGCATTCCGATGGAAATTGCCCGCGGCCCGGCCAGATTACTGGCGCCGCATTGGATAATTACGCACCGACGAGGACATCCATTACGGAAGATAATTCAGCGAGTGCAATTAGAGGATGAGTCGTGATTCGATCGCAACCGTCGATGCAAAACGATAAACCGGAATCTTCTAATATAAATTAACTCTGTCCGTAGTTATTAAAGTTCGCCTCGAGCGCCTGTTTAACATTCCACGCCACTGCACCAGCTATACTTAAGACGCTGACGGCGTCTCGTCGTATTAATAGTTGTTGAATAGAGAATAGATGTTGCTGTGATGGCCGGGGCCGGTGCGGTCACGTCAGCATTCACAAATCAAACGGTCCAAATTGACAGCCAATAAATAGTTTCAAATAGCGGACATCGGAATGCGACAACAAGGCCGCAAAGCAACCTTGCTTTTTCCGCGTCATCCAATCAGCATAAAGCCTGTTATGTTAGCTTTAATCTGAATAGCAGAGAAACCGGCTGCGGCTCGCGCCACAATCGTTATTAACGTAATAAAGTACTAGATAAAACGGAGTCGGACAGCGTGTGAACGTTAGGAGAAAGCCGTTGTTGCAACATTAGTCGCTAGCACCATCAGATACCTATTCGAATGTTTTCAACAGAAACTGTATGTTTAATTAAGTCTCCCAAGAGCATCTCAGCCATAAACGCCTAATGTTCACTAATGATTATCATCTAACAACGAAGAGCTAATAAAAACCTTGAATAGCTTTGATTCCCGTCGATTTCTGGTGCTGTAAAAGTTATCTATGTTCGTAATTTAATTTTAACAAACCCATCAACAAAATTGTGAGCATGCTTCGTTTCGTTGTGCAGAGATAAACTGGACAGAAATAGCGGACTATTTCTGTTGAGAGTAGGTTTTGCACTATCTAAGTGGTCGATCTAAATTGGATCTCTGATCCGAAATGAGCGAAATGTACTAACGAAATGGATTTTGAACTTGATACTCCGAATAGACGTCTTGTTGCGACCATCTGTAATGGAATTGAAGGGACATACGTGGCAAACGAGGCGGCGTTAAAGTTATCTTATAATAAAGATCTACTTACTCCACCAGACCGGCGTCTCGCGACGAGAACATTTCAATCGCGATTTACCAAAACCGGCTCCCGTGTCGCGATGCGATCGCTCCGATGGTAAATATTTGCTCTTTTAATACCTACGTCTTTATCGCAAACACATTCTTTAATTCTTATGATTCAAAAGAACCGTTTCCCAAAGCTTTTCCGGCTCGTTAGATCTTTCACTAAAAGCTTTTTCGTTAAATGCATTCCACTTATTTCAAACATTCCAAAAATCCTTTTACGGCTTTCAATTAGTGCGGCAAACAAAGAGGAAACTAGGAAATTAACACCTCGGTTACCGTTCCACGTGACAGAGGGTGACCGATTGTTTCGGTCCATCCGAAAACGCTCAGATGTCCAAACAAAACCTCGCAACCGTGAAGCACCGCTTTCTTAGTCAATGCACCGTGAAGAATTGGCGCCTATGCACTTAACAATTCTTATAAAATTACTTTTCAACATTGAAAAAATCCAAAACTGGGAAAAGATAAGAAGCACTTTCTTTTATCTTTGAATGCATCCTGCCTTCATGATCATTAGTAAAGCTATCTCGTTCTGGCCCCGCTTCATCCTTTTCTCTCACATCTCTGGAGGGCCATTTATCAATACCAAATAACATGCCGGGAATCTTTTCTCTTTGGTTTATTTGTTTTTTATTTACTTTATCCTTCGGTGTTCTATTTGTATCTTCGTTTTTGACTCGAAATTGATTGTAAAGCCGATCTAATGGCATCCGTTGAACATAATGTTCGATGCATTGATGGTTACTAATGAGAGGTGATAAGTTCTTTTAGTAAAAATTTATAGAGACCAATCAAGGTTTCTATCCTACAATTGGACCATAAAATAGGCTGCATCATGGAACTATAAGACAAACATCATTGAATTAACAACGTAACAGAATCTCGATTTCATAATAAACGGTGCGCTGCACAGTGCAATTAATGGAAGCAATTTTGCGTGCAGAACCTATTAAAGTTCGCTATTAAAAGTTTCCAATTTCCCCTGCTCAAAGGTTTAGCCATTAACGGCGCGCAAACTCTTTTGCTTTTTTACGTTGGTATTTATTCTTTAATTGTTTTATTTAGTGCGGGTTCGCATTCGCTTGCGACTTCATCTCTGCGGGTTTGAGCACGGACGGAATTCTAAAACTTCTTTGTGAACACGGAGCTATTTGGCTCATTACCTTTTTACTGAATACCAATTATTTAAGTTTTGTTGTCGTTTAATGAATTAGAAAGCTGCAATGACCCATTTAAAACATGATTAGCTGGACTTTGTCGATCCGATGTTTGGTGTTTTTATCAAGATTCTTAATCGATGTCCCGCGGATGCGCATGGGCAGCGGACAACTCACTAATAATTTAAATATTAGGGTCACAAAATATAAGATTACGTGAACGAAAAACATATCCTAAAGATGCCGGACGTCAAGGGGGGTCTTCCTTCAGTTTTCCTCTCTTGCCGAGAGCAAATAAAGCGGCGTCCCTCTGAAATTAATTTTGTTTTGTTTCATCGTCTGGAGCCGAAGCATTTACATTGAATGCGGTCGGGGGCTGGCTGTTTGTGAGGATATTTATGTAGGGGCCCGTAGAGTATGACATGCGCATTATTCATACACGATACGCGCCACAAACCAGCTGTATTTATGTTATTTTTACCGGTTCATCGGCTTGTCGTCGATGGGTTACCATTTGAGATGAAAGGGTAGTTTTTTCTGTACGAAAACGTTGGTATGATTCAGTGTGACAATTTTTGAAACTGTGTAGACTGGGACGAATATATTGTTTGAGTTCGCTTTTCGCAATACATGTTTAAAACCCATAAAACATGTAATGGTGGATGAATGCGTCAACGATGCTAAAATATTACGGTTTATAGGTGAGCACGTAGCCCGGCAAATCTAACGCCATCAAATTTTACGACACCACAAGGCGCCACGGTGTCGATACTTGTGATTGGACACACTGCATATAATGCATTTCCTTTTCCATTCGCAATGGCCGTTTCCTCTTTCAATTTATTGGTTTACACTTAATACATTTTCAATTTAATGAATTCTGGTTAAAAATATACGTTAGCATATTTTCTTTTACTTTCCATTGTTTATTGTAGTGTTTACCTTTCTTAAATGACTGTTTATATTAAATACGATAAAGTGAAATTGAAAAATATTGCGTCGCATCGTATTTCAATTGTTCTATGCCACAAAATGGTTATATTTTAAGAGTTTGTTATTTAAAACAATACTCACCTTGGAAAAATCGATTTGCGCGTTAATGTTCATGCTTGGACTTTTATTACTACATACCTCATTACCTACAATTCTATTTTCAATTTAGAACTATCGAACATTAGTGAATATTTAAAATTAAAACAAATGACATTATATGCAATTCTATTTTCAATTTAGAACTATTAAACATTGGTGCATATGTAAAAAGCAAACAAAATTATATTTCATGGAATTCTATTTTCAATTTAGAACTATCGAACATTGGTGCATATGTAAAAAGAAAACAAAATTATGTTACATGGAATTCTATTTCGAATTTTAAATTATTGAACATTGGTGCATATGTAAAATGAAAACAATATGATATTATTCTATTTTGAATTTAGAACTATTGAACATTGGTGCATAATTATGTAAAAAGAAGACAAATTACATTACATGCAGTTCTATTAAGAGCCATTATCTTTTGAATTTAGAATGTGTGCTTACTTTTTTCGCTCCTTCCAGATTCGAATGATGGCGATGCGGGGGTGAGATGTTACTGCAACACGGCGCAGTGCGTGAGCACGGGGTACATGTGCCGGTCGGCGCGCAGCGGGGGTTGCTACAGCGAGCTGCCCGCGCCGAGACGCGCGCACCACGCCAGACACGGCTGCTTACACCATTTAGCTGATACGTATGTATTTTATACAAAATTTTTGATCTCTTTTTTTATATTGGCAACTGGCATGCAATAAGACGACGACAAACGAAAGAATTACATACATACCATCACGCCTGTCATCCCTGAAGGGACATTATACACAGGTGTTACAATTTACACCCACATTTCGCCGGTATGTTTTAGGTCCTATGTAATAGGGGGCGAGTCAACAACCTATTGCCATCAACTGGGCACGAATCCAAACTCCGAGCTACTAAGAATTTTATTGATAACCCCAATAACACTTTGCTCGACCAGGGAATCGAACCCAAGACCTCTTGTTCAGTAGTCGCACTTCATGACCAATAGATCAACTATTAAAAAAAGAAGGAGTAGGTAATTTAAGGCTTGTTGGAAGACATTAAAAACACGCAGTTTTTTTACACTAAAGATATTAAATTCTAGATTTAGATTCACAATCTATGTGCGTCAATACTCAGTCGTGACAGTGTAGATAAGCATGTTTTTGAAACAATACGGGTCATCATCGGTCAACATTGTAAAAAAAAAACTTATTCGTAGTCATAATATTCACGATGAGATCACTAAATATTTAAAATTTTATGCATTAATTACCAACTTTAAAACAAATTGGGAAATATTTATCTTTTGATTGATGCTTATATTTATAGTTAAATCCGTGTTAGAAAATTAATAATAAATTATTATCGGACGTTATTGCACAGCGCTATCGAAGTAGTCCCGAGCTAAGCAACGAGGCTTGTGTCACGGATACTAGATGGGTAATACATACTTATTATACATAGAATTATCCATGACTCAGATATACAAACATTAGCTCCTACCGGGATTTGAATTATTTGACACAGAAACCAAGCTTTAACACCGCCCGCACCGCTAGCCGGATCGTCGTCGTTTCGTTAAAAAACATTTCATCAATTTGAAACATGTTTTAACAAAATACCCTTTGTTCGAGATGAACTTTTCTCTGTCAGTTCTGACATTTAACGACAAAGATTTCGAGGATAAAAACCCAAAGGAACGTCTGAAGAGCATTCCTCAATGAGGACCGAAGATTTTATCATTTCTAATTGCGGTTCTAATTAGTATGGCAGCCATCGCTTAAATGTCAACCTTATACAAAAAGGTACACTGTTTAACAAATTGGTCATTGGTGTGGTGCCCCTGTGCAATGAATTGAGTCGAATTTATTTGATAACTTTAAATCGGTGTAACGTTACACCACGTAGTTGACAGAGATCTTGATAGTATTAATCTTGTGGCTACTGTAATTTGCATTGAAATAAAACTACTTTTTTTTACGGATTTTATTGCGGTGTATTGATATTATTTTAACCCGGCGTTTCGGATCCTTTACAGCATCCTAAGTCACAATCTATCTACATAATATGCAGTGTATCAACCATCTAGCATCAATAACACAAACCTCGTCGCTTAGCTCGGAACTAGATGGCGCTGTGTCATAATGTCCAGATGTATGTATTTATTTATTAGTGACAGTATTATAATACTACTTATTTCCATAATCATGTATTGACAGTTTCCCATCAATTTATAAAGCGATTATGATCAGTTCCTTACGATACAACGGCACTTACTTTTTAAGTTTCATCGGAGAATTAATTATTCTTTTGTTAGTCAGCATTTGAGAGGCATTCCCATCCATCAATACTGCTTATCATGCTGGTGTATCCAGCTTGTTGCGTACACGATTCTTCATTCAATTTGATTTCGGTTTTTGAATGTATGCCGCTGTCATCATATATAAAGTGACGAGTAGTAACTAACACAATAATAGATGATTGAATGTGCTGGGAATAAAGTACAAATTTGTACCTAAATTTTTTTTGGATTCTGTTATAGTATATTGGTGTGATCAGTTCATTGTGAAGTCTCCAGTCATGGCGTGTTACCGCTGGTTGAAGTTATGTGCGTATTCACATGCTCAAAGAGTGAAAGAAAATATAGTGTAGAGGCATGAAATGCTTGAAAAAATTCCTCGATGGTGTGAAAAGTAGTGTGTCAACCTGCACTAGAAGACTCGTGCCCAGAAGTGGTAGAGTAAATGACCGAATGATGATTAGAAAGTGAAATACATTCGATTATCGTTAACGTTTATAATTTTTAAGATGTCGAAGACCCTCTTGGCTCGAGAAATATAAAATAAGAGCAGAGGAAAATATAATTGTGTATCATTTGTGTTTTACACACTGGCACGCACATAATTTCTATCAATAAATTCGTTTGTTTATTTAAACAACAGTAGAACATTAAGTAATCTTTGTTGTATCTTTTTTATATGGCTCACGGTATGTTCACCTCAGTTTATTAATTATACCGGCGGCGAAGGCATGCCAGCCGACTCCACTGTGTTTTTATATACTGAAATTACCCGCTCAGTTGATTATCTTACTCGGATCGGGCCCGGGCCGCGTTCACCGAACCGGTTCCGTCTGCCGCATGCCCAGTTTTATTTACTTTAAATAATTTTTGGTCGTTTTTGGCAATCTTTGCCATTATCTTCGCTAACGATCGCCATGTTCGCTTCGTTAAGATTTCCATAGAATTCAAATTGATATTCGCTTATTTTATCGGTAATTAATTCTCGTCGGACTTGTTTATTGTGTATATAAAGTGCGGTTGAGTGATGTCGGTTTGATGTCCTCGTTCGTTAAGATAAGGGTTGACTCTACTGGGGTTGAGGCACGGGTCAGGCTAGATAGTGCAGCGCGGACGCCGACCCGGACTATTCAATACACTTCCTTACAAAATCACTCCATATCAATATTAAATAAAGTTCACATTTGATTGATAACATTGACAAATCTATTTGCCTCTAGGCTTTGTTCTAAGAATCATCATTTTTATCTTTAATAACTGCAATCGTTGTTATCGGTATGGAATTATCTAGATAGGTCAACTGCATGTCAGTAATTCAGGTTCTTTGTATGTCATCTCAATCAGTTCTTTGTTTCAGCTACTTGCATTATTACAACTGATTATATTGTTATCTGCTTCTAAAACGTAATTTATGCGTGTTTGTTTATTTATTGTTTTAAATACAATCTCGATTGTTACGTTCTGGCATGTCAATGTGACATCATGTGTTGAAGATAACCTAACTTCAAGAACAGTTAAAGTGATCAATGTTACTTGAGAATAATTATGTTACGCTTTATTTTCTCGTATGGAGAACAGAAGGACGCTTCTTGTTGAAAAAAATACATGCAACTTGGGAAATTGGTGTGGACAAATTTAACTAACTATTGTAATAATAAATATTCCTGGACATTATGACACAGCACCATCTAGTTCCGTGCTAAGCAACGAGGCTTGTGTTACGCATACTAGTTGGTTGATATACTACATATACGTACTTTTTTTTTGTCATCATCAACCCATTATTGTCCCACTGCTGGGCTCGGGTCTCCTCTGATTTGAGAGGGATTAGGCTATAGTCCACCACGCTAGCCTACTGCGGGTTGGCAGACATTACATGCCATCGAGAAAATCTCTCAAGCATGTAGGTTTCCTCACGATGTTTTCCTTCGCCGTTTGAGTACGTGATAAATACTTTTTTTTTGTAAATACATACATATTATACATAGATACACCCATGACTCGGATACAAATGTTTATGATCATTACACAAACATTTGTCCCTACCGGGATTACCGGGATACCGGGAACCCGGGACCCATAGCACAGAAGGCAGTGTTAGCTACCGCTGGACTAAAAGGGTCGTCAAATAAATAAAGATGAAAAGTGATCCTACCGCCAAGTTAATTTACCAAGAGTATGTACAAAATCTTCCGCGACTTTCTACATGCACAGATAGCATTAATTAAAAGTATATTCGATTCACAAACAGGTTCACGATGCGACAAAAGATTAAAATATTAATTGGCTTTTAAGAGATCCTATCTCTTGTAAATAGGCAAGTACCTACGTATAGTCGGAATGATTATATTACGCGAGTGTCTTATCTCATTAATGTTTCGTTTTAATGTTACTATCTGAATTCTGCCGACTAATTAGCAACACAATTCTCATATTATATTGAAATCGCCGACCCGATTACCGCATCGGTAATAAAGACTACCATATATGGTTAGGGTACGAGATTTGAATACTATTTGTACCTAAGTTATGTTACTGACTGCCTCGTTGGTCTAGTGGTCGGTGAGCAGTGTTATTGTGTATTTCTATGAAATCCTCAGTAGCAGCTCGGAGTTTGGATTTGTGCCCGGTTATTGGCAATTGGCTCGCCCCGGGGTATTAAATGAACTAAAACATACCGGCGAAACGTGGGTGTACATCAGTACACCTCTGCCAAACCCTTCGGGGACGACAGGCGTGATGGTATGTATGTTTGTATTCGTATCTACTAGTATCCGTAACACAAGCCTCGTTCTTTAGCTTAATTATGTGTCCGAATTTGGGTACAGTAAAAATTACGCTACTTTTTTTTATATATCCCTTATAGACCCATCACGTGTCCAAAATATCACGTGGTGTTTTGAGGGGGGATTATAGTAATACCAATGTTTTGTACACTTTATACATGATAATCTTATGCTATTGAAGTCTTATAGCTAGGTTGTAAATGTTGGTACATTAATTTTACTCATATGTGTATAACTTAAATATATGTCAGAATAGTCACTACCCCAAAAAGCTCTGGTAACCTTACTCACTCGCAGAAACACAACTATTGTTGTTTTACTGCGGTCTTCTATATGGCGGAGGTACTTTCCATTTCAATTTGAATTTAATTTGAATCTCGCTATCCCTACCTCTATTGACAAATATTGCAGTACAGTGGTGAGTAGTCTGTGTGACCTAGACGGATTTGCATTAGATAAGCTATCGCACAGACATCCTAAATCCATATTTGTGTGCTTACAAACATGGAAACACACACACACACACACATAAAACTGCCTTTGGCCGAACGGATAACAATGTGCGTACATGTTGTCCATATTAATAGCATTTGCATAGATTATAGTTTTTTAGTGCACCATCAGAAGTACCTAACCGTTAAAATTAAACCTACAACTTACAGCTACATACAGGGTAAAACTTTTGAATTAAACCAATTTTAATAACACTATACCTATTTCTTTCTCTCAAACGTAATTAAAAAGGGAAAGTAAAATCGATTAAATTAAATGTATTTAGTGTCGGATACCAACAAATACAAATACACTAGCACATTTGGTTTAATTTTCACACATTATATTCATAATTAACATTAATCAGATAGACTAATCTTCGCAAACACAGTAAGCCCCTAGTTTTGCATAGTGCATTAAATTAACGGTCAAAATTATGTGTCCAATAATCACATCTACTTATTACTGTACAACCATTAATTTCAAGTTTGCGGTTGTAATAATAGGTGTGGCAAGTTATTATAACCATCGTTACGGCACTCAGTTACATACTTACTATCGATAATGCAACAAAGATTCTTCGTAAAAAAAACATCACGCGAACACACCTGGTCTTCCTTACATCATAGAACTTAAATACCTGTATACCATCTATACCTGTTTCCACAAAATTTTAATTGGACCGACCAAATCGTTTCTGCAAATAGGTTTCTAATCGGCAACACGAAACTCCCAGTCCAATCTTCCAAATTATTCAAATTGACGAAATTCTTCAAATAACCGCTGCAGCTTTGGATGTTCGTTCCCGTGAGAAACTAACCGATGCTAATTAAAATAGACGAAAGATTAAATATACTGACGAAGGCTTTCGAGAAAATTGAGCGAAATTTGATAGTTGGGAAAGCATTGACATAAATTTACAGAATTCGATGTTGTAAAAATGCTCATTAATCTGATGTTCTGATGTTAATTTTATTGGATGCTGTTAGCAACTGTGTGTAACATCCAAACGTGTTTTCTTAAGGGCTTGTTCGACATGAGATTAAGAAATATGTTTATTATGTAATATACGATCTGCATCTTGGTTTTGATTACATATGATATGATATTATATGATAATTTTGGTTGATAGTTTTGTCTTAACGTCTTTTTTAGTTCCATTGCTCGGCTCGGGTGCTTTCAGAATAACCCTGACTAGAGCAGAAACCTTTTATTATCACATTTCCTCGTAATTTTTTGTGAAGTCTGTACTATCATCAGCCTATATTCGTCCACTGCTGGGCGAAGGAATTCCGTAGAGACCGCCACAGAGTTCAAACGCTCAATCTTCGGTAGTTTTTGATGTGAAAATATTTTTTTCGCGAAATGATTTCAAAACCTCTTCGAAAAAAAGGAGAATTGTATCTTGAAGTATGTGGTGTCTTCAGCCTGTCAGTATTTTGAATGATTTAAACAGTTAATTCAGCAAGAATTTTGGAGATTAATGCTGAATTACCTGTAGTTTCAATACGAAATTGGTAACATATCTACAGGACTATTTCCTATTTTAATACACATTCACGAAATCCTTATTCGAAATCGGCTTCTCACCAATGTCTATAAGTGCACAATGCAATAAAAGATAAAAATCTCACAAGATACAAATCAACAAATATTATTCAAGATTAAGAAATTCCAAGAGCTTGTAAATAGAAAAAGATCAGAGTTCAACACGCGAGATTTATACAAACAAGAAGCTGTTTTGTATGTTAAATACTCACCTTAATACATCAAATGCCTCTTCAATATTCAAAAGAAATGTACTTAAGTACTGGTAAATTTTAATTCTATGTAAATTTCTGTGATTCCGTGAGAACATGGACTGTGTTGATGGTGACACAGAAGTCTCGTGGTTAAGCAATAACCACGGCGATCAATCGATCTGTAAGGTTAAGCTGCGCATTCCGAGGTCAGTCAATGGATGGGTGATTAACACATCAAGATCCCTCCACAAGCACGTTAAGATACCGGTTGTCATAAGAATATCGTGCTTGATATGCATCTCTGGAAACCAGATCGTCCTTAGATATTGCACGGTATATCGAGTAGCAGAGATCTAAATAAACCCGCCACTGCGGGTTGGCAGACTTCACATGCCATCAAGATAATTTCTCATGCATGCAGGTTTCCTGGCGATGTTTTTCTTCACCGTTTGAGCATGTGATAAATATACTAGAACTTATACAAATACGCCCCTCGTTTTTTTTTCAGAACTATTGAACGTTATATTCCCTTGCAAAAACCGTGTTACCAAGCTTGTTTCATAAATGTGTGCTTACGGCAGATGACAAATACATGGAGTAAAGCCTCTGTAGAGGCACAGTCGGAAGGCTCTAATTTGTATTCCATTGACGCAACGTTATTATCTGGGCACGGCTATTTGGAGTTGTTAAAAGACATAAATCTTGTTGTCTGTTTTTATAAAAAACCATTGAAAAACGTTGGCTCAAGTTATTCGAGTGCGTTTTGCATATTACGTGAGAATGTGATGGATAAATCAAATTCAAATTCAAATATTTTTATTTCAAGTAAAGTAAAGTAAGTAAGTAAATGTCAACACTAGTTGCACGGTTCCAAAAAGTAGGTCTTATGGAGAAGAACCGGCAAGAAACTCCATAGATACTCTTTTAAATAATTCTTTATATTTACAATGTTCGTATTTAATATCAATATGAGAATAATGCAGTCTGATGTGAAACGGATGAGTTATCCACTAGCACTAAAAAAATAAAATAAAATAATTATAATATAAAACCCGGATGCCATGACATGTATAAGCCGACCAGCCCCAACTGACAGCACCCGTTCACGAGCATGACGTGTGTATCAGCGTCGCTCTACTCAACCATGATATAGGGAATAAAGGGACCCGACACACAACGCCACCATCAGCAGGACATTTGAGAGAGCATGACAAGCCCAGACTGCCTGGCCAAAATGTCTACCAGTAGGTATGCATTTTTCATTTCGCAAAGCAACATCGAAGCCACCATTAATCTCATATTTTACAGGAAATTTTACAAATCTAAAAGAAATTTTAAAATAAAATAAAACTATTGTAACTATAGTTACATGCATGTCAGTTAAAAGTGTATAAATTAAAATAATAAAATGTCAAGATAATGATGATAAAGTTCTTTGGTGAGTGGTCAGCTTTAGCTTAGTAGATACATGTGTTATTGAAATAAACACCTTTCTTTTATATTACTAGAATTGTTTTTCCACTTCCACGCTCAAAATATCTTCCTTATCCTTTCTTATATTTTCGATTAGCCTTCAAGAAGATTCCTTTTGAATATAAGTTTTTTTTAATACATCGTTATAAAAGTACTGTTTGGTGATTAGTTCTTGAATCATTAAGCATCTCCATAATAGATAATCATAAATCTTTTCATAACTACTAAATCATCGCTCATAATTGCAGTTTTTTTTGCTAAAGTTTTGATGAAAAGCCGAGTTAATGTTTGCAATTTGTAAGCAATAATTTTATCAATTGCTTGAGGTTTTTACATTTAACCGTTGGCCTCTTTTAGTCTAATCATTGAGTCATCGAGAGGTTCTATCACGTCTGTTATCACCGAAGTATAAGGCAGAGGTGTACTAATGACTAATGCACACCCACATTTGGCCGGTATGTTATAGGTCCCATGTAATTGGGTGCGAACCTATTACATTATAAATCAGGCACGAATCTGTACTAAGAATTCCATTGAAAACTCCAATAACACGTTGCTCGACCTGGGAATCGAAATCAAGACCTCTTGCTCAGCAGTCAACGAGGCAGTTAATCAAAATGTATACCAAAACAAAACAATCGACTCGATCAGTTGGCATACAGCGTTGGCACTTTAAACTCTTGCGCAAGTAAACTATCTGGGAGGTACGTTGTGTAATGACTGACAAGCAGATTTTAATGTGGTTTAAACTGTGAAAGGGAGCGAATGCTTGCATTCTTTGATTACTTTTCATTCTACCGTATAAGAAAAAGATGCTGAATAATATTTAAACGTTCAGGCATATCACTATTCCGGTCCAAATAGGATTATAAACATATTTTAGTTCAGCACCTCATCTATCTGACTATTTGACAATACCAATATCTTAAAGAGAATCTGATACTCGGGCTTCTAGAGTTAGTGACTATCATTAACTAATTGTCGTAAGTATTCATACGAAAACCAGCTTATGACTACTCGATATGTTTAAGATTTGTCTCCATAGGTGAATTGGCGCAAGTGAATTGTCTTCCACTATCCTTGCCAATCGATTTATAAGTATGATTATTTGGCTAGCACGAACCCCTCACCAACGTATTGTAAGACGCAGCGTGGGTAGGCCTCAGCCAAGGTAGTCCGACGTTCTGGTAAAGGTCGCTGGAATCCGCAGGATGCGGGTAGTGCAGAACCACTCGTCATGGTGACCCTTGAGGGAGACCTATGTCCAGCAATGGACCTCTAATAGTTGATAAAAAGAACCACTCACGTATAAGTAGCTATTTTAAAATCTAGATCGCCTATAACTTACACCAATCACATAAGGACACAAATTGCAGTATTTTTTTCCTTATCAACGCATTATAAAGCGGCAAGTGCGGTCCGAGACTAACAACTGAACTTTTTGTCACACTACCATTGAATCTAGGGAACTCAAAATGAATCCGTATTGAACAAAAACTGGTCATTTAGCGTTCAAGTTCTGAATTCAATAACGATAAGCTTTATTATTTTCTTTGTTTATAAACTCGTTTGTGAGACCACGTTTTTTGTTGGAGACAGTGAAAGACAAGGTAGCAGCACTGAAACTGGTTGGGTCTATGAAATGATGGTCATATTAGAGTCTGAAGAGGATATTGGAAGTTGAATTTATAGTGCTACCGGATATCGTATTGTTTCTTTGTGGTCTCTAGAAAAGGATAGTGTTAAAATAAATGGGGGTATCTTTTTCTCACTATGAAACAGTGATTGCTGCAAAATTCCTTGGATATTCTTTTTGTCTATTAATCAAAATTAAATACATATTTCTCTTCCTTGCTCTCTTATCTATTATTATTATTAAATTGCCCACACATATTACCTTTAAAGGAACTAATAAACTCTTTCTTATTTTCCAGGGAAGAAGAAGCGTTATCCCGTTGCCAGAACTCGCCAGGGTCTGGTGGTCCACCACCCTCATCAGAACACTCTCTACTGCTGTGCTGCTTCAGAGACCTCTGCAACCATGAGGACAGTCCCCTGGCGCGAGCGAGGCTCAACCTTACTAGTAATGAATTTGGTAAGTTATGTCTTATTTAAGCTTTAACTGCTTCAGATATGTTGGCGCAAACAATTTATTTTGTTGTTTTTTTTTTTTTCAAATAGTTATCTAATAGATACTTATTTAGCATCTGCGTTATCGCTAATTTCTCATTTCATCATTTCTCTTGTATTAGTATGGAATTGCTATTCTTCATTCTTACATTTAAATACAGATGTAGAATCTACAGACACATTTAGCAAATTGCAAAATGAGCGCTAAGCTCAGGTACAAACATTTAGAATTATTATACCTACACCTCACACAGTAGCGTCCTTTAAATTAAAAACTTTATGTACTAACATAATATTATTAATCGAAAGCAGTAAACTGCCACTAGGCGCCTACAAACAGATAAACTGGTTGCTCCGCATAATCCTAAGGCTATGAATATAATATTGAAACCCGGTTCACAAACAGATCAATGATTACTAACAATATGAATATTGAATAGGCAAGTATATTTCCTTTTTCTCTCTATTCATGGCACGATACGATTGTATCAGGATATTCTGAATGCATTTTAACTAGCTTGCGAGTAGAGGATTGCATTGACATTATAACAAGATCGAAACAATCGATTAAGATCAAACGCAAATCCTTTTGCAAAATTTTTAATGAATAAACCAGCATACTCCAGTAGAACAAAATGTGTATAGAATAGATAGTTAGACTGACTGCAGAACAGTGAATTAAAGTTAAGTAGCGCTATAATGCATGATCTAGTACGCTTGTTATTCTCAGTGCAGGTGAATTCGAAACTGGATATCGATAATAAACAACAATTGAAAGATATAAACGATGCCTTAGCATCCTGTCGTAATCTAACTTTAATTAACTTATCGCATATTGGTCGTGTTCCTTTGAAGAAAATGGTAATGAAGTATTTGATCGTAGAGAAAATATAGATCTAAATTTAAACTAGATCGTAAAAGAATTTGACATAGAAATTGTGTTAAGAATGGGATACAAAAAATTCTGATCACCAGTAATGAACAATAACGAATAATACAAGAATAAAATATTGAGAGAATAATAGTATACTTAGCAGTAAAAATGTTCATTTAATTGGAACCAATAAGACTGTGATAATACTGCACTTAAACAATAAATATGTATAAACAAACCTTCAAAACAGCCGGCAATCCAATTATAAGAATACTAAAGTACTGCTGTCGTAAATTGTCTGGTGATGTATAAATAAATAATATTGTGCCTGTAAGACACGACAAACTGTCAGTTCTTACAAAACAATTAAATACAGAACCAGAAATATTTATAATTATATCGTAAGTCGACAATATTGGTAAATAATTCGAATATGTTGATTACAATTATAATTTTAAAAAACTTAACAAGTCAAAATCTATTGACTTAAAAGACTGAAGATTTAAGACAGGATTTAAGAAGATATAGGCGACGATTTATTAAACATTCATTTAGATGAACTTATAAATAGAGGCCCAGAACCCTCCGATCTTTTACCCTGTTCTATCTGACATTTCTAAACAAGTTGATGTTTTGTAAATTTGTATACTAAACACTGCCAAGTAATTTTTGACAATGACATTACAGTGACAGTAGTTACAGTCAATATGCATTCAAAATTACGATTCCATGTACTTTTCTATACACATTTTATTTCGACGGCATCGGCACTAAGCATACAACTGATAGACAATAAAGACTCGCGGCTCGCGGGCAGATTATATCAGAACAAGTTGCAGTAATTCCTTGTCAAACCAAACTGAACAAGTCTTAAGGTGACCGCAGACAATTTAGCGTCGCGTGCGCTGTTCTCATCGTGAATGGGATATTTAGTATTATTCTGTGCATGCAAATCGTATAATGGTATATTTTAATGGTAGTTGATCCTTTTCTTTTCTGTTCTGAACTTTTATGGGTATATATACATATGTACCTATATATAAGTAACTTAACTGACGCCTTAGATCAAGGTCTTGCTACAATCGCTTTGAACATCAGTCCATATCATTCCACCCGGTGAGTCAGAGTAAAATGACAAAGTCGATTCAATATAGCCACGATTCATTTGAAAGAAAAGAAAAGATGTATTGTTTTTCAACCACCTTTATCACTTCATCTGAAGGCAGGTAAATATAACCGTACATTGCGCTCGAACTCGTCATTGTACTGTGAGGTACTTATGAAGTTCCTTGCTGATCTCTTTTTCATGAGATCAACTTTTAAAACAGTGCAGTTGCACGATTGCCAATTTATGATTGGAACAGGTTATTTAGTTTTGGATTATCAGGAAATCTGCAGACACCTTTATGGCAACAATAAATAATTCAATTCTTTGAATTGACATGCTATTAAAAGTGATAATGCTGGTTCTATGTTTATTTCAATTTGAACCGGTATTAAATCACACGTAGTTTGTTGAGCAACGATTTCTCCTACCGTTTGTCATTAATTATTTATTATGTATCAAATGACTTGTTTACGATGTCATAAAGTTGTATATAGTGGCGTAGTTAACCTTATAATAATATTATTAAGTAGCCTTTATGAGGATTAGCAGTTCTCGTAACTTAAGACTACAGAGACAGTCTCGTAATCGTTTGCTTTCCGTTTTCTCATCTTACGGACAAATCTGTTAGTAAGAGTGCAGAAAAAGCAAAAAAAAATTTGAACCAGATAAACTTCAATTTAAACTAAACCTTAAATATATGTACTTATAGGTGTACCTTTCCTTGTCTCATTAAGATTAAGTTAAGTACATTTTCTCTCATAATTCTGAATCATCGGCATTCTTGTTACACCCATTGTTGAATATAAGCTTGCACCATTACCGTCTTGTCCTATATCTTCCTATCTGCTAATATATTTCTATGAAGTTTTCACCTCAAGATGCAATAATTATTAATTGTATAAATTTTCAGTTCACACCGTGTTTACTCAAACACGGTATGATTTCAATAAAATTCATCTAACCACAGATTCCGCGAACAAAGATATTATTCTAGCGGAGTTCGTATCTAAAGTAAACAGAGTATGAATCAGCTCTTTGGAAGTTTGCACTATACTTATGGTATTACGTCAGTGGTTCACGGATTTTCAAGTGCATCAGATATATATTGTGTGGTTTCAAAATGTTGAGTAATTAAATTGTATTTGTTGCAATTTCGTGACTTCATTAAAACTCTTTGTTGGGACAGTTCAATGTACGATACATTGAATTGCCGTACGATAGAAAAGACGTTTCAGGTTTTCCTTTTGATGAATTGATTATATGTAATTGTTATTTGTATAAACATATTTGTTTTTTTGTCTTCCTCGTTTGAGACCAATTAATTATAGTTCACAGATTGACCGTCGAGAATCTCTCTCAGGCATGTTTCCTCACGATGTTTTCCTTCACAGTTTGAGCATGTGATAAATACACACTTAACTTTTAAAATGCCATTGGGATCAGACTGAAGACATTTGACTACTCAGTATACTGGTCACACCACCAGACTGACACACTACACCTCAATCAAATATTCTATCTTAATTTTGATCGTTATCTACATTTACTTAAATATCTGATATATCTTAGATCTCCATGTTATCGATTACCATTTCAAATTAAACGCATATTTCATATCGATCTAAAGGAGGTTCTTAATCTTCATTAACCGTTTCAAGACGTTTAGGAGCGAGACGATTTAAATCCTTGCCTGCAGCGCTTGCCTAATCAAGTGCAATCCAAGCTACATCGTTTGATTATTCCGCAAATGGTAACGCGAAATAAATTATCCCTTCTAACGCTCCGGGGCTAGTATTAATAGTGTAACTACAATGGGTTCTAAGATCAACACGCGATTTCGCCCACACCAAGATTTCATCGCCGCATTCTTTTTGTAATTGTTTTCTAGAAGGAATTTCTGTTATATTCAAGTTTAGATTTAGTATAAGTTGGTCGTTGGTTTTGTAGTCATAAGTGCGATCGCTGGGCTAGAAGTTTTGGGTCTCTATTCCCAGATTGCGCAAGTCGTTATTGGGTTTTTCTATGAAATTCTCAGCCGGTATTTGCGTGGCACCTAAGACATACCGGCCAATTGTTGGTGTACACCTGTACCGTTGGGTTATTTTAATAAAATCTTTTATTTCGAGATCTCGACTAATCAGCGAATAATTAATTACATTTATCATGGAAGTGGCAATAATAGAATCTTCTTACAAATGATTTAATAGTTATGCTCAGTAGATTAGCATTACGAGATCTGGGCTAGTTTCCTTGCTATAATGGTTTTCGCCCGCGGCCGTGATTGCGATGCGCAATTGTTTCAGCTTATATTCCTTTGTTGGAATTAACTTGCGTAACGACGAGCCGAAGTCAAACTTAAGACTTAAAACATAAAGTTTAATTTTGTTCGTGCTAAAATAAACTGTTAATCGCCTGTTATAAATAGCCAGGGACCTGTTTCGGTGACCGCATCTTAGGAGTGATTTTTGCTTCTATACGAAGGATAGCTTTCTCCGGTATTTAACTAATGAAACTGGTTTTGAAAATGAATATCGGGAGACTAGCTGGTAGAATTATTCTATCCTTTGCATAACACAAAAGTATGCTGTGTCTAGTATAGCTATATTTTATTAACCTGCAAAATTTCCTTTTCTTCGGTCATCTTTCTGCGCATCTTTTGACTAAGTAACTACACCAAACCTCAATCTAATTTTTCCGTGTACGCAATGAGCCAAAAAAGATGTATTAATGTGCAGATAGAAATAAGTGTTCCTTTCGAGTAGAACCTATTTATTTATTTCAACATACCATAGACAATAATAATCAGCAAGTCTTTGGTCCTGACCAAAGACTTGCTGATTATTATTGTCTGTCCTGTCAGTTAGAGAGGACATTTATGGGATGATAAGAACGGAGAATGAGATCACTTAGTGTAATATGATATTGTGCTAGGTCATCGCGGAACCCGCATGGTCATAGAAATTAAAAATGTTAGTCATTGAGACGAATTATTTAGGGCTTTGTGTTGTGTCATAGACCTAGCTATTAATTTGTTTATGAATTGCTGGCCACTTGTAGCTAAAATGTAAAGAAAAAAAATATGGAACATTTTTGAAAAAAGAAAAGTATCTATTCTTTCGTGCTAGTGAATTTATTGTACTCGTAATTTTAAGAAAGTTTTTTTAACATCAAGAAAAGTATTTCTGATTGAGGATCTGTTGAGGTTTAATGCTTAATTTTTGTACGACTGATTCGATTTATTTTTAATTATTATGTATTTCGACATACTTGAAATTGACAGCATGCGTACAGTACTCGTAATAGAATTAAAATCTATGTATCTCCGCAATCAAGCAACAACAGTTACTAAAGTGTCGAGAAATCCCGAGTGCCATTCATGTATATTTATTTACGAGAGTTCTTAAGTGTTTACATATTTAACCATTCGTCACGGACGTGGCGATCGCTAATCGTATTCTCTGTGCGGGCGAAAGTGTGAAAAACATCGCGGACTTCGCGTGACTTCAACGAATGATAGAATGTAATGTATTGGCTGTACCAGGCCATGTTTTAATGTAGCGTGTAGTTTACCATTTTTTTATAAATTGGCTTCAAAAAGGAGGAGGTTCTCAATTCGGTATATTTTTTAAATTAATATAATAAATCTTTTTCTATTTTCTTTATTTAATAGGAATGTCTTTAATACGATAATACATATTCACACAAGTCCCAAGGGAAATTCCATAACAACATTTAAATTTAAGTCCATTTTAAGTTTATGATTATTTTCAGTGAATGTGTGTTTATTCAATTAAATTCGTATGTAATAACATTCCCTATTGTTCTTTTACGCAGTCCCGTTTTGCGTAATAAACTTGTTCATCATAAAAAACAATAAGCATTTTTTATTTCTCAGAAATCGATCAATGTTAGTCGATTCGCATTCGTTTCCTTTCTCGTAATCGTATCCGACACATTATATTTAAACGTATGCAATAAGAGATAATAACTGCCTACCTGACATTAAGAACAATGGTAGACATATCAATTGTCGAAAAGAATGCCATTATGACACTTTATACTCATTATCAATTCGATCTAATAAAGTCACTTGAGTTGAGTTCCTGGTAGAGTATCATACAAATCCATGCCTAGGAAGCATTATGTGAGGATTGCAGAAGTTCAAATCTGAATTCTTCTGTCTTTAAATGCTTATTTACCTGAAAAATACACACTTAGACATCATTCAAACTGCACATCAGCTTCTTTCAAGCTATTACAGCCATTAACTTCTTATTAAGCTAAGAATTACAAATTGCATTACAAAATGCAATCTGTCAATGATAGATTTGTTAATCATTGCAATACAACAATTGCATTTTACCAGCCAAGGATGAAAGTGATATATTAATAATTAACAATAAATTAATTAACAAATGTTTAAGGTCGTCCTTCAGTCAATAGCACTATGTATCCCATAGAAGTACCTAAGTATAGGTTACATACAGGTTACAAAAAAGAGGTTACAAAGCCCCCACTAAACTTGAGCCTCAAATGCAGGCACGTTAGTAATCTTATCACTTTCGTCCCTTGGTGAACAATGTACTGTTTCAAACATAAATTAGCAGCAGCCACACCATCTTTGTTAGCTATTTTTTTAAACTATTTATTAATTTATTCTGACTCGTTTGTCTCACTCTACCGTTAATTTTGCCTGCAGGCACCTTCTGTTTTTATCAACTCTAGGTTATTATACATTATTTATTATAACTAACCTACTGTTTTCGGTCATAATTATCGTGTGGGGGCTTATAAAAACGATTCAATAACGGTATGTAATGATACTGATAGATATCCATAAAATTTACAGTATATCTGTAATAATAATGATTATTTACGCTATAATATACGCTCAAGGCCTCCTAGACATTTGACTGTCAGGGTCTGCAAGTGTCAAGACCTCTTTAGTCTACTGCAAGCATGAGTTGATGTAGCTACTTTACTCCACAAAATTGTAATAAATTGTTTTTGGGCATGGATTCAGTTGAAATAAATGTACCGTAATGTACCGAAAATCAGTAAATAATCTGTGAAATGGGTTAGGTATAGTTAATTACGCGATCAGTGTTGTTAAGAACCCTTCATGTAGATCTACAATTTGTTACAGATAAATCGTTTCACAATCTGGTGGGCTCAAGCGCCTTAAGCTCAACATCAATAAATATGGAGTTGTTAAAGCTAACTTAACTACCTTTATTGTAATTGACTCCGGCAAATTCGTGTCCAGTTAGACGACAGTTGTAAAACTATTGTTGCCGATACCACATTAAAGCCGAGCAATGGCGTGGGTTTTCGACCAGAAATTTGCCGCCCCGTATTAGCTTATTACTGCAGGGGGGGAGGCTACAGCCCCTCCAGAAGAGCGGTCTGTCGCTATAGTCCAGTGCATTTACCTACTCTTTATCTCTCTCCCCCCCCCCCCCTCTAAAAATGGGGCTACGCCCTTAATGTCACTGCAATAAATCGTACAGAATAAAACTTCTGTCATTACAATCAAATGTCCGACGCATTTTCTCAGAAGTCGATTGCAACATAATTAATGTTACAATTCCCTGTCGGGTACTACGTTTTATTGATAACGTTCCGGTTATAGCTGTTGATGATAACATCTGTACGGTGGGCGGTGATAAATGTCCCGAGTTTGTATCCCGACGGTGTACATCGGTTTGTCATTTGGACCACTAGATACACTAGTTAGGTTGTTGCAACAAATATGCTAATAGGATATGAAAGGATCAAAATCGAGAGTGGATTACTAAACCATCCTTTACACAAGACTTCTCCAATCCTCATTGCCTATTTTCCTTATCGGTAGTTGGAAAACAGAAAATAAATGACTTGATACTACAGACAGGCGCAATAGATTTTTGAATAAGGTCGTTTTTTCAGTACGTAAGAACGCAGTATTTTCTCTTCACGCATGATGAACGCAACAATCAACAATATTCTTCAGCATAGAACTTTTGTCTTACGCTGAACAATATTTCCTTAAAATGTTTGCTCCAACTAAAATTCTGCTTGCACACACAACAAGACATTAATTCCTCACCATAACACAGGATTTTTGCCCCTCTCTCATGGGGGGATTAACTTACCTGAATGTGTATTATGTGTACCTTAATATAAGCGTCAATTGCAATCAGCATTAATTTTAGCAAATAAAAATATTATTATTAAACTGTTTTTGGGGTTTCGTACCCAAAGGGTGCCAACGGAATCCTATGGAGGAGGCTTAGTAATAACTAAGCCTTCGATTTCCGTCCGACTATCTGTCTGTCACCATACTGTATCTTATGAACTGTGATAGTTGAAATGTTCACAGATGACGCATTTCTGTTGCCGGTATAACAATAAATAACAATAGAATAACTCGGACTGTTACTAAAGTATGAGATGTCTTGTCCATTGTCCAAATTAATTCTTTAATCTGTTTTTTCTTTCTTTCCAGAAGGCCAGACAGTTGCCAGCGAGCGTGGGACCAACTATAATGGAGAGGTGTGGTTCAAAGCGGCCACCATCGCTGTCCCGGTGTGCGGCGCTCTCATACTGTTCCTCTTAGTGGCGGTGGCGGTGCGGCTGCTGAAGGCAGACGCTCTTCTGCACGCTGATAGAAAACTTAGGTATGTATTTTATACATAGTAGCACATGGTTAGTTTAAAAAAGGTCTGGTTAAGATGGAAGAGGTAAAAGATGATTCCAGGTTAAAATCTATAGTATCTGCGTACTCCAGTCCGAGACATGCGGTTTAGCATGTATGTAGGGTAGTGTGTATATATATACCCGTCTAGAATCCACGTAGTCAAGTTTAACACACAAACAACAATATTTTCACTCTTTTATGCGACCTATGCAACATTTCTGCTGATCTGGTGTCGTAGAGTCGTTAAGGTACACAATGACTGATTTTTGCATGCAGCATCAGTTGGAATAGACATTATAATAACTCGGACATTTGATCCAAAGCTCTAAGTTTCCTTTTGGGTCCTTGCCATGAAATTGAACCAATGATATAATCTCCATAAACTATCAATTCATTGATCAATAATACCTAGTCGTCTCATATTTATGTTACAATTATCCCTAGACTAAATTAAACATGTTACTAACATTGTCTTCTCCATTTTTCAGAGGCGGCTACATGTCACCGCTAGCTCAAAACATATCGGATGATGTGAAAAAGGTCTGGGTAGGGACGCCTTCCGCCCCCCTCCTGGTCGCGCCCGGCGGGTGCTTGGTGGCGGTAGAAAGAGCCCAGCTGGTCGACAGCCAACAACTCTGTGATATCCAACGATAGACGAAGCGAGGCGAAATCTCTAAGGCGGGTTGTGCCGTGGTATGGACGGACTTTGAGTGAAGTGAATAAACCAAAAGATGGACTGTATAGAAGAAAAAAAGTTAATGTAAACTCATTTTTAAATACTGCCAAAAAAAAACAAGTTCCATTTGTAAAGTGTTTATTTTGCCGTGAAATTGTGACGTAGTATTTAAAAATGCATTTGCATTAGAGTTTAGTTTGAATTTCAGAACGGGACCGCAATGACTTGATATACTTATTATCTTGTCGAATGTGTACGGCCTCGCATATACTCAATGAAAACATGGTTTCATTTCTCTTTTACACCGGCCTGAATATTTTAAGCCCTCTTTATCATGTTTTCATTGCCATACTCGAGGCTTGGGAAATAACGCAATAATATTACCATGTTGTACGAATAAAAGGAAAGAATATCACTGTATAGGTTGTGCATAATTTCTGAAATACATAATAGGTACATGTAACGCGGTGTGAGAGTTAATTGGTTTTTATGTATGTTTAGGTATTAAAAACGACTGATCGCTGCTCGCCACTATTATTAGAAGCTTTCAAACGAATACAAATGCTGCGTTTTGCTGCCAAAGTCAATAATTGTTGGCGCTAGAATTAGCGTGGAACATAACATTATTTAATTTGTAATCTGATATGTAATTACCATTGTTTTATCGTGTTTTGGTTAAATAGAAGGTCTGGGTACAAAAGTTAAATGGACATTAAATTAAATTTCATTACCTTTCACCGTTTGAATTCAATATTCATATAAGGTCTAAACCTTAATTCTCAATTTTATAAAAGGTCCATCGAATGGTTGTTAAAATAAACATTAGATATTATACCGAAATCTTACTTAACAAAACGCAGTATATGTAAAATTATACACAGAGTGATTCAAAATACGATGTATTTCTTAAAAGGGGTGCATAGATACATTAAAAAATGCAAATAATTGATTTTTCTGGTTTGTTTTAAAATTGTAAACAGGTCAATGTGTTGTGTAAATTACCTCTAGTTCTGTCCCCGTTAAGGAGTAGGTTGAATTTTCCGTCATTCTAGTTAAATGTGGCGAAACGGCATATTTTTATGAATCTAATTTCGTAAAATTGATCTCAGATTTATACAATTAAATCCCCCAATACACGGTCCGACCCGCGGGTATACCAAATTTACCACATTGTATATTTAATTTTTAAATAATTATATTTCTTTTAAAAGCTTTGTGTTCCTCTATATCTTTGTAAATGTATCTTTTTAGTTTTAAGCTGGTAACTTTTGTAGGTTAGTTACCAAGAGTGAAATGGATTACCAAAATGACCAAGCCATCAGCTGAATGAATTACCATCTTTAAATGAATGTCAATTAATAAAAGCACTTTGTGAACATCGAAGTTATTGTCATGATGTGTTCAAAAATTAAATGAACTGCTAATATTTTCATATTTCATAGACTTGTAAATGGAATGGATTAGATATAAAAAAAATATTATTCATTAATAATATGCTTTAAATATAAATTACTCATGTCTGGATCTATACGAATTTCTTTAAATAATTATTCTATGCACTGCATATTATTCACAAAAAATATGGTATTTTTTTTTCTTTGGTTATTTATATCATATTGAATGATTACATACCGATTCTTACCTTTATGCGAATATTAGACGTTGAAATAAAAATAATTATTATAAATTTTATCGCAGTATATTGATATTATTTAATCCCGATGTTACTGGAACGGCAAAAGGTCAGAATTAAAATAATATCAATATATTGGGATAAATTTCTTAAAACGATGTTTTATTTCAAATTATCACATTATAAGTTCTGCATGCATTTCCTTCTATGTAAAATGTAAATGATTGTATTTTTGTAAATATAACGTTAAGTTTGTTACCTGTTATAATGTTGTTAAGGGCAGTTTCTGAACGTGAAATCCATTTGGAGTAATTTCCTAGTCTTTTTTTATCTGATTTTTTAGCATATACTTTACTGTGTATATTTTTTATGTAAACTCTAAATAGATTTCACTTATGGTCGTAAATTGTAATGTTATTTTTATTTGAAAAATTATGTAATTTGTATATGTTAATATTCCGCTTATTTTTGCGTTTATAAAAATTAGGATTTTATTTAAACTTATCTAACGCACGTCAGTCACAAATTATTATGTAATTGTTGAATGCTACTACGCCATTCCGCCGCGATATAATTTTGTCGACTCAAATTTATTACGAGACAATGACTTGAGACGAAATAATATGTCGAGAAAATTATGTCGCGGGACGCATAATCCCCCTGGATGCTGTTGTATAGCTTTATTGTAAATTATTATATCTCTATTTTATTTAATCTTGCATAAGACACCCCCAAATAATGTTCTGGCTTTCCATAATAACATCAACTATTGTAAGGCTTTAAATTTTTTGTTATTTGTCTATAGGTAAATATTACACTACTTTTTATGAATTTTATTCGGGTATATAAAATATAAATTATTATTTACTAGTAATTTAACTAGTATCAATATACCACGATAAACTTTATACACCGTATTTTTTAAAATTATCTCTTTATTGAATAGAAACTTGTCAGATTATTTTCCACCTTATTATTATTAAAAAACTAATTAATAAAAAAATACCTAAATATTTTTTTACCCAGTACATTATCTGAACGTAATTTATGTTTTCTTAAAAGTAATCCACTGAAACCAACCAATGCAATAAATAACATACATAAGTACACACATCGTGCGTTAGATACCCATGTTGGTACACAGACTGTTTCTCCCCGACCATAGAGCAGAGATTGATCAATTTAAAAAAAAAGAACCTTCCTTATGGTGCCTTACCTAATGTTATAGTAGTAATACATAGGTGCAAATAAACAAAATACTCCATATTATAATGAATATTATCTGCAATCTATGTAAATATAATGTATTTGTATAAATAAATGAAATAAAATGAAATTATTTTATTACTGGATACTGTTGTTTTAGTTTGATTAATCAATATGTACCCACCTCCAAAAAAAAACTTCGGCAAACAGACTATTTTTTTTAAAGAAAATATGAGCCATTAGGCCCGCATAGAGACCTTATAATATGTATATGCACGGTACACCTGGACTTCGTGCTTATGGTTCTCGATGAAAGAACAACCCATGCAAAAAATCAATGTGAAGTGTGAGGGCCAAGTTCAATATTATATGTATATGCCTCAGACTTCAACGACAAAAGAAGTGAATTAACATCCAAGAAATCTCAGGAATCCTAGAAATGGTATCGTGCACACCCCAGTGCCTACCTGACTGCGTAATGCCACTAAAAATATTTTCATGCAATTTAATGCCAAGACTGACAAAAGTTATCAGATCTCATGTAGACCCAAGCTTCTGACACTACACGCCACTCTACAAGTCTGACTGCACTGACTCTACACCTTAGTCAGAATATGTAGCTTGGCCGATACTACAAGACCAGGTTTTATTTCTTACCGTCGAAGTTGCGACTACAAACAGTATATTTGCGCTATCTTTATTCGTTGGGTATTCGGTTCAAGACAATCGATTCCAGCATTTGAAGGTTGTCATAATTCTCAATGTCAGTTCAACAACTTTTAGGACTAGAAGGTATGCTATCTTCTTGAGTTTCGTCTTTTATATTTCTAAAAATAAATAAATATTTCTGGACTGTTTTAATCGAGTTTATCAAGATAAAAATAAGGCTTATTCCACTTAAACCCCAACACAGTTTTAGTAAAGTCAATAGCAAAGTTACAGAATGCAAAAATAAAACACATGGGTTTTACAATATATAAATTGTGTGTATTACTTAATTTATTTTTTTGACCGTGCTTGTGCTGTAAATTTTTCCATTCAAACCCCAAGAATGAGTCCAAGGCTCATTCTTGGGGTCTAGTGGAATGAACCAAAAATAAACCGGGAACCTCCAGGGCGGGGGCCTCGGAGATCAAGTTATAAACCTATTATTTTCTGCCTCGTTGGTCTAAGTGTAATTCGTAGCTCCCGAAAGGTTGAACCGATTTTGATTTCATTTTCTTTGTTAGAAAAGTGAATTAGTCGGGAGTGTTGTTAGTATGTTTGATGAAAATGGGTCCAAGACGGTCGCCGCCACATTTTTTTTTCTATATTGTGTTAGGAGCTTTCAAATTTTTAGATATTTCAAGTTACATAACGACATAAAACTAAATATGTACCTAAATGTCACAGAAAGTCGTTATTACGCGTATTTACGAAATGATACTTATTTACAAGCCTTGGTCGAAGCAATTATTTTGCGGAAACATGTTGACATTTCCAAATCAATGGCCGCGTTTAAAGACTGATAACATCTTATCTTCGGTACATCTTACTCCAAATAAACTTCAAACACATTTGATTTTAAACCATAACTATTTAAAAATAAGTGTTAATTTTAAAAATGTGGAAGTGCACGACAATAATCATAACTTTATGATATATTCATATTTAAAAATATTAATGGTATAATTATTCATTGATTTTATGCAATAATAATCTTATAAATAAGCTGCCTCTTATAAAAAATGCATTAGAGTTTTTGTTGCGACCAACCTAAGTGCAAATAGAGGTGAGTTTTTAATTAAAATGAATATACCTATGTAGGTTCTGTGAGAAAAAAGTTCTAAACGTTTTATTTTCTGTGAAGTTAAAACCCAGTGTATGTATTTAATTACATTTAATAATAAAAGAGGTTTTTAAAGGTTGACTTGTTATGTTTTGGTAATACAAGTGGGGTGAGGTTTTTTTTAACCCTCGATTTTAAGAAAATTGCATAGAGCATCCAGTTTCCTTAATCCGGCACTGTGTCACACTGCTGGGGGTCTCCTCTCACTTGAGGGGATTAGGCTAAAGTCCACCACGCTGCCTAGTGCAAGTTGGCAGACTTCACATGCCATCGAAAATAATCTTATACATGCAGGTTTCCTCACGATGTTTTCCTTCATCGTTTGAGAATGTGATAAATACGTATCTACGTATCTTTTGAAACGTCAGTGGTGCATGCTTTGGGATTGAAGTTCCAAAATATATATGACTACTCAGTCTACTGTTCACATCTTTAGGCTATATATGTATAACCCACAGCTACATAAATAGTTAATAAACATAGGTAGAATTTTTGGAAAATTTATGCTCTGATAATTTGGATAGATTTTCTTTTAACCAATAAATTTGTTCTAAATTATCAAAACGGGAACAAATTTAACATTCATTGGTGATCTTAAAGTACCTAGATAACATAATACTAGCACAATATTCAATGTTAATAAAATAATTTGAATATACTGAATAATATAAACTCTACAACAAATCAATGATTTCATATAATTCTTGTTCAAGGTGCAATACCGGTGCATTTGAGTATGTCTATAGAATAATATTAATTTAACACGACGCAATAAGCGCGTACATAATTACCCTTGGGGTTCATTTACATTCATCTCGCGTATTATATCGAGCTAGGTTTTACTCCAGGCGTTGTTTGGCTGTCCTATTTGATCTTCAGGATAGGTTCATATTTGCATGTATGCCTAACAGACCAGTGCCGATAATTTTTGAAACCAAAAAAAATGGAAAAGGAAGAGATTGTAACAAAAATTATAGGAAAAATAATTTATAATTTTTCCTTTAATTTTTCTCCTTATTTTATTATATTGTTAATTTTATTATTATCCTTTTATAATAGGTAGAATTTTTATTCACTTTTACCATTTTCAAAGGCAATTAGCACTGGGCTATAATATGTTTGATATAAAATTAGTATGTTGTGTTATGAACAAAATTAATGAGTTCATCGGCGTCAATATTAACTCATTTACTGCATAAGACTAGATGAGGATATAGGTTTCCTCCCAAAGTAGTCTTAATTAAACTAAAACTCATTGGTATAATTGATTTTATTAATTTGTTAAATGACAAATACTTGTACGTTCCTATTCGCATTGCATCCGTTACAACTGTTTTAATTCCACAAGGGTATCAAAAAGGTTTACGGCGCGATGGTAAGCGGTTACCGTAGCCTATAGACGTTTGCAACACCAGAGGTGTCGTCTGCCCGTTGCCGACCCAGTAGAAACAACAATAGTCACTCCCCAAACAAGCTCTGGTAACCTTACTCACTCGCCGAAACACAACTATTGTTGTTTCACTGCGGTCTTCTGTACTTCCTCAGTCGGGCGGCTCAATTTGAGCGAGGAATCTCGCTATGCCCTACCTCTTTTTTTTTCCTGGTCATTGTTTTGACAATAATAACTTGGCGTAGAATATTAATAATATCAAGTAGCACGTGTATACTGTATAAGTATAAATGTATGTACCAACAGACATCCAAAAAAAACTTTAAGATGTATCAGTGATATTCTCAAAGGTAATTCAACCTAGAATTGTATTCTATAATTAATTTAGGTACCAATTTACCAACAAGTAGATATAGATCGTATTAAAATCGAAAAAGAATGTTTAACTGGTGTCATTCTTGCAAAAGACAAGCAACACTACGGTCATTAAGAGTTACAAAACAGTGTGTTTTTCTTATTTTCTTTTCATTTTTTTTTCATTACATTTTTATTGCTTTGCGTCTCTGGTGTCCAATAGTCCAGTACTATTCCTACTGTCAATTGTAACACTACAAGGAATTTGCCATTGCAGAAATCTCTCAGGCATGCAGGATTTCTCATCGTTATAAACATATAACAAATTCGAAAAATCAGAGTTTTCCATACCATCATTCTACGCCACCACTATTGTAAGATTAAAAAATTGACTCCTATATTTTGTTTCAGAGCAATATGACGAAAGGTAAAACCCACAAACGTCCAGAAGGCAAAGTTTTGAATTTCGATCATATCACCTTTTGGGTTGCCAACGCTAAAACTGTGAGTACCTAAACCTATATCTATATTTTTTTTACTTTATGTCGAATGTCGTAGATCTGAAGTGTAAGCGTAAACTTTCGAGTGTATACCTTTTTTTGTATAGAGTGTATGCGATTTCGGCATTGATTGGCCAGTCGTAAACTAGATTCTGTAAGTGTGTACCTAGTACCTAATTCTTACACTTACTTAAATAAAGCTACTTTTTACGGATTGTATTGCGTTTTAATCTGAATGTTTCCGATTTTTTACAGTTTATTTTTTCCGATGGTTACGGGCAAACTGAGATGTTGGTGTCTTTTAATGTTATAATTACTGATGCTTCCCTAGATTTTGTAACACCAAGGTATAGGGGCGGCACTAGTCCGTAAAAGTACCTTTAATTTAATATGCATGTGTTATATAGATATAGAACCTATGTCAGAACCCAGAATCAATGACAATAGCATCCTTCATTCATTGAATTCATTATATTTTATCAGATATTTGCACTTTCAGGCTTCTAGCTATTTCGTAACACGACTTGGATTCAAGCCACTAGCGGTACGCGAAGCGACAGAAACTAGACCTGTGCAATCTTATGCTGTTAGATCAAATCAGGTATGTGATAAATTGGTTAATCAATACACCATGACAGACTCACCTTATATTGTAATTTCTCCTATCAACTAAAACCGTTACATTGTGATCGTAATTTGTCCAGATTACAATAATCTTCGAGTCCCCCACTGCTTCTGGAGGGGAGATATCCAAGAACATATCAGCTCATGGAGATTTTGTGAAAGACGTGGCGTTTGAGGTGCAGGATCTGGATGAGCTGGTCCGAAGGGCCAAGGAAGGGGGTGCTGAAATTGTAAAGGGTCTCACTGAGGAAAAGGACAAACATGGTGTTGTGAGATATGCGGTGTTGAGAACGGTAAGACTTTTAATTGTATTACTTCTGTATGCCAGTATGTTATGACATTTTCAAATGAAGGTTTTGTTTGATGTTTTTTTGAGCTCTATAAGTCTCATATTGATTTAATTTAATTTAATGTATCGTGCTTCTTTGGTTTAGCGAATTCTTTACCATAATTATTATAATGTGTCATATGCTTGTATGTCAACTGATGTAGGTATTTTAAGTTTTCTCAAACATTTGCATGCTATTGTATAACTGCGGAATGTGTCTAAAGATCTGTAACCAAATTTTATACCAACTCTTGTACCACATTTTATGCAAATAAACGATATATTATTATTATTATAATTAGACTAATGACTTGGAGAATGCATCGCGGATCACCTCCAAATAAAGTAGGAAATTAATCCAAAATTCAGTTAGAGTTTAAAACTAAAAAAATACACCTACAAAACTAATTTACATTACATATTAAAAACACCAAAAAAAATTAGTCCTTCCGCTGGGTTTTTATACTTAAGTCTCAAATACTTATATTTTTTTTATGTTAACTTATGTACATGTTTCTATTTTATATTTATTCACAGTATGGCGATAATACACACACTCTAATAGATCGCACTAAATACAAAGGTATATTAATGCCAGGATACGAACCTGTGGCCACGGACGTTCTTGAAAAAACACTGTAAGTAGGAAAAACTGTAATTTAATAACACCGAAAACTCAGCTACACTCTTGAATTAGCTAGGTGCTTCACGCATGCGGAATTATTATTGGTTTTATAAAGGCGTTGAATGAGGGTTAATATAATAAAATTATTAAAAAGTCTATCTTATAGTATAAATAGTAGATGTCTGCTATCTATAGGTATGTCACAATTACTTAAACTGTTTGAGATAAGTACCTAGGTATATGTATTTATATAAATAAAACTGAGTTTTTTTTATGTATATGTTAATAACACGACGCCTAGGTATCGTTAAAAATATGGATTTTAAATTAAAGATTTATAATAATAATTTAAGCTTAAATTACATAAACATTCTACATAGTTAGTGGCAATGTTATAAATAATATTTTATTACAATCTCTTTATAAGTTAACCCAGTAAGTCTCTAGTATATAGTGTATAATCTATGAAGTGAGCCACGTGTCTTTTCGCGGAACAAGCACGAAATCCGCACGCATGCATGGGATAATAATACGTTCGTGTGGATTACTTACATAGTTGCTAACTACTAATTATAGATGGCGCTGTTTCCATATTATGTGCGCGGTGTATTTAGAGCAAAATTTAATTGATAAGCATTTTAAAATGGTAATGAATTTATCAATGCTCGTTTAATATTCTTTGTATGCTTCTAGACCTGCGACAAATCTGATGTTTATAGACCACGTAGAAGGTAACATGGCTGACGGGGCACTTGAAGATTCTATAGCTTGGTATGAAAAAAATCTCAATATGCACAGGTACTTATTATATTTTATGATTTATTATGCTTTCTATTACATTATCATTAGCGACTATTGGGTACAATGAAAGCAATAAATTTGTCTCATTATCTGACAAATTTTTGATCAAACATTTTCAATTCTCTTTTATTACCAGATTCTGGTGTGTAGACTACAAGCATGATTTGGTACCGTATTCCAGTATTAACTCTGCATCAGTTATCAACAAGGATGAAAATGTTCTAGTAAGTACTTTTAATGGGGGAACAGTATTGAGATTGTTAATACTAAATCTACTCAATAGATGGCGGTGTGCCAATGACGTCATATTCTGAATCGCGGTGTTAAGATTCTCCGCGATTGAACGACCGTCCGGGTACACTTTGGTTCGGTATCGCTTCTCGGCCTTTTGGCTAAGATCAAAGTGTAGTATCTGTTCTTTTCAGCTTAATATCTGAAAGTTCCCTCACTGAGGGACCAGTATATTAAACTGATTTTTGTAAACTGACGGGATGTTCGGGGCTCGCTCCACTCCCGTCACGGGTCGGCCCGGCATTGCAGTGCCGCCGGGATCGGCCCACATTAATACCTGAATCTCTCCATCCACACACATATTCTATATAACTGAGGATCATGGTCAATGAAGCCATTGAAGAATGAATGTGTGTTCATACATCTAAATCGACATAGCATTAGTAACTTTATGTCAGTTTCTACAGCGTCCATGGTCACAGAGAGGTACAAAATCATTACATTAAATGCGATAAAATCTGTGAAATAATTTTAGTTTTATGAGTAAATGTTACTTCGCAGCTATCTATGAACGAAGCAGCCAAAGGGTTGAAGCCAACCAGCAAAGCGACTGAGTTTGTGAAGGCGTTAGGTACATCAGGAGTAGAGCATATTGCTCTGTACACAGATGATATTGTGGATACAGTGAGTACCTACACTTACGTATATTTAGCCGTAAATCATTAGGTTTAATGTAGCAGCTTTATGATTCATCTACTTATGATACGTAGATGACTATCACCACCCGAACAAAATCTGATTAATTTATTTAGTTGAAAATTAATATTATCTAGCTTTCAATAACCCGTATTTCCTTAGCGAAATTGCTACTTCTACATAGAACTTCTAAGTTTCGTCTTCTATTTTTTTTTATAAATATTACATTACCTTAAATTCTATCATTCTTACCAACAGATGAGAAATTTAAAAGCCCGTGGTGCTGATATAATAACTTGGCCATCGACTTACTACGACTTGATCAGAGAGAAGCTGAAGCACAGCTCAGTGAAGGTCGCTGAGAGTATCGAAGCATTGCAAGAGCAAAACATTCTGATAGACTTCGATGAACGAGGCTATATGCTGCAGGCTTTCACTAAACACCTACAGGCTAGGCCGACCGTGTTCATCGAAATATTGCAGAGGAGAAATCATAGGGTTTGTTGAGTTTTTATATCTTGTATTTTTTTTAGATAATGATGAATAAAATATGCAATGGAAAGGCAAGCGAGGTTTGAACACGATACGAAACCGATATATATATTTGATCGCAGGAGTATCGACATGATAAAAAAGTAATTTAAAGTCATAGGTACTGATCTACCCTCAGATACAATCACTGCTTTCTGATATTCTATTTAAAAACCCCGTACGTAAAACTAATATAAAGTAGCAAACTGTTTGTTACATGATTTGATGTCGTTTTTTCGCCAGTAGATATATTGAAGAAATTTTTCAACCCTTTTCTATTTTTTGAATTACCAGGGTTTCGGCGCCATGAATTACAAATGGGTATTCGAAGCAATTGAACGGTTGGACAACTCTAAGGGAAGCAACAACGAGAATACTGAAGAAGTAAAAAAGAATGATGCAGCTTGATTGAATATCACTTATAGTATAATATTGTATTTGTTGTAAAATAGTAAGATTTATTTGAATATATAATCCGTAATAGCTGAAATTGTCACTAATTTGAATAAATAACTTGAGATGTTATTGTTTTTCTTAAGTCCAACGAGTGAGAAAAAGAATAATTTTTAACGGTGTATAATCGTTTAAGTTGATTAAATTCCAAGCTAGTTGCTACTCAATGAATACCTACGAAATCAGGAAAATCGTTTAAACAGTGTGGTATTAATATTACCACAGAGACTACATAACATAGAGTACCTATATTAATATTACCACAGAGACTACATAACATAGAGTACCTATATTAATATTACCACAGAGACTACATAACATAGAGTACCTATATTTTTTAATACACGAATTAATTTAATATTAAATTAAATTCAAATTGTTCCGTAATCAACCTTAATTTTCATTTTATTATGAAAACACTCCTGAATTTTCGAAATCATATGCATTGGCAGCTGAGGGGAAACCCGTGCCCGCAATAAGACCGTAAAATGGTTGACGATGATGATGGAATTATTAAATTTAAGAAATAATTCATTTTAAATCCATGCTTTTTAAATTAAATGACCACTATCCGCATGATGCAGGGCTAACTCTACTATATCTATTGATTTCTTGCACTTACGCGAATATTAGACATTGAAAAAAAACTATTTTATTCGGATTTTATGGAGATTTATATTGTTTTAACCCGAGGTTTTGGATCCTTTACAGCATCCATGGTCACGGGAAGACGAGCAATCGATACCTACCTACTTTCTAACTCTTCTCTACATTCCAAAAATTACGACAAAACTGTATATGTTTCTATTTTATTCTTAAGAATAAAATAGAAACAAAAAAAAGAAAAAAAAGCTAATAAAAACGATTGCACAATATTGTGTAATGAATGTCTGATATGTAAAATGGACGGTCGAGTCGTACCGGACTCCGCCGTCAACTGACGTGGGGTGGAGACAAACTATACTGTAAACATATTAAGTAACTGTTGTTGTTATATATTTAGTCAGTAGACTGTTTATAGTTAAATAGTTGTTTTTTTTAGTTAGTATTTAAATAGTAGTTTATAGTTCATATAAAGTGGCCCGCCCCTTCACACTGGTAGACAGTTTAGGTATTTAAACAATTGTAAGCTTCGAGAGACATGACGTTAAGGGTTTTTTTGGGTACATTTTTCATACGGATCCCCAATAATTGTTTAAATAAAATATAGCTTATGTTGATCACGGATAATGTAGCATTCTTATGGTGAAAAAATTATTCAGATCAGTTTCGGATCCTATTCAATGCCAACAAATAAACAAAAAAATAAATTTTCCTCCAATATTACTCGCTGACTTCGTATTAATAATTTAGCTTCACCTGTTATCGCTTGTTGTATCGAACCAGCCTTCTAAACTTATTTCTTTGATTGGTACACTGTGTATTTCTATTCAAATAGTAATTATATATATGTACATAATAAAAAATAAATCGTACATTTGTCATAAAATTTTCATTGTACTTATAGGTAGGTACCTATTTCCTTGAAGCAAAGCGAAAAATTGGTTTGACTAGACAGAACTAATTGTAATTTAATTGAAAAGAGTTCATAATTTTTTTTATTATTTAAGGGTTGTTTCCAAAAAAAAATTGGTGATAACCTATACCTACGCAAATAAAAAAGTTAAGTTAAGTTAATCTTGCGTCGGCGCCAAACAATTATGAAGGCACGCGCTGTGTAGCTTATTGTAATTAATTTGTTTGTTTCGCACCGATTCAAATTAAGATATGATTATTTGTTTTTATTAAAACGTATTTATTTATCGCCGTTAGTTACAACTAATGCAATTGCAATTTGAAAAAATCCTACAGGATTTTTTCAAATTCAATATACTTATTAAAAAAAACAAAATTAGACTACGCTATTAAAAGTTTAGGAAAGGAAAAGAAATACTTACCTAATAAAGTAAATGCAAAATGACTGCGTAAAATTAAAATAATATTCAAAAGATAGGGTTAACAAAAATGTGATCCCCAAAGAAGCAAAATATTTTTAGCATTAAAAAAAAGACAACAGCCTAAAACAGTAGGATAAAGGATCTTGTTAGTATTTTTAAAAAAAAAAAATTTAAAACCTTTTTTTTAACCTAGTTTCTATTCTCGCGTATCCAAATATAAGACAAATATATATTTCCTTCTAAGGACTGACTAAGTGTGTGTTAAATTAAAAAACAACAGTAATTTTCTCGAAATTTCCCCTGCCTTGCATCTTGCATACCATAGAGCACCAATGGTTTTTGTACTTTACCGCAATAGGAAGTAGTTCTTCTGACGTCCACTTCACCCCGCCTCTGTGCTCAACTCGCTTCAAAATCCAGTTTTCTATATCCAATCCCATTTGCATTTTGTTTACCGCGTGATCTGCGCAGTGGGCTAACTTGTTGGAAAAAATTGTAAATGAACATTCTGTTATGTGAGTGGAGTTGTAAACAAAATATTACTCAATATGTTTGTCAACAAAACGTCATTGGGTTGATGCATATAGGTATATTATGCTGCGTCACTAGATAATCAGAAAAACAGAATAACAGTAACAAATGTGGGTTATTTGACCAATAATAATTCAACATACCAATATGAAAGGGACAGTGCAAAAGTACACTGCTAAAAAAACTGCTAAAAACTACACTGTACGTAAGTTCCCATTAACCAGGTACAAAACCAATCTGCAACGACTACATAGAAATCGTAATAATCAATCTACTTTTTACCTGTATTTTTCATGATTTGACAAAACTCTTTCGTGTTTGTGTGTTTACATCACTCCTACGTTTTTACATATTTAGAAAATAGAACCCCGATTTTTTCCTCAGATAAAATTTTATAACACTGTGCGACGGAGGCTCACCTGTTTCGATGTGTATCGGTTTTATTAAAATGGAACTTATACACACTGGTGACATACATTTCACAAATTTTCTTGTTAATTTCATATTTTTTTTTATATTATATTTATTTTTCTTATTAATTTATCATTTTATATAATATCAAACACACTTTAGGTACTAAAGTCAGGAGTTAATTACACGGGTTGTACTAACGTTTCTGGCATATTGTGTAAAATTTTCTATCTATGGATATTCTATTGTTCACCTCATTATCATTTACATTTAAACAATTATTATTGTTCCACTGCTGGGCACCGGCCCTCTTATTTGAAATGGATTAGGCTCAAAGGCAGATCCAGCTTTCAAATCAGGGGGTCCAATTCGATAAGTCTAATTAAAAGAGTATTTTGACCTAAGGTAATGGGGTTCATGACCCCCCCCCCTAGATCTGCTCTTTATTAGGCTATAGTCCACCACCTACTGCGGATTGAAAGAATTCACACGCCATCACAAATTCCATCAAGCATGCAGGTTTCCTCACGATGTTTTCTTTCGCCATCTAAGCGTGTGTTCTGACATAACTTCCGAAAAGTCAGTAGTGTCTTGACTTTGAATTCGAGATATCGAGACGTTTGACTTTACAGTCCATTGGTCTTACTACTTTACTGAGTTATTACAACTAATAATACCTGAGTATTTCTTTAAGTCAATGTAGGATACAATTAGAAATGGACTGCATGCCCGTTTGAGTCCATCATATGCCGATTTAAACTAGCTTCATCACAGCCGTACGTGAAAATATTAGGACCGCCGTGGCCAGACCTTTATTTTTATGTTATTTTGTTAAACTTCATTAAAGCGTAGACATTTTCTCGCTCCAATATAAGCACCGGTCGGTTCTACCACGTTTTAATTCGATTATAGTGCTTGACATAACGACATTCAATTGTTAATCAACAGATAAATCTTTGTTAATCCGTTTATTAAGTTACAATTCAAGGAAAATGGTAAGTACAGAAATACTTTTATTACAAGGATTTTAACCGCAATCTGTCGGAGATAAATTCAGAGAAGAAAGAAATAAACTGCTTTTTAAATGAAAAGTGTTTCTATAAGTGAAAAGCTTACGCTCTTTTTTACCGAAACAGTTCAAGAAAATACGAAAGTCACAAACGATTTTAATTAAATACTTCAGTTATGAAAATTCCGATTTAACGGTCGCTTAATTGATTTAATAATTTGGTGAAATTGAGATGATCCTCGAAATGATTGTAACCAGACTTGCTGGCCAAAGAAAACCCATAAAATCTCCTTTTTTCAGACTTCGTACACGGATAAGGGAAGAAAACCGGAAGAAGGGCGGTTTCTTGCTTTCGATCATCTGACGTTTTGGGTGTCCAATGCAAAACAGGTAACATCAGGGCTGTGTGTATTATTTTGTAGACTTTCATTTTGGATGTCAGACGTGACATTATTGTATTTCATCCTCGTGGCCTATCTCCCGAGAGAAATGCAGTACAGAAGTTTTGCGCTGGAGAGCAGCTTTTGTTCAACTACTGACCTTCTTTCTTCCATACTATTTTTCACATTTTCCATATTTTATTTAAAGGCTCCAAAGAAAGCTTTAATGGCCGTTAATATGGGGTAAAAATCATTAAAAAAAACTCTGTCAGAGTAAACCCATCAGCAAATAATCAATTTCATAAAAAAAACTATTTAACTACAATGTAAAACGGACCTAAGTTCTATTTACGAAATAATTATTGTTTCTTTACAGGCAGCCAGCTACTATGTGACGAGGTTTGGTTTCGAGCCATTAGCGTACAGCGGATTAGAGACAGGTTCCAGAAAAACAGCTTCTTACGCCGTCAGAATGAATAAGGTGAACTGGTACATATTCTATAGACAAGTTTTGTTATTTGCGTCTATTAATTTGTGCAAAATATTCTTAGTTTTATTGTATTCATTACGTTATTCGCATAGTTTTATAAAGTCGTTTGACAAATACCTTTTACTTATCAGGGATTTGAGATTGAGATTTGGATCAACCTATTTATATTGATTTGGAGACTATGTTGACATGGTGGATTAAAGCCTAGGACAATTTAATCCAATTACCTAACGCTGCAGCTGGTCGCCCAACCGATTTTTTTATAGACTTTGAAATATATAAATGGACTAACTATCGGAATTGTACAGGTTTCACCTGTCTATTCATATTTTTAATTTTCAGGCTTTATTTTTAAGGTCTTACCGCTCGCAAACAGATTCCTCATCCAAACTCTAACTTGCTATATGTAGGTAATATCAGTTTGGCACTCATAGAATTTACAACTCATCCATTTAATGAACTAATATTTAATGTGGTCCAAATATAAAATCGGTTTTCAAGTCACTAGGTTATGTTACGATTGCAGATGCTGTTAAAAACATTCTCAGACCGTGCACAATACATCCAAGAACTTGTTTACTTATGCTGTTCACGTAGCAAGACTAAGGATTCACTTCGGAAGTGTCAAAAAGTTTTTCCTTCCTCCAGATCATCTTCGTGTTCCAAGCTCAATACGATCCTGAAGAGACAGACTTCACGAACGAAGTGGCGTATCACGGCGACTTCGTCAAAGACGTGGCTTTCCAAGTGCAAAACCTTGACTATATCCTGGATTACGCGAGGAAACAGGGCGCGGTGGTCGTGAAAGAGCTGTGGCAAGAGGAAGACGAGTATGGAATTGTCAGAATGGCTACTGTAAAGACGGTGAGTTTGTGCGTTAAATAGCTTTTTTAGGTAAGGCCCCATCAGAGACACGAGGGAACTCGGCTCCTCGACTTGGCGGTAACTTAGGCTATTTAAATCTGAAATGTACCCTAGGCGTATCTGTAATATAAAACTATTGTATTCTATAACCTAAATGTAGCAGGTACTATTGACAATAAGGAATTTGTCACTGTTGCTGCTTACTATCTTGTTGATCACATTGTATTTAAGACAAAACTGTCAACCGAAGATAGATACGAGCTGAGCCACTTATTTGATTCAATAAAAAAAGAACCGAATAGCTGTATTTAATAAAACTTAAATTTGTATGACAAGGTGTGCTGAATAAACAGCTTCTTTTTTGTCAACAGTACGGTGACAACACTCACACTTTAGTGGACCGATCCAAATATCGGGGCCCGTTCCTGCCTGGATATCAGTTGCTGAATAGCGACCCAATCAATAAATTCCTGTGAGTAATAATAATGACCTGGATATGCCCGTATATCTAAAATACTAAATTAATCTTGTACGGTGACAGTGAACACATTTGGTAATCGTTATATCTAAGGCGCAAGCGCATCTTTATTTTTTGTTCAGTCGTCATGGACATGACTTAGTCTTTAGTCTTGTGAATCGTTCAAGTATTGTTCTTCTATCGTTTGAATCATGAATCCAAATCACTACACTTTGGCTACAAAAAAGAATTATGTTGATGGAGAAGAAAAATTCGGCATCACCGATATAGGTAACATTCATTTCACACAATGTAATAATATCTAAGTACGTAAATACCGTTGTCTTTTAATTAATGAAAGGCATATAATGTTACCTAGGACTAAAACTCTCCTTATTTTGTATACATATAATTCTTATCATTCCTCTCTTACAGCCCAAAAGTGGAGATCAACTTCATCGACCATGTGGTGGGCAATCAACCGGACGGCTGTATGGAGGAAGCTGCATCCTGGTATGAACGGTGCCTGCAGTTCCACAGGTAAGAACCCAAGGATCAAGCTTCTCTTTACTTGTACCTCTGAAGAACGAGAATTGCTGAGACTTAGGGAGCTTAACAGAGCTCGTTATGGGTACTGACAGCGTAGAAATTCTGTATGGTGTCAGTGTAGTTACTCTTGTATGTATTTTAACAAACCTAAACGCTTCCTTGTTTTGTGTAAATGGTTTCTACAGGATCGGCAACACTTCTGGTGTTGCAGATGTCCATGGGCGGCGGTAATCACTTACCATCAGGTGAGCCTCCTGCCCGTTTGCCCCCTTATGTCCATATAAAAACGTCCTTAAACTACGTTAACTGCTTATTATAGACAGGCTGTAAGCTAGCTTACCATTCTCGTTGTATAAAAAATATATAATTTCCTGACCTCATAAAAACATTATCCAGTCTTAGGAAGCAGCAAAAAGTAAAATTCCTATTCTTTTGTCTAGATTCTGGTCAGTAGACGACAAACAGGTCTGCACGGAGTACTCCGCTCTCCGGTCCATTGTCATGGCGAATTGGGAAGAGACTGTCAAGGTGCCCATTAATGAGCCAGCTGCTGGTAAGAGGAAGAGCCAGATCCAAGAATACGTGGAGTATCACGGCGGGGCAGGTGTGCAGCACATCGCGATTAACACTGAAGATATTATTAGTGCTGTGAGTTCTTCCATTACCTTCTTGAAACGCTACCCCACAGTAATACCTACCTAGGATTATCTACGGTTGACACCACGGTAACATTCCATTGCATGTGAAATGATTTGTTGTTTTCGATACAGTATCCTAATATTTTACAATCGATTTGGTTTGCGTACAGATTACATAGATGCTTGTACGTTTTGGTGGGTACGTAACATGTTATATTTAACCATATCCATAAAAGACAAACGTAAGATATCATCACGCCTGCTTCCATAAAGAGCAGAAGTATAGGTGCCAAAGATTTTAATTTGGATTGTGATTTTGAAAGCCACTAACACTTTGCTCGACCAATGGTCGAGCACTGATAGTGGCTTTCAAAAAAAAAATATATCACGACCAATGAGGCCGTCAAAAAGTTTTTAATCAATTTGCTTTATAGATTGAAAACCTCCGCGCACGTGGTGTGGAATTCCTCTCCATACCTACGAAATACTACAAGCTCATCCGCGAGCGTCTGCAGCAGAGCAAGGTGAAGGTGGCTGAGAGCATAGACACGCTGGAGCGACTGAACATACTGATAGACTACGACGATGATGGTTACCTGCTGCAGATCTTCACGAAGAACACCCAAGACAGACCTACCTTGTTCTTGGAAGTTATACAGAGGAGAAATCATAACGTACGTGGCGTTTTTTATCTTTGATATATTACTAAAGATTTGTAACTGAAAGAGAAAATACTACGGCTACGGGACAGTTTAAAAAGTAGGTCAAGCAGCCAGTCCAACAAGTACGTCTTATGGAGAAGCAATATGGCCTACTTTTTGGAACTGTGCTTCTTGTTTTTGACAATCATTATTCAAAAGTACCTATAATATTGGTTGTCTCGCTGCTGGACTCGGTTTCGCAAGAGTTTCAGTTTTTTAGCAACCATTTTAATCGGTTGGCAAACACAAAATCTCTTAGGCATGCAGGTTTTTGACAATGTTTATTTCAAAATGACAGACGAGAAGATTTGGACTTGATACCTATCAATTCTTTATTCTTAACAGCCCGTGATGTTATATCAGATGACTACTTACAACTTTGTCGTCCAGGTGGGTCAACAGAAATGTTTTTTTTTTTTTAATATCTTTAATTTTTTTCAGGGTTTCGGCGCTGGCAACTTCAAGACGCTTTTTGAATCAATAGAATTAGAACAAGAAAAACGTGGTAACTTATAAATAATGGTTTCTTGTTCATTATTTTTTAATGATCTATGTTATTTTACCTTTTTATCAGCTAGAGGTCTGGTTAAATTAAAATTAACCCTGTGAATTTCTTTTCAGCAATTATTAATGTGAACTTATTTCTATAAAATCATGTAATAATTAGGATACGTTTTAATATTTTAAGACAATAAGTACAAAATACAATATGTACCTAACAAAGAGGCCATTTTATTTGGAATATTTAACTATATAAAATATATCCATAAACTGATACATCGATCTCTCGAGACCTCAGTAGAAATCGTAACGTATCGAAAATACGAATCTTAAAATAACGTGCAATTTTTTCCATATACGACCTAATGAAATAACCTCTTTCCATATACGACCTAATGAAATAACCTCTTTCCATATACGACCTAATGAAATAACCTCTTTCCATATACGACCTAATGAAATAACCTTTCTAATTAAGCAAACGTCTTGTGGAATAAAAAATACGGCGAGATTTTCGCTATATCTAAAGGTAAGAATTTTAGCTGCGTTTTGCATAATCATCATCATATCAAACATTAGACGTCTACTGCTGGACATAGGTCTCCCCCAAGGATCGCCCCGCGTTTTGCATTAAAAGAAAAATATATCTAACACTTTAAATTAAAATTTTTGCAATATTTTTTGTAAATAAAACTCATAATAAAAAGAGTATCATTTTATTGAAATACCGTTGATTAACATGATACATTTCCGTCATAAAACGTCTTTAGATGTTTATACGAGTGCCAGCGTATTTACAAAAAACACGTGTATTTGTGAAAAAAAATGCACATAAATCCAAAATGACGCGTATTTATCAAACGCGGAATAAATATTAATTATTCACAAAATTGTAGACAGCACCAAAATATTTAATTGGCGGTATATAGACCGGTTTGATAAACGAAAATAAATATTTATATAACATTAAATATTGTCACTATGTCTTAGAACGCCATGGTCGAGTATAGGCGACAAATTGAAATATGCACATCTCCATTGTCGGTAGGGAACGACAAAGTTGCGGATACATTAATTATCATCTGTCGCCTATACTATGGCGTTCAAATAACCATAGTTCCTAATACCCTAATTTTGTGCAACTGTCGAAATATTCAGTTTATGTTTTTTTTATTATGACGATTTACGTTTAAACAATTTTCGACACTATAATCTTGATAGCGAAAAGGATAATACAGGAATGTTTTGTTTTGTATTTCGATTTAGTTACTAGTCATCAAATAAATAACAATAATTTATTTTTATTTGATTACAATAAGGTTTATTTTCGCATATCAATCCGTCATAATTAGTACCGACTCACAAAACCCGATGGACATAACAAACATCAATAAAATGTATGCAAAAAGTAACACATAATTGCACAGTACACGGCGTAGTTCCCCTCTCCATGCTCCCACCGAAGATACCCGAAGATAGCCGAACGCGACTTACATCGGGCGTTTCAGCCAATAGTCGGCTCATGTTCTGAAATCTCCACTCAAAAGTGCGCAGGAGTTATCATAATAATTATGTCTATAATCAATTACGTCACAGACTTTCAAGTCAATTTGTCAATGTCCTATTCACATATATTCATTCGTTCTTAATTCCTTTACATAGAGAGACCGATTAATGAATATTATGTAATTATGCAAATTAAGTTTAAATAGTTTAGTCGACTGACATTGTTAACTTGCGAAATTATTAAATAAATTTTAAGCTCACAGTCACCAATATAAGCAGTATTTAAATAAATATAAGGTATAATTTCGCGTGAACGAAATCAGTCGTCTCATACGTCATTTAAATTATCATGTTCCACATCAGATCTCTTAATCGAATTTTTGGTATTACAATAGATTTAGTATGTATTAAGGCTAGATACTTGCAGCAAGTGGCTAATAATTATATACAGTACCTGCACATATAAATGATCTGGAATAAGCGATTAAATTTCCATTGCAACAAAAATATTCTTCTACACTTTTCGATGTATTTTACCATTCTGAAATCGACTTAGTTTCCATACTGTTAAGTTGATATTTTGTGTGTTCAAGTAAGTTCGTAAACAATTTGCAACCGACAGCGTGCACTACCAATCAATCAATCGATACAAAATGGTATTGGACATACCATTTTGTATCGATTGATAGATTACTCGCTAGCAAAAAACACCACTAAATCAGCAGGCACTAAGTTGCAAATTGTCTGCAGAGTTAGCGTGCCGACTTTTGTGATAGTTAGCCGCTCACTCAAGTTATATCAGCCTTAAATGTTAGTGAAACAGTACAATATTGATGTTATTAATTTATTGATCACTAATCAAATGCGTTATATCGCTTGTAATAACACAAATCTTACAACTTTGGACAAACGACAATACCCATAAGGAAATACTCGGAATTTAACCTAATATTACCTAACTGTCTACAGTCTCTGATATCATGGGAGTCGGGTGTAGGTACATTTGTGTGGATTTTTGTATATTTTCGAGCTTTTCAGAACCTAGATAACTGGTTAAATATATGCTTCCTTTAATAACAATATATTAGTCACGTATATGTGTATATCAAAATCTTAGATTGGGTTGTTTAACCTTCAAGAAATCGAAAAGTTCTGTAGCGGTCGAGCTCAAATTTAGATAAGATATAAATTTCAAAAATATTTTTGTCTAGGTGTCAGGAAGATTGTTTTTATTAAACGGTTTTATTTTTAATCACAATTTGTCACAGCGAAGCGTACAGGAGGGTACAGCTAGTAATTGATATAAATATTATTATAATATAAATTGTTTTAAAAGTTCTTATATTTTATAACTGTGCGAATTTAGTATCCAAACTACGTTATACGCGCAGTTATAAAATGTTAATAAATTTGACCCATTCACTGTCTCTCTCAGAATTTTGGGTTACGCGGGGGGACAGACTTCAAATTCTTTAAATAGACAGGTTTGCTCACGATGTTATCCTTCACCGTCCACTGAGTGATAATATTATAAACATATGCTATATAAATGCACAGACAATAAATTTTACTAGTCTTAGGCATAAAGAATATGTGATTATAAACTTTAATGGTAAATTCGAGACATAATACATTCGATGCATGGAAATAGCTGGTGTTTATTATTAATATAACTATGAGCATGTATATGTGAGTGAACATCTAATATAGGATTCATTTTAATTCTATAACAGATTATATATTAATTTATACACGTATACATATATTACGTATGTATTTATGTTTTTGTATGCCGTATGTGAGTATGGAAGACAGTAATATTAGATAAATATAACAATTATATTTACGCATACGTTCGTGTTTTAACGTAGCTAACTTGGCGGTTGATCAATTTTCACCCTAATTAATATACTCATAAGGTCCAACAGTCTTCAAATATGATACCTAATGTCTAGGTTTTCTTGGGACAACGTAGATTTGGTCTAGAATTTTGTCAGTAGGTAATAATTAAATATCGTCAATATCGAAATTATTATACCACATGGGTGCCATCAGGCCCGCCTGATGGTGGGCTGCCTAATTTAAATGCATACAATAAACGCGAGAATGTACAACGCGTACCTATATCTCATTATGTAATCATGTTGGTTCTGTCTATACTACGCTCAAGATGGGACGTTTTTTGGTGTTTTTGAGCTATTTTGAACCTTATCCCGTCCACACAAAGGTACCCATACTAACTTCCCCGCACCCCTTTTACGCGTTGTCCTCCCGGTCAGGCTCGACGTCCGCCGGCTCTACGATCTCGAAGTCTCGATCCGTGGAGGATCGCTGACTGTTCTCTGATTCGGATTCCGACTGCTTGTCGGCTGGCGGCGTTGCCGTGTCTTGTTCAGACCTGCGAACGAACCTGATATTACTATTAGGCTTTAATTGAAGGTGATTCTTAGGAGAAAATAGGCCGTTAGCATTTCTTCAAGAAAAGTATAATATGTCATGGTACAATTTTGAAATCAACCAATAATTTACTCTAATATAATTTGTTATTTTTTTTTCATTATGGACTTTCCCTACTACTGTCATTATGAACACTTACAAGTTGATATTTTGGATTTCAATTACTAGATGACCTCGGTGTTTCTAACTCCCGGCCACGTGTGCATCATTCATTGTGTAATTGATTGACTTGTTTTATTGTACGTACAAGTAGCACTCTTCTAAGTACTAAAATGTACAACGTCCACTCTCAAATAGCTTGCTTATTATGTGTTTAAAGAAATTTATTTAAAAAAAGACAAAGAATGCCACTTGCATGATAATGGTATTTAACATTAAGTAAGACTTATTCTAATGGCCGTCGAAACAGTAAGTCAATAGTTACAAGCCTCAACCCAAAACTGGAAAATGCTCAACAACACAATCAGAAAGTTGAGATTTGAAACCACTGAGAGATTTAACACTTTTAATGTTAGAATGTAGTTTATTGAATAGTTGTGCTCCTTCAAAAGTTATACTTTTTTTGTGTATAGTTCGTACTTTTGGTAGTACCAGTAAACTTGGTCGCCTGAGACCTTTGAAATTTGTGATTTTTTACAAAAGCTATGTCAGTATGAATGGTCAATAATTTTCCTAGTATTATATATGTATGTATAGTTGATATTATGGAGGCATTAGCTCCATAATAAGCTATCTTTGTAAGCCACTTACTTGTTGTCGATGGCTGCATCGTCCGTCGTCTCAGCGGGCTCTACACTAGGCTCGGCATCCGGCTTCTCTTGCAACAGTGGCGCCTTCTCTCCTTCGTCGTCTGACAGCTTGTCTTTCTTGCGTTTCTTCTTGTTCTTCGATGATTTATCGCTGTCTGAGCCGGGGCGGTATTCGTACTGCAAGATTAGTTGTAAGTTTGTTTATTTATTTTCCTGTATATAGCTATTAACTGCTTACGATAGCACAGAATAACTAATAACTAGTGGTCGCCTATTGGTCGAAGTTCGACCATAATGAATGTATGTATTAGTTTTTTTATTTTTTAAGAATTATTTGCATTCTGCACTCTTATATATAAAATTCTCGTGTCACAATGTTCGTTCCCGTACTCCTCCGAAACGGCTTGACCGATTCTCATGAAATTTTGTGAGCATATTGAGTAGGTCTGAGAATCGGCCAACATCTATTTTTCATACCCCTTAGTGATAAGGGTTGTCCACCAACCCCTATAATGTGGCAAAACAACGTTTGCTGGGTCAGCTAGTAAACTATAAGTGTGGGAAATTTCATACTTCTCCGTAGGTACAAATTTTTTGCTTCACATATTTATAATATATCTAGATACTACGCAAATAATACTTAAAATATAATGTTTTAAAATTAATATAGTGAATATATAAATTCAACATAATTAAAAGCCCTTAACAACATTGCACCGTCGATTCCAAATATCTCCGTTACACGGTACTCACTTTGTAAAGCGGCCAGAAGGAAGCGAAGAAGCCTACGTCCTCTGTGAGGTTCGGCAGCAGCCACAGGTGGTGGCGCGACAACGTGATCATCCACACCAGACAGAACACGACCACCCGCAACACTGTCAGGCCAATAATCGTCACCAGGAAGCCAGCCGCCGCGATACTTAGGTAGTATACGCCTTTTCTGTAATTAAATAATGTTGGCAGTGAATTTCGGTTCGAAAATTACGCATTGCAGGTATAAAATGGTTTTTTATAAACTATAAAACATTGCCTAGACTTCTTTTTTTCCTGTGCCGTGGGTGCGTTTACAAACACTGATTTTGACATACACAAACGGTCGGTCCGGTCCCAAACCCGGTGGTCTGGGACCTGGGACTCAACCGACAAGCATTTACTCCGTGCAGGGATCGAACCCTAAATCAAATTAGTAAATGATGACGAAACAAAACGATCATCTAATTTTACAGAGAGAAACTAACATTTAGTGGTTATTTACAGTATTCAATACTTAACTTATATTGCCGACAACGACTTTCAATTTAATTAAAATTATTCATCAATATATAGAGGCTTGCGTTACAGATACTATACAGTTGATAATTTGGTTACGTAGTACTTGAACGGGCCCCATACTCTATCGGAATTCGAGCCAAAAACCCTTATGCTGTGTTAATCAGGTCATGTACCCCCTCGTTACCTGACAGTGGCTGGCCAGAGCGGGAACATGCAGACGGTGATGGTGCCGATGACAACGAGGATCCCGCACAGCCAGTAGTACCACGGCTTCGGGTCGTAGATCCACACGTACGCATCCAGCGTGTCCAAGAACACTTGGTCCATGTGCATCTCTAGACGGATCTTGCGCTTCTTCTTCTCTTTCTCTTTAACTTCTTTTGTGTCCTGTGAGAGTGGACATTATATCAAACAAATAAATAAAATTTAAGTGTCTGTTTGGTATTTCAAATTAACAGCTTTTCACTAAATGCATATTAAAGAATATACGGAAAAATCTATCTTTTTTGTCTGTCTATTTATTTCTTTGTAAAAGGTACTTATTTTGACAGATCTTTCACTCGCAGATAGCTAATGTTATAAGGATTAGCTTAAATTAAGAAAACGAAACGAATTAGGGTTCCGCGGGATTAAGACCGGGTGACTTAAGAACGCGAGGGCGGGGAAAGTGAATGAATAAGAAAAATCTTTTTCCGTTAAATTGCACGCGGGTGAAGTCGCGGGAATCAGCTAGTAAAAAATTGTATGCAGCACTCTGATGTTGAAAGAAATTTTCAAGTCGGACTGGTAGTTCTTGAGCCTGGCGCGTTCATACAAATAAATGTTTCTATAATATAGATACCTTTCCTTCGCAGGCACTGGCCTGACTCTTTTCTCCATCTTTTTCATCTCCGCTTTTACTTGATTTCTCCAGTTCCTTTTTCTTAGATTTGCCTTTCAGTTCTTGCTCAGATACAGGAACCTGAAATCGGAGTAGAGAATTAATTGTATATTTGTATAACAAAAAGGTTATATTTCCCATACATCCCAAAAACAACATTGGTAGTGGATGTAAAATACGACTCTAAGAGGCAAAAAAACGCCAAAACTGAACAAAAGCCTGCTGCTTGGGTTTTTATTTTATTTTGATTTTTACCTTTAGGTAAATAAACTGTATATCGCCCGCATCCCATTTGATGCGTTCCAGTGACCTTTACCGGGTCCTCTGTTTGTCTTACACTACGTTTACTGTTGCATGATCTTCACTCAAAAATAACCTCTATGGTTGTTAACTCAATGGATGTTTGGACGAAATTGCTTTTAACGATAAGACCGCCAGTTGTATTTTATTACTCTCTGTATACATATTCCATATTGTTGTCTTTTTGGTGTACACTAAAGAGTAGTCTAACTATCTATATTTGTTTGACGACCTGATTAGCTCAGGGGTAGTTAACGCTGCCTGCTGTGCTATAATAATAATAATAATAATTTATTGTGGAACAAGAAACATTTACAAACAGATTTTTATTGAAACGAAGATAACAGCAAAAGTTTTGCAACTGTGGCGCTGTTATCAACGCCCATCTCCAGGGAAGAAGCTAGGTTGTTCCAGATACAAACATATTTTGATAACAATATTTTAAAAGGTTAACAAACAAATGGGACCCGGGTTCGAATCCCGTTAGGGACAAATGTTTGTGTGGTGAGCATTAACATTTGTTTCCGAGTCATGGATGTATCTATGTATAATAAGTATGTATTTACAAAAAAAAAGTATATATGTAGTATATCAACCTTCTAGTATCCGTAACACAAGCCTCGTTGCTTACCACGGAACTAGATGGCGCTGTGGCATAATGTCCAGACATATATATTTTTTTATTTGTGTTTAAAAGGGGTATAGCAATAAAATTGCATTCGTCTCTTTCAATATGGCGGTCTGTCAAATTTATTTCGTTTCGCAACGCTGCAATGGACCAATTGAACGAATGATTCCGTAACGGCCTTCAATGAATTCACCTATAGATAATATCCGGTACGGTTCGTATCGGTTATCAACTTTACGACTCAAATTATTGCCTTGACACGTGTTTTGCGTCATTATCTCCGTCTTATCGGTACACGTCAGGCGAACTCGCTTTGGAGGTCAGTCCTTAACTTTGAATTCGAATTACGTAGTTTAACACGGAATTTTCTATAAGGCACTATTAGGTCCTTGCTTCTGTCTACACTAATTCAAGTTCAATTTAATCCATTGGAGTTTGTTGATTCGTAAAAGGTATTTTGCTATTTTGGGACCATTTCTTCTTTCTATACTTGAAGTCGAACACTTAGGTCCTCGCATCTAAGTTACCCGCGTATAAATATCGTGTTGGATCATTGAGATTGAGAGTCTGAGAGACTGAAAGAGTATTAATTGTTGATAAAAGTAAGACCGGTGCCCTGAACTCGCTGCTCGGTCTTAACTGTGTATTTTCTCTCGATATTATTGTGAAGTGATAAATTGTTATTTAATCCGAATTAAGATAATATGTAGTGCAAAACAATGATCATTATGTTTGTGCTTGCAATTAACCCTGATGATGCCCACTAAATTCTTAACCACTAATGACGATGTCAACAGAAATAATGTTTCTCCGACATATATATTTTTTTGTAAATACATACTTATTATATATAGATAACTCCATGACTAGGATACAAATGTTGATGCTCATCACACAAACATTTGTCCCTACCGGGATTCGAACCCGGGACCCATAGCGCAGCAGGCAGCGTTAACTACCGCTGAGCTAAACCGGTCGTCAAACAATCTTTGAAGCGAATATTATCTCAATCGGTGGAGAGCTTTTCGATATTTTGAATCATACACAAATCAACTTAATAATATAAATAATAACAATGCTTTCCTTGTTACCTTCTTAGCTCTGTGAAACAGTTTGTGTAATAACATTTGGTGTAAGTAGTCTGTCACTTCGTGTCTGGTCGTGAAGATTGGATTCTTGCCTGTCGCCCATTTTGATGTAAGCAGTGCGTCTACTGCTTTTGTGCCTGGAAAAAAAAATACAGTCTTAATATATGAAAAACAGACTTTTTCTGAAGTCTTATATTGGTCTATAAGATCAATTTCACTAGAATTGTCAGTATTAAATTGATATGACGAGAAATATTTATAAAGTTATGATCGAGTTCATTGGCTTGCTACTAGAAACCCGTTTTTGTGATAAATAACTCAAATGCCGTTGTAACCTACATCTATAACATTTTGCTAATAAATAAAATTAACACCATATCGAGAATTATTGGTGAGTATTCCACAGTCGCTAGGATTGGGTTATTCGTTATTTGTTCCGCTATAGTGTCTCCTTCTTTAGAAGTTTCTAGATCTACGTTTCAAATGGCATATTACTAAAACCTCAAACGCATTCTAAAACTACTGTAGCATTAGTTCATGTCGACATTTTATTAAATGAAATTGCTCAAATAATGAACTTAAAAAAGCTTTCATTCTTTTCTTATTTCTTTCGAATTGGATTACTTTGGATGTATACTGACCTCGAGAGAAACAGTTTAAATTGAGAAGTATATTCTCCTCCTTTATGTAGAGTCCGTTAAAAATAAGCCATTACAATTCTAGCTATTTTCTAACTGTTGTGTGTTACCACAGTAAAAAAAGGAAACTACACAACTACACTAGGATTTCCCCTTCAACAAATACTCAAACAAACACAGATCTATAGTGTTAGAATTACCTATAACCTACTGGTGCATGCGTCACGATTAATTAACATTTTACCTCAACTTTTATTAATGATTACTTTGACATTGACTATTGACAATTTATTCGTATACCTACGTTTTATCAGAATAGAGTACCTACCGTAATGAAAACCTATATATTTTATCAGAGTATTTGTTGATTCTATTGCCGGATTTTTCAACATATGAAGTTCTTGCAAGCGTGCAACTAAAGTTTAGTTAAGAGCAAATATTTCTTCTGAGTAGGAATCGAACCGAGCCGAAGAATATTGTCTATTGCTTAGCTACTGCGATAATCGTATCGTCGAAGTTTTTCGAGATTTCCAAATACAAGGAGTTCATAAGAACGCAGTATACTTATTGAAAATACTGATTTGGAAAATAGCTTCGCGATACCATTCATTGAGTAACTACCAGCCAAATATACCCGCAGACGGACTAAAATACTTTATCGTTTACACTGTGTACGAGTGTATATATGTATACGAGTGAGTATACATATTATATCGATGTCTCATGCCCTTTATAACAGTCATGGTTGTCGGGGACTAATTTACCATGAACATGAACGCGGCGAAGGTTAGGTCAGATTAAATTTAAATATTAATTGTGAAGCCGGTTTTACAATAATTTTAGTTAGAAACTGCCTCGTTGGTCGAGTGGTCGTACAGAGCGACTGCCGAGCAAGAGGTCCTGGGTTCGATTCCCAGGTCGAGCAGTGTTATTGGGTTTTTCTATGAAATACTCAGTAGCAGCTCGGAGTTTGGATTCGTGCCCGGTTAATGGCAATAGGCTCGCCCCCTATTACATGGGACCTAAAACATACCGGCGAAATGTGGGTGTAGGTACATTAGTACACCTCGTCTGCCTGACCCTTGGGGACGACAGGCGTGATGATATATTATTTTTAGTAAGATTCGGAGCCAATTTTACTTAGCATTTGTACTTTAATTTTGAGCAGATATAGATAAACCATGGTGTGATATATGACAATATACTCAAATGTTCCTCAATTTCAAGTACAGGCACAGAATAAAAATTAGGTACCTAGTTTTTGACCTCCAATTTCGGTAGAATTAGGTATTCGTATTGGCCATAATTAAAATAAATGCAATTATTTAACCTACCTGTCGCGTCTATGAATAATGTATATGTATTTACACATTACAACATACCTATTTATGTAGTGTATTACCCAAAGTTTCCGTAACACAAGGCTCGTTGCTGAGGTGTTTAACAATGCCCGGAAATATTATTAAAAAATAAAGCAATTTCATATAGTTTCCCGCAAATTGTAGGTAAATAATACATAGTCATACTAATATATTATGTATTGTAATCGCGACACTAAAAAACTAAACTCAATAACATTCAAATATTTGCTGACTATTTTTCGGGACACCTCAACTCATATGATTGATTTAAATTAGTTTGTAGGTATATAATTCTTACCATAACACAGGAATTTCCTAGCATGGGGTTCATTAATCTATTAACTTGTGAATGTTCTCGTTCTTTGTTGAGCATTGCCAGCATCTTAACTTTTTGTACATAGGTCCTTTACTGCTCGTGACAAATTTAATAAACATTAATCTTATATATTAATGTTTGACGACCCAGTTAGTCCAGCGGTAGTTAACACTGCCTTCTGTGCTAAGGGTCCCGGGTTCGAATCCCGGTAGGGACAAACGTTTATGTGATGGATGAGCATAATCATTTGTATCCGAGTCATGGATGGCGCTGTGTGTAATAATGTCCAGGAATATTATATAATATTCCTGGACATTATGACACACAGGGCCATCTAGTCCCGAGCTAAGCAACGAGGCTTGTGTTACGGATACTAGTTGGTTGATATACTACATATATACTTTTTTTTTTGTAAACACCTGCATATTATACATAGATGCATATATAAAAATCTCGTGTCACGGTGTTTGTAGCTGAACTCCTCCGAAACGGCTTGATGGATTATTACGAAATTCTGTACGTATATTTAGTAGGTATGAGAATCGGTCGTAGGCTATTTTTTACACCCCCAAATGTTAAGGATGTCGCTCACCAGTTTTCTTTTTCTTTTTTTTGATCAATTATTTTTATGTACTTTTTTATGATTTGACTTAAAAAATACTTATAACCCTAAATTTTCATTCTTCTACCACCAACCCCTATAATGTGGCAAAACAACGTTTGCTGGATCAGCTAGTATTCATATAATATGCAGTAGTAGTACGTTACAGCCTCGTTGGTTGGTACAGTGCGCCTGCCGTGCAAGAGGTCTTGGGTTCGATTCCCATGTCAAGAAAAGTGTAATTGGGTTTTTCTATGAAATTCTTAGTAGCAACTCGGTGTTTGAATTTGTACCCGGTTAATGGCAATAGGCTCGCCCCCTATTACATGGGACTGAACACATACCGACGTAACGTGGGTGTACATTAGTACACCTCTGCCTAACCCTTCGGGGACGTCAGCCGTGATGGTATGTAGTAGTACGTAGCTCACGGTTACAAACGAAAATAGATACCTTTTTTACATTATTTACCATTTAAAAAGATGATATTTTAGTATCGGAAGTTCTCCAGTAAGCTGTGAATACACTCGGCGCAACATAAAGGAAATGCATCACGTATTTTGGCAATGTGCCACGGACGTGTCCAAATTTTATAAATATTTTTATTTATTTATATACATGTATAGGTCTTATATTTGGTAGGCGCGTTATACTCTATGATATCAACGAACTATCAGTTAGGTGACCTTTGGCTTTTGGCTGACCTAGCTTCTTCAGAAGTGTTTAAGAAATTATAATTTGATTGATTAAATTCAATGACGTAATATAGAGTGGGTTTTTTATGGTGATAAGGGGGCAAACGAGCAGGCGGCTTACCTGATGGTAAGTGATGACCGCCGCCCATGGACATTTTTAACACCAGAGACTTGCAAATGCGTTGCCAAACCCATTAGACCGTTCAGGTTTCTTAAAATAGGGAGTTACTGAACTGACAGCAAACGGAATTCCCATGCTGTCAGAATAGTCACTCCCCCAATAAGCTCTGGTAACCTTACTCACTCGCAGAAAGACAACTATTGTTGATTCACTGCGGTCTTCTGTAAGGCGGAGGTACTTCCCCAGTCGGGCAGCTCAATTTGAGCGAGAAATCTCGCTATGCCCTACCTCCTACAAGGGATAACACGTTCCTCAGAATAAGTGGCTTTTCTTTATTTAGACGACCTGTTTAGCACAGCGGTAGTTGACGCTACCTGCTGTGCTATGGGTCCCGGGTTCGAATCCCGGTAGGGACAAATGTTTGTGTGATGAGCATCAACATTTGTATCCGAGTCATGGATGTATCTATGTATAATATGTATGTATTTACAAAAAAATGTATATATGTAGTATATCAACCATCTAGTATCAACACAAGCCTCGTTGCTTACCACGGAACTAGATGGCGCTGTGTAGTAATGTCCGGAAATATTTATTATTATTATTTATTTCTTATAAAACAATTTGGTACCAGTATGTTGTAAGAAATTCTCAGTCATAGTAGGTATAATTTTTAATTGCATAATTACATTGAATTACATAGGTACATTTCATAATTAGCGCTTTAAAGCAATTTACATAAGATGTCATTAGTATAATTAACCTTTTTTCTGATAATAAATAATGGTATACACATTAATATTATAGCTTGACATCTAATAACGTAAATGTACGTTTGAACTTCGAAATATTTTTTTGTCTTTTTTTGTCTGGGCAGAATAAGCTTGAATCGACAAGCTTACAAACTTCCCAGCCATATTACGATGAATTAATGCTAGTAAAAGTATGGATTCTGGCGACCAATTCCGTAGATCAAAATTTATTTTATTGTAAGCAGAAAAAAGTAATTAAAGCGCTCTGTGTACACAATGAGAGACCATTAAAAAAAATCTTTCACCGTCCGTGTGTTTTAAGAAATTAATTATAACTTTTTTGATTAGTTTATTTAAGCGACTCTCACTGCTGTGAAAAAATCTCTCTCAGATTGCGACGGTTCAGTTACCGTAGCCTATAGACGTTTGCAACACAAGAGGTGTCGCTTACCTGACATTATTACACAGCGCCATCTAGTTCCGTGGTAAGCAACGAGGCTTGTGTTACGGATACTAGATAGTTGATATACTACATACAGTATACTATTTTTTTTGTAAATACATACATATTATACATAGATACATCCATGAATCGGATGCAAATGTTGATGCTCATCACAAACATTTGTCCCTACCGGGATTCGAACCCGGGACCCATAGCACAGCAGGCAGCGTTAACTACCGCTGAGCTAAACGGGTCGTCACATACGCAACTTCTCACACAGACATGATATATACACTCACGCCTTTTTCCCATGGGGGTTAGGCAGAATCTACAGAATGCGACACACTACGATACCTGTATAACGTAACGTTGAGGTATTAATTATTATTATTATTCCGCAAAACACACTAGCAGCTAATTAGCTGGTGCGTATGTATCAAATGAGAGAGCTGTGGTAGCCTAGTGTTGTGACCGGTGGAATGACATGTCAAAGGTCTCGAGTTCAAACCCGGGCACGTACCACTGAGTTTTCGAAAGTTATGTGCGTATTTATATCACAAGCTCAAGCGGTGAAGGAAAACATCGTGAGGAAACCTACATGCTTGAGAGATTTGTCTCGATGGCATGTGAAGTCTGCCAAACCGCAGTAGGCTAGCGTGGTGGACTAAGGCCTAATCCCTCTCAAATGAGAGGAGACCCGTGTCCTCCAGCAGTGGGACGTTGATGGGTTGATGATGATGATGTATCAAATAACTTAGAGATGTTTTTGAAGCAACAGGAATGAAGCCAACATGAATGAACTTTACCAGTGAAATATTCCACGTGGTGGTTTAAAAACTTTGTCTTCTTTGTGGGCACGTTGGCCTTCAGCCATTTCGCGACGGAGTACTCCTCACTGGTCGCCTTCTCCGACTCGGGTACTTCTCCAAACTCCTGCAAACGTTGAAAAAAAAAACTAATTAGACTGTGATTTATTAGTTTGTTGTTCTGTTGTTAATAATACTGAACTACTTTTAATCACACTGTTTCTCTTTTCTACGAACATTATAATAGGACAGAAAATATTTAGACGGTTATTCAGAGTTACATTTACACGAAAATAGTCGCTATGTACAACGATGGCCCATAAATTCACGTAAAATATCAAGCAGACGATCTCAATTTGATAGAACGACATCTCAGGTGTAGGTAGAAAGAGACGTATTGAGGCGAAATTATCTTTAATTTGTTAAGAGGAAACATAGCACTTATGTAAATTTCGTAAATTTTCAACGCAATTCAATTACGTTGATTGATGGTTAATTTACATTGAAAAGCTCATGTTTTTGTCGAGTCTATGACCTAATTACTTTAGTATTTAAACAATAGAATCAGCATAGACATTACTACCTACCTACATTTCGACAAAATTCAATAAGGTTAGGTTATTAGTTGTCGAAGTCAACACTGAAAAACTGTTACCGATTTATGAGATTTTAAAATCTGTTAGACCTTGAATTAACCGCCTCGTTAGTATAGTGGTCACAAGTGGGACTGCTGACCAAGAAGTCTTGTTTCGATTCCCAGGTTGAGCAGTGTTATTTGGTTTTTCTAAGAAATTCTCAGTAGCAGCTCGGAGTTTCGATTCATGCCCAGTTAACGGCAATAGGCTCGCCCCCTATTACATGGGACCAAAACATACCGGCGAAATGTTTGTTATGTTATGTTATATAAACATTGAAGGAAAAGGATATTTAATATGACAGTAATAAGGGCACAAATGGCTCGATAAGCATAGAACTGTGGACATTCTGATCAATCCAGGGTCGTATAAGATACACAATCAACAATGAAGCTATTGCAAATACTGGCAATTAAATTGACGTCATTGTAATAAATGTTGTTCGTTGAAAGAGTATTTACTCGAGGCCAAATTTAAAGCTGAATTAGCAGGTGTATTAAAATAATAGAATATATAATTAATTATCAGAGATCGAAATGCGTATTGTATATGTAACTACATTTTGACGAAGTAATATAAGAGTGAATCTCGAGAAATCCCGGAACAATCAATGAGGTTTTCACAGGATTTCAGAAGAGTTGAATGAACTATTCATTGAATTTTTAGTGTTTCACTCAATTTTACGTACTCAACTCGAGAAATATTAACTTACACTATTGATCGTTTATGTCTATGTAACAGGTTCAGTACAACCTCTTATTCACGTCTTCAATTGAATCGAAATCAAGACCTAACCTAACAATCTATTAGTCCATACTTTCCCTTTCAAACCGTTCCTTTGTCCGTTAACTGTACTTGTACCGCTGCGCCTACGCAACGACATGCCTGTTCCATTTTTAAACGGTAAAATTGTTCCAATTTTAATTTAAGAAATCAGTTGTAAAAAGTTCACTTTCGATTTCGGATTCGGAATTATTAATTTTTACTGGCTTTTAAATTCCGTTCTAATTAAATTTTCACTTTTTTTTTAATAATTCGGCTTACTAGTTGTGTGTTCCAAAGGCGTAATTTTACTTACAAAAATAAAAACTGTATTCTTAATATAAAACTGCATTGATTATTACTTCAACATACTTTCGAAAATTTATCGATTTCTTGCATCAAGTTTTTAAAACGGGTAAAATCGAAGCAAACATTGGTGCGAAAAATAACACTATCGACGTCAGTACGCGGTGTTATATAATCTGGCCATGACTCTGGCCTTGTTAATGAACTTGCGAATGCCACCTATTTACTATTTATTACACCTACGTACAGTTGCAGGAAGATAGTAGACTAAATGTTTAGATAGTAAGCAATTTGTGAATGGATATTTGGGAGCCATGCTTCGCTCTTATTTACATTTTAAGAAATATGTCATTATTTTTAAGAGATTTGTTTTTTCGTCATAATAATGGTAGGTATTCATTTACACTAATATAATTATACTATACATTTATAAATACATTTTTGTTTTTTATAAAGACGTAGAAACTATAGCATATAAAAAATATGTAAATTTTAATGTTTATTTCATCATCATCGTACCAAATGTTTTGTCAGTTTATCCTTATAACAATTAGACCAATTTTCGACATAATTTACACGTCGACGTAATTTCCCACAATTTGGGCGATTTCCGAAAAGCCCAAATGTTTCTATACATATACACAATATTAAACTACCAGAGCCACAAAATACACAAATGATATCACTGAGTCATTCACATTCACTTTACATTTTCACAGAAAGTCACACTTTTTACATTCAGCGACCATTCACACACAAATAAACTTTATCTAGATTATATTAATCCTTTTTTCTACTTACAAAATCTCTCATAGTTACACGACACTACCGCACAACACACAACATAGGCCACAGTGACAGTTATAAGGCTGGGCAGTGCAGAACCGGTGAAAGTGGGACATTCGCCTACGGAACAAATTAATGGGAAACATAGCTTGGCGATTGTAAAAATAAAATAAGACATTGGAAATATGTGGAGTGATATAGAAAATATGTGTACGGATCGCTTACTGCTGTAACTGGGGCAATTTGTTAAAATGTGGTATCTATTGGGGTCTTAATGGGTTTTTTCTTTCGCTGTGTGTAAACACTGGCCTACAGTGTTTGAGAACTATTTCGCCTAATGATAAGAGACATATTTTATGGTAATTTGAATACCCGAAAATTACACTCGTCAGGTAAGGCAAAAGTGGGTTTAATATTAATAGTGCCTGGTTAGTGGCAATAGGCTTTCAATTTAAGTAATTGTCTTTCCAATTGCTGGGACTTACCCAACAATTGCTCTGATTTCGAGTCGGTAGGCCTTTTGCCTTTTACCTAGAGTAAGTAGGATGGCGTGTATAGACGTCGACGTAAAAAATAATATTTTACCTAACATTATTATTTGCTGCTACCAGCGTCAAAGCCACCATCCGGATCGTGATACAGTGCATTAGATTATAAATAAAACACGCTCATACCCATTTACCACAGCCGATCTGTTAATGAATCGCAATATAGTCGTAATTATATATTTCCATATTAATCACCATCACAGTCGGCTGTCAACTCAGAAATTGGGGATTGCGACCCCAGAGAGTTTTGCGATCTTGGTAAATGAAACCAAAGCACTACTACATCATGGATGGAGACTTTTCTAGGACAATATAACAAGAAACATATAGTTAGGACTAGTGAAGTGTGAATTCAAATGTCCTGAGTTCAATACTAAGGCACCAGTGACTTTTAAGATGTAACGTGCGTATTTATCACACTCACAAATGAATAAATCGTGAGAAGACCTATCTGCCTGAGATGTTCTCGATTTTAAAATACATAATTATGTTCGTACTGCTACATTTACCGAACTATCGGATCATTCAAGTCATGTCTACTCAACTAAGGCGATTAATATTGAATCGTATATCCATATTTTACAGGAAGCAAATGCCATTAGACTTCAGTAGATCGGAAACCTATTATTAGCAATAAGGTAAGAATAAAGAATAAACTGATTGTGAGGCAAAGCCACTTCTTCGACGGGACAGTGGTGTGCCTAGTCTAAGAACTAATGACATACCCGCCGAAAACAATTTGAGCAATCTTTCAGCTGCAATTGAAAATTTTTGTTACTCATTAACATATTGCACATATTTCATTATTCAAATTTAATTGTTATTTTCGAGTCAGAAGGTTCAAGACAATTGTTACGAAGTTAAATACTTATAACAATTGATATGTTGATAAAATTATTATACCCTAATCAGACAATAGAGTCGATTTTCCATTGCAATCTATACTAGTCTATCGTCCCTAGTTTAACACGTAAGTGCGGAACTAATTTCTATAACCGTGATAATTAAGACTCGGCACACATTTAGAACACTTAAAGTATAATGTTGAATAAAAACATAATAAAAGTTTACATAACATTACATTGTTCGTGTTCTAAATTATGATTGCCGATAAGGAAATCGGGACGACAGATATTTCTACAGCGAGCAAGTGGCTTATTTAAATATCACTGTAATAGCAAATTTTCAAAAGCGCGATTTTCTATATTAACTTGGGATCCTAGCAAACATTTTAAGAGTGGTGTGGTCTACCAACTTAACTGTAGTTTGACTAATTGGTTGGAAACAATTAATAAGCAAATTTAAATGCTCGTTTTAATGTATCATACTAAAGCAAATATATAGAATTGTCAATTTTTTATTAGTACTAATATTAACATAACATTAACATTTATTATATTTGTTCCTGTTAAAAAAGGGCAATAATAAAATAAATATATAAATATTGTAATCGTCATCTAGTTCCAAACTAAGCAACAATACTCAGTGTTTCAGATACTAGGTGATTGATAAACTACATAGTTCTTTTTGTAAATACATACATATTATACATAGAAATATCCATGACTCAGGTCAGTCATTTGCCCCTACAGGAATCTCAGCAAACCCAATAAAGCAGCCATTATTATAGGATGGATATGGGCCAAATAAAATATTTTTGAATTATCTGATATATCAATGATATTTGTGAATAGCTGATTGACAATTACATAATTATCAGGGCTTCAAATCAATAAAATAACATAATTATTTTCTTAACAGTCCTGTTATATGTACTTATATTTTTAGAACAACTTGTATTAGGAAATATCACTATTGCCTCAGAAACATTTAAATATTGTGGTCCAGTTCTGTTTATTATTTGTCTTTATTCATTGTAAGATAAATATTTTTTTATCAAATAAATCTCTGAGTTGAGCTGTAATACTTGTGATAACTTATCAGAATTTTGTAATTAATGTTAATAATATAATACTGAGCTGTTCCAAATAATATTATTATTATTTAATGGTTTTCAGATTTTACTAAATAGTTAAATATCACATTTGAAAGTGATACTTTCTTTCTAACATAGTATCAACAAAACATTATAATAAGTGAATAATGTATAGCGTTATGAAATAAAATTCATAAGTTAGAACTAAAAGTCAAGACTGGAGTACCAACTTTAAATTATTTCACACCTGTGCAAATGTGTTTCTGTCTAAATACATTTATTGTGTAGTGAATAACTACTATCAGAATAAAATATAGTCAAGGTGAATTGAAATAAATGATTAAATTCGTGTAAAAACTTGTGCAATAGTGGAAATTAACTTAATATATCAAACCTTTTTTCGCTGTAAACAAAAAGACAATTAATAAGCAGAAGCATGCAAAATTCTATTAACTATGACAAGTATAATTCGTTTAAATATTATTTGGGGACATATAAATGAAAATTAAAAAAAAGATCACTACTTTTAATAAAACTGTCATCAGTATAAAGATAGTACCTATTCTTTGACATGACACGAAGGTAACATCTGGTTGATAAGTAAATAATCATTGTAAACAAAGGATTCCCAAAATAAGCTGACACTGCGCTCTTACAATGACGCTGAAGTCGAAGAACTACGCATAAAACCCGTTGGTTTTCAGCCAGGCAATGAGCTAAACATAAAATCGAAATGGATGCGTCATTCGGTAAATACCACGCGCAATGGAATAACTTTGACGGAAAGTGGTCATTTCGAAACCGTATAATATCGTACCATACTTGGATATAATAGACATTACGAAAAACAGGAGAAAAATCTCTCGCAAAACGGGAAAATCAACACGCCGTATTCGCAATATGGAAACGTAGATGAAAACAACGATAGAGATTATTGTTTACGGTCCTTAAGTTTATAATAAAATCGACTTACCTCTTTACGCTTTTTTGTTTTTCTTTTGTCTGCCATTATAAATAAATTTTGCCAACGTAGTCTTGAATTCTTGATAGTCTGGAAATCTATTCGCTTTTCTTGTTTCTGATTCTGACGCTGACACTTTTTTGTTGACAGGTCACCAATTCACGTCACGAATTAAAGATGAATGAGAGGTCTATAGAAATGAATGAAATAAATATCAGTCACAGAGTATAATAAAATAATACAGTATATGTCAAAATTAGTCAATGAATGAATTTCAATTGCAATAAAACTTTAATAGCAAAATTATTAACGTAATTCTTCTTTCTTTCGCCTTATCCCGTTATTTGAGGTCGGTTCTCCTTGTTTGTCAATTATTAACGTAAATTGACACAAACATGATTTCTCACACTTACTTCCCAGTAAAAGAAATCGAAAGTAGAAATGAAAAGGAGGAGGAAAAGAGCCGATGATTGAGCCCCGTGCCGTTCAATAAAGGAGGTCTACGTCCAGCAATCCAGCAGATTTGGCCCTCTCTTTGAGGACTCTTGACCGTGACCTATGTGTACTGACGACAGACAAAATAACATTTTCACACAAAAAAACATTGTCGTATTTAAAAGTAACATTGCCTTATTATAACCTTAACTTTAACTGTAGTAAAATTAAAAAAAAAAAGATATGGTTTATTTTAAGGACAATTTATTTTTCATTAGATGCCTTTACATTTTTCTTCTTGAAAGCCTGTAATTCTCGATTTTATTTAAAAGGTTTTGTATTCTGATCTGACATATTGAAATGTCATCGTATGTCACAGGGACGTTGACTTTTACTTGCAAACATTACATTCATTGATCATTCGTAATGATTCGCACTCGTAGTTTCGTAATATTTCTTTTTCTTTTGATTTGATTACTCAGTGCCTACTTGGTATTCTATTCGAATCGTTCACTGGCTTCGCTTCTTTTACCAAGTTTGATTTGAAGTTCCATAATTTTCAAAGAACATTTTTTTGTGCGCTCTAATATTATTGAAAATACTGCGGCAAAGGCTAACTCTACATAAAGCCGCTATAGACAGCTCGGTGTCAATAATTCGCTAGTGGAATTACGTATCTTGTTTTAGTTTAGTACATGATCTTGAGTGATAATATACAACTGTATAATCCATTTGAGAATAAATAAGGATGGCTGATTCTAGAGTGAATGGACATCAAGTACATGAAGGTAAATAATATTTCTTTTTTTAATATTAAACAGTCTGTGTATTATTTAAATTTGCTTATATCTGGCAATGATAATAGCTATAAACGTTATTATTTATTTAATTAAGGTTTACCAACAGTTGTTACAGATGTAATAAAAATAGGGACATACAAGTATTTGTGTCTTAAATCTAACTGCACAACCAATTATAGGCAAACACCACATGTCAAATTATTTCTGTATCAACATTTAATACTTAATTTTAGAGACAAATTTATTATGAATGAACATCTACTAAATAAAGATTTTTTTTAATACAATAGTTTTTGTGTGTAATATGATAATACTGCAAGATTATCAAAAGGTAGTAATCAAATAAAAAAAAAAATCTCTAAGGGGGCGAAATTGGGGTTGAAAGTTTATATGGGAAGTTCATATTGGTTACAAAATAATGTTAACAGTTTAAGGGTATATTTGTTCCTTTAAACACTTCCTAATAAGACATTTCACATGCGGTAGGTAATCAACATAACATAATATATAAGTTTTATTCCTTTTTTGAAGTCATATAAAGTACTTGATCATATATAATTTGTGTAAATGTAATGCATTATTTTTTTCTTTTATTCATACATTAAAAAGTTCAATGACTACTTTTGGTAAGTTTAAAATTGCTAAGGTTTTTATGTTACTTTTTATCACATAATTATGTATATTAATAAAAATCTGACCACGTACTGGGAGACGCAGCGTGGGTATGCCCCCGGCATGGTAGACTGAGGACCTGGTAAAGGTTTCTTTGGGGTCACCTATGTCCAGCAGTGGACGTCTAACGGTTGATATGATGATAATGAATAAAAATCTTCCCAACACAAGGAATAATGGCACTGTATCATAGATGCATTCACCAAAAAAAATCTCACGTACACAAATATTTTATATCCAATATCTTTGACAACTTCAGTTTCGTTAAATTTGAATTCTTAAATAGTACTGCACATTTCCGAAAATATTTGTCAGGTTGAACCCAAGGTCTTTGCATACAAAGCGAATGGCGTAATGCGGCGTAATGTACGCTTGTATTCATTTAAAATGACCATTATTACGTAATTGATGGCTGCAAGTGCTCAATTTCACGTTTATTTTAATCTAGACATCAATATCAGACAGTCGTAGGTATTAAGTTGGAGTTCATATCTCCTTTTAACCTTTTGATAGCAATAGTATAATATGGCTGCAAACATTAGATGACGACGACCTGATTGGCGCAGGCTGAGCGATCGGCTTGAGCGTAGCAAATATTTGTACGATTAACAGTTAGTTGTTCCGGGCCTGAGTGTTTGTTTATGTGAACATTTGGGATTGTAAACGCACCCATGACAGAAGAAAATCCTCGCGTGGGATTCAAATTCAAATTCAAAATAATTTATTTCAAGTAGACCAGTATAACAGGTGCTTTTGAATTGTCAAACTAGTTGCACGGTTCCAAAAAGTAGGTCTATGGAGAAGAACCGGCAAGAAACTCCATAGATACTCTTTTAAATAAATAAAAATTACAATATAGGAAGTCAATTCCTTTACAATTTTAATTTGCAACATCAATATGAGAATAATGCAGTTTGATGTGAAATGTATGAACTATTCACCCAAGACAAAATAAAACGAAATCAGAATGCCACCGCATGTATGAGTCGACCAGCCACCACCGACAGCACCCGTTCACGAGTATGACGTGTGTATCAGCGTCGCTCTACTCAACCATGTTGTAGGGAATAAAACGACCCGACACACAACGCCGCCATCGGCAGGACATTTTAGTGAGCATGACAAGCTCAAACTGCTCGGCAACCTGTGGGCCATTTTTACATTTTACAAAAGCAACATCAAGGTCGACATCAGTCTCATATTTTACAGGCTACTTATTAATTAATTTAAAATGATTAAAAAAAATAATACAATCCCGTGAATATTGATTATCGGCTATTTAACCTACGTGAGTTCGGCTACCGCTGGATGCGACCAGATTCCGCTCTCTGTCCGTTGGAAAGCCTCAAAACCTCGACGGTCCTTATCCTGTTGTTGCTAGCTAAGGCCTCAAATTACTATAGTAATAAGTCGGTAACTTATCGGTTTACAACAATTATAAATATCGTTTATTGCTTTAGATAGGTTATGAACATTGAACTTCATTTTTATCAGTCAAATCAAGAACGATCTGGACTCTGATTGCCTTGGTCACAGGTCAGTAAATAGGTACTTCAGCTCTCACGCTAGGCACATGTAGTTTTAACTTTGAGTTCCAGGTTAGGATGTTGAAGGTACTAGTATGTAAGAGTCTAATTTCTGATATCTGTTTCTAGGCTTGGATTCAAATTTGCCTACTGTAATGTAGAATGAGTAACAAACATTGCCTTTCACATTTGTAGCAGTATTTTATTATGAATACTATAAATAAATAATTAGTAGGCCTTATTAGTCAGGTAGTATAGATATATATATATATATATATTTATTGCGATAAGGGGCAAACGAGCAGGCGGCTCACCTGATGGTAAGTGATCACCGCCGCCCATGGACATTTGCAACACCTGAAGGCTTGCAAATGCGTTGCTCACCCCTGCAGAAACCGTTTTGGTTCCTTAAAAAGGGAATTACTAAACTGACAGCAAATGGAATGCCCATGCTGTCAGAATAGTCACTCCCCAGCTCAGCTTTGGTAACCTTACTCACTCGCAGAAAGACAACTATTGTTGATTCACTGCGGTATTCTGTAAGGCGGAGGTACCTCCCCAGTCGGGCAGCTCAATTTGAGCGAGAAATTTCGCTATGCCCGACCTCCTAGCAGACCTCCTATAGATTAGGTATAGCCTAGTTTCATGCTCTATATCGCACTGAAACAATCGCATTTCTACATAAATGCGTACATTCAGTGCGATATACAGCAAATTTAAAAATTCCGATTGTGTTTAGTAGCTAGTAGCTACCTACCTACACACCTATGAGACATAGTTATTAGAATTATGAAAATAGTAAGAGCACTGTTTGGCAGCCTACCAATCTATGTCACCAAATTATTATAAAGTATAAAAGATAAGAGGTTGGTATTGATAGATTTCTATGTATTTATTGTTTTTCGTAGGATAAACTACGTACCTAAATGACTCATACCGTATTGTAAATTTTAAATAAAATAGTCCATTGTTTGTGTAGCACTTGCGTGTTGCAGTTGCTTCACTAGATAAACTAGAACGATTCCAACATGTGTATAAACAGATTTAAAATGATTACTTTTTTCTAATATAGGTACCTATATAAATGAACAGATGTCGGCATCCAATGTTTCTTGTTAACGTATGCCTCATTGTTGTAATAGCCAAAAGCTGGATTTGATTCAAAGGTCGAGGTAAGAAGTTAAAGTTTGCTATCAGAAAAGTCGTTTAAGTAGCTTGGTGTTTCATTTTGAGCACGATTATTGATATTACGAAACTGGGATAGGTACATCATTACTATTCCTCGACCAAACCCTTCGTTGGATACTAACACGCTATTCACGGCTATTATATGAATGCCAAACAATCGTATCTAAACATTACCTTCGAACAATTGATCGAACTTATACAACAAACTAGTCTCATACAACCATCATCCATGACGTTCATCCGTGACGAGTGGACGTGAGGTCGTCCACCCTATGTATTGTGTAGCAGACATTGCTAAAATACTAGATTAAACCTTATATAAAATAATAGAACACAATTAGTAGGTAGGTCCTATAAAAGTACCAATAAAAACTTACATCAGACAGATCTAATAAATCTCATCATTGAAACAATTTCTGTTGTAGAATTCAATTGCATGTATTATAAGTATCAACCCAGTAACGTCCCACTGCTGGGCACGGGTCTCCTCTCATTCGAGAGGGATTAGGCTATAGTCCACCACGCTATCCTACTGCGAGTTGCATAATTGCGTGTATTAGTTTGATATAATTATTCTTTGTAAGGTTTTTGCACAATTTTCCAATCATTTTTGGTGTTGGGCAGTTACACAATTGCAAGGTACACCTTATCAGCTGGTAAAATCCACTGCCCACTTATGTTGTTCTTGAATGAAAATAATAAAGGGCAGGTTTTGAAAATACTAAGCTGAAAAGATAATTTACTTGCTCAATTTATACAAATTATAAATTAAACATTTACACTACAACTATCTATCAAGTGCTATCTATAGATTTATGAGGTATAGTTTATGTTTTATGAATCATACTAACACCTTTTTGTACATTACGTGTTCATGTTCGATCAAAGTCCAACTGTGTTATCGTTTTACCTAATAACGTCTGTTCAGATAAATCACGCACCGTCGCGTGTACGTTTTTATATAACCTTTAATATGAGTCGCGAAATGTAGGTAATCTATTAGAACTGTAGATACATATTGATCCTCCAATTAGCAATTAGGTTCCGGTTTCAAATCCGCGTAGCTGTAAATCTCTGTGTGTTGAGCATGGACATTTGTACCTAGACATGACTGTTCCTTGTATAATATGTATTTACAACAAAAAAAAACTAGGTAGTTTCCATAACACAAGCCTCGTTGCTTATACATTTAGGTACAAATACTCACTTCTCCTGAAATTATATTACTAAAGGAACAAACGGTTTTATGGAAGTCCATCATTTCCAAAGTAAAAAAGTATGTTTTGTAGTAACTTCTGGTTGGAAACAAATGATTAAGATTACCTACGACGTTTACTTTTAATTTACCCCTAAGAGGGCCAATATGGGCTGAAAGTTTTTGTAGGGAGTTCATTACTTTGGAAGTTGTAGACATGACTTTAATTTTAAGGCTTCCGGGTAAAATTACATATTTGTTATGCTGTTTTTGGACATTAAAAACCAAACAAGAGAATTTGTATAATATAATATAAGTGAAGGAACATTGCCTCTGATCGAAGCCTCTTATACCTTATAAACTTATCTTATATATAAAATTCTCGTGTCACAATGTTCGTTCCCGTACTCCTCCGAAACGGCTTGACCTATTCTCATCAAATTTTGGGAGCATATTGAGTAGGTCTGAGAATCGGCCAACATCTATTTTTCATACCCCTTAGTGATAAGGGTTGTCCACCAACCCCTATAATGTGGCATAACAACGTTTGCTGGGTCAGGTAGTAATTTATAAATTCATTATTAATTAGTATTTTTTGCTAATAAATGTCTTCGTAAAGTCTTAATGGTCTTTTAATGTTTTCTCAGTTTTTTTGGTCCTTTGTGCCTTAATTTTCGTCTCGTTTAATTAATACCTCAAGGTATTATTTAAATGTATATAACATATTCAAGTTAAATTACTTTTCTTATTTATAATTTTTACATTATAAAAATAAATAAAAATATTCAGCCTGCAACGCACGCTATAGACGCGATAATTATAATGCTGACATCTTCAACCTATAAAATATTTAACTGCCAAATTACAGCTTCATAGGTCAAGTAGTTTATGATATTTAGTGTTCCATCAGTGAGTGACGTTTCGTTTTTATTTTGTAATGTGGTCTTTATGGTTCGTTGTGGCTATTATACATTTATATGATTGTTCGATATCATGCACGGTTTCTGTGCCGTAAAGTTATTGGCGTGTCAATAGGTCTTTTAAATTTAAAGATATTAGCATTTCATTGGACATACCTAATAAAAATATTGCTTTGAAATAATCGGGTATGATCAATAAATGCTAATATTTCAGCAGCCCAAATAGAGAGTAGGCTCAAACGGTAGTAAAAATAGGCAAATATTAAGACAAATTAGTAGTAGAAATATGTTCAGTTAGCTACGTGGGGTGACGGCAGACGACCTGCGCGTGTGCATGCTTATCTTTAAACACGAGACTTATATCGTGCATAATACGAGACAATTAGTCGATCATAATGATAGCGCTACTAACGTGATAATATAATGTATTTAATTTACTGTAATCAGTGTATGTTTACCTTCCTCTAGCATTCGTTGGAATTATATTAAAGTGGATAGGTACTATTTATATAGGTATAGAATATGATTACGTCAAAGTAATTGGTCTTTACGTACGGTATTAGCAATTATGCAAGTATGTAGTAAAAATAATGACTATTCAACTGGTATACGCTAGGCTCACAGCCTATAGTTTATCAAATCAGCCAGTATATGGCGCTTATTATGATGTGTTTCCATATCTTTTATTAGATTACAAAGCTAATATTATCTTAACCATCTTTACAGAACTGCCGCCAGGCTACAAGGTAGAAGAAATCGAAATTCCAGTACCTTGGGGTCACGTCGCCGGACGATGGTGGGGTCCAAGGAACAAGCAGCCAATCATAGCCATCCATGGCTGGCAAGACAACGCCGGCACATGGGACAACCTGATCCCACTCCTCCCAGTTACAACCTCAGTTCTTTGCATAGAACTACCGGGGCACGGTCTATCGACGCACTATCCAACTGGTATGCTATATTACATTTTCTGGGACGGCATTGTCCTTCTAAGAAGAATCGTAAAACACTTTAAGTGGAGCAAGATTTCACTAATGGGGCACTCTCTCGGAGGAGCACTCAGCTTTATGTACGCGGCCTCGTTTCCTGATGACGTTGAGAAAATTATATGTATCGATATCGCCAGCCCGGCTGTAAGGGAACCAGAAATTATGGTAAAGGCGACAGGACACAGCATCGACAAAATTCTCCAATACGAGGAGCTATCTCAAGATAAAGTCCCTTGTTATGAGTACGAAGAAATGATTGATATTGTTTGTGATGCATACAAGGGTTCCATTTCAAGGGATAACTGCAAGATCTTGATGAAACGAGGCATGATGCCCACTCCAGCGCATATGAAGAGGAGAGGTTATTTCTTTAGGAGGGACCCTAGATTGAAAGTTTCTGGGTTAGCAATGATGGACATTGGCACTGCTTTGAAGTATGCTGCTAAGGTTAAGTGTAAAGTCCTAAATATTCGTGCCTTGCCCGGTCAGAGGTGGGAGAAGGTAGATTACTATTTGGACGTGGTAGCGAAAATGAGGTATACGGCTGATGTACGATACGAAGAGGTAGAGGGGACTCATCATCTTCATTTGGAGACCCCAGATAGAATAGCGGGTATTGTAGAAGAATTCTTAGAAGATTATTAGTGTGATGTAGCTTAGCTGCTATGTGATATTTTATGTGATGCGTAACACTTATGCACTTTAGTTAGGTACAGACTACAGGTTACCGGACTGTAGGATTGAAGTATTTTCTGCTAAGTACTTTTTCTTTTATAGTCATTTCAAGCTTCCAAGGGTTATTTTGAATACATATTTTTTTTACAAATACTAATTGAAAATCATATTAAATTTAAAAAAAAACCTGAATCGAATATGGCTAGGAATTACAAAATTAATTTATATTTTTTATAGTCGAGTAAAAAAATTACTAAGTGCGGTGCTGTTTACAACCAAAGCACAAAGAAAGTTAAAAAATCACCTTCAGGTGACTACGCTAGTTGTTAATTTATTTGCATTGTACGTATTTTATGTTTAATTAATTTTAATAAGTATTCTGTGAAAGCGACCATGAATAAAATATAGAATTTAGAATTATAATATCTAAGGTGACACGTTTCTAAGACAAGGTTAAATTAAGTAGGCAGACAGATGCAATACGCACATCAATTTTCCAATAGCTTTCGGACCCTGATTTCATTGTTCAGAAATTAGGTCTTTTAGTTGAAGAGGCAACCCAAAAAGACCAAAACTGACTAGGTCACCCAGTTTTGGAAATTTGTGTATCTATATTCTGATGACTATACAAATTAAAAAAAAAACGAAACGCAATGCGATGTAAATAAAAAATTAACATTTTGTTTGTAAATTTACATTTTTTTGAAAGGTCTAGAGGTTATCTAATGAATCTAGGAACTCTACCGGTGGTAGGTCAGTGTAATTGTATTGTCATGGTTATAAAAAATAATACTCAATAGAAATATTTTGTTAAAGTACTTGTTTGAAAGTTAAAAACTGTTTAGCTTCATAGTTCATTGTTATATCAGAAATGATTTAACAAATAAATTATAAGACAAATTCCAAGGTGTGAAAAAAAATGGTGTCTGTCAAATGGACGAACACGACTGGCAACTTAATCCAACAAACTCAAAACTTGCACTTAGATTCGACCTTACACCATGAGGACTTATCTACTAGCTAATAGTGAACCAAACTTATACTTGATTTACCATTTTTCAATGAAATAAAAAGATATGATATTCTATTATTTGATTATAAACTTGGTGTAACCCACTGAAGAATCGAATAATAAACGATAATGCCTATTTCAACTAAACATTAGCGTATAAGATGTACTTGGTACTGGCGCGAAAAACTAACGTCATAACAAACTGTGGAGACAATGCAGCAATGCAGTACGTGTCGTTAGGTGAGAATAGCCGTAATGAACGTAGTAATATGTTATTCTGGGTTTAAGTTTATAGATTACTTGAATATTTGACACTCCCAATGATAATACAAAACACAAAGTTAAAGTTATTTATTTCCATTGTATAATCGTTGACCATATCACAATGTAATCTAATGTTCTATGATTAAGTTAATTTATTCTTAAATGGTAATGTGTATTCATTCGCGTTAAATACATACACGTGATTACGTTAAACGTAAGTCAAACGGTGGTATGGTCTAGTTTTTGTAACGTTGGTGTTAGAAATACTAATTATATTTTTTTAAGACTATGTATTTTCAAGGTAGGTGGATAATGTGGAATTAAATTTAATAACTCAGTGTAAGGTCAAAACTATAAATAAATTTGTAATCGGATTAACGAAATTGGAGAAAAAATTGATAGAACATAGTTATTGCATAGTTAATGCGAAATTCTATGATTTCTGAGGACGTTGACGATTGTTTAAATGCCCGTTATTGATACATAAATAAAATAGTTGCATATGAAGAACAGGTAGTTTCATATTTTTACATTGTTCAGAATATTGACATCCACATTGCATGAATAAATATTCTTTATGAATTCCGTGCAACGTAGTGAATTTAATATACATAGTAATTGCTTTGTAGAAGCATACCCAGTGGCTTAATTAAGAATTAAGGAGTTTCTATAAAAAATACAGCTTGTATTCGCACCATATTGATTCATAAAATTATTTATTTATAACAATTATTGTAATATTAATAAAATTCACAAAGTTAAATAAAACTGTTGATCTTATATGTCCTTCATTTTATTTCACAATTCCGTAAACACTTTCCTGAGAGACAAGTGTGAAAATCTTCGACATTAGCAATCTGTGGATAAGAAAAAAGGTGTAATGCATCTTATGTATGATGCACTGTAATGATAGTATCTTTAGACACAAATTTAAATATTTCTCATATACAATTAATATTGCTTGAGCTAATAATGTAAGCGGTTATCGCCATTAGGACTAGTGCAGTAAAATTGGTTCTTTGTTGAATCTTTGTATTTAAGGGTCACCTTATAAATAGGATATCATCAATTTTATGAAGAAATAATGTACTTTATTTTTTTTAATCCAATGCCAACATAAATGTGTCCACGAGACAAAACTAGACGACGCAAATTAGGCTTAGGCTATAAGGACCACATTTTGTTAACATTGGTTCATAATCCAAATCAGTGGGAGCGTGTACAAACACAATTTTTCACATACACAAACCCAGACTCGGAACAACGACAATATATGCTCTGCGCGGGCATCGAACCCGCAACGCATAAGTCGATCGTTCAGCCATTGCGCCAATCGAGTCGTCGCGGAAGATGTGGATTTGACAGTACAATAATACTGTCATAACTCCATTTGGCATTGTTATTAGCTCAAATAAAATACAATCCCATAGTCAACGTGTTTACTTACATCAAGAGTGTTATCTGTATGCTCTTCACATATCAACGTCAGTTTTGTCCCAATTGCATTTTGCTCTATTAGTTTGTTGTTTATTTGTCTCCAAATACTACTTGCTGATTTTAGAACATTCATATTTCCAAACATGTAGAATCCTGAAAGAATATTATACTTTTATAGATTATAGCCTAGTGGTGTAACCAGTGGACTGTGAAGTCTAAGGTTTCGAGGCACGAAATATGATTCAAGGAGTAAGGACTCCTGAATTTCTGAGATTATATCGATGGCTTGTGAAGTTTGACGCAATAGGCTATATTAAAGCAAAATTCATTAAATTGCTAATCACCTTCCTTAGCTCGTGACAGAGCGACGCAAATTCTATTGGAGGCCGTCAAGAACCCAATCTTGTTGTCCCTGTTACTCCTTACAAGAGATAATATCACTATCCTGTTCTCTTCGCCTTGGTAGTTGTCAACGGCCGTTATCCTGACATCCCGAAGTGTATTGTACTTTTTGCTTAGCTGTGAAATAAGTAATATTAATTTAAATATAGTAAATGCATTCTAAAGTAAGTCATATGAGGTATTATTTCGGGCGCAAATCTAAGTAAAGTATTGTTACGCCTCATAGGATTTTAGATTTGTTAGGAAAATGGATTTGGCCTTGATTTGTCCTAAGTAATAGGGGCCGAACCTGCTGGACCAATTTGGACCTCTTTACCTCTTTGATAAGCGTGACTTGTCCGTTATAAGTGGACAGTATAGTTATTTCATCAGGTTCGTACTCCATTATTCGAAGGTAATCAGCAAGAGCGACGCACCATTTGGCTTCGACTGTGTTTCTGTGGCTCCAGCTGTCTTCCATGCCCTGAAATTCAACGACGAAATATTAATTAAAAAATAAATTTCGCAATGGATGCAAGGACCAAAAAAATATTACCATAGCATAATATTAGCTATAAGATGGGAAAATGTTTATCATTGAAAATATACCTAAATCAGGAATAGATAAATATTTATCTAATACCTTTTATTAAATTTTTTTTCATATACATAACTTTATCCACAAATATTGGAAGTTGTATTAATTGTTCACTGCCCTACATGCATTTCTGTCTTTTGAGTGATTTAAAGACATCTCAAAACACGCAGACTTGGAACAACTATCTCTAGGCCATACAACTGAAACCCAATCGAATTAAGTAAAAGTCAACCATAGCAAACTCACCTCAGAATCTTCAAAAGCGTCATGAGTATAGAAGTACAAATTATCTTTCATTCCTCTGACATCAGCATACGATTCAACGCTAGAGTGACTGTCGAGCCTATCGTATATTGCAGGGACAATGAGCTGTACGAAGTTGGTACGCATTCTGCGTTGCGTAGTGAGAGTACGCGCATGGATCCCGTTGCGTATCATGCGCTCGAAAAGAGATATTTCTAAATTATAGTCCTTGGCTAGTTTGTAATGAGCTGCGGACGGTCTCAGCTGTTTGTGGTCACCTACGAAGATAAATACACAAATTATTATTTTTAGGTAGCCACGATACTGACAGGTTTTACTTCGTGAGACGACAGTAAATAGGATGTCATTCCCCTGTCACATCAATAATAATCATTCACAACAACAATCATCATCATAATTTCAGCCAAAATACGTCCACTGTTGGACATGGACTTTGCGAAGGATTTCAGTGTATTTTGAGAATATAAAGCTTACCTATGAGAATGAGATGCTCGCACCGGTGAGTTAGAGATGCAACAATATGCGCTTCCAAAACTTCCGCCGCTTCTTCTACAATCACTAGAAAGATCAAAAATAACTAGTGATTATTCGATATTTTCTTGTTACAATCCTAAATATTGGACCTCTATGTTGTAATAAAGTTTTATTTAAATGTTATTATGGACTATATTTTTTTTAGATAATTTAGCCCAGTTGCCTAATACGGACTACGGACCTATAACTTCATCTTAAATACTTAAGCCAGAAACCCTTAGAATTGCCTACTTGTTCGTATGCTTGTCTACTTGGTAATACTCTTTTACACACTAAAGTTAACAAAAAACAAATTATTGACACCAAATGATCTGATGATTAATGATCTGAAATATTTATTTTTTAACTAAGAATTGCTTGCCTTAGGGGAAAAATACGAGCCACTAGAAACTCTTAAGTCTAATTATTCCTCCAAAAAATTTATTTCGGAATTATTATGTTTTATCTGATACCTATCGAAGAGCGCAAGTTTCTCATGAGGTCGTGTCTTCTGGCAGCCGTCGTGGTGGTGACTCCTACCACCCTCACAGTCCGCATTACTTCACCGTCTATCAGTGTTGACACTTCATTCAGCTCTTGGTTTGTAGTGTTGTGTTGGTCCTTTGATCATGAAATAAATACATGAAAAATTAATTTAAAAAAAAAACCTTAGTAAAAAAAGTTACGTTTTTGTTTTCATTTAATAATATGGAGTAGAATTTTGAAGCTATATGTAGAGTGATTAAAAATTTTGTATAAATATTTTTCAAAGGTTTTCAGAACTAATTTAAGTTGTTTGTTAAGATAAGATGTTACCCTTAGAGCTTATTTTTAGTATTTTTTCAATTAGTCTGTATAGCTGTGATGACGCTTAAAGACGACCAAATTTTTTCGAACATTTTCAAATAAAATTAAATATTTTTGAAATTACAGTGTAGTCGCTCTGATTTACGCGGCATGGATTGGTCATTGTTATACATATATACCATAATAATATGTTAATAGTAAAATAAAAAAACGCTTACCAGTAAAGCATTCATTTTCCCCAACAATTCATTTTTAAAAACACCTACAGCATTGTAATAAAACCACCATCTTTGTTCCGTTGGCAAACTGTACAGATCTTTGATGTCATCCATTTTATACTCTTGTTTCTTATTTTGTAATATTTTGTATTTCTGAAAAAATAAGTTTCATAAAAAAATAGCTAACTAGTATTTTATCATACATCCGAATTACGAAATCCCCACATACACAAACACAGACCAGCCCGTTATCTGTAGACTGTACTAATGCGACACTCCTGTGACAATGAACCAGCGACGCATGCGCAGAAGTCGATCGCTCAGCCACTGCGAGAATAATATTATTTAGCTAGGTGCTTTGTATTTCATCAATAATACAAATACCAATTAAAACAATAATTAAATAGACAAATGTTAATCATTTTTTTTCCTTGAGGCCAGGGCAGATTTTTGTATTACCTAGAAATTTATATGCATAGTAGCATAGTTCATTCATTTATTAAAGTTAGCATAAAAGTTCAAAAGAAAAGGTCAGGTGCGCAGTACTCGTAACCGGCGCGCATGCATGACGAGATGTATGAATGTGGACGAGGCAAAAGTGGTATGCATGGACCGTACCGCGAGGCATTATGTAGTTTCTACCTACCCCATGGGAAAGAGGCGTGAGTGTATGTTTGTAAACTTTTATGTTTGTTCGTTAAATCGAGATTTGAAGGGTCAATATTAATTGGTCCTTCGATTCGGTTCTCGATTGGTAATAACAGAAATTTTAAAAATAACTTTGAATACGCCACATGTTCAGTTTAACTAAACATTATTTTATGCTCTCACCTTAAAACACTCTAATCTCTTGCTAATTTTAACGATCTCCATTTTGAACTTGTCCGTCATTTGTTGTGCTTCTATGTGATTAGCAGTCACATCATTTATATACTTTATACTGTTCTTCATTGAATCTATTTCTTTTAACGCCCATTTTTCCGAAAAACACGTCTCTATTACATCTGGCATATCATCTATTAACGTTTCCCATTCTTCTAAAAGATCAGGTTCTTTTTCTATATCAGTATTTTTGGTCTTCTTTGATTCCATTTCTAAACTGCCAAATAGCCAATTGAGTATACTATCTTCTTTACAGCTATTTAGTTCGTAATTATTATCACCAATGTTGAGATATTTCTTCAAGCATTTATATGATACAATATCTTTCTCACATTTCTCAATATCAGTTTGCAATTCTGTCATTTGCTTAAATATTTTTTCAAGTTCGTTCCTCTTGGTCGCATAGAGGTATGAATATTTAGACTTGACTTTCGTTCGTAAATTGTGCAGTGTATAATACTCTAAAAGAGGACTCTTGCTTTGGCTGCCAAGCCTAACTATACTGTTGGTTACACCAAGGATTCCTTCTAAGAATTGATCAAGGGCGTGATTCGTGTAGCAGATGACTAGCATTGGAGTTCCCTCTAGGGATAAATTTCTTAGTAAAGTGGCTGCTATTTTGACCCCTATGTATGTTTTACCAGTTCCAGGAGGGCCTTGAATTACGGCAAATTCTCGGGTTAAGGCGAACTTGAAGGCCTCTAATTGGGAGCTGTCGAGACCAAATACTTTGTCAGGCCATTGATCTGTGTCCAGTACTGGAAAAGGTAGATCTTCAGATTTGTAAGGCACAGTATACAAAGTTTCTGTTGACAAATAAGTTGGAGGTTTTGTTGTTTTCTGAAATGTTTAATAAAGTATTGAGTTTATATTTGTACATTTACTATAAATGTATTTGATTTTTGTGTACTAACTGAATATCAGAAAATACCATGAAAAATTGGATCCTATACAAATATACGCATTCATACTCAATATAAAGAACTTGCACATCATCATAAAATTTTACCTTATTCAGCATATAATACAGGTCTAATATAAGTGACCAACATACACACCTGAACTTCCACAATGTATCGCTTCATGGGCAGATCATCTAGTCGAGACTCTTTTAGGACTTTTAGAACTCTATGGTACGGTTCAAAGAAAACTTCACTTTCTACCATCAGATATGCTTCAGAGAATATCCTCTTGGATGTTGGGTTTTGAAATGATACCGCTACCTGGAATATAGAAGAATTATAGAGTTATTGTTAGTTTACCCACTGCTTACATCAAAATAAATTCTGCATTAGTTATAAATATTAGAAAGTATTGTCTTAGTAAAACTAAATATTTTAAATTATGAGTGCAATGTTTTGATTCCTCAAAAATGTATAAGTTTTTAATTCAAGACTTCAGTCATTTATTATCATATATATTTTCAGTCACTAACATTTATATGTGAAGAGAAAATTTATACTTACTTACGAAACAAAAATTGATACTTTCATACCATCACATAATAAAAAAGATTCCATCGTTTTATGGTATGTCATAAGATTCTGACTCACTGTTATGAAATCTTAAGGTGTCGTAATTTACACGACATTGAAATACAAAAAAAAATATTTCACAATAAAAACTCACATATCCTTCACTGAGCAGGTTCAAATTAGAATCCAGTACAGTAGCGCACAGAATCGTCTCAAAATTATCGCAAGTGAAGAACAATAGGGATCCAAACATGAGTTTCTTGTATGCATACTTTTTGCTGTCGACGATACCTTGGCTCGCTCTTTCTTTCCACGCGATGTCCACTAGATGGCCAACTCGGTTATTACTCACGTAGTTACGAAGAATACGTACTTTTGGGTATACTCTGAAACGTTATTAACAATACATGTTTTATGAAAAGAAGTGTTACAAATTAATAATTTTAGTTTGCAAGGGAGAATTGAACTGTACAAAAAGTTTTATGATAGTAATATTCTCAATAAATCTGGGCTAAAGGTTAATATTATATTATACAACTATATTATCTTTGCTTTTTTTTTGGTGATGATATTACTTAAAGCAAATAGGTTTTGTAAATCCAAGAGTACCTCATCAAAATGAAACTGTGTTAGCAACTAATTTGACATTACATAAATATTAATAATTTCCGGTAGTAAAAATAGTAGCAATATCTACCTAATATTCTCATGCCTCCTTTTAGATGGATTTTCCAAATATTTACCTGTGAAATAACATTTTTCTTTTGAATTAAAATTCAAAACAAAATACTACAATATCTAAACATAATTTTTACCAACATATTCCTTCCCGCAGTGGTCCGAAATAGTCCTCTCTTAATAACTTGAATTGTATATCTAAATAATGTTCTACACTTGGGTATGCTCCATCGATTATGTTTGGTTGTATGAGGATCTGGTTGGCTGATAGTAAGTCATCTCGAGCAGGAAATATGTTGAGGTTCTTGAAGTAATGCTTGTCTTGGTTTACCGTTTCAGGTAAGGTGGTCAAGTCAGTTCCATAGTCATTTGGATGCTGTAAAGAAAAAAAGCTCTTATATTTTTTATCAAAAAGGTTACTACAATCTTTTACAGCTTCATTTATCTTTTTGTAGTTAGAATATACTATTCTATAGACATGTAGATTTTGATAATCTTTACGCCTTTTCCTTAATACTATGCAAGTTAGAATCCCGTTTTCTGGAATGACTTTTCAGTCTAAGCTTATGACTAATATTCAAGTATGCAACTATTGTACTAAGTGGTGCCATAATTATTGCAATGACTATGACAATGGTGCGGCAAACTTAATAATTTTTTATTAATTTGAATTCCTTAAATGGTAATACCTACTCAGCTGAATCATTGTTGGCTTATTTCATTAGAAACATTTGAATTTGGAATTTCCTAGTAAGTATGAATTAAAACACCTGATTAATTATCCCTATATAGTCTATAGGGATAATTAATACACGCTACACACTACGCACAATTTATCTTATCTAATCAAGTGTAAGTAAGTACCTACTTACTTGATCTTTGAGTAGTTTCATAACATTTGTCTTCAAGTGTTCAATCTTCTCAAACAAGTCAACGCTAAATCGTTCTGTATGCTCTTCACGCACTCCAATAGCACTAACTTCTGTTATTTCTAATAAATCTAACACTTCTTTCATAAGTTCCAAGTCTTCTCTTTCAAAATTTATAATACCTTCACATAGATTCAATATATTCGCATAAAAAGCCTCCGCGTCATCCCACATTTGAGAATTTAACCTCTTTTCAACAATACGTACACTTGGTAATTCATCTAAATAATTTTTAAGATTCACTAAGAAGTTAGAATTATGAAAACGTGTTTTCAACAATTTTACAATTTTCGAACTCTGGCCTGGCTCCAACGACTTGTACACGTTAGCCAAAATTTTCACAATTAGAACTATAAAATCACCCTTTAGTTCGTTTTCATCTAAAAGGTTCCAGAAACCAGGCCTGTGGGATACTTCTAAATTTAAAATTGGAGGTTGTAATGCAGAAATGTCCAATAACCTTTTGAATCCTATTGGTTTCTTTTCAGTAAATTGAGGTTTAGCCTCGGGTTTGGGTTCTGCTGGTTCTTCATCGGCAAATTCTGAGGTATTTGGCCTTGCATCTTCTATTATCGTGCCGTCAAACCAGTCTATGCGAAGGGAAGCTTTGTTACTTTCACTCATGACTCAGAGTTCTTGATACACTTCCAATTATTCATAGAACTCTGAGAGACCAAAATTAGGCTATAGCCGCTTTTGGATACACAAAAATAAATTTGTTTTGGATTTTTGACGTTTGACGTCAGCTAAGAATAGTCAGCTGACACTGCCATAAAAACGTTCCGATTTATATTTTTTATGCTAACCTTCTTGTAATGCCTGTTTGAAAGAACTTTTGTAACAGAGGTTTTATTAGAAAGTAATGACATTTAATCCTCAAAAGATAAAAAAACAACACGACTATTTCGGTACTTATTATTTTATTTATTTTGAGTCTTTGGTGGCATTTAATAAATGTTTTTCATAAAACTGAATAATATTCTAATTATAAATGATGATAATGATGATGGACGATATACCCATGGAGACAAGAACCAAAGACCCTATGAATTTAAAATATTTTTTAGTTTTAGTTATATTCTTCTTCTTCTTCTTATTGAGTCAATAACTTAACAGTATTTGATGATACCTCAATGGCACTATGTGTGGCCTGATAGAGATTGCCCCTAGTGCAAGTTTTGAGGCACAGGGGACATGACGGTGTGACATAATTTGCTCTTGTTCGCCGCAGTCACAAAGTTTAGATCTCTGAATCCATATTTCCACTTTTAGACCGGCGAATACGTAGTCGTTAAATCGATTATTTAACGACTTCCACACTGGCCATTGTAAGTAGTGTCCTGGCGTTAGTAGTCGAGCAACACAGTCAGGCGGTCGAGATTAGCATTAAATCCAAAGTTTGCATCTTGCGGCAGCTAGGTGGACTTTGGTCGATTGTGTACTGTGAAGATAAATAGGTTCTATGACTTTTGAGACGGCTCACAGACATCGGATAACTGTAACTGTTTGAATTTCTCCAAAGAGCTTGTCGGACCTCAGGTAGCGAGTGTTTCAAGACAGCATAATATATCGTACTATTAAAATGTACCTACTACACAAAAAATAGGCAACAAAGTAAATATTTACTATTATATATAATACAGGTGTAACAAGAAAACTATTAAACCTCTTAAGATCTTGTTAGAAGAATATTTTTCAAGAAAAAATAAAATTAAGCGTTGTAGATTTTATAGCTAAATAATAATTAAAAAAAAAAACACTAGTACTCAGTATTATGTTTTATTTAAATACAATTTAGTAAAGATTACATTTAATCCCCATTACCATTCCGGCATTTCTATGAGGTAAAAGTTCATAAGAATTACCATTGACATGTAGGCGTAGTATATATGAATTCAATTAACCAGTGTCTCACAAATAAATTGAGTAAATTTAAATTCCTGCAATTCCTTCGTGATTATCACCTCCTTGGTAATCGCAAAGCAGTTGGCAACTTAAATGTGGACGATGCCGATGTATGTACCTACAAAGAATACGTCACGTTTTACGCGTTATGTGTTTCTAGATATTTTCCTATACAGGCTTCCTTCTCATTTTCTCATCTTTATTACTTATACTAGATTTTGCCTGCAACTTCGTCTTCGTAGAATTAATAATTTTAATCAATCTGCCCCAATTTTACCCCTCTTATCGGTTTCGCATACAAAATTCCACCACTCTTTTGCCCTTTCAAGGATGTTTTCCGAGACAAAAACTATAATTGTATTAGGTAAGTGAACTGATTTTCAAAATAGGAGAAGGTTCTCAATTCAAATGTATTTTTTTCTGGATATTACGACTACTCTCCGCATATTACAGACATTCTTTAGGCATATAGATTGGTCTGTTTGTTTTCTTTTAAGATCGAATCCTCATAAACGTATGCATTTGAATTTATCGTTTTACTAATTTAAGAAATCGGTTAAGAAACTGGCTTAAAATTGTCAGCCTATAAAAAGGCTGTTGTCTGTGCAGAATATTGTTTAATGGAACAGAAATTGTTGTATCAAACTCCTAATACAGAATAGCTTAACACCATAATACCGCTTAGACAAGCTTGTGCCTTATCTAGTATAATTCTTAAAGCCTTATTGTCAGAATATTGTTTAATGGAACAGAAATTGTTGTATCAAACTCCTAATACAGAATAGCTTAACACCATAATACCGCTTAGACAAGCTTGTGCCTTATCTAGTATAATTCTTAAAGCCTTATTGTCAATGGCCCTCTTATTCTTTGGTCGTTAGAACGCCGCCTTTACGCGGTTTTCATTCACCTTTTACAGCCTAATAAACAGTAAAATGGATATAATAAAACAGTAGGTATTTTCGTCTTCTCGATTCCCTCATTTAAGTGTCCAAGTGCTTAGCTTATACTATAATTAATTCTTGTTAAACAAATTGCCCTACTCAGTATTTTCTCTTGTGTCGTGGGTTGGTTTACATAACAACTTCTCACATGTTGAAATACCAATCGATACCAAGTGCTTCTTGTGTTAAAAAGATTAATGAAAATCTATATCCTAATCAAGTACCTGCGGCATTTTTTTTAATGGTAAACATTTTAATTGCATTCACCTCTATAACGCAAGGAGAGGGAATTAATAATAATGTCGTCAATAATAATAATAAGTTCGGTTATAAGAAAGATAGTTCTAAAATTGCGTTGTTTAACAAGTAAAAGCTGGTAATAAGACTGCTGGAACACGTCATGCTAGTCTCAGTTTCTTTCATAATTTTATTGCACACTTAAGATAACATTAACAGGAACAAAGTATCCTATACAAATGCTTTAGATATTGATAGAAGGATATATATATATAAAGATATAAGGATTGATAGAGGACTAGCTGACCGGCTTCAACTTCGTCTGCTTCACATAAGAGAGAGTAGGTAAAATTTTCCCCACATTTGAAACTTTTTCATTGATGGTCTGGATTGGTTAACGGACTGGGAGTTCTTTATCGGTAGATTAGTGCATTCATATGAACAAAAAAAAACTGTTCCTCTTTATAAATTAGTATCCGCATTATAGGAGTTGGTGGTATAAGAGTGAAAATTTAGGGTTGTAGGTAATTATTTTTTAATACCAAATCATAAAAATATACAAAAAACATGGTTTGATAGAAAAAAAATGTCTGATGAGGTAAAATCTAGGGGTGTAAAAAATAGACTACGACGGATTCTCAGACCTACCAAATATAGATACAATATTTCATAATAATCCCTCTAGCCGTTTAGGAGATGTTCAGCGACAAACACTGTGACTGGAGATTTATATATATAAGATAGATTACACTACTAGGAACGAGCTGTACGGTAGATAAGCTTGCTGTGGTCTGTGCCAGTCTCCATACATGGACATAGTTAATACATCGATTTGTGATCCCAGCAACGTCTCAGTCTCACATTGCGGTGGTGTACAATCAATAATGGTAATAAGAGAAGCGAAAATCCGTGCTACTATTTTTTCCTTTGGATATCAATCAACATCTTCATCCCAATTATAGTCTCCTCTCATTTTAAAGGGATTAGGCTATTGTCCACCACGCAATCGAGAGAATCTTGAGAATCTCGTGGCGTTGACGGACTTTACAGTCCACTGGCCACACCACTAGGCAAACACAGTTTTGGAGATCAATATTGCTCAAATATCAGGCTGTAGAGATTTGATGGTACACAACCCGACATCGACGTAAAATACTGATTTTCTATACAAACTGAAAGATAGAGAGAGTCCTATATGATTAAGGGAAGGGTCGGAATGAAAACTCACATAGTAACTAATAATAATTCGTCAGATAAATATAATTATTTGCATAAATGAATGAAGCAAGTCCATAATTACGTCAGCTAAAACCGACAAGTAAATCGTCACCGTTAGTCCGTTACGTATTATATAGGTACATTCATGTTGCTTGCGGTTTTGCTCGCATCGCCTCACCCTGCTCTTGTCTTCCAAGTTAAAGTAAAATTCCAAAAATCCGTACTTAATTGACGTGTCGCACATTAAAAATACCTATTTCAGCCTTATTATAAAGCCCTTATTGGTCTAATAGGTAGTTTTGGAAATTTCGTATTTAATTAGTGAGTGAGTAGCTTTGATCTGTGTATATACATATAGTCAAAGGCGGTACTGAGTACGTATAGATGATTTACTCATCATACTTATGACTGCATTATAGTGATGCTCTAGTTAGTTTTGTATTTTCCTGTTTCGTATTTAACCATTGGTCGTTTCAAAATATTGGCATTACATTGCGACATTAAGAACGGGTGTGTTGTGTCTTGTATCAGTGAAATCTACAAGGTAATTTAAAATATATTATACTGCTTAATTAATCTTAAAACTATAAAACTTTCTTAGTTTTTTAATAATTAGCAAGATTTTTGCTAATTGTTAGATGGCTGTTATTAATAACGCTCAGTATTATTGTTTAATTGTTTTAAAAAATTATGTTCAGTGTTGAATGATTTTGTATTCGTTTTAAAATTAATAAAATAACCTAGGACAACTGTTAGAGCTACCGTTTTGTTTGTAGATATCATTATTTACTGAATGGGTACCTATAATCCTATATTTTTTTACACACGATACAATCATTCATAACAATTTATAAAAAAATATATAAGCATTTTATTTCCATACAACAGTGTTTTGTTTTTTCATTTACCTACTACGTTTTACATATTCTTTAATAAAAAGTACTTAAGTATTATATTTGGCAATACCAACGCCATCTAATAGACGTCTTTAAAAGATTTATTTCCAAAAAAGTAGTATTATTTCTGCAATGCATTAAGATAGTTATGCATTGCATACATATTTGCATGTCACGAACTGGTTATTTCACTTTTAGTAAGATGAAGGTACCTACTATGTCTTAACTTTTTTTAAAACGCATAACTGCTCTTTAACTAGTTTTTATACATTAAAATCAAATTAGGTTAATAGCATATAATATGATAATATATGTATAATTAGAAAATAATCACATTTTTCTGGCTGCGAAATGAGAATAGAACAGTAACTTTGACCTTGACAGCGCGCCATATTTATTTTGTTTTTTTTTTCAGCGACACAATGAGAGGCACAAGTATCTTCGTCTGCGTGATTGCAATCGCAATTGCCATCACTGTCAGTCTACCAATAAACTACTTTAAATCTGTTGTGTTCTTACCAAAATTAAATGATAATCTCGGCAACGACGGGAAGGATTCATACGAAAGGGGCGTGGATTTTGAGATGAGAAATAACTTCGGGAGTTCACTGTGCATTGAGGGTAAGAAAAAACTACACGGCAAATGTGAAGATACCATAACGACGCCGAATTATGATGTTGAAATTGATTTGAACTTACTTGATCAATATTAATATACTTATATCAATGAAATATGATGAAGAAGAAGACTGTAATTGTAATTAATAGTATTTTTTTAATAGAAAATGTATAGTTAAATAAATATTGCCATTATTATATTATTATTATAAATAATTAATAATATATTTAAACAAATAACAAGTTTGATTTTTTTTATGGTGATAAGGGGCAAATCAGCAGGCGGCTCACCTGATGGTATGTAATCACCGCCGCTCATGGACATTTGCAATACCAGAAGGCTTGCATATGCGTGGCCAACCCCTGCATAAACCGTATAGGTTTTTAAAATATATACTAAACTGACAGCAAATAGAACGCCCATGCTGTCAGAATAGTCACTCCTCCATCGAGCTCTGGTAAACTTACGCACAGAAATACAACTATTGTTGATTCACTGCGATCTTCTGTAAGGCGGAGGTACTGGTAATGACGTGAACGCTTCCTCTGAGGTTTTCCACAGTTCCTTGGTGCTTAAACAAACGTTAACAGGCGAGCTACCAATCTCTGCATTTCTCATTAGTTTTTAGTTCAATTTAATGTTATTTATGGTCATGTTATTTAAGTTATCAGCGACAAGTGGGTTGACCCAATTTACTAACATTATCTCTTGTTTCTTTTTGACGATTAGTTTAAAAATTGAAATAAAACCTACTTTATTAATTATTATTAAATAATAAATATTTCTGGACATAATGACACAGCGCTGTCTAGTTCCGTAGTAAGCAACGAGGCTTGTGTTACGGATAGTAGAAGGTTGATATACTTATACTTTTTACATCTATGACTCGGATGAAGTAGTAGATGCCAACCATAGGTATAACCTTGAAACCTCTTAACCATATTGGCGTATCTAGGGTAATTTTCTTGGGGGGCCTGGCCCATTGGCGCAGCTAGGTGATCAAAGGCCCTAGGGCCAGAAAAAAAGGTTTTCCCACTTTTAAAGTTGTTTTTTTTAGGATAGGTGTTTTTTAGTTCCGATCGGGGGATAATTTTTACTACTGTACTACTCTGCCTAGCCCTTCGGTAGCTACGCCAGTTGCCTGGCCCCTGTCAAGCCATGGCCGATGGGATTATGTTATATATTTTCGCGTCCAGCAAGGATTTTCGAATCTGTAACCAAACTTGGAGCCAAACTCCAAGGTTGGGCAATAGACCATTCCGAGGTGGGCACGGCCCCAGCTCCGCTTTCCTATATACATACGCCCGTGCTCTTAACCAATGCAAGCTTCATTATAAAACAAAGAAATACTAAGTAACTAAAAATCTAGATACCTATAGGAACAGGAAAAAACAACGAACAAATATGAAAGTTCCAGGAACAAAAATGATTATATTATTTATCGAAAAAGGAAATTATAATTATTTATTTTGTAGAAAATAAATGGACAACGGAAATTAATGTAATTTTGGTAGCATTTGAACGTTCAAGAATCAAGTCTTAATTCAACTTGGCGGTAGTTACTATTTGTTAAAAAGGTCACAACGACTAAAATTTCACGGTACCTATATTTTTAGAACTATCATACCTACGTCTATGTGAAATTTGTGTAGAGCAAATAGAAAAATATATTTTCTATTGGGAATATTATTAGCAGAATCCTGAATAAGTAGATAACTGTTTGCCTTAAGTTCGAGTAGGAAGTAACATACGAGTTGATAATAAATTATACGTCCGCTAAGATCTCATGATGATTAAATCCCGTGATTTAAGAAATTGGAAATTACTTATTGAACTGTGAATACATATGAAATAAATTTTCACATTGAAGAATCTTATTACGTTTTTAAATTTCCGTACTAAAACAGTTTAATTGCATGGTGAAGGATTCCGTGAATTATGCGCCAGCTCTCATGTAGTTGTGATTGTTTAAATAATTAAATATAGGAAAACAACAAACAGCCGCGTCAGTAGCGACAGGAAGACCGTCAGCTGACGCAGTAAAGATTTAAAATATTGTAGCGTTAAATATAATATAAATACTAAGAAAACGTGTCGGTGGTTGATGGTCATTGCGGTATTGCATTAACGTCAGAACAAATGCGCATTTTACTACTCCGAAACGTCAGTAAACAAATGAGGTAGTAACAACTAACAACGCGTGAATATTCGTAATATGAAATTCGCTGTTGTTGTAAGCGTCTAAGCACAGGCAATGGTCGGCAAATTAAAAAAAAATATAATGAACAATTCCTTTCCACCACTCTGCAGGTTTTTCCGAGCCGTTACTACGTGAGAACCTTCAAGAAGAGAGCATAATACTCTTTCCTGGTAGGACGGCAACGCATTTGCAAGTCCTTTGGTGTTACTGATATCCGTAGGCGGCGGTGATCACTTACCATCGGGTGAAACTCTTGCCTGTTTGCCCCCTTATTTCCATAAAAAACCATACCTGACGATTCGTGCCCCTTTTCATTAAATATAAAAGTATCATGTTACGTTGAACCTTTGCTCTAACGAACCGATTTTAATGAAACTGCATACTCTGTGTAGTTTCGTGCAACTTGAGATAATTATTATATTAATATAGTTTATTTCTCTTATATTAAGGTACATTGTTGCACTAATTTATATTTGTACAATTTGCCTTAAACTACAACCTGAATGAAATGAACTAGGCTCAAGACATATCCAGGCTCACACCCTTTTAAAAATAATCACATTTAACGTCATTTTCCAATGGACCATGCAAGTAAAAGACTATCAACAAGCAATATTGTTAGAGAGGTAATTAAAAGATAGGATAGGATAGTTTTTGTTTCAATTATTTATAATCACAATTTCTTTTTCTCGCAAATCAAAAAATAGCTTTAGCAACGCGCGGTCAAGTTTGCTTTTTTAATATAAAAACCTCATTTAAAAGGAGTGTACTTACTACGTGATTGTTTTTTAAAGTTGTGAAAAAACGAAAGCCACAACATGCTTATTGTAATTCACGACGGCGAAGTGTAATTACGGTTTTCACAACAGTAACCATATTTATTCAGGCACATGAGTTTTGATAAGATTGACTTGTAAAAACTCATTTTGTAATTCTGTTACGAGTTTCATTTTGTTTTTTGTTATTATTTATTTTTTAATCAACTCTGTTGGGACAATGGAAATGTAGATTTCAGAATCGGAATTTTATAGATTCATTCGATCATTTTTCAAATATTCAGAATTCTTAAGTTTAATTTAACGACCAGCTTCATAAACCGGGTCTCAAAAACCCATCAGTTGTTTTTAATAAAGAGGTTTCAATCTATGAGCAGATACCTACAGGCTGTTATAAAATTGATTGCAAAAATAATAATGCATATTATTAAGAGGTGTGTCCACACAACGAGTGTGTGCTCAACGCCCTGCAAACATTTACGCTATAAGTGGGCACTCAACTCTCATATTATGTGCTCATAGTCGTGGTAGCGAGAGCTATATTGCTCGTAAAATTATACTGAACAAAGAACGAGCTTAGTATACGCAATTTTTAGGCACATCTTCCTGTTATAATGGTAATTATTGTTGTCCATGGGAACCCACCTATAGACAAAACAGATAAGAATAAAATTCTACTTAAAAAATTAACATGTTTTTATTTAATTTATTGCTATTTTTTATATTTTTATATTAAATACGTCGAAATCATCTCTAGCTTTACGCATGCATGGCCACCCCTATAACCTTCTAAATATCCGATAGAGCCTCTAATATTTTAAAAGAAAATCTCAATTTTCACTTTTCTCAACCTGGAAATCGAACTCAGGTTGTTAGCACTTGAGATAATTTTTTTCACAATCTGAATACAAAAGCCATAAACCAACTTGTTTTTCTCAATTCAAATAAAACATATCATAAATTGTCTTTGATTTATGAGCACAGTGATAATTACAGGGAATTGAACGTAAACAAAAATAAACAGTGAATACGAATCGACTGTCAATGACGGATGGACATTTTGTGGCGTTGATTGGAAAACAATTCGATCGTTCAATCAGAGATAGCTTTGGTATTAAAAACATTATTTAAACGCCATCTACTTTTGCATGCTCATAATATAAATATTTGAATATCGAATACGACTGTCACTTTTAGATTGGTAGGATGGATTATGATTATTTTATGGACGCTGTGTGGCCAGTGTTTTGCTAGCGCTAGAAAAGTATTAATATTTAATGCGCCTGTGATACTGGATGTCCTTGTCTCCCTATAAACCTTCCCTATAAATAAAGATCCAGGATCTTTATTTAAGAATCATACTTATATCGGCAAGTCTCGAGTTTGAATTCAAAGCTCTAACTCTAACTCTAACGTGTATCTGCCATAGGTATTTCTCATAAGATTTTTATCGAAAATAAAATAGGTCAAAACCACGGGATTTTCTTTAATCAGACAGCAAGACTTAAAAAAAGCTGTGGTTTTGTTTATTTATTATTCAGATAAAATACTTATAAAGGAATTATAAAAATGTAATAAGTATTGAAACCCGTCTAGGCTGTCTATTCGAAATATTTCAATATTCAGAAACAAGGAATTTTAATAAGTTCATTGAAGTTGGTAGATACTGTAGCATTCTGTAGACGTTTTCCCAAAAACGTTGGAATTTCTTAATCCCATCTTAAAAGTAACTCAAATTATTTATTCAAATTTTATGTAGAAAAAAATAATTAGATGCTCCTGTGCAACATATTTAATACAAGTACTGATTCATCTTGGCCAATGTAAAATTTAAAAAACGCATTATCGTAATTTGATTTAGAATATTATACCTATAGGATATGCCCATTATTGATAATCCATTTGTGCATTTCCGTTAGCTAAACTGTTTAAATGGTAAATGGCTAAATTGTTCGCAAAAATAGCGTGTCCTCAAAATTAAACAAATCTCGGTAGATATTTATAACAAGTCCATAATTTCCTTTTATTTTCCGCAATAGGCCCTTATTTTAATTGTTGCTATATTTCACAGCTGAGAGATAAGAGAAACAAAATACAAATTTTATTTGTCTTTTTAATAAAGAGTTTTTATACATATCCTAAATTAAATTAGTAAGAAAATTTAGGCAATTATACTTTTGTTTACACTTTGGCTTATTTTAACAAAGATTTAACGTAAATTGAATTACTTTATACAAACTCAATTACAAGATTGTTAGCTTATACAAAGAAAATCGAATACCGAGCTTCGTAAGTGTTCTTGTAATTAAATTGGCGGTAGAATCTGGAGCAAATTAGTTACATTTCCCTAGAGCACTACTGAAATTACTGAATAAATCGAGGTTCAGTTACTAACAGTCTTAAAAGAGAGACAAAAAACTAATTGCGAATTATCGAGAAATTTTTTGTTATTTTATGTTTTACTTTGTGCCTATATATAGGAAGACTATAGGTATATATACACAGAAAAAAAAAGGACGGAAGGTATCATTGATTTATATTATTTATAACGAAAAGTATAATGAATATACCGTTTCGATGTAAATATAATTGTACGTACCTATATAATATTTTCTAAACATTACTTCAACTTCAACAGACACTTTTTCCGGTTGGGAAATACGTTTTCTGCATACCGTCCCTTGGAGTTGTAAAACGGCTCTCCGGTTGGCGAGGCCTACCACCACTGCCGACACTCCTGCGTTCTGGCGGAATCATACCTTCGTATCCGCGAGCACGCTACGGTATCCCGGTACGGGATATCCTCAAGCAGCGGTCGGGTGTCACAAACTTCGAGTGCTCAGTGCAATGGGTAACCAAAAGCCCCGAGTCCGACGCCCGAGGTCCTCTTCTCAGAAGCAGAGGATAGGAAAACCAGCGCATCGAAATACGGGCACTACTCCTCCCTTGTAGTGCCACGATGTACGCAATTCGACAGCTACAGGCCCTCTTAAACCGCGAAAGGCAGGGAAAGCGGTGCACTATAATACCGGCAGTCCTTTTCCGTTGCGGCCACTTCATCCTTCAGTAGCGATATTGCCTATACAACACCCAGTACCGCGTCAGTTGCGGTGTTTCCCATACGACACTACGAACTTACCAGGGGGGTAAAGCTCGCACTTCCAGAGGCCGTTCGACAACAAGGCTTCTCACACTGAAATTAGTCGGAGCAGTCGTTCCTTAGCAACTTCGTTTCTCCGTGGCTCCAATCAAATCCACGGTTACTAAGCTCCCCACCATAGGGGCTGTCCATTAATCACGTGATGTTTTTTTTAACATTTTTTAACCCCTCCCTCCCCCATGGTGATACGTGGTGAGGTTTAAGACTATCCCCCCACCCCCCACCAAAAAACACGTGTATTTTTTAGTACCTACAAAGAATCCTAAAATGTTTGTAATACCTACTATTTTTAGGTTTAGAAATCACGCGTTAGACGAAAAAATAATTACACGTGATATCTTACTATACCCCACCCCTCCCCCATGTGATATTTTGTGATTTTTGCCGAACCCCTCCCCCCCCTTTCGAATCTCACGTGATTAATGGACAGCCCCATAATAAGGCGAGAGTATTGGGCTCTAGCCGAAGTAGGTTCCGTCGGAGGTTCAACAGAACCTAGTCAGTGAAAGTTCCACTGAATTCGTTACACGAAGGGGTTTTAAAATATTGCCAATTTATTTACGGGTTTTATAGAGATAGGTACTATAAAGTACCTAAACTTGTCGCCATGCCGAGAGCACACTCATTACATTTTCCTGCACTTGTAATACTCTGAACTGCAAATTAAAGCATACTCGGAAATACAACAAGAGTTCTTCTGCTCTACCGAATTTGTAATACGACAGCGGAGATATATAAGCATACAAAGTTTTCTGGCATTGAATATGTTCTGTTGTTAAAGTAATAATGTATTCATTCACACCGTAATTTAACTATCAGTATATAAGGACCATTTTTCCCTGTTCCTGTTTGGTTTTTATTGTCATTTACCTACAGCAACGTCATATTGTAGTCACACCATCGCAAGTATGAATAATTCGAAGTGCAGTCGATCGATGTCGCTAATTAATACACTGTATTTTTTGTATACGTCAGACATGTTGCTTCGTTGAATATAGTTTTTCGAATAAAATTATAATTTTATACTAATACAACCGAAAATAGTAATATAATAAATAGTAAACCCGCCTATAGTTACATAAGAGACAAAGAGACAGAGACTTAGAGAAGGTTAAATTTTCCGCGTATTTGCAACATTCTTCAATTATGCTCAGCTCTTATAGGTCGTAGCGTGATGTTATATAGCCTACTAGCTGATTCCCGCGACTTCGTTCACGTGCAATTTAACGAAAAAAACTTTGCACCCTTAGGGGGTGAATTTTCAAAAATCCTTTCTCAGGATTTTTCTGCTACCCTTAGATATAAAAGGAACCCCTGTGCAACATTTCAAGTTTCTAACTCTTATAGTATAGTCCTGCGTTGATATGTCAGTCAGTCATTTAGCTTCTGCTTTTATATACACAGATAGATAGCCTCAACAGTAGGGCTATTTAACCCTGAAAGATAGCCTTTATATAGACATAGTCCCGCAAGAACTATTTCAGACCCTTACACGTATTCGTTTAGTGTGAGAATCAAACTCATAGCGAAGCATACAATAACATAATCACCGTACCAATTGAGAAATAAAATAAAACTTTAATGGTTGGCCTAAATCTTCAAGTAAATTCCTCTTCTTTTATTACCTTAAGGGCCGCATTAGCCACGGGCCTAATTTTTTATTAATCTGAGCTCCGAAACATGTTCATATAGTTTGGCCGTCTACAACACAATTTATCCCCTGAGAGTCACGGCTTACTTATTAGTTGCGTCTCACAGTTTATGAGATCCTAGTCCTAAGGTCCGGATTAACAAGTGATTAAACGGTTTACGAAAATTAACACCACCTTGGGAGTAATTTGAGAGACATCAAGATACCCTTCGCACTAAACGAGCTGAAGGTATAGTCGACGCTGCGGTCTCTGTCGAAGTTTAAGTATTCGCTCGACTCAAAGGATTAATCTTTCAGTAAAAACATTCATTTCGCCAAATATGTTTGTTAGAACAGAATATTAAAATGTAATGGAAATTCTTAGTGTATATTTCGAAAGTTTTAGAACGACTATTTAAATATTTTAGCTTCGTATTTAAGTAGAATGGAACAGAATATAGAATGCGCTTATATGAGAAACAAGTCATATTATGATAAAATATTCTGAATATAGATTTGTTATTTAGAGAAAGTTTTTCGCAAACGGATTTTCAACCTATTGTTTTCATTTACATATTGTGTATAGCTGTAAAAACATGGGAAAACTTTGAGTAAAACTTAGTGTGGAAAAATTAAACATTTTCAGCCATAAATTGGGTATGCATACATTCTTTACGAATTGTATATTGAATGGTTTTATGATTTTGGGAGTGGTGTCTTAGCTTTTTTTTTTGCGATATTTTGTTTTCTATTTACTTATTATTCTATTTGATAGGTAGGATTTTAAGCTTTAGAATTTTGATGTAGTACTAGTACTTAAATAGTAGCAGCAGTAGATTTAGTAGTACCTGTAAGATATATATATTTACGAAGGCTCTTGGATTCAGATTCTTATTGCCGTGATATGATGAATTTATTTATCGCTTGTTGTCCACTATGAATATCAATTTACCCATTATAATATTTTCCACTCTAGATCACTCGATATTGGATAGTTTTTCAACGATATACAGTAGTATATCGTTTAAAAACTATGTAATAGGGAGTGAGCCTATTGTATGTATTAAATACACATAATTACACACGATAGGCTCGCCCCCTATTACATGGGACCTAAAACATACCGGCGAAATATAGGTGTACATTAGTAAACGTCTGCCTAACCATTCGGGGACGACAGACGTGATAATATGTTATATTATTTATTATACATTCGAGAAAAAAATGCATCCTGATCTACCAATATATTTCCTTCCAAATGACGAGATTTCGCATTCGCTAGATATTACGTACATTTTCAGCGATATTTAAATTGGTAAATTTTATATTAATTTTACTCCTCAAGAATCGAGCTCGACCATATTAGTGAAGATTTCTTGAATATAAATAACAAAATTTGTCATAAAATATTTGCCAATAAACAATAACTGGCACCGAGAGTTTTAACATTACTATACTATAAATAATAAATAAATATTCCTGGACATTATGGAACACAGCGCCATCTAGTTCCGTGCCAAGCAACGAGGCCTGTGTTACGGATACTAGCTGGTTGATATACATATATATACGTTTTTTTGTAAATACATACATATTATAGATAGATACATCCATGACTCGGATACAAATCTTCATGCTCATCACACAAACATTTGTACCTACCGGGATTCGAACCCGGGACCCATAGCACAGAAGGCAGTGTTAACTACCGCTGGACTAACTGGGTCGTCAATACTATACTACCTATTTATCTAAAGTAATATAGAGTAAGAAATCCATACACAATATTAGATATTTATAATTGCGAAAGAATGGCTGTCTGTCTGTTGCCTCTTCACGCCTTAACAAAATTTGGTATGGAGATATTTTGAGACCCGGGGAAGGACATAAAATAGTTTTTGCCCAGGAAAATGGAGATAGAAGTTCGTTTGCAAAATAAATAAGCAGATTGGATACAATTACTAATTACAACGGAGACTGATTTCATAAATAGAGGAAAAATATTTGTAATAAAATAATCGCAAATCTAAATACATACAAAAAAAACGGAACAACTAATCACATTTACGTTTCTTTGTGTTGTTTATTTGTTGAGAATTATGTTCTTGTTGCGGTGTGAGGTGGTTTCCGCCATGTTGTCACACGAAGGCCGCAGGATCATGCGATAATAAACTGTTTATGCTTTGACCTACTTGTTAAATACATTCTGCTTTTTAAAATATCTACAACTGATTTATAGTTATAACTAGTTTATTTAGTGAGATACTTTGATAAAAAATTGTCTTTATTAGAACAACACAAGCCGAAAAATTAATCTTTCTGTTTATAATTGAACACGGATCACGCAAAAAGTATTGAATAGACAAAACTTTTCACCGAGGTATTGTTAAATATTTAACTTGAAATCAAGACTTAATTTTACCGCAGGAAAATATCTTATTTTGTCTTTAATTGAATACGTTACAATATCACAACGGCTACTAATGTATTTATGCATATTCCACGCGGGCAGTAGCTAGTTAGAAGACATTATCAAAAATATGTCACAATATTTTTCACAAATAAAAAGCCTTTATATCTGTCAACCGCCTAAATATAACCCCCATCACGCTCCATTTACCAAAGCAAATTAACAGACACGTCAGTAGGTAGGTACTGATCAGGGTAACCGGGTAAACCCTTAAAATAAATCACGTGACGTGTCCACGTGAACGGTGCACGTTTGCGAGCGGGGCAGGGTTATGTACTAATAGATATGTCAATAGCAGCACCTCAGTTCCGGACGGAATATAGCACTATATACTCGGGTTTATACCCTTGTGGGTTAATTTGATTAATTTTGAAATGTGTTGCTGGGGAGTTTATTGCGCCGCTTCTTCTCAGCAAAAAATACTAGGAAGCGGTGAAGGGCGGGCGTTTTTGGGGGCTGTCTTTATTCTCGACGTTCAAAAGAGGTAATTAAATTTGGCCTACTTTGAATAAATGATATTTTGACTTTGACTTTGTAAATTCGTCGGTGTCAAACCTATGTAAGGTTTGGACTGTATAGACGGCTATAGCTCTCTCGGTCTCAAGTAACTTTAGTATTTGAATAATTTCGTTGACAAGTGGGTTTTTTTAACCTCTGACACATAAATAGAAGTGTTTTTAACGCTTTAAACTTTCCGGGGTAAAGAAGCCAGTGTTTGACTCATTGCATTTAACGAAAATAAACCAAATTTCAAATGAGTCAATATAAAAAAAAACGGCCCAGCGGATGATCTTGAAGTAGTATTTAGGAACCTTTCAAATAAAAACCACATTAGGAAAAATTTAATCTTCCATTTAAATATAACATAATTAGAAAAACATTTTTTTTTTCAAATTTCCTTAAACGTTGTTTAAGGAAATTTGTTCAGCATGCTGTGTTCAGCAGACTCAGTTGCAGTCATATTTATTTTCGTTAAAGGCGATGAGTAAAACACTGACTTCATTTAGGATCGTAGACAATACCTACATTGGAACTATGACCTGTAAATGCATTGTAGCGGAACCTCAACGATATTTTGCGTTTCACATTAAACTGCATTATTCTCATATTGATATTTCATATAAATGCGGCTAATGGAAACCAATTCTTTAGTAAATTCTATTTTTTTAAAGAGTATTTAAAGAGTCTGAATGATTGTTTATTTCTGTAAATAGATCTTTTTAAAGACACTTTTACAAGTCATGTAATATTTTTTTTAGTATCTAGTTGACATCGGCATTTCCTAACTCACGATCTCTGAAAAGAAATGCCGAAACAAACTCAGAGAATCATGGTCTCTTTTCTGTCGTATGGAGTTTCATGCCGGCTGCTCTTCCCCAGCAGCTCCATAAGACTTACTTTTCTTTCTACTTAGCACCTTGAATTAAACCTAAAACTTTGAATTTGCAGCCATAATTGGCTAGTACGTTATAGGTGACTGCTCCATTGTTGAGTATATCTTAGATCTTAGCTCAATGACGACAGTGCTGTGATGTGATGTAGCTCAGACTAGCTCTTTGTTTCACAGCCAGGGCAACCGCGCGCAGTCTGGCCAATATACCTATATTCTAAATTAAGATATACACACCTCGTCTTATACTTGCTTGGTGCTTGTAATCTTCTTTGTGATAACTAAATCATCAACCCAATATTGTCCTACAACAGGGCACGGGTTTCCTTTCATTTGAGAGGGATTATAAGCTAGAGTCTACCACGCTAGACTAGTGCGGGTTGGCAGACTTCAAATCCCATCATACCAACCATAATTCTCTCAGGCATGCAGATTTCCAATACCATGTTTTCTTGCACCGTTTGAGCGTATGATAATTACACACGCAACTTAAAAAATCAGTGGGGCATTCCCTGTAACGAACTCGAGAACTTTTACTCTACAGTCCACTGGTCACACCACTGGGCTTTTGAAGTGGGTTAATAAAAAAGAAGAGTATAATTGCCAGTCATTTAAATTAAACCACGATAGATGACTATGGATGTATGCTGTAAAGGCTACGAAACGTCGGGTTAAAAACAATATCGATATACCGATATGTAAAAAGTAGTTATATTTCTAAGTATTAAGAAAAATAGTCGCGCAAATTTAAAAGATCATAATATTACCAAACATTAAAAATATAAAAGTATTAAAATACCTACTTATTCATATTCTAGCATAGTAATGTATAGTTTTGTCACGTACAAACCCTAGAATTATTTGATTAACTAAATTATTTCAACAAAATACCTTTCTAAATATCAATTAGCACCCTTAACTCAACCTTAATCCAAGTTCAATTTAGTTTGTGTGCACAAAACGGTTGGGTTTGGGTGAGTGATGTCACTTTGAACAATATTACATTACTAGTTCTGTGTAAATTTGATAACATATAAATCTGTCTAGACAGAAGATCACGATAACCCATTATTGCGTAAATTTTGATGTTATATTTATTTATTGCAATACCATTTAACTAGAATAGTTGCAGATCAATTACACTAATTAATTAATTATATGTGGTACATAAATAGGTACTTGTATTATTTATCGACGTCGATAAAAGATGAGAAAAAAATTTTTCCCCCCGGTTTCTACCGAAGCAGAGAGGAGAGGAGACGTGCATAGATATGTTTTGAATAACCAATCAGATATTGTTGCGGAGAGGAGACGTGGAAATAATGAAATCTAATTGAAACACATTTCCGCTTCGGTGGAAACTGGGCTTAGTCTACTCGTATTTTTTAACATCTTATATATAAAATTCTCGTGTCACAATGTTCGTTTCCGTACTCCTCCGAAACGGCTTGACCGATTCTCATGATGATCAAATTTTGTGAGCATATTGAGTAGATCTGAGAATCGGCCAACATCAATTTTTCATACCCCTTAGTGAAAGGGGTTGTCCACCAACCCCTATGATGTGGCAAAACAACGTTTGCTGGGTCAGCTAGTACCTATTTAATAACTAAATTACTGAGTTTTGATATATCGTCGACGAAGACGGAATCTTTCTTTTCTAGTCGATTTATTTTTTGTTTAAAAGATTTTATGATAATTATGGAAACCGTATACTTTATCATCATCATCATCATCATCAACCTATATTCGTCCACTGCTGGACGTAGGCCTCCCCTAGTGAACGCCACAGAGCTCGATCTTCGGGTCTTTTCCTCCAGTCACTGACAGCTGCCTTGCGCGAGTCGTCGCTCCACCTGGCCGGTGACCGTCCTACGCTACGTTTGCCGAGACGCGGTCTCCACTTAAGAACTCGTTTGCTCCAACGGTTGTCGATTCTCCGAGAGATGTGACCGGTCCATTGCCACTTCAGCTTGCTAATCTTTTGAGCTATGTCGGTAACTTTAGTTCCCTGACGAATAACTTCGTTCCGGATTTTATCCCTCAAAGAAACTCCGAGCATAGCTCTCTCCATAGCTCCGTATACTTAATAAACCCACCTAATGACAGGCATTACATATTACCTAAGAATTTATATAATTACCTTAATTGTAGAAAAAATATAACGACGTAAAATGTATTACGTAGAATAAATAACTTTTAACTTTGAAACACTTATTTTCGGGTAACAAATCATCCGTATTTCTTTGAAAACTGTTTGTTTAATATATTTTTTTGGCTTTGTAATATATTGAAGTAATGTTTGTTAAGAAAGAAATGACTTACGAACTCTTCGTTTGAGCGTGTGATTACATTATATTACACATCACTTCGAAAAGTCACAGTAAAATAATAAATACTAAGAATAAATACACAAACTAAAATCAAACCGTTCTAGAATACACCACGACCTTTTCTTCTCAAAGAATAAAGTTTAATGAAAATATTCCATCACTGGCAATAATACGAATAATTTCTCAACACTTCTGGAAACATGTAATAAGGAATGTCTACACATTTTCTGCTCATCTTGAGATAACCGTGTTATTCCTACGAGAACTTGGATAATCCGTAAATTATTGGAATATTGCATGAGATTTAAGTGAAACTTGTTAGAGTAGAATGAGAAAAAAATGGCACAACAAATGAAACTGCAGGCTATTGTAGCCTATTGTTTTTTTATGAAAAAAATACTATCGCACCTATAATGGGTTAGGCAGAGATGCACATAAAGTTGCTAACAGTTTTTCGTATATAAACTTTTAAATACCTTTTAAAAGCATACCGGGCGAGCCCATTGCAATTTATCTGGGCACAAATCCACACTAAATCATCTCATTCCGGGATTTAAGGGGGCGAAAAGGGGATTTTTATCTCCCAATTTTGGGGGATAAAAATAAGCTACCTAAATAACTAATTTCACGAATGAAAATGTTCAGCAGTTGGTCAGTGTTACTGTTAATTAAAATATCGTCTATTATTATATACCAAAGCATTTCATCGAAATCGCTAAATTATTTATCTACAATTCGATCTGTAAATTGGCGCGAGACTGAATATGAGATAGCAGTTAAATTTAAGATATACTCATACAATTTAATATATACACATAATCTCCATGCTGATTACAAAAACATATGGTTCTACCGGGATTCGAACCCAGAACCCTTAGCACAGAAGGTAAAGCGCAAATCGGATCGTCCCTCTTCTTCGATCACACAGAGAAATACGAAGTATGCCCTATCCATACTTCGCTATTTGACTGATTTTTTTTATAAGGCTACGTCTTTATACCATAATTCTTCTAAGGTAACACACACGGTTTGAAGACTTGTCTTATGTCACTGTTATTTTTCACGAAAAGAAGCTCCCCAAAATCGGTGCCAATCTAATTCAGATTTGACGAATGAACTCTTACTAAGACTTAGTAAGACCTACCTAACTCGATAAATTTGTCCGAGTAAACGTTACATAATTATTTGACAAAACTATGACACTAGGCACTATTCCTAGTGTAATTCATAAAACCCGTAGAGTTAGAGAGCTTTGCTCAAAGCCAGAATTTACGATTGTGACTAATAAGGCAGCTTAATATTAAATCTAAATAGATACACTTAAAAACTCACAGTGATAGTATATTCTTATAATAAAACCCTATGAAAAAGTCTTGTAATATAAATTGCAAGAACTACAGGCAGGTGACAGATGGAGAGACAACATTAAATTATCGTCCAACCTTCCAAGAAATGGTATAAAGATATTTCTTTTTTGTACCCTTTTGTGTATAGAAGCATATTTTATTTGCGAATGGTAAATAAATTTCCTCGTTGAAATGGAGATCTTATTGCATGGGCCCTAAAGGCGATTTGTTGTTGGCTAGTCCTATGGGGTTACAAGCGTGATGGTATGTTGAAGTTTCGCCGTCCGTTGACGTGTTTGTAGGTATACAGTTGCGATCGATGTGAGGCAGTCGATATGTCAGCTATGCTGGACATAGATGGACCCAATTGAGTGTCTTAGATTAAATATAGTAGGTATATTTAGTCATTGAAATAATACTACTCTTTAAACCTGTATTGTTGAAATCTGTAGAAAGTAGTTTTATTTTATTTATTTTTGTCTATATTCGCGTAGGTGTAAGTAAGTAATTAAAACTAGACATTGTTTTTATTGTTTTATGTTATGGAATTAAGGTTATCAGAGCTCGTTGGGGGAGTGACTATTCTGAAAGCATGAGAATTCTGTTTGCTGGCAGTTTAGTAAGAGTTTCTACAGGGTTAGCAACGCGTGAGCGATACCTTTGGTGTTGCAAGGCTGCGGTAACCATCAGGCAGCCTGTAGGTTTGTTTGCCCCCCATGCCGTATAAAAAAAGGGTTAAATCCTGTCTCCATTAACCAACTGAGCCTGTAAAAAGCACATACTTACATGCAAAATAGTTTTCCACACTGATTTCTATTCCACTTAACTAAAATTTATCATGGCCAAAAACAGTTTCAAAACTAATAAATTTTGTAAAACAAGAGGCGAGGCTGGCACCACTGGCGTGAAACTCGCCATTCAGACTGCAATAACTTTAGCTGCGCGAAAGTGTCTGAATAGACAAATGTGAAAAAGTGCGATCGCAATTCGGTACACCTGACGTCCCGTAATTTTAAAGCTGCTATCTTTTGGCTTGAAGTGAAGATTATACATAAAAATACTATATTAACACGCTTCTACTATATTTTTAATCTCTTTAGCTCGAAAGGTTTCAGGTCAGGAATTCAGTGCCTCTTAACAAAACGCCAGGTTGACATGTCTTTTGAAAAACAGCTGAAGTTCGTGCGTATTAATTCACACTGGTATTTTTATTAATATAATCTTTCTTTTTATATTTAAAATTTAGAGTAGGTTGAATAATTTAAAGAGATTCACAGATTAAAGAGATCTCTTGGATCGACAATATTAGCAGTAGCGTAGCATGGAGGGGGGGGGGGCAAAGGGGGCCTTGGCCCCGGGCGGCATATGAAAGGGGGCGGCAAATTTACAGACGGCCCCGGGCGGCAAATACCCACGCAACGCAACTGAATATTAGAAAGCATACATTTTAGTAAAGCTAATAAGGGGAAAACATGAACAAAGTAAATAAATAAAATATTTTTCAGTTGGTTGCTTTGTATTTTGTTAAAATTCGAACCACTGTACTGAATTACTGCTTTCAGTTAAGTATAATATATGTGTCTATCTAACATAACCATTTCGTGGTTATTCGCATTATAGAGGTCTAAATCGTTTATGTAGTCTAGAACAAATGCAATAAGGAAGCCGTTTATGGCTTCAACCTGGTTCAAATCCTGTCTAAAATGGATCTACTAACATTTACCAATTTCGTTTATTAAAGTGTATGACAGAGCTTTGGGTACTGCAAGTTGCATTTACAGTGCAGTTGTATAAGCACAGAGGCTTTATTACTTTATATAACGTTTGATAAATATTTTACAAAAATATAAAATATCTATTTAGTATCAATATTTTTGGATTTTGGAGTAAACACCTACTGCAATGTGGTATCATAATATATCGGTCTGGAAATAGTTAATATTGGGGTCGAAATTCATCACTGACGAATGATATTATTAACCAATGGGGTAAAAAGGTTTTAGAGCGGAGGCTGCTTACAGGACGCAGTGTGGGAGGTCCTTCAACAGAATGAACTAACGACCTGATAAAGATTTGCGGAATAAGTTAGATGCAGGCGGTATTGGATTAAGGGGTTGATTTTGTTCATCTGTGAACGTCCTTTTACTGATGTTATGGGAATGAATTACAATAAAAATGTCACATTGCCAATATTGCGGGATTTAAGAATCACTTCCTAATACAGGCCTATGTTATACCCGCTATAAGCACGCAAACTTTCTGCCTCACGCCGTTAATCGCACACCGTTTTTTTTAAAATATATTTTTCTTTCGGCGCGAATAAAAAGTGGGACACATTTATGCTTAAAACTTAGCAACAAAAAGTTTTACGTATTCTAAGGACGGGCTACACACTAAAAACTTTTTAGTTCTTAAGCGGGGGCCACATGTGTATGATATGATCGCCGTTTTGACGCATTAGAAAAGGGATCTTTAAATACAATAAAAAGAAATGATCGATTTGTATATAGACATAGCCATGGTTTTGGTAAGATTGCTTATGATCATGAAAAAATATCAATGTACCGCGATAAAATCAGTGATGCTTTATATAAAACATGGTCAAATTCTAGTAGGACCCTTTCGTGTGTCTATTGTAGCAGATATTTAAATGTGTAGTTAATCCAGCAACAGTGTGGTAGGGGGAAGTAATTAAATCGTATTTTTATGAAGAAAATAATGTCAAAACATTTACACATTTTGATAGGTATACAAAAACGGTATGACAGTTTGGTTAAGTTAGCGTTAGTGGTTCGCTTTTTTCAAGGCTGCAATCATTATTATCTAATATGCCTCAGTATACAAACTTGTAACAACTTTCCCAAACAACTAACTCGGTTAAGGATTGCGACCCTTATAATTCTATTTCGAAAAGCAAGCACAGTTGCTTTTATTATCTGTTTGTTTGCTCACAAAGGAGATTGCATATAGTAGTAGTTCTTAGTCATTAGACAGAACTGAAGTGAAGGGATTTTGAAAAATGAATGAATTGTTTGTAAGGTATATAAGAAGTTAAAATATTATATGTGGATATTTCTATAAGACATTTAAATAAGTACCTAGAAGCTTATTCTCTGATTTGAATAACAATATGAGGGCTATTTACATAATGATACAGAAATAAACATAGATTGTGTAAAAAGCGAACGCGCATTAAATTCAATTTTGCAGAGAGATTGTTATGAAAAACGTTTAAGGGCAGTTACTTGTGTCAAATTGCAGTATTATGGTGCTTAGACAGATTTAGACTTATAATAGTGGGCGTACGGGGCTGTTAGTCAACCAAAATGACAAAAACCGCCATTAGGCGCTCTTCGAATTTGAATGTGAACGTTCCAAAAATAAAAACGCAGTGGTGGGTACGCCAGGGATAAAATATCCCTTTTTGTGTAAAATATTTCCATTTGAAATTTTGTGCATAATAACTACATATTTATAAGATAAAACCGATTTGTTGATATTGTCCGATCTAGAATAAAATTTAAATATGAAATTATTGAAATGAAATGAAAAGATTGTTTATTTCTGTAAATAGATCTTTGTAAAAACCCTTTTACATGTCATGTAATTTTTTTTTAGTATCAAATTGGCATCGGTATTTCCTAACTGACGACCTCTGAGAAGAAATGCCGAAACAAATTCAGAGAATCATGGTCTCTTTTAAAGTCCAAACATATTTGTTTATAGTATTTAAGCCTGACGATGTAGGTCAAAGATATTCTAGATTCTAATAGCAAACAAATATGTATGCTATTACAGAGAATCCAATGTCGTTTCGGTTTGTACAATATTTTTGATTTGATGTAATTTTATTTAACTTATAATATACATATTAAAAGTCTAGGTTATAGGTAGTAGAGTTCCGTCTTCAATAAGGAACCCTATAGTATTGCACGTTAATTCGTCAGTTTGTCTATCCTTCCCCAGTACTCAGGAATTCTTATTCAAGTACTTGAAAGTTGAAATTTTGCGTAAAATGGGGTTTTTTCTCGATTATTATATTTTGCGGGTCTATTGAAACTGGTTTTGTATTCAGGGATCCGTTTACGAAATATTGTGCTCTAAAGTGCTAATTTTTCAAGAGTTGAGTGTGTCCTGCTGTCAGCTAAACGATAGTTTTTGGATATGTGGAACCACGATGGTATAAACGTAAATAGAATATTCGCTAAGTAAGCTTTAGAAGTTTAATAGTAAAATTTCACCGAGGAAAAAATACACAGCGTATAGCATCCCCATTAATTTAGGTGGCATATTCAGTTATTTTTAACGACTTGATAAAAGTTTTTTTTTGTTTGTGTATACTGCAAATAATTGTTTAGCTGACTGTTGAAATATCTGTGCTTACTTTAATAGTGATATTCATAGTCGGTACTGTAGTAAGTAAATTCAGTAAAGCTCAGGGAGAATTTTAACAAGAAATACATAATATTTATTATTCAACACGCAAACAAGATCTCTTTACCTTACAAAATATTTTTCAGCTAGCATCCGAATATTAGAAAGATCCCAGAATACTTACAATATGTTAAAGAACACATAATAGGACCTGTCATTTCAACAAGAAAATAAGGCACCGCAGCTGCGACTCTTGTGCCCCCGTAATAGGTACGCGGCGCTCTTTATGCATACACAATTAGTACTTGACAAAGCATCGTATGCTAGACATTATTCCCATACATTATTCAGTTCACAAATTACGACGCTGTCTGGAATAAGGATGTATATTTTTTTTCAGTGGCATTTAATTCTTATTGTCGAATAAAATTTGAATATGGAATAGTGAAAATAGTCAGTCTAATCAGTATGATGTGAAACTCGATCTGTGATTGGAAAATTGAATTGCTTCAATTATCTTTGGTTATCGGTTTTTTGGTTGCTTTTACAGTAGGCCCTGATTATGACAATACGTAGTTATTCGTTTAATGTAATATTAATAGTAAAGCGTGTATACTTTTGAGATAGGGACTTTTAAATATATTAATGGTAAGCCAATTAGGAGGTACTTTTAGTTTATCATCAGATTAACGATTACACTTTTATTGGGGCATTGCAAAATATAGGTACATATAAATTAATCTTAATCTGCACACCGATGGTAATAATCACCGATGTCAATTCATCAGTACTGGTTTCAATTTATTTAAATCCTATACTATTATATTATATTTTTCTGCTCCTGTATGTAGTGTGTGTGTTTTAGTAGCTCTTTGGTTGGTTTAGATTGACAATGGGCCCGTTAGATGGCGTTACCCGTGATGCCCGGGTGGCAACACATGTAAAAAATAAAAAGCATTTAAACAAACATATTATTATATAACATGTCATAACGTTTATCTCTCAGAATATACGGTTACGCTTATATCGCGGAAAGAATTACATAAAAAATATTTCACAAATTTTGTAACAGTTTAGTAATTCACTCCATTTTTTCATTGTTTTAGTCTGAAACTGAAAATAAACGGTTATAGCGAAAAGTAAACCAAACTTTTCAAGTGTAATAGTTTAGTTTTACGGCAAATGGCCCATACATGGGTATAATGGGCCGTTTCTCGAAATGCCCTGCGGCCCCGGGGTTACAACGAGAATTTATTTCAAAAACATTTTAATGAAAGCCCAATTATGTAGCGGTGAAGTGGGAATTTTGGGCCATTATAATAATTTCCAACGAGGTAAGCTTTTGTTAGTTATGACTGGTCGTAATAATTATATCATCTAAGTAATTTGTAAGCTTATATTTTGCTTAGAAATATTGCTTAAGAACGCAAAATGTAAATTTGTATCTTTTTTTATAAGTTAGGTAACGAAAGGGCCATTTTATCACATAAGTCTATTAAAAAAACTCTCGTGGTTGTGATTTTTGTATTTTCTTTGTAATAGTTCTATGCGAAAGTGATTTTCTGTGTACCAGGAGAAAATGTCTTTATAAATATATGAATATTAAAAAAAAACTTATTTTTTTGCGAAAGTAATTTTATTTCAATGCTTAATTTTGTTTGTGAAAGTGTTAGTAAAAAATTCAGTATGATAAGAATATTTCTTAAAATTCAACTTTCTAAAATTCGTCTAGGTAATGTAATATACCGAAATGGTGTAGGGATCAGAATGAAATAGAATATGCATATAGTATGACTGTTGAAACTAGGTTTAAACTAAGAGAATTCCTGTTCTATTAGGTATATGACTATAAATGTTAATTACGAAATAAAAACCGAATCTTATAAAATGAAACACTATATATTAATTTATATTATAAAGAAAAAAAATGCACTTTTTTAAATAACAAATACTTATAAATATACTATTTCTTTATGATATACTAATAGTACTTAAATTATTAGTTTTTAAACTTTGTTCTACACTAGGATTTTCTCCAGTGTTGTGGACGCATTTACAAAAAACAAATAATAAAATCCGGAACAATTGCTGATCGCACAAATATTTGCTCCGTGCGGGGATCGAACCCGCGGCCCATGAAACGCAAGCCGATTACACAGCCACTACGGCAATCGAGTCTTTATGAATACATATGTATATTACCTTAGTAGTTAAATACTTGATTCTAACACGCGCCAAATTTCTGGACAGCAATTTTCTGATGCATCGAATTTTATGTGTATGATATCATCAAACAACAACATTACTAACCAAAATATAGGCTAAGGCTTAGTTTGGACTCCAGATCTCCCAAAGATTACATATTAAGCTAAAATTTATGTCAACTTTGATTTTAAGATTTGTGTAATTTGTGGAGATAAATAAAACATTGCCAAGCTGTGGTAGCCTAGCGGTGTGACCAGTGGACTGAGACGTCAAAGGTCTCGAGTCCGAACCCAAGGCACGCACCACTGACTTTTCGGAAGTTAAGTGCGTATTTATCACAAGCTCAATCGGTGAAGGAAAACATCGTGAGGAAACCTGCATGCTTGAGAGATTTGTCTTGATGGCATGTGAAGTCTGCCAACCCGCAGTAGGCTAGCGTGGTAGACTATAGCCTAATCCCTCTCAAATGAGAGGAGACCCGTGCCCAGCAGTGGGACGTTAATGGGTTGATGATGATGATGAAAAAAAAAACATTATCATCATGAAGAAATTTAAAAATTGAATGTTGGGAGTTCTAAGTTTTAGAGGAGAATATCTACTGTTCCTGTAATTTGATTAAATGGTAAGGGCATCTTAAGGGGCGATTAAGGGCATTAGGGCGGATCGTAACTTCCGGTTGTGTACTATTAACGTTTATTGGGATATTAAATGTTATGGCTAAGCCTTAATTGCTTAAATGTCTATCATAGTTTCCGTAATATCAATTTAATCATGTCCCCTATGTTTAACATGTCTGTCTCTGTCCTCTTGTGGAAATGTTTTTATTATACCCGACGACCCGTTTAGCCCAGCTGTAGTTAATGCTGCTTTCCGCGCTGCTGGTCCCGGGTTGGAATTCCGGTATGGACAAAATTATGTTTGTGTGATGAGCATCAACATTTGTATCCGAGTAATGGATGTATTTATGTATAATAAGTATGTATTTACAACAAAAAAAAGTATATAATTAGTTAGTATATCAACCTTCTAGTATGCGTAACACAAGACTCGTTGCTTACCACGGAACTAGATGGCGCTGTGTAATAATGTCCAGAGATATTTAATTATTTATTTATTTATACCACAAAAGTTATGGCCCGCCTGATGGTAAGAGGTTACCGTAGCCTATAGACGTTTACTACATCAGAGGTATCGCTCGCGTTGCCAACCCTGTAACCTTGAGGTTTCCGACGAAACTGACAGCAAACTGAATTCCCATGCTGTCAGAATAGTCACTCACCCAACGCGTGTCCCCCGACCTATTTTCATAAGTGAATCACTTGAAACATGTACATTTGATAACACAAATGTGAAAAAACATAGAAACGATTAGAGTGTCATCATCATCATCATCATCATCATCAACCCCATTAATGTCCCACTGCTGGGCACGGGTCTCCTCTCAATTGAGAGGGATTAGGCTATAGTCCACCACGCTAGCCTACTGCGGGTTGGCAGACTTCACACGCCATCGAGAATTCTCTCAAGCATGCAGGTTTCCTCACGATGTTTTCCTTCACCGTTTGAGCATGTGATAAATACGCACATAACTTCCCAAAAGTCAGTGGTGCGTGCCTTGGGTTTGAACTCGAGACCTCTGACATCTCAGTCCACTGGTCATACCGCTAGGCTACCACAGCTCTTAGACAGATTAGAGTGTAATTTCGGATTATTATTATTTATTTATTTATTATTGCACAATACAGTCTTAAACGTTACATAATTTCCTACAAAACCGGTTTAGCGTTTTGACTGTGGTTTTCGAGTCGCTATTTAATAATATGGATGTAGGTATGTAGGTGATTTATAACATAACATAACATTATTTATTGCCTAGATTTAATACAAAAGCTACTTTTAAGGGAAATTTGTATGTAAATATCAATATTTACACTAAATATAATTAAAATTATGATTGATTTGTGACAAGCTTAGTCACCTACTTACGTACCTACTCAAATATGCCTTATTTCAGCAAATATTTAAATGTGAATCTACCAAAATAAAAGTGTCTAAACAAAACTCGTAATTATAGTCACTTTTAACTTATTACTAATTCAGGCTTACATTTGAAAATAAAATAACCATATCGCCTTTAGGCAACAGAATCACATGAATTGGTTGACGGTCAAAAAAGTACCAATTGGTACTAGTAAAATTACTAGAAAATGTCGTCAAATAAGTCGGCAGCTCAATAGTTACCTAGAGAGTATTTACAAGGACACTAATTAAATACTCAACACAAGCGTAGTTCCCACAAACGCTTTACAGTTGGTAAGGCTTAATAACTAATTGTCCAATTAACATTGCCTGAATAAATACCGGCCATTTACGTAATTGGCCGATCCTTGACATTTACAGTGACTAAACGAATTTTCATTGAATTTGATTGATGTTTGTATATTTTTCATTAATTTATTCTAAATTTCCCATTTTCAGTTTATATAACCGACTTCAAAAAACGAGGAGATTCTCAATTCGACTGTATTTTCTTGTTTGTTACCTCAGTAATTTTGACTGGGTGAACCGATTTTCATGATTCTTGTTTTATTTGAAAGGTGGTGTTCTGTGTGGCCCCATTTCCATTTGGTCCAATTCTGACATTTGAAGGTGGTTTTTTTTGACAGAATTATTCATCAACTCAATAATAACTATGGTCCTACTACTGGGCACCGCTCTCTTTCCATTTGAGAGATTAGGCTATTATCCACCACGTTAGCGTAGTTTGGATTGGCAGACTTCACTTGCCATTGAGAGAATTTCTCGGGCATACTGGTTTTCTTACGATGTTTTTTTACCTCTGTTAGTTGTGTTCTGCGAATGAGTATGGTTGCGAGAGTTCGTTAGGAAACTGACTATTCAGACAGCATAGGAATACCGTTTTCAGTTCAGAAACGGGCTAGTGACAAACGTTTATAAGTTACGGTAACCACTTAGCATCAAGCGGGCCGCAATCTTGTTCAAGCTTGTTAACCACCCTCGCAGGCTAGGTATATACCCCGCCGGGGTTGTGATGCATGCTCTTGCGAATCCCATGGCCCCGGCAAACGGGTTGGTGGCGTTGACGGGTGCGGTTTTTTAGTCGGTAAACGCTCACATTGGGTGGATTCCGACACACTCCGTCGCCTCCCCAGGCGGCGAGACGGTCCGTAAAGGATTTTTCCGCACCAAAAATAAAGGCTATGTATATGCTCTCACGAAACCTGCGTCATTTTAGTCTCTTTCTATAGTTCTTTGTGTCCCGTCGCTCGCACACATTATTCACAAAAAGTTCCGTAAGTTAGCTACTGCGTCCCTATTCAAAAATTTGGTGTGTTAGCCACTGCGTTTATAAAAAAATATTGTTACAAACATTTTTAATACTGAAATTAATCATCCCAGTGGGAGGGCAAGAATACAATTTCAAATTAAACCTCAAAACGGTAAGCATCTCATACGGTATAAACAATGGAACGAGAGCCCGTGCCGCGGGCGACGAAACGAATTGTGAAAAATGAAATGGTTTAAATTCTAGATAGGACGAAATTGTTATTACGCCTTATTTTGTTTCAACACGCTCTCGGAAAAAAGAATAACGTTGGATTATGTTTTTTTCTTTTGTTTAAGGCCTAAGGAAAAGGAGGTTGTACTTATATGTCTAGCTGAGTTTGCATATATACATATTCATTGGCCATGATGCTACGCTAAATAAAATGGCATATTTTTTTCCACACTAAGAATTTTTCATATGTCGTGGGTGCTTTTATAGACACAAATATTCAAAATGCATATACATACATTGACTCGGAACAACTACCTGTAAGCCATACATGGATTTGTTCCATGCGGGGAACGAACCCGCGACACGCGGCGCCTGACTACTGCACCAGCCGCGTCGTCAATAATTCCGTATTCTTCAAGATGTTCTTTGAATGTATAATATACATATATAGCTGTAGGCTATTTCGTCTAAACTGTAAATAAGACATATTTGTAAATAGCCGGCCGCCTCGGCTTTATCGAGTTGCAATTGAGATAATTTCGCGCTGTTTTCACTTTCGTAAAACATCGACGTATGTTCATTTCCTTTTACTTTTACCTACAAGTTTTAATATCTACACATTTTTTATACAAAAAGTTGTGTCAATCATACTTACGGCCCGCCTGATGGTAACCGGTTACTGTAGCCTATACATATACGTTTGGAAAACCACATGTCGTTAGCACGTTGCCGACCTTGTAGAAACCATTTAGGTTTCTTCAAACTTAGAGGGACGGTACTAAACTGATAACAGCTGAAATTCCTATGCTGTTAGAATAGTTACTCCCCTAACGAGCTCTGGTAACCTTACTCACTCGCAGAAACAGAAACTTGCGGTCTTCTCTAAGGCTGAGGTACTTTTCCAGTCGGGCAGCTCAATTTGAGCGAGGAATTTCGCTATACCTACCTCTCTAATTCTTACTTAAATTGCTAATAAAATACAAATGATTGATTTTAGTTCCGTACACACGTTCAATAGCAACTATTATATTCCCAAGTTACCTTGAAGTACATACAGGTTAACTATCCCTATGAAATATTAAACTTTCAAGTAACCGAAATGGTTTTCAAGTCTGTAAAGGGTTGCTAATGAAGTACAGATCGTTGTGAATAAAATATTGAGGGTCAGACAAGGGCACAATTGCTCACAAGGAAAGTAAATACAGAAAGCGAGGTTTACACGACGAACGAATGTAGGCGTACTCACGCACACAGACGCACGTAGAGTTAGCCATTAAAGAGGTTGGTATAATTAAATCCTTTATCAATTGCCATCAAGCCATTTCACTGTTCACTGCTAGGATCGGGTTTCCTCTCATTTGAGAGCGATTTAGTATGGGTTGGTAGATTTCGCACGCCATCGAGAAAATCTCTTTGTCTAGAATGTAGTTTTCCTCACGATGTTTGCCTTGGGTAGAGGTGTGCGCCTCGGGTGTGAACTCGAGACCTTTAACGTAAGAGTAAACTGATCCCACTACCATGCTATTACAGCTTAATCTAATAATTATCGCTACGTTTAGCTAAACCGATTTGGATAAAAAATGGTAGGTATGGCGATAGTTTTAGTCCCAGTGAAAGATAAGAAGGAGTAAATTTTTATTCAGGAATAATCTCTTATGGGAGAGTTAAAATACTACGTAAAGGAAGCACATGAAAGGTAGTCATATATTATTAGATATAAATAAATATACCTGGACATTATAACACAGCACCATCTAGTTCCAAGCTAAGCAACGAGGCTTGTGTTACGGATAATAAAAGGCTGATATACTACATACATAAATTTTATACATAGATACATCCAAGACTCGGATATAAATGTTGAGCTAATCATACAAACATTTGTCCCTATCGAGATTCGAACCCAGGACCCGTAGCACAGAAGGCAGCGTTAACTACCGCTGGGCTATCCGTGTCGTCATGTAAAGAATGACAAGAAAATCCGAGCTATTACTGAGAATTTTCTAGAAAAATCCATGCAATGATGTAGAAGGCATTCTGTACCTATTTCTTTGCGACTTTATATATATGTGTGTGTGTGTGTAGGTATGTATATGTTGAAAAAAAAAATCAGCTGCGCACATTCTGAAAATACCCGAAAAATCTGACATATTAACAATTTATTAAAATATGGGAACTGGATCCTAAACTTTTAGGTATGACCAAGTATTTATAGAGGCTAAAGAGATACTGATTTTGATATTTGTGGAAATGAAGTTATGTGTAAAATTACATGAATTAACGTTAAAAATAACACTAATAAATACCTATATTTACCATTGGCGTGTAAGTTATTATGTTGTGGCTGTATAAATACAGACATAAAAGGAATATTATGTAACTCAAAATTTTCTGTTTTATCGTTGGCAAGCTTGGTCTTAAGGCGGAAACAATTGGATAAAACTTTTGTGCGCCGACTGTGGTGGGCAAACAGTGTTTCGCTGAGAAATGGAAGTAGAAATTGCAGCTAGGACGACGCGATAGAGCTATTAACTTATATTTACAGGCTATAGGCTAGGCTATATTTACACTTATCTTTCTATACAATTTATCATTTTATTTCATAACATGTAAGTAAAATTTGTAATTGTTATTAATTTTCAAAATTATTATAAGCTTCGCTGGGGTAAGAACGTAGAAACCAAATTTCCAACTAATTCGGGATCTATTTTTAATGCTAGCCTATGTGGCACGCCACGTCATAACGTTCCGCCGTGCAGGGGTATATTAAAAATTTGCCCTGTGTAGACCAGTCTGCAGAGAACAGTGCTTACGCCATTTAGAAGGCCCTTGTTCCTCAAACATTGTGTAGCCATTGATGAAATAAGAAGTGCTGAGATTACCCAAGTTGCTTACAATATGATTTTAATTTATTGAAACACTTGTTGTCTATTGATGATTGGCAATCAATTTATTTTTCTGTAACCGCCAAAAGAGCACTCCTGGAAGGCTTTTCCAGAGAGGGTTCAAAAATTTACGCTTCACATACACCTGTTTATCCAGTGCTGGTTTCTTTAGGATATAAATTAAACATGAAGACAAACTCAAGAAAAAAAAAAAACTGTTAAGTGACATGATCTAGGAGTCGATAGATGTTGAAATGAATATTTTGCGTTATTTTGTTACATATTATTTTTAATGTACCCACAATTCCGTCCGCGTAAGGTAGTCCATGTTCATCCTCAAGAGTGTAAAGATAACCTATACCTACCTTCATATATGTATAATACTTGTATCAATATATCAATACACTGTAATAAAATAGTTTTATTTCAAAGTCTAGACGAAATAAAATACTTTTTTCACAGTAAATTATCAACAAATATACGGTATGCGAACATAATTCTCACCAATCAATAATATTATATTTACCCTTACCTACCCTTATGACAAAAAAAGCAAGTCCCGTTCCCTCAGCAGTGAATTCAACACATTCCTGTTCGTCCACGCTTAAAGGGTGTGAGATAAGAAAATACGCTTCATAAAGTTTACGCCGTGAAAATTAATGGTAATATCACATGGGTCACTTCGCATGAAATTCTTTTTACTGGCATATCGTATCGGAACCTTTATCTGTAGTAAAGTCTGCGGGTGTAACTAAAAAGATGAACGCAGAAGGCGTAGAGCTAAAGCGAAAGAATTTGTCATCTTAATAATGTAGGAGTAGGATGGATGCATATTTCCAATAGACAGGATTTTCCTAGCATGCGTATCATTCATCATTATCATCAACTCGCTCACTGTCTCACAACTGGAAATGTCCTCCAATCAATTTGTCGTTTGTACAGTCTAACAACCTAATTGGCATACATGCAACTATCGACCGATCCATGTGTGGATGTAAACCAATTAGCTTGTTAGAATGTACTCATAAGTGTTGATTGCAGAAGTAAAGAGCGTGATCAGAGTCCACTCATCAGACCTACTGGCCTGACTACTGGACTGTAAAGTCGAAGGCTTTTTGTTTAATCCCAAGGCATCCATCACTGACTTATCAAAACTATGTGCGTATTTATTACATGCTCAAATGGTGAAGGAAAACATCGTGAGGAAACCTGCGTGCTTGTGAGATTTCCCGATGGCATGTGAAGTTTGCCAACCCGCAGTAGGCTAGCGTGGTGGGCTATAGCCTAATCACTCTCGAATAAGAGGAGCCCAGATGCCCAGAAGTAGGACTGTAGATGGTTTGATGATGGATGGAAAAAGAAACAGTTAGATAAAAAATGTACTGAAGTTATTTCATACTATATAAGAATTGTCTGTGTTGCCTACCATGTGACGCTAAATGTGATACGGAATTTTCATGCCCGACGATAAAAATCGGTCAGTAAAATCTTCCAATTTGTTGGGTTTGACCAATATATTGGAACTCGTTTGACGAAACTACTAGCAGATACTAGCTCTCACCATTGTTTGCTTGTTAAGTGCATGCTTCAATTTGAAATTTACATATAGAAGTTTAATAAGTATGTAAAGGTTTATTTTAATGTGAATAATATGTTAAATTAAATTATTAAAAAAAAAACATAACTTGTGTTAAACTTATCCTTTATTAATTAAACCTGAAACTTATTTCGAAATTTAAATATAAATTAATTCAAAAATCGAATAGAAAAAAATACATGGATTTTCCCGCTCTATAAAATAGAGCTTCTTTAAAGATACCGGAATGTTTCCCGCCAAATGTTTCGGAAAGCGCTTTGAGATAATATTGTTTTGTAACCTTTATCTTTTCGTTTGTATTCAATGTATCGGAAAATAAGGTTATTTTCACGCGCGTAACATAATTTATGATGGCTACACAAAATTACAAATAGCAAGAAAAAGCGGTTAAAAAATAAACTATATAGAATTAATCTTTTTCAAGCAGTGTCACGCAATTTTATAATGGCGTCTTTTATTTTTCATTTTTTTAATATAATGTAATATATTAAATACATTTCAACCATAATACTACTAGGTACATATATGTACTATGAGCTTAAATGGTTATTTTTTTACCAGATCACGGTGTTTTATAATGGCGGATTCTATACGTACATACATAATATAGAGGAAAGATTTGATATTTTGTTTTTTTTATACTAAATAGGCTTTGAAACTTAGAATGCTAAATTATCCGTGATGATCATAGGCTATATTTCATTTAAAATTATCCAAGCTGTGAGATAATTACTGAAAAAACCCTTAACGTGATGGCTCTCAAAGTTTATATATCTTTAAATTCTTATACTACCTACTACTACCCGTGCGAATCTGGGGTGGGCGGTTAGTATAATAATAAATTTCAACCCTAATACTGCTGTATTATGGGTGGAAATTGTTAATTCAGGTTTGACCAGGAGCTACTTGCTCTAAATCTCAAACATCAACAACAAACACTAGTGTTGCGAATGTGATATCACGAACTAAACAATCAAATTTCGTGCTGTGGGTCGAACAAACATTTGTAAAGACTGCAGGTTGTTCCGGGTATCGTTATTTGTGTATTTCTGTTTGTCAACGTATACACAGGAGCTACACAGACACACATAAACACAAAACAAAGCATAACTGCTAAAAAAATGGCTGTCATTGACTTGCGTCGGTTGCGTTGAACTCCTTAATTAATTGTTGAGCTACACGATGGCTGATGTATGCGTGCCAAAGGCAGGGATATGTCAAAGCTGCTATGGCGTTGAAACCAACTTCAAAAGGCTATTTCGTAAAATGACTTACATTGTTGAATTCTAATATTGTTAACCAAAATGGGTGAAGTTTAAATGAGACCTAGAGTTCCTACAGTAAGTTTCTCTATCTGGCCACGCCTAACGCCATTGAGTGGCCACTCGTAACTCAAACATTGTCTTTGTAATAACTTAACCATCAACTCGATAAGAAGAAGAAATTCCTACAAATTATCTGATTAATAATATGACTGTAAAATCAGTTATTAAAGAACCAGCCAGCACTCCATTAAGTAGGTACAATACAATAAAATAATAGGCCTTTATACAATATCCATCATAGTATGAAACCACAGAATCGATGCATAAACAAATAAATCTCTTCTTTGGTAACATAAATTCACATACACGCTTAAATTACGGACATTGATTGCGATTCTCCAAATACCAGTGGCCGACGCACTGAATATATTTGCATTTCAACTGTATATATAAATTATGAACATACCATTACGATTGACGCCTGTATTCCTAAAACAGTTAGGCAGAAGAAAGAAAGAAAGAAAGAAAGAAAGAGGAATCCTAATAAGTCTGCTGTATTGTTTTACACAACGACTGAGATATCAAAGGTCTCGAGTTCAAACCCAAGGCACGCACCACTGACTTTTTCAAATTCAAATTCTTCATTACACTCCATAAACATGTTAGATGTTGTTAGTGGAGTACCATATTTTTTTTCGGAAATTTTGTGCGTGTTTGTCGCATGCTCAAAAGGTGGTCATCGAAAAAATCTCTAAAGCATGCAGGTTTCCTCACGATGTTTTCCTTCACCGTTAGCCTTGGGTTTGAACTAGAAATTATTGAAATGAAATGATTGTTTATTTCCGTAAATAGATCTTTTTAAAGACACTTTTACAAGTCAAGCTATTTTTTTTTTAGTATCTAGTTGGCATCGGCATTTCCTAACTGACGACTTCTGAGAAGAAATGCCGAAACAAACTCGGAGAACTTTGACATCTCAGTCCACCGGTCACACCATTAGACTACCACAGCTCTTCAACTTCACAGCTTGACACTTTTGCCTAGCCATTTTATATACTATAATACCACCGGTCAAAACCATCACAATAATTATTAATACTGTAGAATTCAGTGTGTTTTAATTCATTATCACAGTACAATTTTTGTCACAAAACCAGCCGGCTTGCAAATTCCGGCAAATAAAACGAATAGCCTTGAAACGTGCGAATGTGCCGTACAAATCGAAGTACCGTAGTGATTTCAAACATTTGTGCAAACGCCGATGTCGAAGCCGTTTCAACGAAACGTATGCAGTTGAAACGTGAAATAGGCATTTTAGTGACGTTGACGTATTTTCGTGGAACAAAACATTACGTACTGATTGGCGAAAGTGTGTAGAGGGTTGCAAGTATTGCGATGAATGGTTAAGAGCCTTTAATGTACATACATACACTCACGCCTTTTTCCCATGGGGGTAGGCAGAAACTACAGAATGCCACGCGCTACGGTCCCTGCATAACACTTTTGCCTCATCCACATTCATACATCTCGTCATGCACGCGCGCCGGTTACGAGTACTGCGTACCTGACCTTAATGTAGAAAGAGAGAAACGTTATTAAGGTGTCTCAGCACCAGTCACCACAAAACTTCCCATGAACTCAAACCTGTGGTACGGTGTGTCGCATTTGCATCGGTTTAATTAGCCACCAGAAACGTTGTCTCTCAGACAATACACCATAAATTGTTTAGAATAGACGAAGCGCCCGTATTATATGTTTATCCACACGCTACTATAATTATTTAGTTATTGCTGAGTTACTTTAGTGTTAAGCTATGATAGCCTAGCGGTTTGAAGTTGAAGGTCTTAAGTTCACTTCCAAAACGCAGACCATTGACGGTGAGGAAACTTGCATGCACGATTTTTTCTCGATGTCGTGTGAAGACTGCAAACCCACACTAACTTAACTGAGTTGACCCTTCATATAACCTCTATCAGGCATCTTATAGCCTTATCTCTCTCATATGAAAGGAGACCCGTGCCCAGTTAGTAGAGGGATAATAATTGAGTTGATGATGGTGATGATACACTACTAAAGAAAATGGTCCTTAAAAACAGTGATGAAGAACCCATAGCTTACTATCAAGATACCAATAGAATAGAGGGCTGACCCAAACTGGAGATAAAACCCTATTGACCCACACATTACCAACTCCAATCGGCAAGCTTATAATATATGATTAGGGTACCACGGTCCTACACCATTGTCTTTCTTATGAATAGCCCCCCTGAGATATCCTGAACACAAATTATATCACCGATATCTTAATGTCATTAGGGAACCGGGTTTAAGCCTCTGTAGTCGTTAATTTTGAATCGTTTGGTTCGAAGGTTACACAGGTGTATTCTCACGTAATCTACGTATTATATTTATCTATCGGTAATATCGTGTAGTTTAAAAATAGCTCTCTTATTCTATCACCAAAAGTACGTAATTTACTGATTTCAATAATTTGTCTGTACCGGGCTTTTGATCTTAATTACTTTTGCGAAAGGAAAGGAGAAGAAAGGCAGGATTAGTAATCGGGAGAGATAGGGATTTCGTAAATTCTTGCTTTACAAAATAATACAGTACCTTAATAATTTATTAAATACGACTACGTATCAATACTTAGGTACAGGTAATATCTGTATAATAATCACCAACTACGAAATGACCTTCCGATACATAGCTATGCAAGAAAAACCATGAGCTAAATATGTACTAGCTGAAATATTCCTGTTTTTTTTGTTTTAACTACATGCAAGTTAACGCCAGGAATTTCAATTTAGAACCAACGCAACGCCAGAAATTTCAAGGTTTCGTAGCACAGCGCATGGCGTAGCAGTTGCTACGTGACCGTAGCTCTAATTTGACGTAGTAATGCTACGGCTACGTCCGCTTGAGATAAAAACGTGATATTAAACTACCCTACAGAAATATATAAAGATTTCAATTATGTACACAATTGAGCAGTTTCATACAAACACAAGATTTCTTGTCATTTATTCTAAATATGTAAATTGCCTCGTTGGTCTAGTGGTCTAGTGGCGGTGGTCGGACGTGCAAGCAAGAGCTCATAGGTTCGATTTACAGATCAAGCAGTGTTATTAGGTTTTTCTACGAAATTCATGAGGAATTCTATTACATGGGACCTAAAACATACCAAATAAAATTGGACGGCAAGCGTGATGGTATGTACCTATGGATATAAAGAAACTGTTAATACTTCGTAATTATTGAAATGTATAATTATGATCATTCAAACATTTTCACTTCTGATTATTTTTTATTTGAACACGATAATATATCGAAATTTATGATGCGCAGTAAATTTTAAATAGTCTAAAAATATTCGCCACAAAATTACAAATAAAAGTCAATACTTAGTCAGTAGCAATCACATTTTATATTCCCTTACAACAAACACGGTACTGACCCCAAATACCCATCGAAGTGTAATCGACAATCATAGGGGTTGAAGCTTTTTCAGTCTTATTATCATAAACATAAAGTTGAATACTGTTAACCAGTTTGCCGCGTACGAAGAACATTTACCAGATCAATTCACTCTGTAATATATATATATACTTTCCTGGTTATTTAAATTAATTATGTAGATTAAACACTGTATTAAACAAGGATAAATGATGAAAAATAAAATAAAATAACCATTTATGTTACTTGATTTTTCTGTTGAAAAACTAACAAAATATTATCTCTAAACAAAACCACGGCCAAAACGTTGTACCTATGTCTCTGTATAGAAAATAAGATTTACAATGGAGGCGGAATCATAAAAGCATTTATTACGAGGCCAATATTGAAGCTATATTCTCTAACAGAACAATGCAGTATACCTTGTACCATTGTTCTTTAAATGACATGCCCAGTGCTGCGCGTTGATTTAGAACAATAGACTTTAATGCATATGCTATAGAGTAAGTTTATCGTATTGTGCAAAATTTACAACTACCTCGAATTGCTGGCAGAGGGGTACCGTACACAATTTAACCCACATTTTAATGGGTATTAGCAGACTATATTTTGCTCGATCAGCTAGCTTAGATCAGAACAGCCGTGCTCGTGACCTCTGGTGTCGATAGCTGTTTGTTTACTAAGATAATGACGTCGATACAAAATATCACTGTCACTAGCGAGCAAGGTATTGGGGAACAGATAATGAAAAGATATATTGATATTATTTATTCCCATTTCGAATATATCTTACAATGCTTATGATCACAAACGCAGATTGAGATGCATCCCCTACATTGATTGTATAATTATACTGATTAAATCCGTCTAAAAGTAGATTTATACATTTCAAAATATTTTACGGATTTTTAAATTTTACGGATGAAAGTGTTGGTTCACAGTTATCGACTATAGTGCACTTAAAGGGCTTCAATACATATAAATCATGTTGTCGCTATTATTCCCTCGTTGCAGAGGATTTTTATCGGAAGTTTGGCTGACGACGTACTTATTTTTCTTCTAAATACTCTAGAGAGCGCGTGAACGAGTAGGGTCCATAGTAATTTGGGACGTTTTTCGGGGACATATTTAAACATCGAAAATCGAATGATTATTAGTATTTTCGAGATATTTTAGATAAATACGAATGTACCTATGTATGGGGCTGGAGCGTACCCAATACAACAAAGAGGCACATCTGGCCAAAAAACTAACCGCTATCGCATTCGCGAACATTTACAATAATTATAGGTGCTAATTAATATATTTGTCGATTTATATCTATGAAATTATTCTCTAAAAAAAAATTACATATAGTTCACTATTAGTGCACTATGAATTAGCTGTCTAGTTTACACCCCCATAGAGTGCCTAATAATTTATAAATTTTATTGAATATTAATTTAATCCAAAGGATGCGGAAAAATGTAAAGGTATTCTATCCATAGATAAATATTGTATTTCATTTTAATTTGAGATACCTGTTGAAAATGTATTTTGATTAGCTCTACCGTTGCTAAAATAATCACATTATTTTTAAAATGTCGTTCCAATTTCAAATCATGAACATGGTGACAGTATTTCACTCCTAAAGAAGCGGCTTACAGCTTTAAATCTTTCAAGTTTCATTTTTTTTTATTCCAAATGACAAAACAGAAAACAGTTTTAATTCCCAAGAAAAAATACATTAAGGACACAAGAATGAACTTAAAAACAACTTAAGAAAATATAAAAGAATTGAGTGCCACAAAATAACACAATAAAAGAAAATAATACTTTTTATAATGGAATTTTAAAGTTTGGAGCATAGATAATAGCTGTTTTTGCTGTCGACGAAACTTTTGCATGAGGAAAAAAAAAAAATTCAATGAGACAAAGGATAAATAAATAAATAAATAAATATCTCTGGACATTATGACACAGCGCCCTCGAGTTCCGTGGTAAGCAACGAGGCTTGTGTTACGGATACTAGAAGGTTGATATACTACATATATACTTTTATTATTTATTATTTTTTAGGATGTATTCAGATTATGTTTAATCTATTCGGAAAGGGGAAGGAATAAGGTTCTAATCAAAGGAATTGATTAAAATTAAGGATCTTTACAGCTCGATATAGTTATAAATTCTATAATATGCATTTCTATGAAAAGTTAACGAAAAAATTTTTGATTTTGAAAGAAACATCAAAGAAATATTACTTAAGACATTCTTTTATTGATTTTATCGCGGTATATATATAATTCATTTAGTAATATAATCTATTACAGCTTTCATATATGTATGTAAGGTGTATTATAGTATAAGGAATATTTTCGCACCTTGCAAACTCGACTCTGATGCTTTCTTCAGAATTTATGGTTACCAGCTTAGTTAAAAACGTGAGCAAACTTGTCGGAAAGATTTCGCCGTGAAATATGTGATGCAGGTGTCGTTTCGCACTGCCTTCCGAAGTCTACCGAAGTTTTCCGAAGTTTGCCAAAGATTGTGAATCAGCACAATTCATGATGTGGTTTAAGGTGACGTGTTAGGGGTGTAAAATAATTATTCTTTATTTAAAAAGTAATTTTTACAACATCATTTTTCATTCATTATTGTATGTTCATTTGCTCATTATTATATATATTATATTTGTTATTTAGAAATAATTTAAACTTAAACAAAAATATATTATTATTTTCCTTTGACATTACATAAAATATTAAATATATCACAAATATATACATATATTTGAATAAATACACACACATAATATGTACATTTAAATATGCACATTCATATTCTATAATAAAAAAATGCTTAGATGTAATAAGGACGAACTTATTGTTTTCAACAAACGTATATAAAAAGTATACATACGTATGTGATGGGTTCCGCTACCAGTGTTTTTTTTTTACAATAACTGTGGCAGCGGTATTGTTCATGGCGTGTGTGCATCCGAATTTAAAATTTCGGTTACTTTTGTTTGTCATGCCAACGTTCAATGACTTATGACTGCAGTGCCTTTATGTGTGGACACACTGCGGAAGAACTGAGCTGTTTTACTGAAAATATGACGTTTTATATTAAGAATTTACTGTGCGTAACGGGTTATTGAGTAAATGTATGAACATTTGTTTAATTAATGTTATGTTTTTATTTTAGTGACCCGATTTGCACAGCGCTAGCGGTATTAAAGGCTCCCCTTCTGCGGTAAGAGTTAGGGTTCCTGGTTCAAATCCCGGTAAAGGCAAATATTAGAACATGCAGAATTATCTGAGACATTGATGTTTCTCTGTGTAATATTATGTAAGTAAGTATTATAAAAAATAAATAGGTATCTATGTAGTGTCAACTATCAGGGATCCGTAACATAAGCTTCGTTACTTATTTCGAAACTAGATGGCGCTGTTTCATAATATCCGGATATATCTTTAATTAAAATAAAAAAACTTGTTCACTAACACTTTAGTTTATCGGGATTAAATAGCGTCAATAAACCCCGACAAAATCCGTGCAGAATAATATTATTTCAAAATTCACAATATTTTACAGATGGAGGAATAGAAGAATAAGTGATATCTCACAAACTGTGAGGAAAGGATTGCATTTCAAACAGAAACAAGAAAAGATCTGCGAAATTGAAAAACGAAGGCGAGTCGTGGCACGAAGCCAACCAACCACCAAGAACGTATTGTCGCCAAAAGTAACGTCAAAAATTCTTAAGCTACCGTTTTCTGAAACTAAAAGGGACTTATATTATCAAGAGATGATATAGTTTCATTGTTATTTAGATTTCAAACATATGTACATATATATAGATGTTAATTTGGTTTGTATATAGCTTCAAAAAACAAAACGTTGAAGCCGATAGAGCTCAAAATTTGACACAATATACAACCGAGTTCAAATATGCACGCTTCGCACATACCATCACGCCTGTCATCCCCAAAAGGTTAGGCAGAGGTGTAATAATGTACAGCCACGTTTCGCCGGTATGTTTTAGGTCCCATATAATAGGGAGCGAGCCTATTGACATTAGCCGGGCACGAATCTGAACTCCGAGCTGCTACTGAGAATTTCATATAAAAACCCAATAACATTTAGTTCGACCTAGGAATCGAACCCAAGACCTCTTGCACGGCAGTCGCACTGTACGACCACTAGACCAACGAGGCAGTTATTGTGGTGCAGTTAGCATAATATTAAAATATAACAGGTTATACTAATAATATAATATATTCATAAGATCTTTTGTAAACTTATGTTTAACAAATAATTAATGATTTGATTTGATTTGATTCAATCTCTCTAAGCGACAGCACCAGCGGGCATTGACGTTACGAAGTGAAATTACAGTGAAGTTTTCTTCAGAAACTTCAGATGACTTCAGAATTGAAGTGAATTATATGTATATTATTACGAATAGTACCTAGGTACATTGCATACCAGTGACCAAAGAAGCTGTTTATCATAGATCTCCTTAATGACGGTGATGGAAAACATCGTGAAATAATCTGCATTGCTGTGAAGTTATCTCGCTAGCTAGTAGAGTCTGCTAACTTCGACTTGATGAAACTAAGACTTTTACAATAGGAAGCAATCCTATATAAGCTTTCTACTGAGAATTTTATGAAAACACCAGCGGTCCCGACATACGTTGTCCTGTACACACTAAAATTTTGGGGTTATGTTTTGATATGCAAAAAATAAATCAATAAAAATCCCAGAACTCGATCGCAGCGCTCGCATCCATTTGAACACGCCCAACAAATTTCAACAAACAGTTCGGTTAAGCCGTTTAGGAGGAGTGCAGTGACATACACATGCGCATAAGAATTATTATACACCTGAGTATACATACATTTGCTCGAACTGGGAATTGCACCTAGATCCCGCCAGAGTCCCGCTGCCGCTGGTACTACAACCATGTTGTAATAATTTTAGTAAAAGGCATGTTGGCGTATCTTTTAGCATACATTCATAATATTAAACCAAAAGAAAGTACTATCTAAAGGTGGGTCCACATTTGCATGAACTATGCATGTGCACGCAACGTGAGTTGAACGCGTTACATTATACACGCGCGTATATATGCCATGTGCCGAGCCCGCGAACGGTACAATTCAAGTCTGCGAGAGAACAATGTAATGTTATGAAAATTATTACTAACCAATAATGTTATTAGAAATAATATAAGCTAATTTGATTTTATTATTAGTTTATTTTTAGTTTTAATTATTACTCTGTTGCCAAGCAATCAACTCGAATTTACTTACTTCTACTTTTTCTACAAGCTGACCCAGCAAACGTTGTTTTGCCACATTACAGGGGTGGTAGAAGGGTGAAAATTTTGGGTTATAAGTATTTTTAAGGGTATAAAAATTGCTTACGGCCGATTCTCAGACCTATTAAATATATACAAACAAAATTTCTTAATAATCCGTCTAGCCGTTTCGGAGGAGTTCAGCGATAAACACCGTGACACGAGATTTTTATATATAACATTTTGCACGATGTAGTTAATTAATTATATATTATTAAGGTAACTATTTTTATTTCATTAATTAGCTAGGCCCTGATTATAATGAAATTTTCTTAGTTAATATGCGGATAATGTAGTGGTATACAATATTGTTAGTACTTTGTACAATTATTTTATCATATATATTCTATATTGTAGCTGTTTATTGTCCCTGAATAAAATAAATAAAACACTATTTACTTGCACGCGAAATACTCGCTAATCGTTCGCGAACATGTTTGAAGCTGTCAATACATTGTTCATAATATGCACGCGAACTGCACTGTTCGTGCACGTATGTGGATTTGGACACGCCTTTACATTTTCAATTCAACACGTAGATCCTCCGTATAAAATACAAGAATTTTTAGTCGTGTACACTGTATTGCATATCATTTGCATATTTTGAATTCACTACAAAGAGGTGCAGAAATTGCGTGAGAAAATATATTTTCTCTTTACACTTACTCTTTAGGTGTGCTAGGAATCTCGAATAAGCATTCTTTTGAGTTTTCATGTGTTGCCAGTTTTATTACGAGAATTCCTGAAACTGGGTTTCATTTTAAAGTATAACGAATTTTACGTTATTGTTCTAGTACCAGTACAAACTACCAAGTACCAGTCACATATATCTTTACATAATTATTAAAATATTGGGTCAGTTTGTTTGTTTGCAATGAACTTCTGAACTAATGAACCGATTTTATAGAAACTTTTCACACTGTATGTAGTTTGGTCTAACTTGGGAGATAGGGTAGTTTTAAAATTAAAACTACCCTATCTTATACCAAAAAAACTTCACCAAAAGTCCAGCGGGTCCGATATGTGTATCGGACCCTGTAACCAGCGCTGCGATCGAGTTCTAAATCTTTTTTCCATCCGTCTGTTTGGTCTATAGCCTAATAACTCCCAAATGAGAGGAGAATGTTGACGTGGAGGCGGAGGTAAAGAAAAAAAAATATTTCAGTGTCTTTCCTCCTCGTTTGTCAACTGTTTTTTGTTCAGTATGTTTTTTGAATTCCGAACTCTTAGCGGCAAATGACTATCGCATTCATAATTATTGTATCATTAATGCATTTAAATTATCACGTATATACGATATAATTTCGAAACAAGAACACTGACAATGTACCGTCATTAGCTTTGAGTGTGCGCATTGTTCTGCAGTCAATGCGGGTAGTTCAGTAACTATAACATTCAATTGTGTGATTAACGGCATTGAACCACCACTGTTAATTAAATGCATTGCATGAGAATAATATTCCAATAGAATACAGTCTAAATAGAAACAGTGAATTTATCTTTTTTAATCTGTTATTGACGTTTATATTAACACTTGCCGCCATGATATTTTCTTTATGACGTAATTTTTTTTAGTAATTAAATAATTGGGTTTTACGCAATGTGCATGAAAAATACCAATTGAATGCGTTTTTACAGATATGTTTTGCAATAATCAAACGATAAATGTTGAAATCTTTTATGAAAATATAAAAATAATATAATATAACCCGAAAAATCGTAATTAGTATAAGTTTTGAAAATCAATAAGGTGGAATCTTTAAAATATTCTCTATATTATTTATCAGTACTTTTTATTATAGGCTCTATTTCACTAAAACATAGGTAGAAAAAAATGAATATGTCGTAGAAAGTGAAACTGAGGCGCGTCTTTAGTAATTATACATAAACAGATTATAAAATAACAGCCCCTTACTCCCAATAAATGTTCAACAAACGTAGTTAACACCAGATATCATGCTACCCTTAATATAAATGGAGGTTTAAGATAAGCGGTAATTAATATTACTGCAATGAACTCCAAGTAACATCTTAATCAGTTTTAATCAAGCGCCGCGGATTACAAACGGGTTAACTTTAACTTTAATTATCAAATTAAGAGATACTCCTGTTAATTATGAAAGCTTGTTCGTTTAATTAACTACAAGTTGACGACTCTAGCGGAATATTTTAGTATGAAATTCTATAAGATGGCTAGATAGAATATTTCATTTTAAGTTTGAACATAATTAGGTTTTGAAATTGTAGTTGCATTTATATAGTAATACAGATACCTACATACACAAATATTGAACCTGAAACCAGTACCAGTAGGATATCATTATTATCATCATCATCATCATCAATCCAATTACTGTCCCACTGCTGGGCTCAGACCTCCTCTCTTTTGAGAGGCATTAGGCATTCTTGTTTAAATGTTCCATTAACTAACTCTATTATGTTTTTAGAGGTTGGGCCTGATCGTTTGTACTTAATAAATGGCCACTCAAAACTTGCTAATGTTTGCGGGACGGTCCCTGTATGAACACACCACTTATAATGTAATTGGGTAAATGTAAAGTTAAATTTATAGTTGCAATGGGAATCATAAGTAATAACCGGTTTGTATATTTATAAACATTTATTTAGTTTATTTATTTGTTTATCCTACTAATATTATAAACGCGAAAGTTCGTAAGTATGGATGGTTGGATGGATGTTTGTTACGAGAAAACCGCATAACAGATTTTAATGAAATATAGCATACTTATAGTTTTGTTACCTGGATTAATACATAGGCTACTTTTTATTTATATATGCGGGCAAAGCCGCGGGAGGCAGCTATATAATATATTAAACTATTAAGCTTGTAGGCGGCGGCACAGTTGATGTACAACTGTTTGCATTTCATCATTCAGAAAATCTCTGTAAAACTTTACTAGACTTGGCAATAGAACCCAGTACATCATAAATCATAATCAGCATCAATATTTGGGCCAAAGGCCTAGGTTAAAGAGGTAATTACTTAATCTCACGTATTTACGTGTGGATACCTACATGGTGTAAAAGTATCTAGCACATATTTGATTAAACTTAATTATACAGTCTGTGGTGACGTTTGTTATGTCATAAAGAAGGTTGCATAATTCACACAATTGCGTATGTAAATACGTTTTACTGTGTATGTAGGCGTCGGTATCAAGAATAAAATAGCTATTAGTAACAGCTGATCCCTCCCTACTGTTAATTTGTTCGCAACTAATCTGGTGCGGACTAATTTACATTGGCCCAACTACACCGGATTTGTTCACCCATACTAATTTAATTTGGGTTAAAACATGCAGAAGTACGTATAAAGTGGTTGTTTGCTAATTTAACATGTATTACAAATATAGAAGAGTTATTTATAGAGAAGTAGTATGATATATTACACTAGTTATATGGCTGGAAATAGCAAAGACTAAAATGTTTGAATCAAGGTCACCTGATAACTCGTTTAATTGACTGTAATTTTTGTGAGGAAACCTCTATGAATGTGGTATTTTCTCGAAATTGCGGTGTAAGGTGTATTTAGATAGGTGGGAACCGGTGGATAGGCTCACGTTGTTTTTTTTCACTGTTTTAGCATGTGATAAACAAGACTATATATAAACGGCATATATTCTTGCCTATTGATATCCAATAAGCACATAAATGTAAGAAATCAATACATTCAACCTATTCTTAAGGAATTTTAAGAATACCTCTGTATCTTACACAGAAGACAACAAACAAAATAAAACAGATAAACCCAGTCGCGTTACGGAAGGCGTTAATTTCGCCCCCAACAACTTTATTTCAACCCCAGCAGTAACTCCCTGAAGTCGTTAAGGAATGCTACGACGGGCGACCTATATTGCCAACACAAATATTTGGCATTACTTGTGTAACGTCGACTCACCGAGGTTATTTATGCAATTCATTCAGTCTTTACCTACTTTCTTAAACTAAAATTGTATATATACCTACATCTCTTTCTAACACAGGACATGAGAAAATAAATAAAAAAAGTAGAAGACATTTTATTTATTCGTGGTTCACTTTATTGACAGGTGAATAACGTGAATCTATTTTCTTGTAAATTTTCATCAATATTTTATTTTTAATGTTAGCTATTCAAATCGCAAATGCCATTTGTATTCTATTTTTGAAATTAAGTGTTTATCTCCGATACTATTCAAATTGGAACTGCAGTTAAACAGAATTATTAACGGCCAAATTCTCTTATCAACCGGAACGGTGATATTTAAAATATTTAAATTTATTAATTAACCTCTCGTGTCTGTTTTAAATGACGACGATAAACATACGGAATTATTTTAAGTTCGACGACGCATGGGATTAGAAAAAGTTCTTTGCATGAGTTTCTGAGTAATTAGTAGATGTCCTTTGCATTATATGGCTATCATTTTCTTTACCTTTAAGTAAGAAAAGAAAAGATTTTGGAAAAAATATAGCTAAATATTTACAATAAATATAATAACTATGTAGGTAGTATAAAGATTTTGAATAATTTCTGTCAACTTAAATTACAATACTAGTTTCAACACACGCACCTCTAGCCAAAAATAAATGCAATTTTCCATAATATTTTTTCAGCACAGTTATTCATTGGATCGCGTGACAGCCCACAATTCACCGCAGTGTGTTCAAATAAAATGTTTGGCAAACTACTGTTTTCTGCACCGGTACGTCGTGTAATGAAATAAAATGCACTACCCTACGATATTTGGGTTTTTATCGCCTGCCAAACTTACGCCGACCTAAGAAATTAAGCAAGGAGACATTAAACATTTGCAAGAAACTTTTTGGTGTATTATAGTTTTTGTATTGGCTGCAGGAAGCTAGTGGCGTGACTAGTGGACTAAAAAAGTCAAAGGTCTCGAAATAGAACATACGGCATGGTTGATTTGACTTTTCGGAGGTTATGGCGTATTTACCACATGCTCATTTATTATGGTGAAGGAGAAAATATATCGTGAGGAAATCTGCGTGCTTGAGAAAGTTTTCTAGAAGGCGCATACGGTCTAGCTAGTCTAGCGTGGTAAATTTTAGCTTAATCCATCCTAAATGAGAGGACACCCGTGCCCAGCAGTGGACAGCGAATGGGTTGATGACGAGGCAGACACATTTTGATGTAATATGGATTTACATCAAATTGTGTCCCTCTATTGTGTGTACATTATTTTTATAGTAAATGCTGAGCAAAAAAGATATTTAAGACGTTTTTTTGGCCATTTGTAACCAAATTTTGTATAGGTTAAAAATAATGAAATACTCTAAAGGAAAAGGCAATTGACAGAATGGGTATTGTATTTGAATTTTGTCGATGAAAGTTACGAAAAATAGGAAAGCAAGTAAATTTGTAAAATAAGTAATTTTTTATTTTTTATTTTTTCTATTTGTTTCGGAAAATCTGGACATTATATTACGGTGTCGGTTAAACCAAAGACACGGTCGGACAAAACGACAAAAAACAGTCCCTGTACTGTAGATTGATACGCAAACAATGTTTTATCTTAGTATTAGAAGAAAATAGTGAAATTCGTTCTAACACCTACGTCATCTCTCATTACAATAACATATCCCGCTAAGTAAATTGATGCGTATTTGGATGGTTTAAATATGAAACTGATGACGACTACTCAGTCCGGACCTTTTATTTCCGATTTCGATTTACCAGTCTGGAAGCGAAGGTCAATGCGTTCCACAAGGCTATTGAAGAGGGACTGAAGACAGGATTTAAAGGTTAACTTTGAAAAAAAAAACAAACAAAGTAATACATCTAGTATTACAAACATAATTAAAAAGAACTGAACTGTTCAGTGTATAAGTAATATTACTTGCTTTTAAATCTAGAAACTTTTCGTACGAACAAAATGCATTAAAAAAATAAAACCTCTTATTTACTCGAACTCTTTTGTTTTTATAATGGATTTTCTGTTGTAATCCACAACAATGCTAGTGCATAAGAATAAACAGCCAACAATTAAGTACGCAAATGCAATTATCTTTTGCTTGGAGCTCTCATTAAGTTTTCCCACTGCGAAATCGAGTGGCGGTAGGTACATCGAGTACAACTCCATTGTGGGGCGACGTTGGATTAAAATGCTCAACTTTCTGTGTTCTTCTTTATGAGATAACTAAGTGTGTGTTGCATAGTAAGCGGAGCGGGAGCGAGAAAATGCAGCCTTTAGCAGTATGGTAATAAAAGCGAGAACAAGAAGGTAACAAGAGCGATGCGGGTTGTAGAAGGGTTTGTTCTTTAACATGATTGTAATAAACTATATAATTTATTAGGTTTCAGACAGCTCGGGTATGCGAGCTATGGAAAGAAATTTGCTTAGTATTTCTCTTCGACATCTTATTAGAAATGAAGACAAGATATTGCCGACATGGATTCGTAAGCCTAAGTGGCAGTTATTCGGGCAGATAGCTCGTATAACTGATGGCCGCTTGGATAGAAAACTTATTGGAACCATGGTGTTCAAGAAGCAGTGCCGGACAGCTTTCAAGGAGATAGGCAGGTGATCTTATTAACATGCCTAGATGTGGTCAGGTAAGGGCGGTGTATAACCGGTCTTCATGGAAATCTATGAGCGAGGCCTCTGTTCAGAAGTGAACGTCCTTAGGCTGAAATTATAATGATTAAATATGAGCGTATAGAGCGACTTTTTTACGCGAAACGATTTTTTTACGCGGATCCTTAAAATGTGGTGAATGTTCAATACTATACACGCATTTTATGGGTTTACAACGGTGATGGGGCAATAATTCTCCTCTGTGATATGTGCTTAATAATTATCACTAAATAGGTAAAAGTATATGAAAAAGAAATAACTCGCTCGCTGCTTGCTGTCTGACCTGAGCCTTACACAGTACAATGAATAATATGATAAAACAGAGCTTTTTGGTACATAAACTTTTTGGAATTGTTGAGAAATAGTCTGAGTTTATATGAAGTGTTTGCAATTAATTTGAAACGCACTCAAACGTGCTTTAGATTTTGGTTTAAAATTGTTGAACTTAGTTGAATAAGTTGAATTTTGTTTGTATAATATACACTTATGTTATATATACTGGACTCAGCCTGGTTTGTTTAGTCAGCACGTCGTACAGTAATGAGTTCAATCGCTCGTTATTATGTGTGTATTCACTATATTCACATTATAGTGTTGTGGGATATTTATTTAAAAATTGGCACAGTTTGGAGTTATGGTTTATGCGCGATTATTAGCAATATGCTCGACACCTATTACATGGCACCTACAGAAATTAGCGAAATGTGGGTATACTTCAGTGAAAAGTGCTAACCTCAATCTTAAGGTCTATCTATACAGCAGTGTGTAATGTTAGAATACACCAGAAAGGTTTGTGAAAAGCAGTTCAGAGTTCGGAATTGTGACTGATTTGTTTATGTTCATTTTGTATTTGTTTATGTTTGGCAATAGGCGCCAAGTTCTAGTATAACATAATGTTTAACGCAAATAAATATACTATTTTTATTTTTGGGTAGGTACATTCTTTTAGGATAGCGAATTTAGGGGCCGAAATAAAACGCTACTCTGGTTTGTTGATAATAAATTTTGTGATGAGTGAGAGAGATGTGGCTGTTGTACATTTTGTAAAGAAATTCGAACTATTTAGCAAGTATTTTAAATTAGGTTTAGTTAGGTGTATTATTATTTAAAAAAGAAAACAATGTCTACATACCTAACTTAGAATTTATATTTATTGCTATCCTTGTATTTTTTACTAAGGTATTTCTAATTACTTTTTGAATAACTTTAGTTACTTTTTGAAAAACTTAGTCAAAAACCGTATGGAATTGTAATAAATAATTGAATTGGTAGTCGTTTTAATGTGGGTACGTACACTGAAATATTGTAGCTTGTCAAGCATAAATTCTAGTAGTCCACAACAAATCATAATAAAGTTATTTTATAACTGCGACCACAAGCCAGCGAATACACAATAATATTTCATTGCCAAATCCTACAATGTACACAACACGCATGCGTAAATCATAGATATTTTAGCCGCCGCATATATTGTTAGGTAATCTACAGAACTATAGCAGATATGGATAATCTTGTAAATATTTCTTTTAAATAATAATAGTATAATTATTTTTAATAGTTACAGTTGTCCAAAACTTTTGTTGTAAAATACACTATATTTTTAGGGTTCCGTACCCAAAGGGTAAAAATGGAACCCTACTCGTATTACTAAGACTTCGCTGTCTGTCCGTCCGTCTGTCTGTCACCAGGCTGTACCTCGAGAACCGCGATAGCTAGACAGATGAAATTTTCACAGATTATGTATTTCTGTTGCCGCTATAACAACAATTAATACTAAAAATAAAATAAAACAAATATTTAAGGCTCCCCTACAAAAAACGTAGACTATTTTCCGAATCCTTATTTATCATACGCCAGTGGAAAAAAGATTATGGTATGCCTGATGGTAAACAGCCGTAGCCTATGGACGCTTGCTACATTCGGACGGACAACAAACTATCAGAATAGTTGCTCCCCTAACGAGTTCCGCGATTATATTATTATTTTACTGCGGTCTCCTGTAAAGCTGAGCTAGTACGAAATATTTAACTTTGTTTTATTTTATTTAACCAAGGAAGTCGAATGGAGTCATGGAGAAGTTACTTATCGTGTTGAAGTCCATTGTGCCAAATATTAAACTCCCGCTAATAAACGTGAAGAGTCGTTTAAGAAATCCATTCATTCCTGAAGGTTCAAATCCTAAACCAAATTCTAGCCGAACATACCTAATCCATTAGAGCTTTTTAAGGCAGATGAATTACTTAAATATTTATGTCGCTTTGTTTCGGCCTACAACTTTACTGAACCAACTGTTTTGTCAGAAATTATACAAACTACTTAATCAACCACATAGGCCGCTAATCTGCTAAATTACAACACTATTTTAGTAATCTCTAGGGACTCGATTCTTGTGCCAATGTTATACTTCAGGTTTTCTAACACACTATATAAATGTCATGATATCTGTCAAAATATCAATTATTATTAAACAAGAAGACTGCGTCATTGGTCTAGTGGTTGCAATAGTGACTACTCAGCGTGAGGTCCTGGGTCTTATCCTTCGATAGCCAATGCGATGGGTTCTTCTTTAAAATTTTCAATATAAATGGGAAGTTAGGATTTGTGCCCGGTCAATGGCTCATGTTACATGAGCTTAAAAAATCGGTGATATAAGAATAATAGCGCACCTATGCCTTACTCTTTGGTAGATACATAATTTATCTTTAGTAGTCGATATTGGGATCCATATTCATCGTAGACATAACAAGTGATATCGTAGGTTGCCAATATCACCGTATTCGAGAATCGGGTCCCACAATCTCCATGGATTAGGGTTGGCACGACAAAGCTATCTTGAGCCAACACTGTCAGGGTCACACAGCGTGGTTAGGCTTTAATTAAGTGAGACACTGAAAACGTCTTTGTGAATGCGTAAGCCTTTTGTATGTAAATGTACCTCCTGTTTATTTTGCATAACTATTAAGGTATGCTTGAGTAGGAAACGGTATTTTAAAGTAAAAAAATAAAATACTCGTAAAGTATTTGCATAAGCGTTCTTCATAGGCATTGTCTAACGAATTTGTAAGTTTGTACCCGTTAGATTAATTTATAAATATATTGGCGCTTAAGTTTCGTGTGATAATATCGTGATTAATATTTTTAACCGCATCAAAAAGGAGGAGGTTCTTAATTTGACTTGAAAGCTTGTGCTTCCAGTGTGATCCCATTTCAATTTTGTCCAGTTGACCAGTCCAGACTTGCTATAAATAATCTTTATTGGCAACTATTATTGTCTAACATTTTAACATCATGTTTATATATTAGTCAAGGTATAATAAGTCTTTAATTATCTCAAAAGGCATCATCTTTCTGAATTACATAAATAATTTAATCTTCTTAATCAAAAACAGAACAATGTTGCATACCATTGGGAATTTGGGATATTTATATGTAATTGGTTTTTTATATGAATGTTACAGCTTAAGATCTCTTAGAAATAAAGGTAGGCAATTAATATATCTAACAGCTTTATTTTACACAATGAGGTTCACGTAAAAGGTCAAAATATCGTAACGTTTGTTTGTGAGATTAGTTTTTCAGCCACAGATTGAGAAAAGGCTGGGCTTTGGACCTTGTTAGGCGGCCTTTTCGGATTTACTGCGTAAGCTTAATTAGTTTTTCTATGTATTTGTAATTGCATACTATATTTAATTTAATTCTCCGAGATTTTATATTTGGGTCGAGTTCCAGTTTATTTAGGTGCATTTTTATTTTTTATCTGATAGAACTGCCATCCTCTTCACATCCCAAATGGTGGGTTATACCGGTATCCTAAGGATAAACTGGTAGTCAGTGATGACAGTTGACAGGTGACAGGTGTTGACAGTTTTCTGTCGATTGTCATATATATTCTGTGGGACAATCGGAACCGATGGCTTAAAGTGCCCTCCTGGCATACATACTTACATACATAAACTCACGCCTTTTTCCCATGAGGGTAGGCAGAAACTACAGAATGTCACGCGCTACGATCCCTACATACCATTACCTTCCTAGGTATGGAGGGGTTTATTGGGTTTTATTTAGTTATTTATATAAAACTGTATTACGATTCAAAAATCCATATAAAATATACGAACACAGTATAGAAATTTATTAATAGTTCATAATCATTTCAAGAGCGAAGCAAGGCAAAATCTCAACATTACCCGCCAAAATTTACCGTCTCTCCTTAGTTGCCATGACAACCATTGTTTATTTGTCAAAGATAAGCAGAACATGGGAATGGTATTCATGCCGTAAACATAAATATATTCTGTTATCAACATGCGAACATTAAGCCACATTAGAGCAACCACAAATATGCCTAACATAACTAGAGACGTGACATGGAACTAAAATACAGTTGGTACTGTATTTTAGTTCCAATTAATGTCACGTTCATTATCAACCCATTAATGTCCCACTGCTGGGCACGGGTCTCCTCTCAATCGAGAGATATTAGGCTATAGTCCACCACGCTAGCCTACTGCGGGTTGGCAGACTTCACATGCCATCGAGAATTCTCTCAAGCATGCAGGTTTCCTCACGATGTTCTTCTTTCACCGTTTGAGCATGTGATAAATACGCACATAACTTCCAAAGAGTCAGTGGTGCGTGCCTTGGGTTTGAACTCGAGATCTCTGACATTTCAGTCCACTGGTCACACCGCTAGGCTACCACAGTGGCAACTAAGGGCACTGGGACTAAAAAAAGATGGCTTTTGTGACCTGATTAGGACCCCCTCGAACTTGGGGGGGTCCGGGGGCACTGCCCCGTCTAGGCCTTTGGTAGCTTATATCAGTGACAGTGACTATATATTTTATTGTAAGTTCGTGTTTTCGCTAGCAGCACCATTATGAAAGGCCGTCTTACACCGGTTTTATGATCTATATTGTATTAAGAAAGCTTATGTGGATATTAGTAACTTGATGTTGATATTTCAAGGGACGATGGAACATCAATATTTGGATTAAAATTAGTTATTGAATCACTGTGAAGTTTTGTTAGTACTGTATTACTTTGGAAGTTATCAGCATTACTCTTTAATCAGTTGAGATTATGTTTTATGTCTATACTGTCTATAGATAGATCTTTAAGGAATATTTTGAAAAAGGTAAGCTGGAAAGATGATAGGCAGAGTACATAGGAAATAATGGCCATTGGAGAAAAGGGTTCGTGACTGGAAACCAGGCAATTGAAGAAGTAGGAAAGAAAACCCATTAGCTAAGATGGACGGCCAAGATTTCCAATAGCTGCAAGCTGTTGGATGCTTGTGGCGTCGAAAGTCCTTACTGTAGTCTATTAGGCAGCCTTTTGTTCAGCTTGAAGAATACTTTACCCAATTTTTCATAACCCTATGAACATGACACAGTCTAACAAAGTTGCAGTGGCAATAAGCGCCTGTTTTATAGCAGATCGCTTCATTTCCTACATTATTTATTATGCTATAACTTGTTTAATTGACTGGGGTGCTTAAAGTACTTAACTGTTCCGTTTTATACCGTGGAAACAAGTTCTTGGAAGTTGTAAGAGGTAATTAGCTATTGTTACAAAGTATTTTTCTTGATGTAGGTATAATCGTTTGTTAGGGTTCCGTAAGAGTAGGACCTAGACGAAGTTTTGTAGAACAAGTAATGGAAAAAGTCATCAAGTGGTATCAAGGAGGATATATATTATTATATTTATTTTATTAATCCTCCACTCTAAAACGACTGGGTGTTATAAGTTTGACGTGGTCTCTGGGTGTGTGTGTGTATGTCTGTAAACACACACAATAAACCGATTTTGATTCTGTTTTTTTTTGTTTGTATAGTGAGTTTGTCAGGAGTGTTCTTAGCTATGTTTGATAAAAATCGGTTCAAGATAACCGCCACAAAATGTGTCAGGGGTTTTTTAATTCTTAATTTCATAATTAAACTTTCAACAAAATACCACCACGCAAGGTCCCGCATGACCTGCTGTACAGATGGAAAACAGAGTACCTAGCCTTTAAACATATAGTATGTCCTTTTAAAGCACGGTACCCTAAAAAATAGACAAAACTCTTAAAAAAATACTCTCTATGTTTAATCAGAATAGGCCGGAAATAGATTTAGATTTATACAAACCTAGATTATACAACGTATGTAACTTCTAACCTTCATAACTGTATAGTTTAAAATTATATTCATCTACTTCTGTTATTAATATTTAAGTATAACATAACATAAACATACCATCACGCCTGTCGTCCCCGAAGGGTTAAGCAGAGATGTACAAATGTGTTGAATATTTCGCTGTTATGTTATCTCATGTAATAATAGGAGGCGTAACCCATGCAACGATCGAACGAAACGAATTCAGGCTGTGACTATCACTGAGAATTTCATAGAATATACCCACAACACTGCTTGAACTTGGAATCAAACCCAAAACCTCTTGCTCAGACTTCGCGACTACCAAACCAACGACGCAGTAAAAAATTTAAGATCTAATTATATATAAGTATTAATTATACATTTTATACAATAAATTATACATTAATTCATAAACGTATATTTGATATATTAGGTAGCGGTCAATTCTAATTCTTATCTCAACGGCAGAAGGTCTTATTGATAGTATTTCTAGAGTTCCCCAAGTGACGTAGGTCATGTCTCCGATATTAGAGGAGTGCACACCAAGTTTTAGTTGATGCAGCTTTGTTAGGTGCGCCGGACGATATGCTTGTCGGAAATCGTGACATACTGGCTTGTAGGTACGTAAGCTTATTGGGACCATATTGCCTGTGTACTGGAGTTCTATAGGGCCGATAATAGGTCAATGTGATTATAAATCGGTAGAAGACGTGGCCCGCCTATTGCCGGCTACCCCTATCCGATGGGATCCATATCATAGAAAAAAAATCCAACATCAAATGTCAGAACTGGACCAAATTGAAATGGGACCACACGGAAAGCAGTAGCTTTCAAATAAAAAAAAATCTAAATCGGTCCACCCAGTCGAAAGTTATGAGGTAGCAAACATAAAACAAACAAAGAAGTAATACAGTCAGAAATCGGTTAAAAATTATGAATATTGATAACAATACCTACATAAGCAAGATAACGTTGGAACACTGATAAATGTGCATATATTGCAGCGAAGTGCAGCGCGTACTCAACACCAAAGGACTCTGCATTGGTCCTCATTCTCTGACTTTGACCTTGAAATTGTTATTCTAAGTCATTGTTTTAATTCAATTAAAACAATATTATCGATATAGCTGTCATGGTAGCCTAGTTGCGAGCCCAGTGGACTGATAATTCAAAGGTCTCGAGTTCAAACTCAAGGCACACCACCACTGACTTTTCGGAAGTCATGTGCGTATTTATGACATGCTCAAAACAGTGAAGGAAAACATCGTGAGGAAACCTGCATGCTTGAGAGATTTTGTCGGTGGTATGTGAAGTCTGCCAACCCGCAGTAGACTAGCGTGAGGAGACCCGTGCCTAGCAGTGGTACCCCACTGCTAGGCGCGGGTCTCCTCACGCTATATATAATGGGTTGATAATGACGATGATGAATATTATTGATAAAAAAAAATCTAATGGCGAAGAGCCGGCAAGAAACTACATACCGGGTTTACCATAGGCAAATCAACAACTGACGCCGCACTCTCTGTTAGAACGATAGTAAATAATTCGAATTGTAAATACGTCGTCGGCATTTTCCTTGACATCTCTGGTGCTTTCGACAACGCTTGGTGGCCGATGTTACTGCTTAAATTAAAAAGTCGTGGTTGCTTTAGAAATATCTACACTCTTATATACTCGTACTTCTTACACGGAACCGTTAAACTGACACTTGGGCACCATTCTGTGTCGAAGGCACTGACTATGGGATGTCCTCAAGGTTCTGTAATCGGGCCGTACCTTTGGAATCTGGGATTTGATGATTTTCTCGCGATACCGCTCCCGCACGGCTGTTCATTGACTGGTTACGCGGACGATGGCCTTCTGCTCATTCAGTCAAATACGCGGTCTGGTCTCGAAAACTTAGCCCACTCGTGTTTACATTTAATATCCGCGTGGGGCGAACGGAACCGCTTAACATTCGCGCCGCAAAAAACCTTTCAACTAATCTTGAAAGGTAGTCTTAAATCCTCGCCTAGCATCAAATTCGATAACGTCACCGTAAAAAGAAAGGAGTCAGTGTGTTACCTCGGTCTCGTACTTGAAAAAAATTTTTCATTTATTGAACACATTAAAACTGTGGGTGAAAAAGCTAAACGTAACTTTTATGCTTTGACTAGAATATCTACGGCTACATGGGGTTTATCTTTTCATACATTAAAAACCATCTATGGGGCTACTTACCTAGGCTGTATGTGCTACGGAGCACCTGTTTGGGCCGATAGGGCCACCATAGGTGCGGTACGACGTAAGTTACTTCAAAGTCAGCGTCTAGCATTGATATTTTTATGTAAAGCATATAGGACTGTTAGTACGGAAGCACTACCAGTACTCGCGGGAGTGCTGCCAGTCGATCTCGAGGCACAACGACGTGCTGCAATGTATTTCGCTTCAAGAGTGTACTTGAAAAATGAATTCCTTTTAGAACGTGACCGGGCTAAGATTATTAGATTGTTTAAACCCCAGGCCGACGTTTGGGAGGAACTCTTAGACGAATGGCAGATAAGGTGGGATTCTTCTACTAAGGGCCGCCATCTCCACCAATTCTTTCCATCCGTTCGTGAGCGGCTGGAGAGGACTTGGTTGGAGGTGGACCACTGTGTTGCCCAATTCCTTACAGGACACGGCAACTTTAAAAGTAAATTGTTTTCATTTAAGCTTGTCTCCTCACCATTGTGCCCTTGTTCAACGAACTGTGAATACGAGCAATCTGCACATCATATCCTGTGGGAGTGTAGTCTATGGCAAAGTGAACGCAATATTATGCTCGATAGTTTGCAAATTATATCTGGGGTGATTTATTACTCGGACCTTGTTGCGACTAGGATGAATTTCCGTGCGTTTAAGCGTTTTTGCCATACCTATTATTGGAATCAGATATAATAGCTCACATTATTAGGACCCATAACTTATTAATTTATCATCCGTGGTGCCTGGCAACTGGGCTTAACTCAGTTGTAAACATCTGTTCTCATATCAATGACATGTAAATTCTATTCTGTCTCTCGCTTGATAAGGAGGGAAGTGAAAAAACTGATATTTTTCTTACTCCTCCTATATAACTTCATGATTAATTTCGCTGCGGGTTCCAAGACAGTTAAAATCATTCCCCTGGGACACGTCGGACTTCATTGTCTCGACGATTTTCTGGATAGTTACTATTGTTGATCCTGGTTTACAGGAGTTGCAGTAGTAGGGATTTGGGTGGTGGGCAAGTCCCTTAAAAAAAAAAAAAAAAAAAAAAAAGAAACTACATACAATCATTTCAAACAAAGGAAGATGGAAAACAGTTCCGGTTTCCGTATATAGGTATAGTATTGTATCTTAGTTAATACGGTAACGTATACCTCAAATGCCGAAATGTAATAAAAAAATGTATTCGATTAAAATCGTAGCACGATACTGTTACATTAAAGCTTAGGCTACACTGGGAACGGAGCTAAGGAAAGCAAAATTCGTTTATCTTCGCTTATGCTATCCGCTATTACAGCCAAACGAAGTGGGTTCCCACAGAAAACTTAGGTGAAACATTGAAATAAAACTACGTTTTACAGTTTTTATCGCAGTGTATTGATATTTATTTAGCCTCCATGGTCACGGGCAGACTGAGGTGTTCGTTGTCTTTATGTTATAATTACTGACAGCTACCCTACATTTTTATTAATTATCACGTGTGAGGGTCTCTTTGCGCAAGTTTGCATCGCTTATCGCTTGCATAGTTATATTTAATAGTTAAATATTATTTTACTATTGGGTGGGCACTACATATTATTCCTTATTTCATCGGCAGAAGGTTATAACATGCATATTATTTCTCGTGTTCCCCAATTCATAGCAAGTGGTAGAAACAGCAAATTTGTAAGAACAATAGTTTCGTTCCCAGTGTGACCTGTGCTTAAAACTCAACATAGCTATTAGCCTATCATTACTCGAAATTTCCATTACACAAACAAAAATCAACCCTCGTTGGCGGCGCTTCGTGTGCGTAGTACGCCTTTGTTTGTCGACACTGGCAGGCACAACACGACACGACAGCCGAGCACTCTCCACGACAAACAAAGAGCCACTTTGAGCACGTGGCGAAATTTAGACGAGACACGGCAGGGTACGGGTTAGGCAACACAGAGTGATATTATGTATAGTGATGTGATATATTTTACAGAGAAACTCTTTAGTAGTTGCCACATGCGTTTGATCGCGCTAGCGCGGTAATCGGATATTAGAAGCCTGACGGACATTATTAAGAGAAAAATCTTAGTCCATATTAATCTTCTCCTGTATAATGGGTGTGGTTAAATACTCCTTATACTTGGACCCTGGCCGTATAATTATTTGTTTCGTTCTAACATAATCCGCGGTGATGAAAGTGATCACTCAGCAATAATATTATTATTTGTAGATAATTTGGTAGTCTTAAGCGCGTAAGTAAATACTTTTTAATATTCCATTTTGTCAAAATATACCTAACCATTAAAAGGTAGGTAGGTACTTTTTTAAGTGCTCGCCAAGTAATCTAAAAATCTAAGTCCTTTTACTTTGAAATTAGGAACTACTTGGTACAAACACCCAAAAAAAGTTACAAGTCTGACTTCGGAACTTAAATCAAGCTAAGTAAGTTTAAGTAAGTGGGGGGTAATTAAGAGGCTCACGTCACGCGATTCCAGTAGACAAGATACGTGACTAAGTGGATATATCTTGCACACTACAATACTGACCTGACTTGAGTGTCATTTCTTGTTAAGCGTTTTGCAGCATCTAGCTAAAAAAAAATCATTTCATTCATGCGTGGTGTGTATTTTAAATTAAATGTAATTTAAATAAAATAAATTACATAAAAATAAAATACATTTTTATTCTACTTATTGTTATTTTTTCGCAAAAAAAACATGACGTGACGAATTTACACAAACTTTTTTTCGTGACAAATTTACTTTGTGACGAATTTGAACAACCCGTTTTAAAGAACAACAGTTGATACTTTAATTAATATTCTTAAAGCCGTAATATAATGTTTTTTTGGGCATAAAGCGTAATATTATCTACTACAATACCATTAGAAATACGCGCGGCTTATTATAGAGACTGGATGAAACGCAATTAGGCACTTTAAATCTTCCCTAGTACCTAACCAGCATAAAAGAGGTATGTTATTAAAAACCTTTTACCCTATAGAGGCTCTTAACTGATACCGAAGATGGAATGTCACTCCCTTATTCTCAGAAAACCTTTTAAACATGAACAGAGATGTAACAAAAGCTTAGGTAATTAATTAGCAGTTAATTAACTGTTCCACCCCCTATATGGGAGAGGCATTCACTTTCCTTTTAAAACAATGGTTAGCTTAAATTAAATTTGTATTGGTACAGGCGGCTGGTTTGCGCGTCAAAGCGTGTATTTTGCGTACAAATAGCAATGAGCGCTTCATTAGATCCATCCTAAAATTATTTGACGCATAAAGGCTAGAGATAGAGCATATTTACATAATGTGATTGAACATTCGGTGCAACGCCTTTTACGCCTCAGGCAGCGAGTTCATTTATGCATAATAATTCAATTACAAAGATTCATCATCATCAATCCATTAATGTCCCACTGCTGGGCACGGGTCTCCTCTCAATTGAGAGGGATTAGGCTATAGTCTACCACGCTAGCCTACTGCGGGTTGGCAGACTTCACATGCCATCGAGAATTCTCTCAAGCATGCAGGTTTCCTCACGATGTTTTCCTTCACCGTTCAAGCATGTGATAAATACGCACATAACTTCCGAAAAGTCAGTGGTGCGTGCCCTGGGTTCGAACTCGAGACCTCTGACATCTCAGTCCACTGGTCACACCGCTCGGCTACCACAGCTTACAAAGATTAAATGGGATCAAATATATATTTGTACAGCCTACTGGCAGATTTTAGGGATAGGTATGTTAGATTATTGTTTTAGTAAACACAGCCAACACAGCGGTGATAGCATAGTGGTGTGATCAGCAGTGGACTGAGATTTCAAAGGTTTCGAATTCAATCCCAAAGCCGACTGACTTTTCGCCATTCAGTCAAGTATTAATTAATTCACTTATAATTCGCGTTATGTTACGTCATGACCATACGTAATTATTATTTATTTCAAAATAAATCTAGAGGCAACACCAAACCAAATAAATAATCTAGTACCGTACCACATATTAATACGAATAGTAAAAAAAAAATACGACAAGAAATCGTAAAATATTTCAGACATAAAATCCCAAACGTATTCTGAAATATGTTCCCTTACAGAAAAGTGTCTCTAAGTGGCGATGGAAATCTCTTTTCAAAATGGTGCGGACCATCCGATGTCCCAGATGAGCGGGATAGGCGAGACGGGCGCGAAGCGATAAAAGATATTATTAGAAATTTGTAGTCTATTTTATTGAGCGAATGTGGTTGGGTTGTAACTGCTTCGTTGGTAAAATGGTTGTAAAGTGCGACTGCTGAGAAACAGTTCGATTGGATTCCTAGATTGGTTATTGGGTTTTTCTATAAAATACACGGGGTATTTTATTAGCAGCTCGGAAGATGTTCAGAGTTAGGATTCTTGCCCGGTTGATGGCAATAGGTTTGCCCGCCATTAGATGGGCAAATGGGTCTAAAACATACCGGCGAAATGGGGTGTACATTAGTACACCTTTGCCGAACCCATCGGGGACGACAGGTGTGATGGGGTTCCGGGTTGGGTTATTTGTATTATATAAATGCATCAGAAAATCGTGGTAGGTATAAAGATTTAAGGTGAATATATGACACATTCAAATGTTATTGTAATGGCTATGCCATCTCATATCGCTTCTTCCATTGCAGTAAAAACTCAAAACATTCAATTACACACACGCGACCATACACACACACACATACATCATCATCATCATCATCAACCCATTATTGTCCCACTGCTGGGCACGGGTCTCCTCTCATTTGAGAAGGATTAGGCTATAGTCCACCACGCTAGCCTACTGCGGGCTGGTAGACTTCACATGTTATCGAGAAAATTTCTCAAGCATGCAGGTTTCCTCACGATGTTTTCCTTCACAGTTCGAGCATGTGATAAATACGCACATAACTTCCGAAAAGTCAGTGGTGCGTGCCCGGGTGAACTCGAGACCTTTGACATGTCAGTCCACTGGTCACACCACTAGGCCACCACAGCTCTCACATACACACATACGCGTGAACATAATAATATGTATTACTTATAGATAATACAACTTTCTAAAGACAGTCCCCATTTGTTATGTATAAGTTCATAGAACTCAGACTATCAACAGGCATACAGTTGTCCAGTTGAGCGTCAATCTTAGAACACGTTGAACTTTCTTGTTATTATTTTAAATAGTTACTATGAAAACTCGGTTGAGCCAACATGTAACAAAGGACTGAATAAATATTTCAGCAAGTATATTAGGTTCAATTGCTCATTTCGCGATTAACATCAAGTACGTTCAATTTCGATTTTCGTTTAGAATTTTTATCGCGTGTAGTTGTTTTTGTAGGACAGTGCGTTAGTATTGTCCTCTTTTGGGGGCGAGGGGGGCAGGGATGGTAGATAAGATCGAGGGCCACTCTTGGTCCGTTTCTGTTTGAATCATCAATCGTTGCATCGTCAATTACCGCAGAACTGTCACCGTTATAAATGATCCTTCTCTGTGACGTGTCTTTGGGGTGTCATTTTTCTTAAATTTTTCGATAATGCGTACTGAAGTTTGAAATATGTAAATGCAAAGATGGTCGAAGGAGTTGTGATAGCCTAGTGATCGGTGTACTGTTAAGTCAGAGGTTTTGAGTTTTTACCCAAGTCACGTACCACTGACTTCGGAGTTTTGCGTATATTTAACACATGCTCAAACGGTGAAGGAAAACATCGAGAGGAAACCTGTATACCTGAAAGGTTTTGTAGTATAATAATTATAGTTACTGTAAGTGAGGGTATATGATTTATTTTATTTATGTTGTATGTGAGGGTGCACGGAAATAAATTAGTGTTTAACCAACCTATGTGCGTTTCACTACATGGTGGCAGCGGTGGGATTGAGGGTATTGAGTCAACAGTGTGAATTCGGAGAATTGCAAGAGAGCTTGTTACGGGATAGGATCGTCTGTGGTATCGACAATAACAAGGTGAGAGATCGATTACTGCGCACAGATGAATTGTCGTTAACAAAGGCGATACAAATATGTCAAGCTGCCGAGATATCCAAAGAGGAAAGCAGGTGCATAGACGGTGCCTCGGAGAATGATGTGCAAGTGAATGCAGTACAACAAGAAAATAATGCACGAGGCGGTCGCCGCGCTAGAGGACGGCGTGTGGGCAGCGGCACAGCTCGACACCGCGGTGACGGCGCGGGCGCCGCTCCCGGCCCGCGGGCGGCGCGAGTTCAGCGGAGCGCCTGCCTGCACTGTGGCAGTGGACGGTGTTACGGCGGTGAACGCTGTCCGGCGCGTAACGCTTTGTGTTATGTCTGTGATAGGCAAGGTCATTTCTCGCGAGTGTGTGATAAAAAGAAAATGGTTCGCAAAGTGTTAAATCTCAATATAGATAGTGTAAGCAGTGATAGTGATGATAGCAATAAAGAAATGTTTTATGTCAATACGCTCGAAGAGGACAAAAAACCATGTAAGTCGATTATGGAATGGATAGTAACTGTTAACTGTAATGGTAAACTATTTTTGTTGAAAATAGATACTGGATCAATGATTAATGTTATGTCTAAAGCTAATTATTTGAACTTAGGCCTGTCGATTACAGATCTTAAGCCGTTCACGAAACGTGTGCATTCCTTTACGGGCAATCAATTACCTATTATAGGCTCTGGTAACGTTCCATTTCTATATAACAAAAAGCGTTATAAATTATCATTTGTTATTGCTGATTTAAACTGTCAAAATGTGCTGGGTTTGGAAGGTAGCATTGCGTTAGGATTAATAAATCAGGTCAATGCTATAAATATTGATCAGTACTCCGATTTGTTTCAAGGGTTGGGAAGATTACCCGGTAAATATAGTATCATTGTTGATAAAAATGTACAGCCAGTTGTATGTCCTTCTAGGAAAATCCCTTTAGGACTTAAAGATAAATTGAAGGAAGAGTTATGTAGAATGGAAGGGTTAGGCGTTGTTAGAAAAGTCACACATCCAACCTCTTGGGTAAATGCAATTGTTTTGGTCGCGAAAAAAGATCGCAACATACGTGTATGTTTAGACCCTAGACCTCTTAATCGCGCGGTGCGCCGTGCGCACTACTCCCTGCCGACAGTGCCTGAGTTGGCAGCACGCTTGCGCGGTGCTACGGTATATAGCGTGCTGGATGCACGCTGTGGCTTCTGGATGGTGCAGCTAGATGACGCTAGTGCTGATCTTTGTACATTCAGCACACCGTTCGGTCGGTATCAATTTTTACGTTTACCATATGGTATAAATTGCGCGCCAGAAGTATTTCATGCCAAACTTAGGCAGCATTTAGAAGATTTAGAGGGAGTAGAATCGTTCATTGATGATTTAATCGTGTGGGGATGTACTAGGGAGGAACATGATCGGAGATTAGAGTGTCTTTTACGACGTGCTAAGAATATTGGTATAAAATTTAATCGAGAAAAATGTAAATTTGGTGTATCGGAAATCACATATTTAGGGCACAAGTTTAATGCGGAAGGCATGCGGGCCGATGACTCAAAGGTTAGGGCTATAATGGAAATGCCTTATCCGAGTGATAGAAAGGCTTTAGAACGATTTTTGGGCATGGTCAATTACTTAGCGAAATTTATTCAAAACTACTCAGAGAGTGTTAATGTGTTAAGGTCATTGTTAAAAAAAGAATCTGACTGGTCCTGGGAACCTCATCACTCTGAGGCTGTAGATAGGCTAAAAGCAAAGCTTAGCAGCGCGCCAGTGCTCGCGCTTTACAGTGAGAGCACGCCTATAGTGCTGTCTGTGGATGCGTCTAGTGTTGCGCTTGGCGCGGTGTTGTTACAGAGTGGGCGCCCGGTGGAGTTTGCCTCATTAACGCTCACTGACACACAGACTAGGTATGCTCACATCGAGAAGGAGATGCTGGCTATTGTGTTTGGTGTGGAGCGATTCAGGCAGTACATATATGGTAGATCAGATGTTACTGTGCACACCGATCATAAGCCACTGGAAGCTTTATTTACCAAGCCTCTTGTGTCCGTACCCGCTCGCTTGCAGAGGATGATGATGAGAGTGCAAGGGTATGATTTTAGGGTGATTTATACTCCGGGAAAATATATGTATATAGCGGATGCATTGTCGCGGGCCCCTCTGAATGAAATTATGCATGACCGAGTGACTGATGAGGTTGAAGTACAAATGTGTTTAATGTTAGAGAATGTGCCATTTAGCCAACCTAAAATGGAAGCAATTAAAAAAGAAACGGGATTAGATAGTGACTGCAAATGGCTAATTAAATATTTTAAACATGGCTGGCCTGAGTATAGGTGTGACGTGAATGAGTGTGTAAATATTTTTTGGCCATATCGAGAACAATTACACTATGCAGATGGGATACTGTTCAAGGGGGAGTGTGTATTTATTCCGCGTGCTTTACGAGATGATATGTTAGCACGGGTCCACGAGGGACATTTAGGTATAGAAAGGTGTAAGCGCCGTGCGCGCGAAGTAATGTTTTGGCCAGGAATGAGCGATGAAGTTGAGCGAGTGGTGAGACACTGCGCGGCGTGTGCACAGCACGCACCTCGTCCGCGTCGGCAGCCGCTGCTGCAGCATAGCGTGCCGGCGTTGCCGTGGCACAAGCTAGGCTCGGACACGTTCGAATATAAAAGAAAAAGTTACATAGTCTTAGTTGATTATTTTTCAAACTATGTTGAAGTTGGGCAGTTGTCGAATGCCAACTCGCGACAAGTTATTCTTTTTATGAAAGAACAATTCGCTCGACACGGTATACCAGCAGAGTTAATTACTGATAATGGGCCGGCCTATAGTTCTCACGAGTTTAAAAAGTTTACTCGCGATTGGGAAATACGGCATGAAACGTCATCACCTCATTATCCGCAGTCAAATGGTAAAAGTGAAAGAACGGTTCAGACTGTTAAAAATTTGTTAAAAAAGTGTGTGGATTCAGGACAGGATTTTTATATTGCATTATTGAATTTTAGGGCTACTCCGCGACACGATTTAGACTCACCAGCACAAATGTTAATGGGTAGACGTTTAAAAACTAAATTACCAGTAACCGCTCAGCTGTTGACGGAAAAAGTAGATAACGAACGAAATTATAAAAAAATACTATTAAAGAGGGAGAATATTAAAATGAATTACGATAGAACAGCGAAGCCACTTAAACAATTAACTTTAGGTGACAAGGCGATAGTAATCGGTAACAACGATAGGAAACCGGTTTCTATAGTAGCACGTGCGCCGCAACCACGTTCGTATATTGTAGAAGATGGACATGGCTGTCGTTTTCGCCGGTCTCGAAGTCAGTTGATTGTGCGTACCACGGGATACACTGAGAGAATAGGGAGGTCTGTGAGGCAACCTACTGTCAGTACAGATAGTAGAAAGACATTAAGCGCAGTGACGACTGCATGTGTTCGCAGGCGTAGGCAGGCAGTAAGTAAGCAGCAGGAAACTGCAGGCAGTGGTATGTTGTTTTCGAAGGGTCCGCAGTCGCAGTCACAAACTGAGGCCATGACTCCGCAGACAAGCTCACCTAGCCGTAATCATTCGGCATTGCTTGATCTTAGCGGTAACACTGACCATTCGTCGACGCCGTCACCACCTGCTGTTCCTATTGAAAGGTCGAGGGAAAGAACTGCACGAATGTTAAGAGATTTGTTTTTTGGAGGAGAATAAGTAGGTACTGAATATTCGATTCTAACAATGTCCTACATCATAATAATATTTTAAAGAGAAAGGATAATTATATATTACTTAATGCTTATATGTAAGTACATAATTATAGTTGTTAAAACCAGTTGTAATAAACTTAAATCGTAGGTATAGTTATGTTGACTTATATATGCTTAACATTACATATAGTTGGCCCGCTCAATATTTTATATTTGTGTATTTTATAAGTTTATATTTGTAATAACAGTGTATTCATTCGTTGTTATGCTTAAAATTAGTTAAAGCTATATAAATGTCATCGTTTTCTTTAAGGAAAGACATGTAGTATAATAATTATAGTTACTGTAAGTGAGGGTATATGATTTATTTTATTTATGTTGTATGTGAGGGTGCACGGAAATAAATTAGTGTTTAACCAACCTATGTGCGTTTCACTACAGGTTTTCTCGATGGCGTGTATGTGAAGTTTATCAACGCGTACTAAGCTAGCAAGGTGGACTATAGCCTAAATGCGAAGAGACCCGCACCCAGCAGTGGGACAGTACATGGGTTGAAGATGATGAAAAAAAGTCGTCAGATTGATCCTTAGACCTACTGAAATAAATTATGATGGCTTATAAGGAATAAATACATAATCCTGTCTAACTATGAGTGTATCCCTAATCAGCCTGAGGACAGCCTAGATTAGATTTCAATTTCATTTAAGGCTTAAGATTAATCATAATCAATGTAAATGTAGATGAGACCACTATGAAGATAAATTACTTTATAATATCCATACTTATATTATAAATGCGAAAGTCTGTCTGTCTATCCGTTACCTTCTCATGCCGAAACCGCTGAACCGATATACATCAAATTTTGTATGGAGACAGTGAGTCCCGGAAAAGGATTTAGTGTAGGGATACACACACACGCCTATAGTCCATTCCCGGAACTGTAGGTGATCCTGGTTAATAGGTTATCCCGGGAATAATTCCTTAGAAGAGCGATAAGGAGTTTGCGCATATAAATATGTGGGTATTTATATGCGCAATCAATAATTACTCAAAATAAGGTAGAAATAAATAAGCAGGTTGTATAAAATTACAAATTCTACGCAGTCGCGGTCGCAGGCAAAAGCTAGTATTTATAAATATGGTTGAGATGAGTTCGATCCTCAAATACAAACATCACCAGAACAACTGTATTTTTATATACGCTATAAATTTATTTATTAGAAAGCAATAAATTTACATGTTACTAAAATAGGAAATAGGGGTATTTAAATAAACTTTCTTGGAACTACGACGCTCAATTTCATTCTAATTTAAAATTCATACTGCTTATCAGACAGACACAGGTGAAACATAAAAATATCATTTTAAAATGCATTGGATTTGATACTTTCTCGATCCACACATTTGACCTTGCAGGAACTGCAAATTAATGTAGATAATTATGGTTTTTATTTTCAATTGTAATAGATTTGTTTTTGTATGAACATTTTGTAATTGTAATTTTGTATTAAGCAGTTAGAGACAATGGAGTTGGGAATACTGGGGATATAATATATTACTAATAGGGGTTAGGCAAAAGTCCAATGATTTATACCCACATTTTTGGTCACATAATTGTAGAAGGAGCGAGCCTTATAACATAACAGGTTATAAACACAAACTGTGAGCTGTTATTGAAGATTTCAAAGGTAGCCTTAATTACACTATACTCGACCTGAGAAATTAACATAAAACATCCCGCCCAGTTATGGACTTGGGATCGCTAGAGTAATGAGGCAGCTGTATAAGATCGTTTTATATGTAAATATAAGATTTGGGCGATTCAGTAAACAGTATACAGTAAAAAAACTGTTTCTAAAAGCAGGTTTTTATATCCTTTGCTAGTTTTTCCTTTTCAAATGTCAACCTCAAATAATTTATAGCACACGATTCAATCTACATTTACAAAAAGAATAAAATCTATGAAGAAATAAAGCGCTCGCGTTTTTTCACAGTGAACGCGTCACGTTTTTACGAGCGCACAAATATTAATAGCTATTTTACTGCCCACTTCCCGTTCGTCGTAGCGTGATGATAAATCCGTAGTTTACCCGGAACCGGGGGCAATATCAGGTCTTGTGCGTGACCGTTGCGATCCGTGAGATACCCTTGAACAGTGTCATAAGACTTTAGTTCTTATGGGTTACCGTAACTTGTCACAGGATTTATTAGGATCCAAGCAAGCTCAAAACTTTTACTGGGTGTTAGTTCTGTTGTATTATACCATCACGCTTCACGGTTATACAGAACAGTTTTTGGTACTTTTAATTCTTAACTCAGACATAAATTTCTCATCAAAACATTTTTTTAACCAACTTAAAAAAGGAGGAGGTTCTCAATTCAAATGTTTCTATTTTTCCATATACTAGGTCAATTTTACTGTTCGCTTATAGACCATTATGTGCTTTATTAAGACAAAAACCAAGCGTATAATTAAATATACTAATGGTCGCCACTGGTCGAAATTCGACCATAAATAATATAAATTATAAGTTTATTTTATGTATAATTTAAAAAAATAGTATTCTGCACTCCTTCTCTATATAAAGTATAAGTGTGGGAAATTGCATACTCCTCCGTGCGCGCAATTTTCGTAAAAAGGGGTACAAAGTTTTTGCTCCACATACTAACATAAACTGGCAATAAATACACCCCAGTCAACCAAATTGTGTTTGAAGTACTTTTGTTCTAATTGCACTTACTAGGTCAATATTACTGCTCGCTTAGAGACAATTATCCGTTTTATTAAGACAAAAACCACGCGCATAATTAACTATATATTATTTAGCAAGCAGACGCGTTGCGGCAATACCCAAGTTATCTCGGTCAGTTTCTCCAACGTTTGATATTGAATCACCAGAGGCACGCGTATTTGTATTATGAGGTCTTCCGACATTTCTTAGACAAACATTCTATTGCTTCACTAACAATAGAATAGACGCAAATATCTGCAGGCAGTTGTATGGAGCTAGACTCTACGGAATTTCATTATAACTGCGTACTAGGATGTGTGTGGATGTTATTGGTAGTATTTATGATCAATAATGAGCTGTGGTAGCCTAGCGGTGTGCCACTGGTCACACCGCTAGGCTAAGACTGAGACGTCAAAGGTCTGGAGTTCGAACCCAAGGCACGCACCACTAACTTTTCGGAAGTTAAGTGCGTATTTATCACAAGCTCAATCGGTGAAGGAAAACATCGTGATGAAACCTGCATGCTTGAGAGATTTGTCTTGATGGCATGTGAAGTCTGCCAACCCGCAGTAGGCTAGCGTGGTAGACTACAGCCTAATCCCTCTCAAATGAGAGGACACCCGTGCCCAGCAGTGGGACGTTAATGGGTTGATGATGATGATGATGATGAATAAGTACTGATTAGAATTGGTGGAGTTAATGTTTAAGCTACATTTTAGCTAAGTGACATTTAATGGGATTTTTTACATACCGCGGGAAGTATTCTAGGAGTTGATGACCTGTTTCTTTTCGGTTAGAATATCTCCATTATGGCACAGCGCTATCTAGTTCCGAGCTAAGCAACGAGGCTTGTGTTACGGGTTCTAGATAGTTGATACACTACATATTTTAGATATGTTTTTTTGAAAAGAACATTCATATTATGCATAGAAATATCTATGACTCAGTCCGAATGTCCAAAAACCACATACCTTTGCCCCTACCGGGAGTCGAACCCAGGACCCTTACCACAGAAGGGAACCATTAATACCGCTGCACTAATAGGGTCTTCGGGAAGTCTGGAATTCTTACCTCACTAAAGCAACCCGGTAACCAGCAGCACATAAAGAGTGGTCCCGATTCCTCTTAAGAGAATTATCTGGAATCCATGAACAGGGTCTAAAGGGCAGATCTCTGGGGGACTTGGAGACCTACCAACTAAAAACGGCACTCACCAATACCAGTCTTATCGCCGGGGTCATGGCTTTTGCGTTTTATCAGAACCCCGAGGGGGGGTGAGATATTGATGAGATAATACCTTTTTTTTTGTGCGGGAAATCCCCTACGGACCGCCCCGCTTGAGGTGTATTGGACTCCGCCCAACGTGAGCGTTTACCGACTAGAAAACCGCAACCGTCAACGCCACCAGCCCTATTGCTGGGGCCACGGGATTTACGAAAGCATGCACCACAGCCCCGGCGGGGAATGAGATTATACCTACTTCTCTTTGAAATTATCATAACAAAAAATATGAATGTATGGAACTTTGTTCTTCAAAGAAAAGAGAATAAAATAAGGCCGTATTGACTGTATCTATTTGATGTACAAATTATTATGGAGAAAAGTGACCGTTTTCAATAATTTATAGCTACTCAATAAATAACCCAAAACAGTTTGTATATTCTGTACTGCATTTTGAATTTGCTTTTGACAGGTGCCATTATTTAATTTGAAATCTATTATTTTAATGGAGCATGAACCGACCTCTTTATTATCTGTAAATAATTTATACAGCCGCTTCACGCCCAAAATTCGTGCGAAAAGGGATGTTTGGTGAAATCATTGAATAACTAAATACAGAATTGGTCGTTCATTTATTTTGATAATCGAGTTCTTGAAATTCAAATATTGTTATGTTTGAACAGCGTTGTTTTATCATCTAACTAATTGTAACTGACTGTAGTAATTTACGAATAAAAAAATAAAAGCCTTCGGATATTATTACCTACACAGCGCCAATTAGTTTTGAGCTAAACAAGGCTTGTGTTACGGATGCTAGATGGTTAATATACTACATAGGTGTTTTACTGGATTCAAACGAAAGAAAGAAAGAGGACAGCCTTTAATCCTTTAATACCACTGCGCTAATCGTGATCGTCGAATACCTACGCGTTGAGTACGGGTAGACGAAGCGGCAATAAACGTCCCAGCGACATATTTCTGTCTGAGTCATAAATAGGTAAGTTAAAAAACTCTACTCCTATTTTGTAGGAGGCAGGGCATAGCGAGATTTCTCGCTCAAATTGAGCTGCCCGCCTGGGGAAGTACCTCTGCCTTACAGAAGACCGCAGTGAATCAATAATAGTTGTCTTTCTGCGAGTGAGTAAGGTTACCAGAGCTTATTGGGGGAGTGACTATTCTGACGGCATGGCAGTTCCGTTTGCTGTTAGTTCAGTAACTCCCTATTTTAAGAAACCTGAACGGTTTCTAAAGGGTTTGGCAACGCATTTGCAAGCTTCTGGTGTTGCAAATGTCTATGGGCGGCGGTCATCACTTACCATCAGGTGAGCCGCCTGCTCGTTTGCTCCCTTATCCTCATAAAAAAAACACTCATACAGCTTCATTGGTCTAATAGCCTGAATCTCGACTGTTCAGTTAATATTCATAGTATCTTTAAAAAATCATGCCATAGAATTGTAGGTACGTACGTCAGTGCTACTCTGCTTCGCCCTTCGTGAGATACACGCGGTATGGTATTTTGTACGTTACGAGTATGTCTGTTAAGATAAATCAGATCATGACTACATTGACACAGGTCCCATGAGATTCTGAAGTCTTACTAGATCAACACATCTCTGAACGCCAAATACGAGACTCCTTGTCGACAAAGATAAGCAAACATAGCGTCAACATCGTCAAAGAAACATACAACAAACATGATTCCGTTGGGAGATCCCGATCCACAGTAATGAGGAGCTTGAGGTGAGGAGAAGGAGGAATTCCAAACCGAAGTAATAAATAGCCATAAATGTTCAAATGTTAAGGTGTTTTTAGTCATAGTTTTGCGTCTATTGTCATGGGTAGACAGAATGCAATCCTAACAAGCAGTTTTATTTCAATGCGTAATATTCGCGTAGATGTAAGACTATACTTAATGCAGTTTAGTTTTTTTACCTCATCTAGTTTTCAGTCATCGTCGCTTAGCTCAGAACTAGATGTCATAATAGGTAGGTAAGCAGGATAGGTATATTTATTTTCTTTATGTTAAATAAGACCATTTCACCTAAGCCACTTCATCCAAAAATGCGTTTAAAATTACATCTAAATCCCCTCGATCCATTTCGCGCGCGAAAAATTTCACGCTTCAAGTTAATTCCGTTATTGGTTCTCTTCAGACCCTTTTTCACATAATACCGGCCAGTGTTTGGCACCCTTCCAATTATGGAAATCCGGCATAATTAGTACGTGATTGGATTGTGAAGAGCCTATATGTGTTGAGGCCGAGGCGGCTTAATTAATATACAAATTATTGTAAAATTTGGATGAACTGATTAGCATAGCCGTACCCATTAAATCTACCTTCTGTGTGGGTCATGGATGTTGCTATCATTACTCATATTATAAAGGTGAAGAGTTTGTTTGTTTTTTTTTTGTTTCAACGCGCTTATCTCAGGAACTACTAGTTGGAATTGAAAAAATCTTTTCGTGTAGTTTAGTCCATTTATCGAGGAAGGTATATAGCATCACGCTACGACCAATATGAGCGGAGCATAAATGAAAAATGTCGCTTAAATGTCCACCTGTGCGAAGCGGGGACGGGCCGCTAGTGTGTAATATGTATACATGTAGTTACCAATCTTCTATTATCCGTAATGCAAGCCTCGTTGTCTAATTTGGAACTAGATGGCGCTGTGTAAAAATATCCGGATATATTAAATACGTTGAGGTTGGAGATCGCATTTTAAGTCACCACATAACACAGTCATGCATTCCTCGTTGGAGCATATTATTATAATTATAATGTTAAAAAAGTAGCTGGCATGGAACCGAACTCGAGGCCTTTCACTTCTCAGTGCTCACCACTAGTCTGTCACAGGGACATTGCTTTCTTCATTGAAGAATGTAGTAGTAAGTATTTTTGTCGTACGTAAATTCATAAAAACAAAAGTCGTTGGTTTATACGAGAGAAATTATAATAATGTACCTTAGAGTCTGTTTATCCTTCAACCTGTTACCAATCTGTATAATATTTTTCCTCTGCCAAAGTTATGGCGACCACCTGCGACAAACAAATTCTATCTTTTTAATAAAAATATATAAAACCTCCAACGCGCCATGCCAGACGATGTTGATTCTTGTTCTTCCAAAAGCCGGATTAATTTTTAAGAAGAATTCTTTGTAGATTTATACATTTAATATGGCAGACAAAAATATAATGCGTTGCTTGTCGTTCTTAGTTCGAATGACAAAGAGACGTGTTTTTAGAGTAGGTTCCAAAAATATTTACAAAATGGGATTTCATGACGGGGCGTTGTACAGGTACTTTACCTTCGTATTAATAATAAATATTAATTACGTATGGATATAATTGCGGTGTAATATGGATCCTGTTTAGCACCCATTGTCACGGGCAGACCGAGATTTGTGTCTTGGTATTGTAGCTGTTAATAGCTAGCTACATTGTGTTAATTTTTAACAATCCAATTTTATGCTTGATTTTAGATCTAATAAGGTCCATGATGGCTTCGTTCCAAGTAGTTGAAAATGCTCAGCCATTTTCTTGATTAAAGTTTACGTGTTTTTTTGACTATTTTCTATACATTTGTGCTTTATTTTAGAACACATTATATACAAAAAATAAGATTGAAAGCAAAAAAGGAATAGATCTTCCACGAGGCACATTTTTTGTTTTCACATATTTTATAATATTTTTCTTTCCAATAGACCAAGTTAATAAAAAAACAATAAATATGTCAAAACGTAAAAAATATACGATAAAAACATCTCCTAGAATCCTATGTATCATAAAATTTTGACAATAAATACAAATTTATTCCCGTTCGCGTTCCCTCAACCAAAAATCTTGGAAAAGAGGCTTCGATTTTCCGCTGAAATAATGTGGAAAATCAATCTCTCGTGTTACCTTCCTTGTTAGGAGCTGCGAGATATTGTGTTTCCCGGTAATGGCTTCAGACAGATCTATTTCCTTTGCTATTCTGCAATGTGACACGAAGCGAGATGTATTCTATTTTATATCGTCTTAGAATCTTATGTCAACCTTGTTTATATCGATAAAAAATGGATAATTACATGTTTATGTTAAAAAGTTGTGTATTGTCAATGCAAAATCTACTTTAACATTATGTGCGGTAAAAACTAATTTTAAATAACTTTTATTTGAGACCTATGGTGATCTTCATATGAGACTAGCTGACACAGAAAACATTGTTTTGCCACATTATAGGGGTTGGTGGTAGAAGAGTGAACATTTAGGGTTGTAAGTATTTTAATGCCAAATCATAAAAAAATACACAAAAATATTTAGTCAAAAATAAGTCTGGTGAGGGACATCCTTAATATTTAGGGGTGTAAAAATAGCCAACGACCGATTCTCATACCTACCAAATATACATACAGAATTTCATAATAATATATCAAGCCGTTTCGGAGGAGTTCAGCGACAAACACAGTGACACAAGATTTTTATATAATAAAATTAAACTATACTAACTACCACTGTTTCCATAATAAAGATAAGACTACGGACTACGGACTACGGACTACGGACTACGGACTATCAAGTTGTAGGTTTCAAGTTCAAATGTTATAAACCTTATAACGCGTTATTACGCCTTAGTGTCTGAGGGCTTTTCTCAATGGCATCGGCACGTCAAGGCATAAGGTGGATACGCAAACTTCACATGCCCTCAAGAAAACCTGAAATGTGTCCGATGATGTTTTCCATCACCGTTTCAGCGTGTGATCTGATGATCACACGCTGAAACGGTGGTCTATTCGAAATCTTGTGTTTGCTTATTAATAATAAGCAAACACAAGATTTCGAATAGACCTATACCTATTGAAATCGACAAACCAAAATTGTCGATGTCAATAGGCTTACTCTCCCTATTACTTAAGATCTAGAAAGAATAATAATTAACTGTGATATAAGATTTATATTTCCATATCATTTTCTGCATTCTAACCCTGTTCATTCTTATTCATTTTAACTTTTTCATAAAATTTTAATACTGTATGTATATTTAATATCTCCACTTTTTCCGACCAACTAAATATCACTAACACTGAATATTAGTAAAATAACTGAACATTTTATGTCATAGTTCCATCGTAAAATAACAAAGCTTTGAGGTAGAGTACATAGTAAAAGCGACTCTATTTGGCTCATTTTAATTAAGAATGCACTGCATTTTCCCTACGGTACATTTTTATTCATAAACTCAAATTAAGCTTGGTATTCCTTTTGTATGTGAATGTACACGTAGTACAGTGAGAGACACTGAGAAATAGAAGTAAAGTTTTCAAGGGTTCAATGTACCATTACTATTATGCTTGCGTTATAAGATAGAGCAAGGATAGCCAGAGGCCTGTGAAGTTAAAGGTCCTAAGTTCGATTGCAAGGCACGCAACACTGACTTTTTCAAAGTTACGTGAATATTTATCTTAAGCATAAACGGTGAAGAAAAACATTGTGATGAAATTTACATTCCTGAGTGATGTCTGCCAACCCGCATCAGACTAGTGTGGTAGAATATAGCCTAATCTCTTTGAAATGGGATAAGACTCGTGCCCAATAGTGGGACAATAATTAGGTGGATGGTGATAAGCAATTGCGTTATGAAATACTTTTGGTTATTCCTTAAAAGTCTTATTAAGATAAGCCTTTAATCATCATTTTGGCTATCGTATCAGCCGAAGGTTGTACTAAACGTTGCTGAACAAAGGAAGAAGAAAGCTTAGCGAGGACCAGTTTTATAGCGCCCCTATCGTGATCGATGTATACTCTGCCGACCCTCGCTCGTCTGACCAACTTTTTGGAGACTTTAATGTGACTATTTATCTTTAATACGAAAATTTCCATAATAATGGGCAAAAATTTATATAGATACTAGCTGACCCAGCAAAGGTTGTTTTGCCACATTATAGGGGTTGGTGGACTACCCCTAACTTTTAGGGGGATGAAAAATAGATGTTGGCTGATTCTCATAGATACCGGATAAGCACAAAAAATTTCATCAAAATCGGTCAAGCCGTTTCGGAGGAGTATGGCAACGAAAACTGTGACACGAGAATTTTATATATTAGATAAGTTATATAATATATATAAAGGCATATAGGTATATATATATCTATATAATAATTTGTAGCCTTAGCCATTATGCCAAGAAACTAAATTATAATATAAGCAAAAGCATTATAAATATTAAGGATAAGGCAAAGGTATCTTTTCCATACAGCCAAGTTTATATATTTTTTTAAATTATTATTATTAAGTATGGATTATTAGCTGGCATTCCAGCTAATAATCCATACTTCCATATTATAAATGTGAAAGTGTGTTCGCCTGTCTTTCTGTGTATCTGTTAACTTTCCTTAAATGAAATTTTCTATAAGGGTAATTTAAGCCCCGGGGAAGGACATAGGGTTTTAGTTTAGGAAAAGAGGGGAAAATTTTGTGTGCGGTATCGATATTTTTTTTTAAAGAGAAGTGTGCGAAATAAATAAGAAGATTAATGAAATAGTAGGTTGTTTAAAATTACTAATTCTACGCGGAATCGAAGTTGCGGGCAAAAGCTAGTTATGAATAAATTGAACTGGGAATTAAAAGATGTAGGGTAAAGTTCTGACGTTATCTTGTAAACGCTACGTGTTGTAGAATTAATGATTGATTGATTGATGATTTTCCTTTGGCATACTTATACAGAAAAAACTTCTTATTTTTAATATTAAAGTTAAACACCGCCATTACATCAGGTCTGAATTCTGATTTGTGAGGCTATTCGAGTAATAAAATAACCAAATATCAAAGAGTCACTTGTTTGAAACTAAACCATAGATTTTATTAAATTTATATTTAAGCATAACACACATTTTTTTTACTTATCAATTTATGTTCTGTGTGTTTTGTATGTGGCCACCAGCTACCTAAATAAATATTTTTCTTTCAAATATACTAAAAGTAGTTCTATTTATATGTTGTTTCAATATGTATTTTTTAAAGAGGTAGGCATAGTGAGATCCTCGCTCAAATTTAGCTGCCGGACTGGGAATGTATCTGTGCCTTACAGAAAACTGCAGTGAAATAACAATAGTTGTGTTTCTGCGAGTGAGTAAGGTTACCAGAGCTCGTTGGGGGAGAGATTATTCTGACACCTAAACGTTTTTTACAGGTCAGCAACGCGCGAGCGAGTCTATAGACTACCGTCTACTAACCGCTTACCATCCGGTGGGCAGTAAACTTATATTTTGTCACCCTTGTAGCATAAAAAAAGAGCTTGAATATTCATATAATTGTACTAAATGATCCCGTTCCTTTCTTTATTCGAATGGTGTTTAACATTTGGGATATTATAATATACTAGCTGATTCCAGCGACTTCGTCCGCGTGCCATTTAACTAAAAAAATAAAAGTTTCATATTAACTTTGCACCCCCGTTTTACCCCGGTGAATTTTCAAAAATACTTCCTTAGCGGATGCCTACGTCATAACATCTACCTGCATGCCAAATTTCAGCCCGATCCGTCCAGTGGTTTGGGCTGTGCGTTGATAGATCACTATCATCAGTCAGTGAGTCAGTCACCTTTGAGTTATATATATTTAGATTATGTAAGTGTTAATTAAGTGCTTTGTAATACACTCATTTGGTGTCAGCCGAAACAACCTTACGAATGAAAATGTGATTTTCACAGATACACCTTGTTCGCATAATTAAATTAAGTGGAAAATATTCCCTCCCGACGTTTTCTGCTAATTTAATTCTGTATTTTATGCTTGTCGCGTTTAAATCCAAAGTTGCTTGACAGAACGCTGAGTAAGCGGAAAAAGTTAATTGCTTAATTTGCTGCCGGGAGATTGACGACACTTTAATTTTTTTTATATCTTGTTGTTTAATGCAAGCAGGTTTTGTTTTTAGAGTGACTTTTAAGTAATTAGTAAATAGGATGACAGAGAATATCATTACAGGACTTTTAAACCACAGAAATCAATAGTTAGGTAGCTGTGTTTCTCTTCAGTCGTCTGTTATATTACTATATGTACCGGCACGAGTCGTGAGCACAAACTTCACATGCACAATCCATACATTTTCGGTCTCTTTAGCGGAACGACGATAGTGAGGGGCGCCCAGGCTGCACACGATAGTTTCTGACCAGTAAACCAATACTGAACAAATTTGGCCGAAAGCATACATGCGTAAAATGGCTTTTAGGTACTACTAAAATCTGTGCTCAAGACTCGTGCCGACAATATTAATTAATGATTAAATAAAACAATGAATTGATACAAATAATTATAAATTTGTAGGTGTATCTTCTAAGTCTATGGTGGACCATAGATGAATTTGATAAGTATTGGAACACTTATCAAATTATTCCAAATTATTGTCACATTCCTATACTAATATTTGATTTTGCCTACACTATGTTAGAGTCGGTCGTTGAGTACCTACGTTGAAGGTTTTAGAGCTGAGGTCAAGAAATAATAAAATAATAATCACTAAATAATTATGAAGAATCCTCCTTTTTATAAAAACCGTTCAAAGTAAGACCTGTAACTAGGTATACCCTACAGTAATTGACATTAGTCCTATTTTTGTCCAACAGAACGAAGGCAAAATGACTTTTACAAGAAAACATCTCCTGTAGGGTAACCGCATTAATTCTTCAAAGAAACCTTCCCCTTTCATTACAAAGGCTTTCTAACTTCCATTTTGTCTGTGGCCAGTTGAAATAGCCATTTTACGTTTACAATATAATTTAGGCCGGTGGTGTACCAAACTAGTGGTTGTAAAATTGGCTAGTGGGAATAATATTCTAGGATCGGTTCCAAATAATAATGGCTGTTTTTGTGGTGTTTAATGTGAGCTGTGGTAGCCTAGTGGTGTGACCAGTGGACTGAGATGTCAAAGGTCTCGAGTTCTAGCTCAAGGCACGCACCACTGACTTTTCGTAATTTATGTGCGTATTTATCACAAGCTCAAAAGGTGAAGGAAAACATCGTGAGGAAACCTGCATGCTGGAGAAATTTGTCTCGATGGCATGTGAAGTCTGCCAACCCGCATTAGCGTGGTGGATTAACAGCCTAATCCCTCTCAAAAATTAGAGAACACCAGTGCCCAGCAATGGGACGTTAATGGGTGATGGTGAATGTGGATGTGGCATAATATAACTCCCGTGGTTAGCAACTCTTGGGATGTCAGTTGTAAAGTTTCATTTACCCTCTAATAAATACAATAAATAAATAAATATTCTGAGACATTTTACACATCAGCATCTAGTCCCAAACTAAGCAGAGCTTGTACTATGGGTACTAGACAATGGATATAATACTTATATACTTTTTTTATGTAAATACATACTTATTATATATGAGAAATAATAAAACTACAAAAAAAACGAAAAAACAAAAAAAATATTTCGATAAATTGAAACAGGAATGTTGACACTTCATCATGTTTGTTTTAATAACTTTAAACATACTTGTTTATAATACAATTTTACAGTTCGATAAATGGCCAGATAATCACCGTTTCGCGTGATTGATATATAAATAAAAGTGTGAGTAATTTAATAATGGCTCCCGTATGCCTTTAGTGACACAAGTTTCAGCATTAACTATAAAACCCATATACTAATAGACTGCTTTGCTAATCGGCTGGTCTAGTCTTCGTAAGTGGGACTGCCGAGCAGAGGTCTTGGGTTTGATTCCCAGCTCAAGCAAAGTGTTATTGGGGTTGAAACTTGACGTCACATGTGAGAGCCCTAAAACCCCAGACCTTTTGCCTTTGAAATAAGAAATAGAATTTAGCGCTACCTAATAATAGGTATAATAAACGTTAATTTATTAACAAATATTTGCTCCGTGCGGGGATCGAACCCGCAGCCCGCAGAAGCCGATCGCTCAGCGACTGCGCTACCGAATCGTCGTTTAGTAAGACAGTAAAAGAGTCGAATAAAAAAGAGAGAGAGATAAAGCTTTTAAACCATAAACATTTTAACTTATATTTCAATATACAATGACGTGATCTTAAAACTATAATACTCTATAAGAGATTCAACGGCTCAGTTACCGTCTTGAAAGCGTTTTGGTGTGATCTTGGGTTACACTATCGTTCTTGATGACAGTTCATTATCTGCAGTGTCGAGCACGCTGGCTCTCTGCCCGGGACATATTGGGTTACGCTTGAAGTTTACGCAGTTGAATATATTGTCAGTGATTGACAGTTTTGTGATAACAGATTAGCAAAAAAACCGACTTCAAAACTAAAAAGTTAAAAATAACTTAATACAGTTTTAACTTCTTTTTAGTTTTAAAGTTATGAAGACGGTGCCAAGCCAAATGTAATAGGCTCGCCACCTATTACATGGGACCTAAAACGTACCAGCGAAACGTGGGTGTACATTAGTACACCACTGCCTAGCCCTTCGGGGACAACAGGAGTGATAGTATGTAAGAGGCTGAACAATAAACGCGTCATCTACGTAGAAAACAAAAACGGAACGCACATAATTAAAATAAAAAAAAATAAATGAAATAAAATGAAATATATTAAAGGTTTTAATGTCACACTTAAACAATGCAACAATAGATAAACATAAAATTTAACACACTAGGTAAGATTCTGGTGTGATTCCGTTGTGCTTTATATTCATCATCAACCCATTACTGTTCCAGTGCTGGGCACGGGACAGTAATGGGTTGCTCTCTCGCTAGCCTGCGGGTTGGCAGACTTCACATGCCATTGAGAAAATCTCTCAAGCATGCAGATTTCCTCAAAATGTTTTTCCTTCACCGTTTGAGCATGTGATAACTTATGATTTTTTGTATTTTTTTATGATTTGGCATCAAAAAATACTTATAACCCTAAATTTTCACTCTTCTTCCACCAACCCCTACAATGTGGCAAAACAACGTTTGCTGGGTCAGCTAATATATATAAATATATTCTATCTCAGTACATAAACACAGTCTTCCGTAGTTACTTAAATCCCTTTGTAAAAATCATTCACACAACCGCTTTCCCCGAATAAAAGAACAAAGAAAAAATCTACTCGCGTACGAAATAATACTTGCTATTTTAAGATACTTTAACAAAGACATATATCTCTGGGAAATTCCCAGTAGTGGCGTTAAATCAGATAGCCACGAATCGGCAGTAATACGCGGCGCGAATACGTAATGTTCGTAGTTCATTGCTACGCAGAAAGTACGAAGTACTTCGTGTAACGTTAGGTACGTACTCTTAAATCACAAAGTACCGGTGGAGCACTGTAGCATGATTTATAGTTTCTTTCTTATATAATACTAGCTTATTCACGCGACTTCGTCCGCGTATAATTAGTAATATTGTATCCAACCTGCCTCTATTTCTAGCCTCTTTTAAGAAATGTTCGATTCCGCATACAATTTTTACCCTCTTTCTAGTCTTTCAAGGGATTACAATTTTTTGTCTGTCTTTTTTTTTTACTTTTATTTACGCTTAAATAAAATTAGTAATAAAATGATTCGTTTCATCGCTTTGCCGTCGGTGTGAGCTGACCCAAAACACCCCCGTTCTCTTCCAACAAAAGGAAGTTTAAAACATTATGATACATGAAATTGTTTTCATTGGTTATATCGTTCTACCAGTAATATAATTCTAGTAAACAGTTGAAATACGAGGGGTCATATCAGGTTTGTGCTAAAAATAGTACTAATGTGTACACATATACTGAACTTTAACATTTCGATGTCACTTTATACTTACGTCAATATCACGGCTGTGTCTTATTGGGGTAGGTAGATAGGTATTGACTGCCAAGAAAAAATATCTCAGGCATGCAAGATTCCTCATGATGTTTTCCTTCACTGTTACGTACTTATGTGTAAGTACGCAACTTCGGAAAGCGATAGTCACATTGGCCACATCCCCTGGTCACATTAGGACAGCCGTAAGCTCCTCTATTATAAAACCCTTGAGATTATTGTTTTAGTTACAGTACGTTTCTCTCTTTAGCTTCCCCAGTTTTAAAGCTAGGCCAGCCATGCTTTAGGTATATTTGTCCTGTCCTTATGAGGTCATGAGGAAAAAACTGATCAGAAAGAGATTCTACTTGAGTGGAGATAATACGTACCCTAAACGTGTTTAACAAGATACGACCTGGTAAAATTAACCGGTCCTTGTAATTGGACGTACTTTGGCTTCGATACGATGATGGTGATGATGATGATGAATTAGATACTTAAGGGGGAGAGGGAAGGTGTAAGAAAATAATTGTAATTTTCTAAAACTGTAAGATTATTTAAATAGGTATAATAAATGTTTCTTAATTGAAGTTTAATCTTACTTTCTTGAGTTCATTTAGTGGATAGTTATTCTATCTTTAATTGAGATTAATTAGCCATAGAGGGCATTTTGGCTAGTTAATCTCAATCGGCAATGAATTGATCAAAAACAAATTAGAAGCAATTTGTTTTTGATACGGTTTGCATAAACAATTATCGTGTTATTTTTATACTTCGTTTATTTACTGCGAATTTAATTATAACTGAAGCCTCATCGTTTGTATTCACTTTTTTTTAAGTCGTCTGTAAGGCGGTTTACAGCCGATAATTGTACGTGATAACAAGCCGAACGTTTAGGCCGATTGTGCCTCTCTATCGCTTGTTTCGCGTTCTCGCTTGCACGCTCGGCTCAGGCATTATATATATAAAATATATATTTTCGATTATAAATCAAAGCGAACCCTTACACGAATATTAGAGATTTTAATATAACTACTATTTCTCGAACAAAGTGAGTAACCAATCTTAATTCAATTATTACACTAGCTTTGGGCTAAAGGGTGAGCCTATCTGAATCGGCAGCGATGTACCTACTCATGTTCAACCAAAGTTCCCCTGTATCTTTTATAAGTACATGGAACATAATAGGGGCAAAGCCTATTGTCATTTACTGAGCACGAATAAAAACTCTAAGCTGCTACTTTCAGGATTCAGGATTTTAATTCAGTTTCAAACCAAATAACGCTTTACGGACCTGGAAATCATACAAAATAATGTTTTACGTAATTTTTTGTGTAATTATTTAAATTTATTTTTTAAAACACTTTTTAAGCTATTAAAGAATATTGCTGTTATATTAAACAAGTCCATTTTATATAAATATTTTGTGAAATTCAGAGATCATCACCATTACTAACCACTTTATTTAATAGAAAATAAATGTTTTCATTTAAATAAAATAAGTATAAAATGCTTTAATAATGTTCTAAGTCATTAATATTTCCATTAAGTTATATTGTGAGAAATTACTTAATTAACTTGTGGTTATCTATAGTATCTGTGTTCATTTATACATAAATAACTAGCTTTTGCACACGTCTTCGTCTGTGAAGAAACTTCTACCCCCTTTTCATCATCATCCTTTTCGTTAAAGGATGATTTTCGGGATAAAAAGTAACTTATATCCTTCCCTGAGACTAAAACTATCTTCATTCCAAATTTGATCTAAATTGGTTTAGAGGTTTAAGCGTGCGGACAGCGGTAACAGACAGAGAAACAGGCATACTTTCGCATAAATAATATTAGTATAGTATGGATGATCACTGGAGTAAATATGTACCTTGTTTTTTAAACTTTGCCCCATCATCATCATCATCATCATCATCAACCCATTAATGTCCCACTGCTGGGCACGGGTCTCCTCTCAATTGAGAGGGATTAGGCTATAGTCCACCACGCTAGCCTACTGCGGGTTGGCAGACTTCACACGCCATCGAGAATTCTCTCAAGCATGCAGGTTTCCTCACGATGTTTTTCCTTCACCGTTTGAGCATGTGATAAATACGCACATAACTTCCCAAAAGTCAGTGGTGCGTGCCTTGGGTTTGAACTCGAGACCTCTGACATCTCAGTCCACTGGTCATACCGCTAGGCTACCACAGCTCACAACTTTGCCCCACACTAGGATTTTCTCCCGTATCGTAGGTGTATTACCTAATTACCAACTGAATTATTTTGCATATCATTGCAATCATGGCTACTGAGCGATGGGCCAGAATTGATACGCCGCTTGTGAAAAGTTTTATCAAAAGTTTTCCAAAGGTTTTTTTAGGGATGATGGTAAGAAATATACGTGCGGGTTTTGCACAGATATCTTATTTTATTTTATTCTTATTGTTATATATTTTAATTGTTTATTTTTTTATGCTACTTTTAATGCTGCTTTTTGTGTGGCCCTCTATAATTTTTTTTCTTTCATTTCTAAATATAGTATTTCAACTGATAAAAAATTCTACTCGCAAATTGGAAAAAAACAAGGTTTCTCGAAAGATATCACGATTACCGGAGTGAATTGAATCGGTAATGAGAAAGGATGGTTACAAATGGAGAGACAAGGATGAAATATAACACTTACACTGCAATAAGTAGGACTGAATGAGTCACTTAATAATCTGTTTTCCATTGAAGGGCAACGTCGTTTGATTGTATATACTATCAGTAGGTACCTTATATTACTTTTTGCTATAAAATATAAGTAAATAAAGGGTTCTAATATATGTTTGTGTTCCCTACAGAGGCGTATTCTTGGTCTAGTTTATTCTAAGCCTTTATCTGCTCCTGTCAGATACATCTGACCAATATTTTGATGTCGGTTACGGCATGAGTGTACCACTCATGAAATAGTACTAAATACAAATGGACACGAAGATATTTGTCAGATAAATGACCGACCGAGCGGACTTCGACGGGTAATGGGTTAAAATCGTTTAAATGACTGAGACAGCATATCCGAAGATTTATGTTGTGGTTACATAACCATATTATTGCTTGTATTCGCTTGTGTATTCGTTGGCCGGGCTTATAGGAATTGTATTACTGTACCCATCAAAAATTGCCTCTAAGGTCTAAAATCCCTTAAGGTCCATAAATTAACATAATAAATTGCCTCTATCCAATTATATCTATCCAGGTAGATATACATATGAATCTATACAGGTTTGGCAGTATCCATTAGGTCCCATTTAATAAGCGGACGGCAAAAATTCTAATTCCGAGCTGTTAGAATTATTTAGAAAAGAAATTATTTCTAATTGCTCTTTTCTATTAATCGTACCTACTTCTACTAAACCACTCATACACCAAAAAGGCTGTTAATAACGATTAAACCCGAAACAAAATGGCGTCAATCCCGCCAAAATATTTTAAGGACGCACTCAAACCAAACATTGAAGTAATCTGAAATCAAAGTGACGCTCACTTTGAGCATGAACGAGGTCGAATCAACTGAAAAACTCCCCATTAATCCGGCAAAGAGGTTTTAAGGCTCCTCACTCAACGTAGGCTCAGACGTCGGATAACTTATTTAAAGAGAAGAGCTGCATATCAATAATTTGCCACAAATATTCGTAAAATCATTTTAAATTATAAAAAAAGAAACATAGTCATAATAAAACACTATATAATTTTTAATAGTTCTGTTCAGCACTATATGTAATTCTCAATTAGGTACATATACTGCCTCTTTTTCTTCACAGGTGAGTGAAAGAGACCGCGCTATGTATTGATTTAACTAATACACGTTATATAAAATTCGACCAATAACCAGTCAAATACTCAAACGCTATTAAATTATAAGTGTTTGTCTCTTTCACTTTGCAAGCGAATAAAACAGACCGCACTGCATTTTGATTTAACTAAGAATTTTATTGAGAAGCGTAGTGTACCATAATTGACTTTGTCTATTCTAGTACAATTTATAAATTGGTAATAATAATCGTAATTTTATGCAAATAAGGCATAATATTTACAGGTTTATCGAACTGTATTATAAATATACAACACGTATACCCCTTAAGTCTTAAGAGAAGCAGGTTTTTGGCAACGTTTGGTCAACGTTGCCTTACTGCCAAAAATTTCGGGGAAATGTGCTTTTACATTTTTGATACAGATATAATGAATATTAATGCTTCAGGAAATATAAAGTAAAACTTGATCATTACTTAATTCTACTTGTGTTCTTTTATTTACTTTTAGTCTTGCGTAAAGAGACTGCCTGAAAGTAACAATAATGTAAGTTGGTTAAATACACACGTAACTTCGATAAGTCATTGGTCCTGGAATCAAACTTGAGATCTCTGGCCTCATAATCTACTGGTTGAACCACAGTATTCTTCACACAAAAGACAATATTTATATTGAAGTAATAAAACTAACTTTAACCATTTACATGATACATAATATTCTATTTAAAATAAAGTAGAATATTTGAGTAATTTAAAACTAAACCCTTTTGAAATATAGTTTGTCCTAAACAAACATGATTGTTTTAAAAGCTTTTACACACAATATGTTTATAAGTAATTAAAAAATAACACTTGGGTACCTTATTTATCAAAGTTTCATAATACCTATATCTGGAAAATAATATGCATAGTATATGGTATTAGTATTTCAATATATTTGGTTGTCTAGGAGAAATTGCTTTTAGCGATAAGAGTGCTTATTGTACTTTTACTCTCTCTATATTGTCATCCCGTTAGGGTACAATAAAGAATACTATAAAATATGTATCTATGTATATCTGGACATTATTCATTCAGATTCAGATGTACTTCTACCCGAAAGGGAGGTAAATACCAGATAGAAAGCGCAGAAAGGTTCAAACATGTACAGTAATTTACTTTAGATATTTGGAGTAAATGGCAACACTGAAACTAATCGAGAACCAGCAATTATTTCACAGCGCACCCAAGAGTTGCTGAGCTAAGCAACGAGGCTTGTGTTACGGATACTAGATGGTTGATATATACTACATTGAGTGTACTATTTATTTATATTCTTGTTCACATACATGCTCAGATACACCCTACCGTCATCAAATCCGTTGACAGATAGACATAACAAATCAGTATAGTACATTGGAGCGTATTGCTGTAACAACTTACTACTAAGTGTCTGTTATTATTCAAGGTGTCAATGGAAATGAAATGGCGAGAATAAAGAAGAAAAAGAAAGAAGATAAAAAATACTATGCTCTTATACTTTTGAGTTTATTTTGAAATACGTGTAGCCACATAGGCTGGTTCGTACCTTACTGATAAAATTAAAATAAACACAAATCCATACTTATTTTAATTATTTTATTTTAATATTATTAATGCGAAAGTGTGTCTGTCTGTATATCTGTCTGTTGCCTCTTCAGGCTTTAGCCGCTGAACCGATTTACGAAATTTTATATGGCGACAGTTTGAGTCCCGGGGAAGGATATAGTATATAAATACTAATTCCACGCAGATGAAGTCGCGGGCAAAAGCTAGTACAATATAAAACACAATCGAAATCGGTTTAGCCATTTAGGAAGCTAGATATACACATACCTTACTTACAGATATGCATGTTAAACTTACGGCAAACGGGTAAACGCAGAGACTATTCATTTGTTTTTTTATTTTCATCACCAGATGAATCAGGTCATAAACACAATAAACAAAAGCCACACTATAGTAATACCTACACAGTGTTATATCGACTAAAAAGTCGACATAACACTGTCGAAATTGTCATTTAAAGTAAACAGCAGTCGTGATTTTTACTCACAAAGTCCAGTGTCAGTATTCGACCGCCATCTTTAACCGCAGCCTACCCACATTACATTTATGAGTAGTTAATTTTCCAACATGACAAGGTACCCTTACGTCGAATAAGTAACCCAACACACGTACCGGGATTCAGTCATAATTACAGGCTCTTCACGTAATGACTCCCCAAGTGGGGATGACAATAAAATTTGATATACACGGCTTACATGTGTATTAAGTTATGTAGGTATTTTGGACCGGGTCACCTTCATTCATTATTTTATTTATCCGTCAGTTTACAACACCTGACATACGCCGGATTAATTTATCCGTGATTTATACAGTCTGTTTAAATGTTGAATGTATCAACGAAGTTCAGAAACAAAAAATCTGACAAACACTATACAACCGAAATTTTAGACGGTTGTCCACTTTAACAGCTTGTTTAAAAAAAAATATTCTTTGATATTTTTAATGATACATTGGTGATAATAAGCTATGTTATTTGACACACCAAATAAATATTATCAACACTTTTCAACATGGTAATCTTAGTAAACAAAAATGAATATTTGTCGACCTCTGTGGTCTAGTGGTTCGAGTACCGGACTGCTGATTACGAGGTAGTGGGTTCGATTCCCACGGGACACAAATATTTATGTGATGAATATAAGTGTTTGTGTTCGTCTGGGTGTTTCTTATGTATTATATGTATTTACAAAAAAAAGTATATAAGTATTATATCCATTGTCTAATACCCATAATACAAGCTCTGCCTAGTTTGGGACAAGATGGTGCTGTGTAAAATGTCGCAGAATATATTTTATATATTTTTTTTAAACATTGAAAGTTACCTTCCAAAAATAAACCCTTCACTTGTCCTAAAGCATTGCGGGTGAAAAGCAAAAAAACCCTTTTTATTAAGGGTTTCTAAACGAAGCCAATCACAGTACTTTAGGCTTTATAGGCAATAAAATCAATCCGGGTACCGGAGCAGTGTGTCGCAATAGCTCCAATCCTTGCTTTCAATGCTTTTTTTCTCACTCTCATACCTCTTGAGTTTCATTTTATTTTTACAAATCGGAATTGAAGTGCCAAATGTAACGTTTGTTTGTTTTTACACCTAAATAAACTGAACGCTCAATAATAAATTAATATAAAGCTTTTGAAGCTAGCTGGATTACCAATTTAAATCTACGATTTGTTATTGTGAAGTTTATATTTATATTATTTTAATCCCATTATGAATCTGGTCATGAGCAAGAATCCAAAACGCTGGAACATAAACAGTATCAGAATACCAGGATAAAATCCTTTAAATCTAGATTGAAATAAGTCTATTTATTATAATATTTATTAATTACACATAATCAATAGGAAAACAGATTAACAATTACATAGTACAAAGGCACAACTTATTTCTAATGAAATCTTTTCCAGAAGGCCTGAGAGAGGAAAAACATAAGATGAAAAACATAAGAGTGTGTAGGTTAATAAACTTACATAGACTATAGTTACATATATACATAGATACATACATACTAGCTAGCTACAGCACCTAGATTACAAATGTATAAATAGCCCAGAATACCGAAGCATCCAAATTTATAATAAACTACCTGAAAGTATACGGTCTACCAAATCACTAGGTGTATATAAAGCCAGATTAAAGTTATTACTACTAGAAAAGTCTTATTATTCTATTCAGGAATTGATGGAAGTCAAATGTTTAAAATAATGTTATTGTATTTAAAATAAACAATTATATATTTACTTAAATTTATCGTATTTTTAAGCTAGATATAAGTTTAATTAATATATAAATGGTGATGTTTAGTTATGTAACCTGTGATGTATAACAATAATAGGTAATTAAAATTGCAATATTAGTTTTAAGCCAATTTGCTGCGCCCAACAGGGTTGTATTCATTAGTTGTAAGCCATGCCTGTAACTATGTTTACATTATGCAATAAATAAATAAATAAATACTATATGTATAATAATAAAAGTCTGTATCTAATATTCGCGTAAGAAGTGTTCTTTCACTTCTTATTTACTAAGTTCTTACTTAATACGAAAAAAAAAAAACGTTTTGATTAGCTTCGGCCGTTTAATGTAAAAATAAATAAATAAATGAAATGTCTGATTACAGGACCCGTTTTGAGATGATTGACTTCAGAATGCACTGGTTACCATTAGGTGACATCCTTAATTAAGCCCATTGTAGCTCAGTCCTATTAATTTCTTTCACACACTCACGTCATAATTTGTTTATTACTGAAGGAATTCCAGAGGGTGTTAGATTGATTGCTTTCCCCGTTTTTATGATTGGAGGCGGCCAAGAGCCGTTATGGCTCTACATTCACGGATGTAGGCAATAAGAGCATTTTATTTACGGGTTGTTAACGTTCCCGTATCTTCTACGCTGGAGATTTTACTCGAGGGTCTAAAGTATTTCACCAGCTATGCAATAAAAAGCAGGGTTGCGTCTTTAAGCATACCATCATGCTTCATTCTATAAAGGGTTAGATAGAAAAATAGGAGTAGCGATGACATGCTACCAGCCTCAATTAGATTAGGTACATATTTAAAGAAATTCTAAATACCTACATAATTATACTCAAGTGTATACATAAGGACGAAGAAGGAGGGCTTATTGTCTTTAAAAGTATTCTTTCTTGTTTTTTTAGGGAAAGTATAAATTACACATGGACTTAAAAATAAATTAACACAAAAGTGTACACTTTATACATAAATTACATACATAATATTATGCATAATTTTATTCTTAAAATAGTTATCTTCATGCTTTTGCGTTGTCTCTTTTGAAGTATCAAAAAGACGATAAGCAAGTCAAGTAAAATACTAAACTACATGAATATTATACACAAGGTCCCCGAACTCAAGTTAGCGAATCCTATTTCATACTTTTATGATCTTATATTTCACAAAAAGTAAAGACAAACACAGACTTCAAAGAGGCATATGATACAAGCAACCATAAAACTACAGTTTCGGACGATTTAATATCGTTATTATATCGATATAACAGCGACGGAACATCGATAGAATACATCGTTGAGAAAACGACCCTATAAATCTCGGCATTCTTTATATTTGCACATTGAGATATTATGAGTTGAAGAGGACACTAAAGCACAGCTGACTAATCTTTAACTAGAGAATTTACTCTACAGTTTTCCACTAATACTCGCTAAGTTTTTAGGCTGTGATAGCCTAGTGGTGTGATCAGTGGACTATCAAAGGTCTCGAGTTCGAACCCAAGGCACGCACCACTGACTTTTCGGAAGTTGTATGCGTGTTTATCACATGCCCAATCGGTGAATGATTTAGTAACTAACAAGTATAGAATACAGATTTCCAAATATGATTAAGTAGTCATATTTGTAAATCTGTATTCTATACGTGCACTATATTGTATTCTATGCGGCTTATTCTGTAATAAGTATATACACACACTTTATTGATGTCGATATCTTTGGGTATACACAAGCTAAATTTAAACAATGATTCACACTTCTTGTTGACAAAAATCTATAGTAAAATTATTAAGTACCTCTAATTGAATAGTAATGAATGTCCAACCGTCCGTCCTTTCCTCAATATCGTTTTCATTTTAATCTGTGGATAATAGTGTGGGTTATACGTGTGTACATCTATATATAAGCTCTGATATGTTAACTGTAACGTGTAACTGTTTTTTATCCCAAAATAAATAAATAAATACCAGAATAAGCCGTCATATTTGGTCACATATATTTTCTTTGAATCTTGTGTCTGAAGTACACATTTTTTATATCTCAATGTTCACATTTCGATATACATTATGATCACTGTTTGAAGAGTGAGTAGTAGTGAGAGATTTATCCGGTTCAAGTTGAAATTATGGACATCGTCCAGAGAAGTCCGGGATCCGATTTAAATAAATCGTACCCTTTTTCACTTCAGCCGACGGCTTTTTGTAAATCTAAGATATCCTGCTTAAACCTAGTTGCGGAATATTTTAGATATAACCTGAGCTTATTTGGTTATAAAAGCTTTTATGCTTTGAATATATTTAGTTTTGGTAAGTGGACAGAAAAGGTGTTTTTTTATATATCGTACACTTACGTCATCGGTTCCACGTAAACGTGTAATAGTATGAATAAATTCAAGTATAAAGTACAAATTCAAAGGCAAAGCTTTTCACCATACCATGTATCTTTATAAACTTATTAAATAAATAAATAATGAATTAATTAACCTATTAATATTAAATAAAGTATAGCTGCTGTGCCCTGGATTACTTCAAATATCAACTTTATTTTTAAGAGCCACTTAGCTGGTGAAGGTAAAAAATATGTTATGGGTAAATAATTCGATACTGAATCAACATATAAATGATTTTATCACTGATATTATATACTTTTGAAAATAGAATAGTCTCAACATTGTTAATAATTAAGTGAAGTGTGCAGAGTGAGGTTTTACAAGTCATGTAGGATTTTTTTAGTATCTAGTTGACATCGGCATTTCCTAACTCAGAGAATCATGGTGTCTTTTAAAGTCCAAACATTTTGGTTACATTATGTGACCTCTGACATCTCAGTCCACTGGTCACACCGCTAGGCTACCACAGCTTTTTACAATAATAATATTAATGCCAAAATATACTGACACATTATCGATACCCAATATCCTAAACTACCCATTGCACCCCCATAAACCTGACCTCTTTATATTGGCATAAAGTGAAAAATATACAATGGCTTGGTAACGTTGGAAGTAGGGGAGTTATAGCACCCCAGTGAACGATTTACTTGAGCTCCGAGCTTGAACAAGATTCACAGTAAGGGTAAATACACACTGGAGAAGTGGGATTGTAAAGGTTGTATACAATCAACTATAATACAATATATGTATACGTATGTAAATTTTATGAAAGAGTATAAAAATATCTGTTGAAAACGACTTTTATTCTGGCGAAGAATACGTAAATAAAGGTGCAATAATATAACCTGCCACGTGAATACGTAGTTAAGTTATTAAATACTTGCAATTCGGTAATGTATCAACCGGATAGTGCAGTTAAAAGATTCTGGTATTTAATGAATAATAAATAAATATTTCTGGACATCATAACACAGCGCCATCTAGTTCCGAGATAAGCAACGAGGCTTGAGTTACGTATACTTTGATTACTACGGTTGATATACTACATACAATTATATACTTTTTTTTGTAAATAGATACATATTATACATAGATACATCCATGACTCAGATACAAATGTTTATGTTAATCACACAAACATTTGGCCTTACCGGGATTCGAACCCAGGACCAGTGTTAGCAGTGTTAACTACCGCTGAACTAATTGGGTCGTCAAATCGTATTGTTTAAATCACATTGCCTGACATAGGTATATCCACACCTCTGATATTATTATTATACCAGCTGGAATTCATACAATTAGATTATTAACCAATATTTAGTCATAAAATAATGTACAATTATAAAATTAATAGTAGTAGAGTGAGAGGAAATTAACGCATCAGTTTTATTCATCATATCTTATCTTCTTTCTATTATTTTTATGATATTTTCCGACCCTGAATCTACTTACTTATCAGGAGAACAAATGACATCTGGCATTTCGGGATAGGATCGCGAGTTAAATTTATCTCACATTATGTCTTAACTTCGAGCGATGTGCCCTGTTCACTTGAGTTTGGCGAATCTTAGGATGGTTGTTGGGCTCAAAGTTTTTCGAAGGTCTACGAAGACGTAGCAAGGTGGACCGACGACTTGGTAAAGCTCGCTGGAATCCACTGGATGCGGGTGGCGCATGACTGGTCATCGTGATCCTTGGAGGAGGCTTATGTCCAGTAGTGGACGTTATCTAGCTTATATGATGATTTACTTTAATATTCGACAGTTATTTATTATAAAATCTGTACCTATTGTGAGGAAAATAAATAAATTTATTATTATTATTAATTAACACTTACTAGAACAGATTTCTTGATGTATAACATTAGTTAGTCAAACATTAAGGGTAAGTTTGCCGCATTTCTAGTGAGAACCCAGCTTAACTCGCGGAAACGTCTCACATCGCTTGAAGGCCGAAGCTACAATGTAGATTGTATCTTATTCATGGGTACAGCCGTATTAATTCCCTATAAATATTGCGCTAGAATCTATGAAATGGAAGTGTAGATAAGGATGCTGCTGGCAGTCATCTTTTAACAATGGATATACAAAGTATTTTATGTACTTTCTTAAATAAATTCGATTTGTTTTTAAACTTGTGGTCCAGTCTCACCGTATTATTATTATACGTATATAGAATTTTATATTAAAATACTTAAATACTGAACAATGGTCCTTTGTCCAAAATATTAGCGAGAATTTAATATTAAAGACGAGGACCCATGTTATGAAGACATATTTCTCTGATAGGGACGTTTCGTAACACTCTATATGACACATACATCATTTAAATCGCTCATATTAAAAACTCCATAGAGTCACTTTGTTCTCTATTCAAGCTTCGATATATTTCAGTGATTTAGTCGATTTACATGAAGTTGCGGTTATCGAGAACACGAATGCTGTAGTGGCATTAGAGATGCCTTTTGTAGTAAGAACCATGTGTTCATATTCTGGTAGGTCCCTATTTTTCTAATAGGATGTCCATACTTACTTATATACTTGTACTTACCTACCTGTGTGTCTGTCTGTCTTTCTATTACCTCATCACGCTATAACCGCTGAACCGATTTAGATGAAATTTTGTATGGAGATAGTTTGAGTCCCGGGGAAGGACATATACATAATAGTTTTGTCCTGGAAATCATACCCTAAAACGGGTATGCGGTAACGATAATTTCTTAAAAGAGGGTAGATATAAATAAGCAGATTGGATACAATTACTAAATCTACGCGGACGAAGTCACGGGCAAAACCTAGTTAAAGCATAAAACATGAATATATTCTGAAATAAAACTACTTTTTACGGATTTTATCGCGGTATATTGATATTATTTTATTTTAACCCGACGTTTCGGATCCTTCACAGCATTCATGGTCACGGGCCGACTGAGGTGTTGGTCGTCTTGAAGTTATAATTATCAATATACAGCGATAAAATCCGTAAAAAGTAGTTTTATTTCAATGTCTAATATTCGCGTAAGTGTGAGAAATCAATATGAGTATATTTTGTTCCGTAGTTTAGGATTCAGGGATAGGGATTTGGTTATTTTAAAAGAAAATTCTTTGTAGAAGTTTTATCTGTGTACCATTTTATAAACTTACTACTTAGGTGTAGCGGCATTAACAAAGCTAAAAAAAAGCTATGAGTAGTTATATTATTGTTCACTTGTGGCGCTGATTACTATTATTTATGAATTTTATACGTAATGACAGACTCTAACTCTCATTTGACTGTTTTTGTATTTCTATAACGATTTAATTCATAAGCGGAAGCGATTAATTCCATTTAGGCTGTAATACTAGCTGTCACTTTGTAAAGATTTATTCTTTAAATATATTTTTTTGCGTCATTTCATCGCGAAAGGTTTGATTTGATCCTTGCAAAATATTATAAAAACCTATGTATTCTATAGTTGGGCGTATATTAGTTACACATGTACTGTATTATAAATAGACTGATTGCAAACCATTCTCCAACTACCAAGTCATCAAATTTATTTTCTTATTATATCATAAAGAGTCCAAAGACTTTTTAGCTACATGGTGAATGTATGTCATTCATTACACTCATCTCGCGTACATAACATGAGGGCTTATTACTTAATCTCGATGGTTTTAATATTTTTCGCTTTATTAGGTTTCTCGTTTACCAGTTTTATAAAAACGAGTAGGTTCTCAACCATTTTTTTGTGTTAACCTGCCTTCTTGGTTCTCAATTCAACCGTTTTTTTTTGTTTTAACCTACCATCTTTACCTATTATTGTGGAACCGTGTTAACTTCATGGGTATTGAAAAAACAATTTTGAAAATAAGTACAAGTTGGATCTCCTAAAAATCAAAAAGCTTTAGTTTATTAAGGTAAAATTATATAAAAAAAATTATAGAAACAAAATATACATATATACCATTTATTATAGGTCTCGCCAAAATCTTTTACCTTAGACACCAAACAACTCACAACCGTTACAGAAGACAAAGTAATTGCCATTATTTTCATGGTAGCTATAACATGAAGCATCACTCGTGTATACAAGGCGCAGATAATATAAAAATATAACATTTACACGAAATGCCACACCGATTACATTTTTACTGTTGCGTTGCAGAGTATATTTCTTTGGTTTATTAGCTATCAGATTTTTTGTGTTTTTATGGTGGCAAGTAAAAAATATGCGGAATGCTGAACGGGTAATACTAGGGGTATTACCAGTAATATTATTGTATAAATAAAGAAGATAATTTAGAGATAATTGCCTTGTTGGTCTAGCGGTCATACAGTGCGACTGCCGAGCAAGAGGTCTTGGGTTCGATTCCCAGGTTGAACAAAGTGCTATTGGGTTTTTCCATGAAATTCTCAGTAGCAGCTCGGAGTTTGGATTTGTGCACGGTTAATGGCAACCGTAACGTGGGTGTATATACGTACACCGCTGCCTAACTGCTCGGGATGACAGGCACGATGGTATGTAATTTAGAGATAATAAAACAATATTGTCACCGTCCAACTTAATGTGGTAAGTATATTTAATAATGTAATAGTACTCCCCATCATCATCATCAACTCAATTACTGTTCCGCTTCCGGCACGGGTCTCCTCTCATTTGAGAGAGATTAGTCTCTTGGTACATCACGCTAGCCTACAGAGGGTTAGCAGACTTCGCGCGCCGTTTCTTCCTTTTAGATAATGATTAGCCTTCTGATAGTTTCGCCCCCTAGGGGGTAAATCAAGTCCTTGTATCCAAAAGCTTCCTGTTAGCTTATTTCATTATACATTGAAGCATACATACATAAAATATTAGGTATGCCTTTATTATACATATTTTCTGGATTGCAGGAGCAATCAAGTCTATAATACATGTAAGGTCCAACAATTTACTTTTTATAATAAATGCTAACTACTGAAACCTCAAACTTTTTTATTAAAATAAAACGCAGCGCAAATAGGTATTTTGTTATTATCTATTATTATTTTTATAAATAATGGGATGATTTTCGACTGACTGAGCGACTACTAGTCCTAATAAAAGCTTTTAAAAGGCTTACAATAACCACATAAGAACAAATTGCTGTATTTTTATCAAAATATTTTAGTTTGCTTCATAATATATACATTTTTTTCAGACATTATTTAAATCTAACGATATTTTAAGAGTATGATCCACTCTATCACTCCACAAATCAAAATAAATATAAGATTGAAGGATAGCAAAATAAACCAACGATAAGAATTGCGTCGTTTACCCTTCACTATAACAATGTCAAGTGTTAGAGCTATCATTGTTCTTATGTATGACAAGGATGGGGCTATACAGATGGTATAGCTCCATCTCTGTCGATCCCGGTTCGTTTATCTAACATTTCGGGCATGCCTATCGCGGGTCCCGTAGGAAATAACCGAGTTCCGAATTTGTGGCGTTTGTTGAATGCAGATACGTTATATTGGGCCTAGTAAAAATTTGTATTACATGGGGGAAAAACACATAAATTCTCTTTGTGTTTTTTTACGAGGGATCAAATGTATGCATTTAATAACCCACTGCTAGGCACGGGTCTCTTCACATCTCTTAGTAATGACTATAGTCTACCACATTATCAAAATGCGAGTTGGGAGACTGTCAAAAAATTTTCTCAGGCATCCAGATTTCTTTACGTTATTTACGCACATGTAAGTTTGAAACTTGTGGACTTCTGAATGAGAAGAGCTGAAGGTCTAGCTCTGTGGCGTTCACTAGAGGAAGACGTATGATGAAGATTGAAAAGTTAATTGACCATGATGGAATCGTCATAATATCAATCCATTAACATTTTCACTATTTCCGTTAATGCATATCTGGGATTAAAGCAGTGAATTGACTGAATAACCCTCCTCTAGATACACAAACGGTTTGGATGTCAAGACATGACATCGTGCTACGGAAACAACTGAAATATACAAAGCAAACTGTATCTATACCAGTATCAGTTTAGTACTAGCTACGTATCTATTATTTTGACAGCAAAAGCACTAAAACTAAGCTTTTTTGATAAATTTCACTAAAGCTTAGTAAGTAAAGGTACTTGCTAAGCTTACTACTTAGTACTTATGTTTTTTTTTTCTTACTTTTTTTATGTTATTGTGTGCATTGTTCATGACTGTGTCAATAAATATTATTTTCTTTCTTTCTTTCTAAAGTAATACTTAGAAATGTTTTGGTGTCTTCCAGATCCAACTCTTTTCTATTAATGCCGCTGTGGTACCTTAAAACTAATTAATGAAATTTAGATTTGTCTACAACGGTTGTCCTCTGCTGACCCCTTCAGAAATATCGGTGCGCTTTGTTAACGTATCAACAATTCATACTACATAAATACGAGTACGCAAATGCTTTTTTAACCCCTGAAATTTTCTGTGAATATTATTTAAATATACATTTCATCAACATCATTGCTAATGCAATATGGGTTTAATGAAGATGTCTACATAAAACATATTACTGAACTACAGTACAATTCTCATCTCTCACAGTTACAAGCTGATTTCCATTATTCCTTCACCCAAACTAACGGTCGTTAGTGCTACCAAAAATAAACAATAGAGTATGGTGATATCCGTAACTGAATCATTGTTTTCTGTAAGACAATTCTATTTTTACTCTACAATCGAAGTCACATGGCGGGCTCTTGTTTGTCTCGCAAATACTTCAAACCGCAGGGCACACAATAAAACTATGATGGAACAGGGCCATTGTGGCGTCCTTGACACGTCAACTGCCAGAGAGACGGCTAATAGGAGTAGGTCAAATGGAAGATACGACGTCTCCAACAGATGAGCGAGATTTCCGAGAAATGGAAATATTGTTGAAGTTTATTGACTTATAACTTTCCCATTGGTCCGGTGAACGAAAACGTGACATCTAAACGTAAGAAACTATTTTTTTTCCCAGATCAAGCGAGTGTTTTTGGGTTCTTCTAAGAAATCCACAAGTAGCATATTGGAGATTCGGTTTGTGCCCCGTTATTAAACAAAGCACTTCAACATACCAGCAAAAAGTGTGTACAACACTACGCCTTTGACTAATTAATACTTCTAGATTACAAGATTGATTAGAAGATGATGCTATAGACCATTGAAATAAGCCTACGTTTTATGGATTTTATCGCAGTATAAATAATAGATTAATCCCGATGTTTGCTAATCACTATGCCTTAAACGATAATGGAAGTTTTATTTAAATATATAAGAAATTAATCATTTATTTGCTTAAACAGTACATATTATGACAAATATTTAAGTCGAAATAAACGATAGTAATTACATTTGTCTTTTAAGAGTAATAGGTCTATATTTTTCTTCACTCACTTTTAATTTCAAAGTGCTTGCATGTTAGTAAAACAATGACGAATAGCCCTTAATGCAGGTGTTTAAAATTTACTCAGTGAACTGAAGTTAACAAACATTATGAATATTAAATGCCTGCATTGAATTACGTATGGTGGAAGAAAGGCATTCAAACATTGCATCTATAAATAAGTAGAAAGGGTTTGTTTTCCTATTACGTATTAATGGCAAATACCAGAACTATGCTAGTTACTTACCTTTTTGCAGTATTACGGTTAATACTATGGACTATATAAGAAATGCTGAAGGTGATAGTTTGATATAATTATGTATCATCATCATTATTATATCAACCGTTACACGTCCACTGCTGGACATAGGTCTCCCCAATCGGTCGGTCGGTCCTGCGTCACCCGCATCCAGCGGATTCTATCGACCTTTACCAGGTCGTTGGTCCACCTTGCCGGGGACTTACTCACGCTGCGTCTTCCAGAGTTCCACATATGTATAGCTTATATATCTACTATCTACTAGTTCGTTTCACAAGTCGGGAGATCCGTAGAGGAATTAAATGTAGCCAATATAGCTGAAAAGATGAAGTGGTAATGGATAGGGTACATAGCACTAAGATGCACGAAAAACCTTTTTAAATTAAACTTTGCCACAACTTGCTATTTTTTCTTGCGATTAAAAACACAATTATTCACATTCACAAACGGTCAGGCCCGGAACAACTTCCTTTAGATCCTACAAATATTTGCTAATTGCGGAGATCGAACCCGCAACGTCTATAGCTAAGCCATTGCGCCTATCGAGTCGTTGATCTGATCAACATCATCTCAGGTATGCAGATCTCACGAATCTTTTCTTTATGTTTAAGGTAGAACTGAAACTCACAAGATGAGAAATCAGATCTTAGTACTTTATATATAAACTTGGCAGGCTATTTGCGATTTATTAGCCTGATTTTATAAGAATACTAGCTGACCCAGCAAACGTTTTTTGCCAGATTTTAAGAGTTGGTGGTAGAAGAGTGAAAATTTAGGGACATAAATATTTATTAATGCTAAATCATAAAAAAAATACAAAAAAATATTTAGTCAAAAACAAAGAAAAGAAAAATCTGGCGAGGGACATCCTTATCACCTAGGGGTATAAAAATAAAATAGCCTACGACCGATTCTCATACCCACCAAATATACATACGAAATTTCAAATAATCCGTCTAGCCGTTTCGGAGTTCAGCGACAAACACCATGACAAGAGATTTTTATATATAAGATAATCTAAAGTTCTTTAAATCCAGTTTAAAATATTAATGTTATACCGAGATCCAATATTTGTATATATTTATGACATTACGATCTTTTGGGTGAAAGACCTACGACGATATTTCTTCAGAATACAATTTTATTTACATATTTTTGACGTGATACCAAATATTCGTGCGCAGTATATTTTTATGGAATATGTTAGACTGCCTCGTTGATCTACTGGTGGTCAGTGCGACAACCGAGCAAGGGTTCTTAGGTTGAATCCCAGGTCGAACAAAGTGTCTTTTATTGGGTTTTTTTATGAAATTCTCAGTAGCATGTCAGAATTAGGATTCGTGCCCGGTAGATGGCAATAAGCTTGGCCTCAATTACATGGCACTCAAAACGAATGGGTGATATGTGGGTGTACATTAGTACCCCTCTGCCTAACCCTTTGGGGATGACAAGCATGATGGTATGATATATCAGACAATCTCAACGTTCGATCTGCAAAGGCTGTTGTAGGTCCTAAACTATTCGGAGATAATAATAAAGTACTTTTTGCGTAGGCTGTGGAATCCAAAAAGACGACTGGATTAAATTCCTTCAAATGGTTCTGAAAAGGATATCTATAAATAAAACTAGAACGTTCTCAAGGAGGTTTTTATTAAAATCCCTTTATCGTGTCACTGCATTATATTAATTCTAGTACAAGTCTTAAATAGAGTAGGTAGAACTTATAATTATGTTAATGGCTTATGGAAAATTGGGCAAACTTATTCTAAGATTTTGAACTTATTGACATATCGGTTTGTGTCTATGCGATTTTTTATCTTAACCAGTGTTTGATAGAATTTAAATTTTCTCGACATCGATGAAAATCTAGTACATATTTAAAACATACATTGTTATTGTGAAAAATGCATTAATAGTACCTATTGATATTGATTTTGTCAGATTTTAAAATAATAAAGATGTTTACTATAATTAATAGTAATGGTTTTATCATGTATTGCTTATTGCCAAATACAAAAGAGACACCCAACATTTTCAAAAGGAAACGTCAGTCAAAGATTATTTATTTAATCTTTACGTACTTTACTTGTAAAAGGTGGATTAAATACTTTGCGGCAGCGAACCTCCGGGCTAAAATGAAAGCTTAGAAAGAGACACAAGAAAAAGCGAATTAATTTCCTTGTCTAATACAAGTTATAATTTAAGCCTTCTTAAATTGTTATAGACAAGTACTTAATGTTGTCATAAGCTTTAACTCCCTGTTATTGAATATTTCCCTCTTACAAATCTCTTTAATTGAGAGTAGGAGACTACGAAACTACGAGTCTCCCATTCTCACTCTTATAGATATCTCAAAAAAACATGATCCCTAATATGTTTTTTTCTATTATGGGCTTATGTGTCCCATTAATTTATATAATAATAAATGAATAAATTACCAATAAATAGACAAAGAAGCAATTACAAATCCAAAGAAGATGAAAACGATGTTTGCTTGAATATGATAAAAATAAACATAATTATTATTTATTACTTAAGCAAAACGAAGACAAATACAAAACTACATTAACCTTTAATGTCCATTGAAAGTTCGCGTTCAACAAAATATATTATGTATGTATATAAAGGAGTTGATGTCACCCAATTTGCTTCGAATCCCGACTTTAAGTCAAATAGTTTTTGAACGAAGTAATAACGTTACAAAATCTAACGTTAGTCAACAATGCATGTACGAAGTTTGAGACTAGTTATTTCTCTGATACGGCTTCCGAAACTACGAGACTAAGATATTTGGCTTGTTAGTAAACAAACTGACAATAAAACATATACAATTAACTGACTCGCTGCTGAGTAAGAAGTCTTGGGTTCGATTCTCAGATCGAGCAAAATATATTGGGATTTTCTAAAAAATTCTCAGTGGCAGCGGTTGATGGCAATAGACTTACGCTCTATTACATGGGACCTAAAATGTACCGGTGAAATGTGAGTGTACTATTAGTACACTTCTGCCTAACTTCAGGGTCGACAGGTATGGTATGTAAAATCTATCAAAGTAAACTTAGCTAGTCAAATATCTAGTAGATGGATGATGCAAGTTTATAGAATTGAAGCCACTGTTGAAGCTAAAAGAACACTGATAAATGAAGATGGATAAAATTAAAAGCTCTTACTTGTTATCTTCATGTGATAAATGAGACATGCAAACCGTTGAAAGAACTATTAGTGTCGATACATCATGCTAATGCACTGTCTCCTCTGAATTTCGCACTTTTAAATTTCGAGACTGATGTATTTTTTTATCTCAGTTTACATTCGCTAATGACTTTTGAAATAAATTGCTGAGAAACGGGTAATTATAGAAGTTACATAATGATCTCAATGAAATTATTTTTCATTCTTTTATTGGAAAAGAAAATAATACATACCATCGCCTGACGACGCCTGTCGTCCCAGAAAGGTTAGTCAGAGGTACTAATCACCCACCTTTCATCTGTATGTTTTAGGTCCCATGTAATAGGTAAGTCTATTGCTATTAACCAGGCACGAACCCAAACTTCGAGATGTTGCTGAAAGAATTTCATAGAAAAACACAAAAAGACTGCTCGACCTGCAATCGAACTCAAGACCTCTTGCAATGGCACTTACTACAACTAGACCAATGCAGCTCAAATAAAATTGAACCAAGATATACAAATAAACATACTCAAGGTCAATAATTTAACACTCTAAAAGGCAATCCACCCGCAACTGGCCGGTGACCGGGCTGGATGGGGAGCATTACAGGCACAATCGTCTCGATCCTCAAGATTGAGACTGAGAAGATGGATGGATATAAATAGAAGCTGCTGGGAGAGAATCCATACATTATTTTGGAAAATAATGGTATTCATAGCAAAAATAATGAAGGTCATGTACAAGAAACGGCTGTTTTATTACGGCCATATGATTCGCGGTCAAATGTGTTTTTCGCTTGTTATAAAGCACGTTATAAATCTTCTCTGGACTAGAATAGAAATCAACAACAGACATTTTGACAGTAATTTCGTTTCAAATGAGTTAACCTGCTGCCAAGTTAAAACACTAATACTGTATAAATAAATTTTCTGTTGGTTATTTCACTCGCAGCGCAATAAGTTGTTAATTATTTGCCAGGTTTAGACACTTTAGCGCTTAAAATATATTTGTAAATATTTGTAATTCACATTATTGAAAATAAAAACAGGAAATTAAATATATGCTTATGACTTCAAGCTAGAAGCTTAAGTATAATTACAATTAATATTTTCTTTTTGAGTTTAACTAAATGGATTAACGTGGGAACACTGTAAACCAAGTAGCTACTGTCGCAATAATTACTAAATATAATTAGTAAAGAATATTACAGACACCATAAGAAACCATTCATATAGGTACTGTTGATATCACAAATTATAATATTTTGGAAAATTTTGGAAAATAGCTTAACTTCTGCTATAATGAAATCCAAAATATAACAGCAAGTTTTATAGAACCAGCAGAAAATATAAAGGTCAGTTTTATTTTCAAACTGCTGCCAGGTATGTCTGAATTTAGAATGAATACTGGGTCAAGTGACGACAGCAAACTTGAGACTTCGTTAAATTTAGAGAAAAATAGTCTACTCAGTTAGATTAAAAAGTTTACGAGGAGGAGCGTCCATAAAAACTTGGTGTTTTCATACGAGGTCATCATTCTACAAGATGAATCTAGAACATTTAATGGCCCTACTTTTATTAAACTGAAGTGCCACTATTAAAAATAAATGAGGATAGTTTTATATGAATAAACTATACTTTAAATTTAAATGAAAAAAGAGCTGTGGTGGCCTAGAACTCTCTGTTACCTCTTCACGCTATAACCGCTGAACCGATTCAGATGAAATTTGGTAGAAAGATAGTTTGAGTTTGTCCGGGGAAGGACGTAAGAGTTTCCATCCCGAAACCATCCCTTAAAACAAGAGAAAAAGGGGTAGGAAGTTCTTGTTTGCGGCTAAAATTACTAATTTTACGCAGACGAAATCGCGGGCAAAAGCTATTTCAATATATATGTATCTGGTGTATTTGGCAATTAAGGCAAAACATTAAGAGCAACCATAGAATCCATCTTTTTAATCTGGCCTATAACTAGAAGATTCATTTCATTATTTGGCAATGAAAACATAAATTTGCATATCTTCTAGATTAGCAAACGGAAACGTATCCTTTGATAAATATACATTTAAATATTTTACGTGATATGAATTAATTTCGAATACATATTTTTTGGACATCCAAAGTATTCACAAACTAGCTTAGACGATGGAGTTTGAAAGATTGAGTAATGTTAAAGCGATACGACATCAATCCCGGACGGAATGTGAAGAATTTACATAATTTTGATAATAATGAATGCATTACAATACAATTTACTTAGATCTATATTTGCCTTAGATTGACGAGTGGCACAAAAATACTTTTCCTCTATAAATGCAAGAACATCGCAGGCACGATTGATTTGTGTGATCTCATTATATTTACATAGTATTGTAGTTGATTTTATCGTTACAATGGTAGGTACAGTATCATAAAATATATTTTTACCTTAATCAGCTATGTACATGTTAATTTATCCAGTATTTGGGTTTCGAAAACGATAAACGTCTCGATCTAAATATAGCGTGTTGTATCGATTCTGGCGGGCGCTACTACGGATTTATTTACATAGACTTTCGAGGCGTGTTCGAGAACTAAACCAAGCTTTATTGGATATTTTATAATGCTTTGAAATATTGCAGTCTCAACCTACACAGTCACAGTCAGTTGACGTAAGTGAAATACCATGAAGAAAATATAAACGTTTTGACGAATTTAATTCGAGCTTCGGAATTCTCGGTAGAAACCTATGGTAGCGAACCCGTTAAGAGGCATTTTGTATTCAAATTCATGTACCTACAATGTGGTTATTTGCTATTGTGAATGTACTTTCTATTGTAACTTTATTAAATATGATAGCTCTTGCGTAAGATACAGCAACGTTTTGACGTTTACTTTCGTTACAGCAACGCGTATAATATTGAGTTTGGACCTTGGATTTCAAGTTATAAATACTGATTTCCAATGTCAGATATATTTATTACAATCATCAACATATCTGCCAACAGTTTTACAAATAGTGGGGTAAATTCAACTTTATACCTATGTCCCGAAAGTGATATATTAAAATAAGAAATAATTGATAATTTAAAGCTATTTATTTACATTTATATTTGTATTTGGCCATTAAAACATATATCTACATTATTTAGAATACTCGAGCAAAAGATACATCTAAGATTGATAGGATTAAGATTGATATTAATAAAAACTACTAAATCGAGATATTTTTGTGACCATGGAAAGTTTGTGATGATGTATCCAAATGTAGGGCTTCAGATAATATCAATATACCACGATACAATCTTATTAGTGGTTTTAACAGACTTCAAAAAGAAGGAGGTTTTCAATTCGAATGTGGCTATTTTTTATTTTCAGATTTAACAGAAACTTCTTTGCTTATTATTATTCAAGACTAACGAGTCAGCACCAATAACATATGAGAGTATGGTTAATCTATTATTCCACTGCTGTATTATGAATCTCCTCAAGTAAAGAGGCTTCTCCGAAATCTTTCTGAGAAAACATAATTCCTAAATGATCGTATGTTCAGCTAATATTACAGAAATAAGATTGAAGATTATATATTTATATTAATACAGTACAATGGTACTATAGATAACAATAAATGAGATCAAAATAAAATAAATAAATCATTTGAACCGAATTTATTAATATCAACCTTATCTAAAATTAATAAGTTTGCTTAGAATATTAGCGTAGACACAAAGGACGTTGTCGACAGGGCCAAATGATTCATAGATGATAATACAAAATAATATTTTTTTATTGATGGGATTAAATTGGGTAACTAAAATACCTTACATAATTTGACCTAACAGTTTAATAATCTAAATATTGAGGTAAGCAATTTGATTATAAAATCAGTGGAAGAAATTGAGGCAATTAAAGCAGCTTATTTAAATTCTAACCAAAGAACTGACAATAAATAGTTATTACCAATGAAATCTTAACGATACTGATAATGATACTGTTCACAAAATAATATTTGATACTTACAATAGCACCACACGTCTAAGATTTGCGCATATCGCACTTATATAGCTATATTTATGTATACATACAATAGATATGACGAAGAGAAGAGAAGAGGACTAATCTACTGGAAATATAGAAAGTTATTACTTAAATTACGTTTATCATTAATTAATTGGTACCTTTCAAATCTCACACCACAAAAATTGAATAAAGCATTTTGAAGCATTCAAAATTTAATTTAACGACCCAAAATACTACTTTTGACTGTTTAGTTAAAGCTACGTCTTAATGCGGATAGAAAGAATAATTATTACAAGAAATTAAATATACCGTCGTAAAGAAACCTTCCAAGTGCTATCATGAAAAATATTAGATACCACTTGAAAATGTCGTAAGAACTTTTAAAAATAATAACACACAAATGTATGACCTTGTTTGTCATAATAAAATATACATTGGTCCTTGAAACCGTAGACATACAGATCCCATTATCCACTTAAATTACACATTAGTTATAGTCAACCGTCTAGGACTTCTCGGTCTATTCAAGTTCGTCCCTGATCCTCTGACATGAACCTGGACTGATCCTGGCGGCATGTCGACAGCTGAATGTAGACTAGCAGCTCTTGAGGTTCTTGGAGATGGTCCTACTCTGAGGTCTACTGCGCTGTGTAAGCTGGCTGCTCTCGAAGATCTTGGCGTGTGGTGGGACATTTCTGACGGTGTAATCAGGGCTGGGATGTCAGCTGCCGATCGCGAACGCCGTGGAGGACTCTCCGGGATCAGCGCCATGCCACCCATGCCCATGCTACTTACGAAGACCGAGTTCTAGAAGATCAAAATGAGTCCAAATATCTTTGTATTAGTATTATGGCAAACAAAAGTGAAAGTGCAGTGTAATCTAAATGGGACACAATATTAATCTAATGTGACGTAACTTGGTGTTGTAATTCCAAGCTTGTGAAACGTACTTTAAATAATTTCATAAAATATGTAGGTTTATCCATTGTTCTGGGACGATATTTGAACAGATATTTTGATATAGATCTCAAATTTTTGAATTGTTATAATTTTGATAGTCCTCACCTGCCGCGGTCTATGGGACAGGTACCCACATGGTTGATAAGATGGGAATGATGCCCCGCAGTCGTATGACACACAGCCGCGTGACAGTGATGCTCGGTGCTGTACAAAGCAGTGTCTCATTACTAGAAAAATTCTTACCAAGCGGTCCAGGTGTGGTCGGGAAATGTGCTAAGTGAAAAAAGACTTTAACATTGTGTATTGATGCTAAAGTATTTTTGTTTGGTTTATTGCCTTGATGGATAACATTTTCTGCTTCAAGATTATATCTGCCATAATCTATATTATCTAAGCTTTCAACTTTAAAAGTTAGAAAATGCAATCCATCAAGAACACAATTTTCTCAAAATATTATACACAGTGTTCATACAAAATGGTTCTGGATTGCGTGTTGACTAGTTAAGAGTGAGAAATACCTTACAATATCATTATAATTTAGGCATTCACTTTCTGCAGTTTGCTGTAATAAAAAAGTTAGAGTTGTACATTTCTTGTAATTTGATCATAAATTTTTGATTACATTACGTATCATCAATACAATTTGTGCATTATTTATTTACAGTTATGATTATGGACAGTTTTTCTATACCAAATTTCACAGTTCTGATGAATATTTTGATAGTGAGTCCAATTTTATAATTAAATACCGTTCAATGATCGGATGAAATACGTGCAGACTATAGTTGTTACTCACGTGAGGAGGCACCGACACTGAGTTTTCAGCTAGTGCGCAACTCTGTCGATGTTGTTGCTGAAACTTTGGTTGGTACGGCTCCAGCATTCTAAGAGAGTAAAGTTTTTTTGTAGTCTTGGGTAATACAGAGTACAGAGTGCATAGATAGTAGTATCAAGAGGTCTTAAGCTACTAAAACAGCAATTGCTCCACCGACTAAATCTGTTTCTGTAATATTGACAAATGTCTTTACCGAGATTGAAAGAAGTCTTAGACTCAGACTTCCCAAGCCTATTGTCAACGTTCAGCAATACAATGGTATTGCTGAACGTTGACAATAGGCTTGGGAAGTCTGAGTCTGACCGGAATGCTTAATGAAGCATTCCGGTTTCTTCACAATGTTTTATTTCACCATTAAAGCCGTTATTAATAAGTAAGTTGCTAAGCATAATTATGATTCCAAACAGGCAGACTGGTGACTTTTTACTTGGTAGTCCAAGATCGTAATTTACTAGGCAAATTTTCTAATTCATTTAATTTACATTGAATGTAATAAATGATAAATGTTTATCTTTAATATTGAATCAATTATTTTTATTCTTTCCTTTATTCTAAAAGATGTAAACTTAAAAGAAAACTGTTGTTAAACTTTTATTGCTACTTTGAAAAGCAGCTGCGGAAATTTATATATATTACTCTCAAAGTTATGGCCAATAGTTTCCCAAGGTCAGTTTATTTTTATATTCTTAGTTTCAAAAGAATTTCAGCTTTGAATTGAAGATTGGCTCGTATTCTAAGACTCGTCGTTAACAGTGGCAATAACTGTTTCTATAACTGTTACTATATTCTGGAATAGTTGTTGCTTCTTCTTTGAAGTAGAGATTTCTTAATTATTAAATAACATTGCTTTTTAAAAAATTAGGTTGCAAGTTTATTTGTATTCTATTAAAGGACCAAATATAATTGTAACCTTGACCTCAGCTTAGTAAGTCTTTTGATATATAATAGTTAGTTACTATACGTTTTATTTTATCATCCATCGTTGAAATCCTAGCGTCAAATGTTGGCACGAACGTTGGTGCCAACACCTTTAGATCAACATGCATGAAGATGCCAACTGGCTGGCATTTGTCTCAGATGCCATAGTAACTATGTCAAATATATGGCTGATATCAGTTGGCGGCAATAAACTTGGACATGGTTGTCGAGCCCGATTCCAAACTAGATTAATTAATCACGTTAGGTTTCTGTCAAGTGCAACTAACTATTCGAAGACTGAGATCAGATATTTGTAGTTTTTGGAGATTTTAAAGTCAAGATATCTTTTAATTTATAAACAAATCACAAATCCTCGAAATTGGATGTATAAAATGAGCCAAATCTGTTCTCAGCTTCGTAGTCTATAGTGCAGAAAAATAAAACAAAATAATACTACGTACAGTTTATAGACGCACCTGATCTTGCCCCAACGATTGAAGAACAGGGCTATTGCTGCCACCCATAGCAGCAGGACGAAGGCTACTATGAGAGCCTCTTCCGCCCTCACCACGACACCGCTGCCATCTATTGGAAAAATAAAGGCAAAATTTAACTAATATTGTAAGTACTACTTTATTGCCGAATAAAACTAATTGCACGATTAAAAAAATAGTTCTTATGGTGAAGAGTCGTCATGAAACTCCCTACATTCTTTTACAAAATTAATGAGCCGTGTTAAAGATTTTTATTATACCAATAAATGCAGTTTGATGTAAAATATTACTTCAATAATAGCTGCAAGTTAACTAGTTCACTGCTAAAGTATTAAAAATGCTAAAATAGCTTACTTTCTGAAAAAAAACTACTTTCCCCAATAGAGGGACAATAAAGTCCAGTTTAGATTGCCATAATACTAAAAGTTCACAAATCAGAGAATATTTAACGGGATGTTTAAATTACATGTAATAACCAGCAGATGTTAACGATGGATTCAGCACATGATTGCCAGTCTCTCGGTCGTGTTGGAATTTCGCATCTCAATTTGGCTCAATTCGAGCCAACAAAATTGAAGTCAACTTGGTTTACCGAGTTCACTTCAATTAAAGGTAGATTGACGTAGTTTGTTGGTGATTTACTTGTACTGATTTATTTAAACTGTTATTTTATTTATTTTCTTACACTGCTTCGTTGGTCTAGTGGTCGTAAGTGCGACTGCCGGGTTCGATTCCCAAGTCAAGCAAAGTTATTCGTTTTTCTATGAAATTTTCAGTAGCAGTTCGGAGTTTGAATTCGTGCCTAATCGATGGCATTATACTCCCTATTACATGAGATATAATATTACATATACTCCCTAAAACATACTGGCGAAATGTGGGTGTACATTAGTACACCTCTTCCTAGCCCTTCGGAGACGACAGGCGTGGTGGTATGTTTGTACTGATTTGATTGATAAACATTAATAGTACTTTTTAAGGTTTTTGTCGCAATGTATTATTTGAAGGTACTATACAACCATCGTATAACAAATCTTCAAACTATAATAAACATATCTAAACTTACCTCATATCTAATTCTCGAAGGACACTGGGAATATAATACTTATAAACATGGACGTATGATAGATTTTAGTTTGGGTCATCGACTTCTAATATTCATTTCTTATTTTATTTTATAACATTAGTTTATACACATACTAATCTTGTAATGAAGACCCAATTAGCTCAGCGGTAGTTAACGCTGCCTTCTGTGCTAAGAGTCCTTACTTCGAATACCGGTAGGAACAAATGTTTATGTGATGAGCATCAACATTTTTGTATCATCATCCGTATAGTAGCTGAACGTAAAACTTTTCAGTCTTCCAAATCTTCAATTTTTTTTTCAATTCTTTTTTTATTTTATTTTGAATATTGTTTATTGATTATTCTGAAATAAACTCAATTTAAAATATATAAAAATACATGCGTATTGTACCCTACTCTAGGTTCATGAATTTAAATGATGTTTGGCTATCAAAATCTTCGTGAATCGGCATTAAACAGCGTTTTTTGGTCTATTCCAAATATGTATTTAAATTTCTAAGCATTTATTACATTCAAAGTAAGCTTATTTCAGGACATAAATAGCCATCGTTCGATCTCAAATCTTCTTCGGATAGCCACTCGCGCGTCCGGGCGACCATGGCAGCCGATTTTTTTTTGAATTAAAGCATTAGGGCGACTAAAGCAGCCTCGAATACAAATAGAGATTCGGATATTAAGAGTCTGGTGGATACTCATCATTAACTCAATTATAATATTATATATACCACTGCAGAGCACGGGTTTTTTTAGACAGATTAGATAGTCTACTACGCTAGCCTAGTGTAATTTAGTAGACGTCACAAGCGCTCGTAACTTTGAAATGTCAGTGGTGACTAGACTTCTCAGTCCATTGGTCACACCACTAAGCTATCACAGCCGCTGGAAATTCAAACGAATAAATCGCATAAAAAGTAATAATCGAATAAATAGCTGTTCACGCGATACCCACTGGAATGGACAGCGCCGATCGTTTAAATAGCTCTAGAACAGCTGACTGTCTGCCCAAGCACACCACTAACGAACTCTATAATGTTTAACTCAATTTTCAGGATATAATTAAATCTTCATTATACAGTCTAATGAATTTTATTCCTCCACCGGACTGGCAAATTAAAGATACTTTGTATTGAACAAAATGAGAGACAGTTAAATTTAATTTTGTTAAATGGTTACACGCAATCGACTTTAGTAAATTAAATTCGTATACTTTTATTGTGGTCCTGTATTTTGAGAAAAATATCTCTGATGAATTTAAATAGTACCTGAATTCCGAATTTTTTTTTAATATCCCGTCACTTGATGACAAAATGTGGCAATTGTACACAGTCCCAACGTTTGAAATCCTTTATAGGATCCATGGTCATGGGTAAACTAGGGCGCTGAGTGTCTTGATTGAAAAATATCACAATATTTTTAAAATATATTGGAATACTACCACTTACTTAGCCTCCGGTACCGTAGGTGCGTCCATGAAGGGACTGAACCTGTAATCCGTGACGCACAAGCCAATTGCTTAGCCACTGCACCGATCGAGTCGTCAATTCGTCGTCATTTAATTTAGTATAACAATATTTTTATGTGCGATTCAGCCTCTGTCAGTCCCTTTACAGTAAACAAAGGCATCAAGACGAGCCCCTCTAGAAAGTTTACACTTTGACGCAGAGCTTTACTGGCAACCATTGTTTGCCAATCAATTCCATTACTCTCCCTTTGTGTTTATTTGTAGAATATTCTCTGTTGTTGTTGTTATTGTTTGTAATGCATAGTATTATTATACTAGCTTTACACAACCCGGCTTCGTAAAGGTAACCTAACATAACCGCAGCGGTCTGCGGTGTACAGAACGTAGGACATGATTAATAAAGATTTTGAGATGAATAATAAGCCGGCTCTATCTAGTTAAAACAAGATATTCCATAATAATAATAATAATAAAGCATTTATAGACATAAATTTTGTACAATAGATGTGAATCCCCTGGCCCCTAAACTAGTGTAAACTGTATCATAGGGACCAGTGTCCTCGCCTGTTGCAATTGTTACATCATTAAACATGTAGACTAATATTAAAAAGAATGAAATTAAGAGAAAAAAAAAAATAATAATAGTAAAAATATAAAACAGTGATCCAATGAAAATTTAATTTTTATCATGGCGTTTGTTATGTGTGCGGGCGAATGAATGGTGTGTATGCGTGAGTGTTGTGTGTTGTTGTATATGTATGGGGTAGTGTGAGGTTTATGTGTTTATGTTGTATGTGTATAGTGTAGTGTGAGTGTTGTGTAATTTTGTTTTTATTATTAATTTTTTAAATTGTTTAGTTATGTGTATTTTCACTATTGTCATTATCCCTTTAGGATAAAATTTTCAATTTCGTCAAAATTTTGATCTTGCAGCCAGAATTTTAATTTAACTTTAAATTTATATGAGTTGTAGCTTTTACAATCTTTATGTAATTTAAGAAATCCATTGTAAATTTTAGGGGCTAAAAAACTAATGTGTCGTTGAGCAAATGTGGTCCTAGTATGTGGTACTGGACAGCGATTCATACGCTTGGCTGTTGTCGGTATAGTAGGTACATAAAATTTGTGATACCTTCTCAACATTTCATAAATAAACAGCTGCCTCACTGTCAGAACATCTGCACTTTTGTAGACGTTTGCTGTTGGATGTCTAAAGGGTAAGCGCATAATTACTTTTAAAACAGCTCGTTGTGCCCTTTCAACTGCTATCAGATGGGTTTTGCATGCACTTCCCCAAGTGCAGATGCAATACCTGAGCAGGCACTCACACAAAGCACGGTAAGTCTGGATCAGAAGTTTGAAGTTTGCCACACTACGCAGATTTTTGAAGATGTAGATTAATCTTCTAATCCTCCCCGCCAGCTTCTTCGTATGAGCACTCCAGTCAAGTTTCTCATCTATTGTGATGCCCAAGTATTTAATCTCAGGGGTTCGAGATAGTGTATTGCAGCAACAGTTGGGTCTATTATTGGTGCGATTGCAGGGAAACGTGTCCATGTTTTTTTTATAAGTTTAGTGTCCTCAAACCTTCTTACAAAACCCAGCAGCTAAGAAATGATATGAATTTATACGTTTCTGCTTAATCTTTTGGGGATACAGAACAGTGATTGTGTGTTATAATCAACCTGACAGGTTAACTTATTAAGCTTAAGCTCGAGTTCAGTATTGATTCAATTTATCTACAAACTGTAACTGACAGTCTGACACCGTTACAGTTAACCTAGAAATACAATTGCAGCTCTCGATACTATACATCTGACGGGACGTTCGGCGCTTGGCTGAGAAATCAGCTTCTGTGCTTCAGAAAATTGATTTCCGTACGATATAATGTTTTATTAACGTGATTATTGATTTAATCGTGAATATATAACTATGTAGGTAAAACAGAAATGTTCTATCATAGATTTCTGTTTTACCTACATCTAATAATTCCTTAATTGTATGTACCATGACCCCAATCGTTTACAAAGGGTTAGACACAGTTATACTAATGTACACTGACATATTATATATTCTTACATTGGACCTACGAGCATTTACTATTTGGGACGAGCCTATAGCCATAACCGAGCACGAACTCAAACTCTGATCTCCTAGTGGGAATTTCATAAAAAAAACCAAGAGCACTACTCGACCTGGGCATCGAATCCAAGATCTCTTGCTCAGCGGACGCACTAACGACCACTAGACAAACGAGGCAGTTTAAAGCACATGTAGCGACATCTATCCAGCTACATTCTAACTACGCTAATCCTACATTGCGCAAGTGAAATTTGCACGCGAGATAGGATATATACAACCACCCAACATCAACCGTTGGGCAGTAGCTCGCCAGGCACAGCACCACGCCTGGTTGGAGGATCCTCCTTTTCATATGGAGGGATTCACACCTCCTTCCCTCCATACACATATATTATATTGTATGTATCTTACAGCTTGCAGCAACTTGATGACAAGAGCCGAAGATCGAGCTCTGTGGCGCTCGCTAGGGGAGGCCTACGTCCAGCAGTGAACGTGTATAGGCTGATGATGATCGTGTATGGTTTATATTAGGTCTCAACTCACCGATGTCAGCTAGGGAGGCGTTGACGCGCGACGTGGAGGAGGGTGGGTGTAGCCGTAGCACCACTTCTGCCGGAGGCCCGCCAGTCGCACCGCTCCATTCTGCACAACATTCCACATGAGACAACTGCACCAAAATCATAACACATCAGGGCTCGTCAAAACAAAACCTTGCCAAGAACCGCGGGAGATTAAAGCAAATATTACATTACCTTTCTTAAGTAAGAAGCTACTTTAATCAACCGACTTCAAAAAAGGAGGAGGTCCTCAATTCTAATGTATTTGTTACCTCGTAACATTCGACTGGGTGAACCGATTTTGGTGATTCTTTTTTAATTTGAAAGCTTATAATTCGTTTCCATTTTATTAAATCGGTAAATACCTAAAAATATATTTAATGTTGTCACCATTTTGAGAATGCTGGCGCAGACATATACATGCATGTGAGAAATGTCTTATTTTATTTTATAAGCCATACAAACGATTTAAATATTTGTATAGAACAAATCACGCATCACGCGCTCACCGTATACTTTGGTCTTGCGGTTTTATTCAATTCAATTCAATTCAATTCAAATAATTTATTTCGGATACAGATCCGTATAATGTTAGTAGGTGAAAAACTTAGCCTAATATTAGTAGATATTAAATTTAAAATATCTTTTATAGACTACTGGGTCTGTATTCTTACCCACCTTCGTGAGAGGAGGGAATCCCATCGGTCTATAAACACATTCAGAATGCCATTGGAGGAGGAGCGCCAGCGCGCCATCATGGATGCTAAGCGTTTCCGCATGATCGCGGCGAACCCGTCAACCCGCGCTTCCGCGAACATCCCTAAAGCACTGCAGCGCCACGGCAAGCCTAATAGCACCCTGAATGCGTTGTTGTTTATGCTTGGAATTAAATTTCAAACATCTATAATGAGGTTTTAAGCATGTTTTCTAATTCCAATTCCCACAAATTATTCTGACTCAGCATTGTTTTTTTTAAGCAAGTGCTCGTGGTTTATCAAATCAGATGTATGTATATACATATACCTATGGTATGGTATGGGGCACTAATGGCGGACTGGTGACTTTGAGGAACGTTTTATGTAACATGGCGATGTCTGCTTTTATTCAAGTATTTACAAAAAAATGTATGTAGTGCATCATCCATCTAGTATCCATAACAAAAGCCTCGTTGCTTAGCTCGAACTAGATGGCGCTGTGTTATAATGCCTGGATATATGAAAAATAACAATATTTGGAATGTGCAGTTCCCATAAAAGTTTTTTTAATAAAAACAATTTATTCACCAAGCTCCGAGCTTTTGTGGCATGCATTGGCTATAAACAGAGCTTGCAGTGGCCATAAATCCATTGTTATTTACGACCTCGAAAGCCTTTAGGAACGAAACAATAAAAGCCTAAACTATATACATCACCAACAACAGTAGGTACTCAGTAACCATAGATCAATGACCTCAATACGATAAGTAATACGCAGTAATGACGTGACATGACGAATCTATAAGGGTTCCGTTTTTTGCAAGTTATCATAGTGGCACTCGATTATAAGTCATCTACCAATTATAGTGTGAGTCTTATCCTATTATAAATTGAAATACCTACGTGTATTTTTTTTGGGTTGGTACTAATTGTATCCAAAATAACCTAAAGTGAGCTCACAAAGAAAGACTTTACCTAATATCACTCATATCTAAATAAGCCTTTAAGGCTTAAGGTGACAATACTTATCTAATCTTATCTAGAAGTGGTTTGACTACGAAATATCAACTTGTACTATATTCAGAGCAGAACGGGGCTATATTCAAGTGAAGTTAACCTTACCAATATAAGGTACTCAATTTAAAGTAGCATTTATTGTGAACTTACTCTTGCACTTTAAGTAAAAAAAAAAAAAGTATATATGTAGTATATCAACCGACTAGTATCCGTAACACAAGCCGCGTTGCTTAGCACGGAACTAGATGGCGCTGTGTGTCATAATGTCCAGGGATATATATATATATATTTTGAATGTAATCTTATTCAGTCTTTGTAATTTCATCAACATCCTCTGACTTGAGACGATTAAGAGTGTGAAGTATAGCGTATTCATTCATAGAACTCCTTTTTTGCAATGAAAACTTCTATTTCTGATAGACAGTTATATATGTATATACAGTTATAGATAGAATGAAGGTAATGTTGGTAATGAAGATAATGAACTGTTGGAATCTGCTATGGGTCAACTAGTGGAAGATTTACCGCTCTCACCGGCGGAGATGCGCGACGTGTGAGGCTGACTTCTTCGCGTTGAAGTCTTGTCTGCTGCCTCTGGCTCCTCAGTCACTGATGTTTCAGGATCTGCAACCAAAAAAAAAATCCTGATGTAGGTATATTGATTTTTGGCTCTTAAGTACTTTCCTGTAGCCAATGGACCCTGTAAAGGATCCCGAACGTTAAAATAATATCAACATACTGCGACAATACGTAAAACAGGTTACTTCAAAAAGTGATCGCATTGAAAATATTTGAATGTAGGTAAATAAAACCCTAGATTTAGTGATCTTGGTTTCACTCTGAGCTTTCAAACTAAGTGTCCTTGTCTAGTTGACTGTCTCAACAAGACTAATAAAAATATAACTACGGAATGTCAAATCAAGCAAGACTTTTCGAAATTACTCGCTGAAACGTTGAAGAAAAGTATTTTGAGGAAATATGCACATCTTAGGGATTTTTTGACAAAACTATCGGTGGACTATGGCCTAATTCTCCTCTGAATTTGAGATTATGACGCGTGCCAGGTTTATATACGGTTTATATTTAGGTATATTATATAGTTGGTTCTGAAATAGTACGACACCAAAATTTTAATTACTCCCTAGAGAGAAGACGTCACTTAGCGTTTTAAAAGTATGTTGCACATCTGCGCACGTACCGCGCACGAACCACGCACGCTACGCTGGAAGCTTCATATAATACACGTGCATGTGTGTTACAGTACATGGCTTGCGAACCGCTCGCGAACTCGTTCAAAAGAGTGACAATGCCTTCTGAGTCCCTAGGATGCAGACGAAACGTACTACTGCGTATTCATACACCCGCATAGAAGGAAACGGTCGGTAAGCATGTTTGTATAAAAATATACGAACTACATTAGTTGGATAAAAGCATTCCAAGGATACCACTTTTTTTTAATTCGTACTGTAGAGTTTCCATTACTCACAGTTTTTATCCGCCTTCTGTTAAAACCTCCTTTCTGTTGCGCCTTTCTCTCCTATTCTGTGACGTCACTCGTTTCTCTTCTGTGTGCATGTCAAGATAATATGTCACGTTTGTTAGACAGATGTTTTTGCCTTTCTCCTTGGAAAACACGTGGCAGCTTTAACAAGATCAAAATCCGGGTATGTAAATCCGAAAAGGTTGGATAGTAAAATCTTTATAAATGGTTATTCACTTTTCTAAATCTTGCATTAAGCGAATTAGAGAGCAGAATGAGTGATGTAAATTTAATCATTTTCAAATTTAAACCACTCATTCTGCTCTATAATTAATTTATACAGTTAGTAATTTTTATTATTATACAAATTGCATAAAATGTGAACTGCATGAGTCAAGTCATATTTTTTTATAAGCTATATTAAAATAAAAAATATAAAACTATATGTGCCTACGTAATGGAACCTACGGCTTTTGGTGTTTCGATAAATTGTCTACCTGTAGTTCATTATCATAAGTAAAGCCCCATTGAAATATCATGTACAAGTAACGTTATATTCTTGTATTTTATATAGAAAGATAACCACTTAGGCAAGGCCCTGACTATACCGCAATCTGTGCCACAACTATATTTTACTAGTGACATTTACCAAATTGTATGCTATCACGCACTATATCAAATGAGTTTTATATTTAATGTCACCCAATCTTTTCATATCGGTATATAAGTAATCACTTTAGCGTTTATGATTTAAGTCGAAGCAATCAATGGTTCTATAGGATAGAGTTTATCATACAAAGTAAAGTAAGGTATAAATATAATATTACAAGCATGAAGAGTACATAAATTAAAATAAAACTAGGTACTTTTTATGTATTTAGGGTTGTATATGGTAAAGTAATTATTAATATTAATATACCGCGATAGAATTCATTAAAATTAGATTTAATTCAACATAATACTAATAAAAATATTATACCTGAAGAGTTTGTTTGTATGTTTTTTTGAATTGGAAAAATCTTTTTGTGGTGGATAGTCCATTTATTTAGGAAGGTTATAGGATTTAGAACATCACGCTACGATCAATAGCAGAGAATAAATGAAGATTAATAAATAAATTTCCACCTGTGCGAAGCCGGAACGGGTCGCTAGTTCAACATATTCGCGTAAGAATAAAACATCATTAAGCATTATTTTATATAACCCACAGTCACCCAATATGATTTTTCAGGTCTTATGTAATATGGGATGAACCTCTAACACCCAATAATACTTTGCAAAATCTGAGAATTGAATCGAAAATCTTACTAACAGCAGCTACACTTGAAACCTCTAGGCCAATGTTACAGTTGAAAAACTTGGTCTTATAATATTCAGTATTCGTAGCAATTTGGTGGAGACGTGACCGACCCTTATTTGAGTATCTTATGGCCCCAACCATGTCACTGACCTTAACTTGGCCTTGTAGGGATTATTAATCAAAGTAGAGGAACGTTCAGTTTTGCACGTACTGGGTCATAAGTCGGACGCGTGTCTCGTCTCTTTTTGTAAGCCCCTGTGGAAATAAAATGTTGTAAGTGCCCAATATTGCCCTCGGCGGATATCTTTGCCCGAACATGAAAAATAATTCACTCCTTTTATTGTAACTAAAACTAGAAAGTAACAACATAATACTTAAGGTAAATTAAAAAAAAACATACGTGGTAGTCTTAGGGGACTACCGATGGAAGTGGAAACAAATATCTATATACATATATGCATAGTATACATATAGCCTATGAGAGCAAGCGGTGATAATGGCGCAAATTTCATGCTTTTTGTTCACCCATAAAGTGCTCAATGCGTCTAAAGAAGTTTTCACTTCAAAAAAACTTGCTATACTAAATAAGACCGAATATATACAATAATATAAAAACGGAAATACAATAGCACTGATGCGTAGATATCAATCTCTCAACAAGCATCAAGTGATCCGGAATAGTCAATATTCGGACAGTTATTCATAAAAGATATAAAATACGAAATGAAAATATTGTACCACAGCAATATAATGGAAGTATCGAGAATCGGTCCCCTGGTCCGTGGCTGCGCTGAACAATCTCGTTATATTATCATGCTACTAGAAGCCGTTTTAATGCACATGTTACTATCTCTTCTAATATATAAAATTCTCGTGTCACAGTTTTCGTTGCCATACTCCTCCGAAACGGCTTGACCGATTTTGATGAAATTTTTTGTGCTTATCCGGTATCTATGAGAATCGGCCAACATCTATTTTTCATCCCCCTAAAAGTTAGGGGTAGTCCACCAACCCCTATAATGTGGCAAAACAACGTTTGCTGGGTCAGCTACTTTTATATAAAGTAGTAGTCTTCCAATTGTATTTAACCATAATTAGCTTATAATATAGATATTTAGCTTGCTATACTCCTTCTTCATTTATAACTTACACAATGCCCAATCTAACACTCCTTCATGCGGGTAATAATGTCTAAAAAGGGGTACAAAGATTTCTCAAGACATATTATTGTTCAGGTAGATGTGATGACTAATAAGTCAAACAGTCTTACATACATACACTCAAGCTTTTTTCCCATAGGGCTATGCAGAAACTACAGAATTCCACGCGCTACGATAGTCTTATAAAACAATAATTAAAATGAGATCAATTACAAAAATCAAGTGGTCCGGTATAGTCGATATTGGAATCGATATTAATTGTGAACATAAAATGTGATATGAAAATATTCCACCACGGCAATATCGCCTAGATCGAAAAACTGGTCCCAAGGGTGCGTTGAACGATCATAATTTACTATGACATCACTCGGAGCATTTTTAATGCACCATTTGCTGTAAAACGCGCAATATGCTATAGCAAATTGTGTCTTACATAAACTGCTTCATCAATTCCGAGGTTAAGTATAGTGCTATTGGGTATTTCTGAGAAATTCTCAGTAACAGTTTAGGTGAGTTGCAACATATTTTTCCATCCAATTCAATTCAATTCAAATTTATTGCATTCCATAATGTTATAAATACAGGTGTTAAGGCTTAGTGCTAGATACAATTATGGACCCTGTCAGCACAGTAAAAGTATAGTAAAATATGGGTATTGTAGGTTTGATCATTAAACGAAACTAAAAACACTACCTCGTTTTACTAGTAATTGGAAGCGCAACTAGTGAATGTAAGGTCCTAGTTTCTTTCCCAATTCGAGCAAGTATTACTAGGTTCTTTACAAGCAAATATTCAAAAACAACTCGATTTCAGTTTGGTTTTGTTCCCAATTAATGACAATAGGCTCGGTCGTTATAATATAGGGCTTAATACATACCAACAAAGTCTAGGTTTGCAACAATGCACCTCTAATCTTTCGGGAAGATATGTTATGATGGTACATTATGTTATTATCGTGCATTAATTGCTATCGTCCTAAACTACTGAAACACTGTTTTCTGCGAGGTGAGTATTTAAAGAAATAGGGCATTGTAAAAGTTTTGCTCACTGTTACTATTTTAGTTCGTAAACTGCTACTAGTTGAACTCGTTATGCGAAGTTTTTTATTTAGAAAGCCCAGTTAGGAACACGTCCAATTCTGAAAATATTTTTGTGAAATAGTATTTTTGACTTCTGAGCTAAATTGTAACCGGAAAAAATTGATTGGAGGGCGCAGATTCAACTGTTTTCTAGGGTACATAGACACACTACTAAACATAACTACTGGAACCGCTATTCTTTAGCTTTTTAGCTGACGGCACTATTTGCAATTTGGCCAAAATGTATCATGATTTGTAAGTTTGTACTTTCTACAAACAAGCTCACCGAGGCCGTACCAAATTTCATATTCTTCGAACGATGCAGTATCTTTGCTGGAAAACGGGTACAATGTTTTCTATAATGTTAGTATTAGTGATCGTCCATTGGTCGATATTCAACCGGAATGTATAAACAGAAAGTTTTAATGGCTCTTAATATTGCCTTTTATTTATTATTAATAAATTGTTTTATGCTTTCTGCACACCTCCTTCATACAAACTCCTTGAACTATTATGCCAATTTCACAATGCTCAGTTCGCGCAATATATCTAAAAAAGGGTACAAAGAATTCTCTATATGTACTAATAAATAGACTTAACTATGTACAAACAGCCTAATAGCAAGATTAAAGAGACATTATTTTAGTACATATTTCTTACAATTTTCTAAATCTTTTTAAGAGGACCTTTCATAATAAAGGAAGGTTGAAAGATTTATATATACCTTGGACATATCGACAACTAGTGGATACAGACTGATTTATTTGTCTACAAGATTTACGAGTATCCATTTATTTTTTATTTCAGATTATTTTCTTTAGATCCTAGTTTTACTTTTACTTTTTCTAGTGATTCCTGAGCATAAAGGGCCTGAAAGGTTGTCCCGAAAGCGCAGATTTCCTTAGCAAGCAATTGACATTACATTTATTTTTTCATTTGTTTAAAGGCTTTATCAAAGATTCATAGTTTCTGTGACATTTGCACTATGGATAATTATGTGACGTATTCTGTAGAATCTGTTAATAAGTGATTATCTTTGATTGATCGGTAATTATTTTTGGTTTAAAAGAGGAAGGCTTTAGGTTCTAGCTATTAAGGATTAGCAATATGGTTATGCAATACATCATTTTTTATATTTATTATTTTTTATTTTCATGTTTAATGTAAAAATATGGGTGAATATACCTGAAATAAACGCATTTTATTCATTTATTATATAAATGCATGTACGTATCCGTGACTTAGTGCCTATTCTAACCTATCCGTTAGACAATAGACAAGCCTCCTTGCTTAGCGCGGAATTAGATGGCGCTGTGTAATAATATCCAGATATTATATTTATTTATTTAACATCCACGAAACACTTCCAGGTAATTTAGTTTTAAAATCCGCAGCTTGTTACATCAACCTCCCAAACTGAATACAAAATGAGTTTAAGCGCCGAATTTTGACATATGACTTTAAGCCTTATGTACATGTGTTCATAGATTAATTAAATGATTATTGACAAAACGTTTTATAAATGAATTTGGAATGTCTCATGGTATTATACACTATTGAATAGGCATGTCCACTATGACCCAATAGCCGTCTAGAGCTGTGACGTTATGGGTATATCGATTGACGCTACCTGACCCTTAGAATCGAACCGCCTTGAACGGTGGTAGACGTATTGTAATTATAATATCGGGTTTTGATGGTATCGATAAATTTATGAAATAACAAATGGCTATTATCTTTCTAAGATTGTTTACTATCTTAACATATCTTTCTGGATCCTTTTTACTACATCTGTTTTCGTTAGAAATTACTGTCTCACCATGCTAATTTCAATAAAAAACTACGCTTAAAAAAACCGACTTCAAAACTAAAAAATTAAAAATAACTTTAAATACAGTTTTAACTTCTTTTTAGTTTTATTAATATCTTATATATAAAATTCTCGTGTCACAATGTTCGTTCCCATACTCCTCCGAAACTGCTTGACCGATTCTCATGAAATTTTGTGAGCAGGGTGTGATAAGGGTTGTCCACCAACCCCTATAATGTGGCAAAACAACGTTTGCTGGGTCAGCTAGTATTATATAAAATCAATCTACATATGTATATTACTTTTTTAACGAAAAAAAGTTAAAGAAACGATATATGAACTTTCTTATACTTCCTCTTTCCGTGGTGTGAATAAAAAATCTAGTTAGGTACACATAATGACTATTAAACTAACCCGAATAAATATTTATATATGCTGAGATTTTTTTTTTGGGTTCTTTGTATCCAGAAGAAAAACTAAGCCTTTAGAGGATCACTTTGTTATCCATGTGAGGACGAGTCCGTCTGATACTACAAACGTAACCCTTTTATGTCAAGAACAGGTAAAGGTTGAAATTTATGTTAAACACTCAAATCTAGAATAGATTTTACGTGTAAAATATTCAAGCTTGTAAGTAAAAAGGTACGGCTAAAAATGTACTCAAACTAAAATCTATAGATGGAGTAGTTTTCCGTAGACTATTTTATTGAAAAAGTTAGTTTTGTTTTAGCAAATAAAATTTCCCAAATAGAATAACAAAGAACCATATATATACACATATGTGACTCACGTAACAGTATAATGTATTAGTTTGAGAAAGGTCGCCCCGAATGTATTGTGGTAATTAACATAATTGACGTAATTATTGGGCTGGTTCGGCCTTGAAAGCTTTACTGTTTTCACGTATTCGATTCTGAATATTAAATTAAGGCTGACAACACTTTATAGCATCGGTATCATCATTGTAAAATTAAACTACCATTTTGTAAGACGGAGATGCCGCTTTATATTTTGAATAGCACCATCCTTTTTTTACAACCTAAATAAAAGTACTTAAAGTACACTGAGGTAAAAAAAGTGTCTGAATATTAGTTTTTTAGATGAATACGAATTATGGCTTGACATTATCAAGCCATCTACTGGCTGTCGTATTACGACGGGTTTGACTTTTGCTCTCTACGGTACGGAAGAATCTCGCTGTGTGAATGGTCATCCACCCATAAACTAAGCACGACTGATGCAGTTCATCCTTAAAGCATGATTGATTAGTGTGGGTAAGTAAAGTATTAATATCCAACTGAAATTAATAATACAGAGACGACTGAATAGTTAGGTAAGCATATTATAATAAATTAGCGTAATATAAATATATTGTAGCCGCCATATTGCAGTTAAAATTACGTCATTATTACACTACTTGTCTGACGTTTAAGCGGTGCCGCGGTGACGTGACGTCAAAATTGTTTCTCGCTTAAATGCTCCGGAACTCAACTTATTACACTGGAGTCGCATATCGGCTAATTGGCATACATTACACCGATATGGGTCCCGCACGTAAGCGTGCAAGCGTTCTAATTGCGTTACTTTCAAAGTTCAAATGCTTTGCATAATTTACTGTCTTGCATGTTTAAACTAATGGTGGGTTTACACTATGTTAGAGGAGAAATGCAGTAAGTTCATAAATCTCTTGGTACATACATACATATATACCATCACGCTTGCCATCCCCAAAGGACGAGGCAGAGGTGTCCTAATGTACACGTTTCGCCGATATGGTTTAGGTCCCGACCTTATTGCTGAAAATACTTTGCTCGACCTAAAAATCGACCCATAGACCTCCTGCTCAGCAGTCACAATTGTGACCTGTAGACCTACAAGACAGTCATAATCTTATCTCGGTTTAAACTTCGTCCTTACAAAAACATATGTGATATAGACACATGCCACCCTGATGCTGACCCGTAAATTGTGAAGTTAAAGGTATGTGAAACTCAAACGGTGAAATAATACGTTGTGTGGAAACCTGCCTGACTATGAAATTGTTGTTGGTGTGTGAAGTCTACCAACTCATACTAGGGAATCTGAAATGAGAGAAGACCCATGCGACCGACCCAGCAGTGGGACAATAACTGGGTGGATGGTCATGGTAATATAGGCTGGTCAGCCAGTATTTGTAGCAAGATTTTGTTTATATCTTCTCCACAGTTTACGTATTCCTGATGGCTTTCGTTGGGCAGTGAGAATAGATCGCCGATCACAACAACTTCAATTCAATGTTTTTTCAAACGCAAGAAATTTGCCCTCAGATGCAATGAAATAGTATAGAATTTATCGTAAAAAATCTTATCAAGCGATTATAAAGAAATAAATCAAGCATGTCTTTAAATTGACCGAATAAATGGTGTCTGATACCTACGTTCAATTTTGTTAGAAAGTTACTCCATATAAATCAACCTTTATTTTATATGCAAGCTCATTTAATAATGAATTATTTTGACACATGCTTTCTGCTTGAATTATAGTCAACTTATGCTCGAACGGTACTTAATTAATTACATTTTAAGTTGGTCGGTAGGACGTTGGTATTACTGATATTTTTAGCATGACTAAAATAAAATAATGGAATTAATTGTAGAATAATTTTAGGTTAATGGGATCGATATTGAGCAGCATTTATGAGGTTTCTCTAAAAATCTTGGGAATTATCAAGATTGTGGGTGTACATTAGTTCAACTGTGCTCCATCCTCTTTTCTGTTTCTTTATATCACTACTTTGAGAATAATATGCAACCATATAAGAAGGTATGTGAGCTTGTAAGTTTGCGACCAAAAACATGTAGCTCTAATGAAAATTTATAAATATTGACGACCAAAAACGACAAGTGACAAACCGAGTATATTATCAATACATTTCTGTCTTTTGCTGGATTAGGCTATAGTCTATTCTGTCCACTATATATATTATGTATGTAAACACACACACACGCAGATTGGGAGATTTTGAACGCCATCAAGAAAATCTCAAGTTCTCGATTTTCAACTGTTCAGTATGTCATAAATTTTCAGATAACCTCGAACAGTCAGTCATTGGCGCATGTCATGTGTTTGAACTATACGGGTCATTCGTTCATTGAGACTCACACAAAACGCGTTACATTAATAACACAACAAAAATACAGCTAATTGCCTTACCTTCCCTTCAACCAAATCCCAAAAGAATTAATTTACCCGGAAAAACATTTTAATGGGCATACGTAATTATAATTAATGATCTTGCAGTACAAAGGACTTTGAATTAGTATAGCTTTATACTAAATAATTAATCAAAGCTTTTAGAGTAAAATTTTGATTATTATTATTCAATAATATTATACCAAATGTTTATCACAGTCCACTGCTGGATTTAGGCTTCTCCCAAACTGCGCCATGACTTTGTCCTCCGCCTTCCTCATCCACTTTATAAATGGATTTGCCCATTGCTGAGCACTGGTCTCCACTCATACTGCCGAGGACTATTGATGGACGGGTGACTAATCTTTAGCTATAGATATCAATATGTGTCTCTATGAGTATATTAAGCAGCAAGGCCCAGTATAACTGACATATAACAATCGTTTGTAGTACTCATAAATCCACTATGTCTGACAACCATATCTGTATTTCCCTGTAATTGGGTGGTAGAGGCCGCATCTGGATAGACTGAAAGTAGACCTCAAGATATTTATGAAAAGGATATAATCATGGCCTTTGAGGCGTTGTGTGCCGCTCACGCCTCAGTTTATTATAGCCACCAAAAACGTTTTCTCTCCAACAGTATACCATGAATTCACTGGAATATACGGAGGTTATAAACCAGCTTTTGGCACTAACACCAACGTGTCACAAATAGTTAATGCTTCTCTTAACAGTCTGATAAATCAAGCGTTTCAAGTAATTATTTAGTGCAAACTTTGGCGCATTCAGCTAAAACTCGGTGCCAACATTTCTGGTCATAAAAAGGGGACTATCTTAGGGACATTTTTTTTTTTTTTTTTTTTTAAGGGACTTGCCCACCACCCAAATCCCTACTACTGCAACTCCTGTAAACCAGGATCAACAATAGTAACTATCCAGAAAATCGTCGAGACAATGAAGTCCGACGTGTCCCAGGGGAATGATTTTAACTGTCTTGGAACCCGCAGCGAAATTAATCATGAAGTTATATAGGAGGAGTAAGAAAAATATCAGTTTTTTCACTTCCCTCCTTATCAAGCGAGAGACAGAATAGAATTTACATGTCATTGATATGAGAACAGATGTTTACAACTGAGTTAAGCCCAGTTGCCAGGCACCACGGATGATAAATTAATAAGTTATGGGTCCTAATAATGTGAGCTATTATATCTGATTCCAATAATAGGTATGGCAAAAACGCTTAAACGCACGGAAATTCATCCTAGTCGCAACAAGGTCCGAGTAATAAATCACCCCAGATATAATTTGCAAACTATCGAGCATAATATTGCGTTCACTTTGCCATAGACTACACTCCCACAGGATATGATGTGCAGATTGCTCGTATTCACAGTTCGTTGAACAAGGGCACAATGGTGAGGAGACAAGCTTAAATGAAAACAATTTACTTTTAAAGTTGCCGTGTCCTGTAAGGAATTGGGCAACACAGTGGTCCACCTCCAACCAAGTCCTCTCCAGCCGCTCACGAACGGATGGAAAGAATTGGTGGAGATGGCGGCCCTTAGTAGAAGAATCCCACCTTATCTGCCATTCGTCTAAGAGTTCCTCCCAAACGTCGGCCTGGGGTTTAAACAATCTAATAATCTTAGCCCGGTCACGTTCTAAAAGGAATTCATTTTTCAAGTACACTCTTGAAGCGAAATACATTGCAGCACGTCGTTGTGCCTCGAGATCGACTGGCAGCACTCCCGCGAGTACTGGTAGTGCTTCCGTACTAACAGTCCTATATGCTTTACATAAAAATATCAATGCTAGACGCTGACTTTGAAGTAACTTACGTCGTACCGCACCTATGGTGGCCCTATCGGCCCAAACAGGTGCTCCGTAGCACATACAGCCTAGGTAAGTAGCCCCATAGATGGTTTTTAATGTATGAAAAGATAAACCCCATGTAGCCGTAGATATTCTAGTCAAAGCATAAAAGTTACGTTTAGCTTTTTCACCCACAGTTTTAATGTGTTCAATAAATGAAAAATTTTTTTCAAGTACGAGACCGAGGTAACACACTGACTCCTTTCTTTTTACGGTGACGTTATCGAATTTGATGCTAGGCGAGGATTTAAGACTACCTTTCAAGATTAGTTGAAAGGTTTTTTGCGGCGCGAATGTTAAGCGGTTCCGTTCGCCCCACGCGGATATTAAATGTAAACACGAGTGGGCTAAGTTTTCGAGACCAGACCGCGTATTTGACTGAATGAGCAGAAGGCCATCGTCCGCGTAACCAGTCAATGAACAGCCGTGCGGGAGCGGTATCGCGAGAAAATCATCAAATCCCAGATTCCAAAGGTACGGCCCGATTACAGAACCTTGAGGACATCCCATAGTCAGTGCCTTCGACACAGAATGGTGCCCAAGTGTCAGTTTAACGGTTCCGTGTAAGAAGTACGAGTATATAAGAGTGTAGATATTTCTAAAGCAACCACGACTTTTTAATTTAAGCAGTAACATCGGCCACCAAGCGTTGTCGAAAGCACCAGAGATGTCAAGGAAAATGCCGACGACGTATTTACAATTCGAATTATTTACTATCGTTCTAACAGAGAGTGCGGCGTCAGTTGTTGATTTGCCTATGGTAAACCCGAATTGGTTATTATGAAATTTAGGCCCGTCCGGTAACAAACGTGGAACAATTAAACGTTCGAGGAGTTTCCCCAATGAAGGCAGTAATGTTATGGGGCGGTAAGACTTAGGGTCGTCCGGGGGCTTGTCGCCACTTTTTGGTATTATTCGAATAAAGCCGCGACGCCATACACGCGGGAAAACGCCCTCAGAAATACACCGACAGTAAACAGTTAGTATACAGTCACCGGCTGTTTTACAGGCTTCCTTAATCATCCGATTAGATATTTTATCATCCCCTGATGACTTATTTACCGGCAGTTTTTTAACGACGTTTGAGAATTCGTCAATAGAGGGGAGGTTTGACATAGGTGACATTGGTGGTTCAGCTGCCCAGGCTCTGATCTGACGGTGGTAATCGTTGTCATCAGAAGATGAGTCGTCCGGAATAAGAGTGTTAAGTAGGCATTCCGTTGTCTCTTCTATACCAGCGGTATGTGTGTTGTTAACTTTAATGTTTTGAATATAAGCTAGGTCTATCGACCTGTTTGCTTTGAACTCGTGGTATAGGGGCGACCACGGGCCTTCACTTTCGAGTTTTTGGACAACTTTGTGCAGTAAATTATTCTTAGATTTTTCCACAGATGCTTTGTACCGGGATCTGGCAACTCTAAACGTATTTAGGGCAAGGGTGAGTGAGTCACCCCTAACTTGATGTTTTTTTAGTTTATTTAATTTTCTACGCGCTCTTCGAAAAAATTTACGTTGTTCTACTAAATAGGCACTCCACCAATCACATCTACGGATATTGGTCATAGAACCTCGACCAATGGCAATATCAGCACAGTAAGTGAAGGTGTCTGACATGATTTCAGCACACTCTTCAGCTGACAATCCGTCCCGAGTGAAGTCCTTGGCTTGTGACGCGAACAATGAACTAAAAAATTGCCAATCTGCGCCCTTAGACTTATATCTAAAATTTTGAGCTTGATATTGATTAGAACCTTGCGTTAACATAGGGATAAACTCGTACACGATTAAGCGATGATCACTACATGACGCGTCTGGGAGGACACGCCACCTATCCAAGCGGACGTCGGCACTAGAAAGTGTGACGTCAATACAAGATTCGCCCATGAGGCTGCAATAAGTAGGTGGTGCATCGGGAGTATTGTGAACTGATAGGTTCATCTCAGCGATGAAATCCTCAACGGCGTGGCGCCGTTCAGAGTCCGTGGACCGAACCTTGCCATACCAGAGTGGCGATGACGCGTTAACGTCAGCGCCAATGATTATTTTGCAGCCCGCAAGTGACCGCAAGACATTACGGAGATTGTGAATATGAGGACCAACAGGGTCAGAATATTGAAAATAATAGCTCACAACATAAACTTTAAACGATGCCGATGAAATCTCCGCTACGGCACAGTGTGGGGTCATGAGATTACGCAAAGATGTTACAGTTATGTTTGAAGAACGCGATACAAAAATTCCAGCTCGTGCTTTGCCATTAAGTTGTACTACCTTGTTACGTAAACTCGCGTTTTGATACTGTTCTTGGATTAGTACAATGTCCAAATTATATTCCGTAATTAATGTATCTAGCTCAGACGTCGCCACCCTGTCGTTATGTAAATTTAATTGTCCAATAGAAAAACCAGCCATCCTAGTTAGTAGTTAGTATTAAGCACTAGTTGCTCTAATTTCAATTTATACGTGCCACAATCTTGTGACCCGCAACGATGGTTGGACGCTTTCTTAAAACGTTTGCACGCGACGCAAGTCGGGGTAAAGTTTAACTCGTCTTTATGCGGACAGTCTTTGGTCTCGTGGGTCTCGGCACAATTTGCACAGGTGGGAGATTTAGCAGCGCAGTGTTTTCTGACATGTCCGAATTGTTGGCAGTGTAAACAACGGACCACATCGATGTCGTCTACGAAGCGGCAAGTAGCCCAATCAATAAATAATTTTTCCTTACTGTCAATTAAATGTTTACGCACCACGGATTCAATTTCTATGCCTATCCATTTTCTACCGTTATCTAACGTACGTTTACGTATTATTTTAGTTGATTTTATAAAATCCTCCTCTTTTATTGACAGCTCGCCTTTGATATTTTGGCGGAATAGCGCGGTCAAGAAAGCACCATCCTCCAAAGACGATGGGACGTCCCTCACCAAAATGCGGGGTCTGCGGCCTTTTGGCTGTTCGAGGCGTAAGCCGGCAGATTTAATCGCGTCTACTGACTGTAATTTCTTTATTTGGTTCTCGTTAGAAACGCGTAGTACGACGCCAGACTTAGCGGTTTTCTTAACGCCTACAATTTGAAAACCATCATCCGTAGGTTTTATGGCTTTCATTAACGCCTGTTTTGTAGCCGACGACGACGCGTAATCAGCTGAGCGCTCCGTGGTGGGATATGCGACTACGCACGGCAGCGGCGCGCGCGACTGTATTGCTGGGGTAACTTTAGTAGTTCGTAATTTTAACGAATCCGCGTATGACACATTATTATTAGAATTAACGGTGACATTGGATTTTGCTTTCTCTAATTCCCGCTCTGTGTGGAGTAATTTAGTTTCAGTACAGGATGATTTAATGGCTAGTAAAGAAACAATAGCTGTAATACGCTGAGTCATATCCATAATGGCAGATTTATTCGCGATGTTAATACGTGATCCTTGATCGTTGACAAGGAAAACTTAGGGACATGCTTGTCGTTCCATGGCAGCATATGCTGTGCCAAATGCCTTACACCATGGTAGAAACCATGCCAAGTCAATGCATTCCGGCTACTTAATTGTCCAACATCAATTTCATACCCATATTTTTCATAAGAATTTTAGTAACGTCCACAGAGTGAAATTCTCCAGGTTTTAACATTTTCGATTTTATATTTAGGTTGATAAAGTTCATTTTAAAATGTTTGTGGTTCGAAAGTTCGCGTGAAAACGCGTGACTATAGTACATATTGATTTTTAATTACATTTCATGGGGCACTTTATCGAGCAACGAAAAAATAACAGACTTTTTTGAAGTTTATAACGAACTTACATCGTACTCTAGGATGATATGATTTGCCTTTTTGCATCATAAATTTAACGGTGTGTCTCTTGTCTGATCATATCAACATATTTAGATTGTTTTGTTTGTATTTAACTTAATAGAGTTACCATAATAATACATAAATAAATAAATATGTATGGATATTATGACACAGCGCCATCTATTTCCAAACTCAGCAACGAGGCTTGAGTTACGGATACTAAATGGTTGATACACTATATGGATTTATTATTTGTTGTAAATACATACATAGTATACACAGAAACATCCATCCCCGACTCAAGTTCAAAAAACGTACTCATCACCAGTCCTGAATTAGCTAAAAAAACCTCATCCCACTTTTAAAGTTGTCTTGTGTTATGTTTTGGTAATATAAGTGGGTGAGCTTTTTTTTAGCTTCACCGCCCTCGATTTTATGAAGATTGCTTAGGGCATCCAGTACCTTAATCCGGCACTGCCCAACACACAAACATTTACTCTACCGGGATTCGAAACCTGAGACCCTTACTGCAGAAGGGAAGCCTTTAATACCGCTACGCTATTAATCAAGTCTTCGTACTCGTCAAAGCCTTTGTGAAACAAACAACTGTTATTATATAAAGTAATTCATTTTGCAGTTAGTTCCCAGACATCTGTAGTAGTAAGCAAAGCTTGGCTGCACAAACAGTCGTTTAATCTCGGCTAGAATTATTAGGTAACTTGCACTGCAATATTTTGTGTGCTAACCGCAGTTTAAGACAACGTAGCCCAAGTTATATACCAACACGGTACTGGATTACTGTTGTACTCTCACAGTTTACCATCTAAACTAAACTGCAGCTAACAAACTAAGCTTATTTGTTTTTAGAAAAACATAATAATAATACTTTGCGTGAAAGGAAAATCTCGGTGTTTATCGGTACCGGTTCTCAATATTCTCGATAAAACATTATAAAATTAAGGAATATGAATTAAGTAGGCAAGTCTAAGTTTCTATATTTCGATAACTAACAATATACTTGAGGGTCATCACTGGCCTGTTACTAAAGGTGGTTGTTTTAATGGAAATCATTTTAAAATAATACATTAAAAATTAAGTTGTTACTATCAATATAGCGCGCTAAAATCCGCGTGAGAAATAGTTTCGTAGATGTACTTAATTGATCCATTATACTACGTGTACGTGTTTAGGCATATATGTATGTACATTGACTAGCATTCATATTAAATGTTGTATTACATTACCAGTGAAATAGAAAAATTTGCTTGAATGAAATACATAATAATGAATTTGAATTGACAAAAGCTACTGAGTACAATGTAAACAGTTACATATTTAATGTGTACCTACAAATATCAGTTTTTATATCGCATTGTGGACACCCGTATCGTTACAAATCCATAAAAATCAGGCAATTATGGTGTTATAACAGTATCACGATAAGCTTTTATATGACTGTGATTACTATGACAGTATAATTGTTTGACACGGAAATTGAAGTAATACTTTTCGTTATTTTCCAACTATATTTTACACGTAGGTCAATTTTATAAAAAGAAGATTTAGTAACTAGTAAGAAGGATTGAGAAAGGGGACTGTAAACTCAGAAGTCACAATTTCAATCTGCCTGTTATATTACATGTATCTATCACATGCTCAAACAGTGAAGGAAATCATCGTTAGAAAACCTACATGCCTGAGAGATTTCTCTAAGGGGTGTGAAGTCTACTACGTGGTGGACTATGTTTATTTTAATGCTTCGTAATTGAGAGAAGACACATGCCCAGCAGTGGAACAGTACCTAAATGAGTTGATGGTTATGATCGAGAAAGGCATGGTACGTATCAAATACAAATCTCTGATGTTCGTATAGAAGGCCAGGTTCAGAGCATTCGCGCCAATTCGCCAATTTGCGGCCAAGGAGCATGTAAAGCCAAAGGACTGAATCAGGTAAAAAATATGTATAATATCTCTTCATCCCAATGGGAAGCAGGCATGATAGTTTTTTATAACACTAGGGTGGCAAACAAACAAACATTTAAGGTTTCTTAAAACAGTTATTATACCTACTGATTGTAAACATTTACAACATTTTCGATGCTGTCAGAATAATTACTCCCCTAACGAGCTCTGGCAACCTTACTCGCAGAGTAAGTACTTAAGCAATATGAAACGTTTATACGTTTAAGCTCAGTAGACGGTTTTTACCAATAATTCTATTGAAAAAAAAACCGATTTTAAATGTCAGAACTGGACCAACGGAGGAGCACACGGAATGCACTATTTTTCATACAAAATAAGAATCATCATATGAGGAAACAAACCTAAAACAAAAAAAACAGTCGAATTGGTGACCTCCTCCTTTTTGAAGTCGGTTAAAAAACCTAGATATTATCCACCCTAACGATAAGTAATAGAACTCAGAATTCATTATTCACGTTTGCTTAAGCCCTATAACCCTCAACCCTGTCACAAACGAGACATATGAACAAACAAAGGGTCTATATAATAGTGCCTAACGGCAATGTACTAGATTAATGGTACATTACTTACATTGTGACGTCACTGAAGGATAGGCGGCCATATTTTATTTAAGCACTATGTAATGGCAATACGTTGAACGATGGTGATCGATAAAAAATACAAAGAATGTCGATGGTATGTTAGTAAATAAGAATTGAGTGAATTGTTATGAAAAATACGTAATTGACACGTTTATGATAAATTCCATACATATTATATAAAAAATATAATAATATTTATAAGAACAATATTAAAAAGTGTGACGTACAATTTTAAAATGTTACTACCAACCGTCTCGAATTACTACTAAATGCGCACTGAATTGATCATATCGATGACAACCCGATTCTAATTTCAAAAAATATTTTTCACCGTTTTTTTTTTAAAGGCTTTTTTATGTTGAAGTAGTCCATTATGTGTTCATTTGTTTGGTTTTTACATACTATCACGCCCCGTAATAATCTCGAAGGGTTAGGTAGAGGTCTACTAATGTACGCCCACATTTCACCAGTTTGCTTTTTAGATACCATGTAATAGGGGCAAGACTTATTGCCACCTGAGCACGAATCCAAAGTCATAGAAAACCCGACCTGGGAATTGAATCCAAGACCTCTTGCTTAGCAGTCGCACGTACGACCACTAGAGCAACGAGTCTTGTACTAAGCCCGAGTGTCATCACGTTCAGTAGTAACACTTGGGGCCAGTACTTACTAATGATGCCGATTTTCCCGGTAGGGGCAAATGTTTGTACGAGCCATCATTTGTAAGTGTTGCTATGTATAATATGTAAGTATGTAAAAAAATCTTCAGCAGCATCATCATCCGAAGCAGGCGGCCAGAAGAATACCCTTGGGCTGGGCGGCATTCGGGAGGCTACGTGATATCTTTGAATCGTCGATCCCACAATCCTTAAAGACCAGGGTCTATAACCAGTGCGTCCTACCCGTATTGACTTACGGAGCCGAAACGTGGACATTTTTTTCGGACCAAAGGACCAGTCCTTTGGTCCGAAAAAAATTATTAAATTATTAAACATTTGTGTCCCGAGTCATGGATGTATCTATGTATAATATGTATGTATTTACGCTGTGTAATAATGTCCGGAAATATTTATTTTTATTTTATTTTATTTTAATTAAATATAATAAAAGCCGTTGTTATATTTAATTTAAAACTTTTAGTACCCACATGTTCATTATAATCTCAGTTCAACTGACCCCCGTTCGTTACGGTTCAATTAACAGCGTTAATAAAGTAATATACACATGAGCGAACAAATTGGTTGGTAACGTTATTTGTTAGAAACTTTTATCATCCGCTTCAGTCTCTAGAGAGGGTACACTTTATACTTCAGTGCATTTATATTTAAATAGCAGTTTTATGACGATGTGGATAGGGTATTTTATTGACTGTTCAGTCAAGTTCTCCGTTTTTAAGTAATGAACTCTTTATTGTGCATATCAAAACTTTTTTTTATATATCCGGACACTATAACACAGCGCCATCTAGTTCCGAGCTAAGCAACGACGCTTGTGTTATGGATACTAGATGGTGGATACACTACATAGTTATTTTTTGTAAAATTCCTCTACCGGGATTCGAATCCAGGACTCTTTCCATAAGGCAGCGTTTAATACCAGTGCGCTAATTGGGTGGTCAAATTTAGTTATAAAATAAGTGTGATGATGGCAGGCGCTATCACTACGAGTGATCTCTTCTACGTCACTATTTGGCCCGACGGGAAATTAAAGAGATGGAATAGGTGTGTTAAAAAAACATAGTCTACCGAAGTCAATCTAGGGAAAGAAAGCAAGATAAATATTTAGTTTAGACTCCGAAGTGGCTATTCTGCCAGGAGGGTGTGCCAACATCACAAAAAAATCAATTAAAATATATAATAATATATTTTTTTTAATAAGATGTCTGGTCAAAACCCGCACGAGGCCCAAAAGGCTCCAATCTCAGCGTAGTGCCGGTACACAAAGTACTGCAGTGCTGATTTTCTGATGGGGCCATGGATGGGTAACCATTTTGAACACATCATGACTTCTACATGCCTCACAGAGCACGTTAAGAAAGATGTCTGTCTTGTTTGTCATACCAAGCATTAGTTTTAATCCCGTAATGTAACAACCCGTTGATACATACAATATCGGTATTTATAGCAGTTACTTTATATACAATACTTGATATTAAACCACATTTAAGTAAGATCCAATAATATTTGCGAAGTTTCTAGTACGATAACTTCATGAAAAGTGTACAGTCGCGCTCATAAGTGCAGTAGCACCTCTAAGATTGTATTCGCTTGCACGGTAACTGCGTGTACACATACATGTGTGAGTGATTGCTACCTATACAAACAATTACATTTACGTCAAATAGTTTAACTACGAGAAGGTGATAGTGTGTGAGGTCAATACGAGACAAAGATACCAATATACTTGTTTTCTTCATGTTAGTGTTAGCAGCGAGCGAATTAATTATTCCATTTTATTTCAAATCTACCTTCATACTTTTTACATTTTATGTTGATCTTTGCTAAAGTTTAACAAATAATATTCTACTTAAGAATCATATTTTATTTATAAATGAAATACAAAAAGTGATTAGCAGGATTGAAGATTCGAACCGTTTACCTTAGTATGAATTATAAACCTCTTGCTAGAACCACTCGGCCACCGGTCGCTTACGTAGTTATAACGAAATTATCGATAATATTCCTACGGAAGAACAATTTATAAGTATGCGTGTGAATTGTCTTAAAAGAAAAAGGTCACAAGTAGTGCTAGTGTTGACGCTATAGTTGCGTAGGATTGCTAATGCACTTATGAGCGCGACTGTACATAAGCTTCTATCTCTACAAGTTACAAAGTGATATATTGAACCGACACAAGTCATAAATTGGACTGTCGGATAACGATGACGGACATTCGTAGCGCATACACAACACAAATACGGATGCTAACCATCGATTGATCACCAGCTATATAAGAGACGTCAGTTAGCTGGACGCTTTACGTTATAAAATATCGTATTTTCAGCTAAAAGTATGGAATTTATAAAGCGATGAAAAGGTTATTGAAATTAAATAACTACTGGATTTCAGTACAGGCGATTGATGGATCATACTATCTGCTTGGAAACAATTATAGATTCGGTCAAACCAAGATGAGCTCCTCAATGCCTAAAAACTCGCGTTTTCAACCAATGTGTCCTGCCTACCATGACTTATGGTGCTGAGACATGGACGCTAACACATGAGGCTGTGTATAAAATCAGAGTTGCACATAGAGCCATGGAGCGAGCCATGCTCGGCATCAAACTACAAGATCGGGTTCCCAATAAGGAAATCAGACGAAGGACAAAGGTCCGAGACGTCGGTAAATTCATTATGGGGCTCAAATGGAGTTGGGCGAGACACATGGCGAGGAGAAGAGACGACAGGTGGAGCAAAACGCTCACTGAGTGGTGGCCAAGAGGCCATAAACGTAGTGTTGGACATCCGGCGGCAAGATGGGTCGACGACATCGCTCAGTTTGCGGGTCGAATCTGGATGAGATTGGCACAGGACCGAAGCGAATGGCATGCATAGAAAGAGGCCTATACCCAGCAGTGGGATCAGAAAGGCTGTGGATGATGATGAGCTCGTCCTGTGTAAATCGGGACATCAGTTGAGATACATACAACCAACATCTGCGTCTACCTGTGAAGGATTCCATACATAGGGATTAAATAATATAAATCAAAATACTTAGTTATATTTCTGTCAAATATTCGTGTAGGTAAGTGTACGAAATCAATAATCGAATGTATTTTACGACTTTCTTGTGGCAGAAGCGTTTCCGAACACAAATACGCTAATCGTACCGTTAAACTTCATTCACTTAACAATAACCCCGAGGCACGAAGGGGTCTTAATATATTATATTTTGACAGTAACACATCCCCAAAAATGCCCCCAACCTTACGGATCAATTTAATGGTATGATTATTACTTCAACGTAAGCTCTTATAAAACTTATCAATTTTAAAGGACCAGAGTTGACGACCTATGTGATCTAGTGGTTCGAGTACCGGACTGCTGATCACGAGGTCGTGGGTTCGATTCCCACGGCACACTAATCTTTATGTGATGAATATAAGTGTTTGTGTTCGTCTGGGTGTGTCCTATGTATTATAAGTATGTATTTACAAAAAAAAAAGTATATAAGAATTATATCCATTGTCTAGTACCCATAGTACAAGCTCTGCTTAGTTTGGGACTAGATGATGCTGTGTAAAATGTCCCTAAATATTATATTATTATTATTAGAGTAAAGAATAAGTACAAACAACTATGTCATTGAAAACGATTAACTTATTAACAAGGTATCGTCACCTGAATGAACAGGATCATTATTGATCAGGATCAAATTATAAGAAAATGAAAAACCTTCGACCCTTCAAAATTTATCGAGCGAACATTATCGTCATCTTTTATGAGCTCATTAGCGTTAAAATGCTTGTCGTAATTGATGCGAGTTAGAGCAAATGTGCTGACGCGATGCTGAGATTTATGGACCCTTTAGGAAGGTAATATAATTATACAACGTGAAAATAAGATTTTGCAAAACATTTTTTAGTTCAATAAAAGGGTACTACATATTCGATAAAAACAGTGCGGTAGAGTAAGTATTTGGTAAAAATTGACTAAACTATTATAAAATTTTAAAGAGCGGAAATATTGTCAAAGCAACATTAAGATTAGTTTAATAGGTAGTTATAGCAATTAAAAACAAATTTGGACAGCACGGCGATATCCATCGTGTGTACGTAAATAACAGTATAATGGCAATCACTATATAGTAGAATATTTTTTTAAATAAACCGTTACTATCTTACTGTCACATGCATATTAGGATGGGTCAATTTTTTTCTTGTTTTTAATCAGCCAAAGTTTCATTTAATCATTTTAGTTGCCTCCGGATTGTAACAGAAGTTTTTGAAAAAGTAGATTTTCGATGTCTTGTCAATACTTCGATCAGTTATTGAAATCTTATTTTATACTTAATAATTTTCAGTAAGACCAAATCCCGTTATTTTTTCAATCATATTAAATCACTTACTTCACTAGTACATTATTGGAATACGATTAGAATTTCTATACTAACAAATTATTTTTTTAAATACATTAACATATGTTTATTTCCGATTGAATTCACTAACTACTAAAATAGAGTACCGCAATAATAAATAAATCAATACGCAAGCCATAAATAAGGTGAGGTTTTAAATAAAACTTTTTGCGCACTAGTATATTTATGACGTGATAACCGCAAAATGAACATGGGCCATAAAGCTTACTGAAAGCTCGGTGCTTAAACTTGCAAATCTACATATACCGTTCAATACGCCTAAAATATTTAGGTAGCCTGTTCTGTGTTCTTGGTGGTACCAATTTTAAGGACTGTACGTGTCTAAACATCCTGTATTTTATTTCGGCAACCCGATTAGCGCTGCGGTTTTAAAGGCTGCCTGCTGTGGTAAGAATCCAGAATTGAATCCCGTTGGGACAAATGTTTTTTGTGATGGACATGGACATTTGTATCTAAGCTATGGAGATTTCTATCCATAATATATATATGTTTTTACAATTAAAACTAAACTATTTAGAGTATCAACTATCAATAATAGATGGTTGATACTCCAAATAGTTTCGTTTTAGTTATAATAGTTTTGTAACACAAGTAAGATCTAGATGACACTGTATTTATTAGGTCTTATTATATTATAATCAGTATAGTACTATATTGATTGTCCGTATGGCAAGTTGTTGTGTATTAATTATACAAAATCAGTTCAAGTAATTCTCAAATATAGTGCTGCCTATGTAGATTATGCTAATTCAAATTAAGGAGCGTTTGAGAATTTGACTATTCGTTATTATGATAAAATCATTGTAAATTGCTTTCGTGTAAATATAGTACAAACATATGAACACAGAACAAAATAAATCGGCATAAAAAACAGTTTTAAAAATAAATCTATTTTGAAATTAGAATCGGCGTGTCAGCGATATGATCACTTCAATGCGCATCGAGCAGTCATTCGAGAGTGTTAGCCGTAATATTTTTAAATTGTACGTCTCACTATTAATATTGTTCTGATTAATATTAATATTCCATTACACACAATATTAATATTGGATTTTAAATAAAAAAAAAATGACATTATTATTCAATTAGACCAATTTTACAGGTTATATTTGTAATATTGGTATTTTTAATTGTCAAAACTACTTAGTTGCTATGGCCCAAGAGGTGGGTTTTATGGTGAAGAGCTGGCAAGAAACTCCATAGATTCCTATATTTATTATTTAAGTACGTTTCTGTTTTATGTAACATACCATCACGCCTGTCGTCACCGAGGGGTTAGGAAGAGGTGTCTTAATTTGCAGTCACATTTTGCCATAATGTTTTAGGTCCCATGTCATAGAGGGCGACCCTATCGCCATCAAACGGGCACAAATCCAAACTTCTAGCTAGCAAAAAGTTTTTATTGGGTTTAGTAGGGGATGAGAAACGAAACTTCGCGGAGAAACCTGCATTCTTGAGAGATTTTCTCGATGGCGTGTTTAGTCTACCAATCCTGGTGAACAAATTCTAATCTTTCTCAAATAAAAAGAGACCTGTGCCCAACAGTGGGTTATTAAACTGACTACAATAGACTTACCAATATGTCTTCTCGCTCTTATTTTGTTTGGGCCACGTCGCCCTCTTTTTGCCCGGAGAGCCTCTTTACGTCTCAGCCAATGGCCGCCAGCCGCTGAAAGTAAAATATTTTCTATTAGCTACAGTATTGTAAGAAAAAGAATATTAAAACCTAATTAGTGTATCTCCGATTCCTGAATAGGCCGTCTGTATATTCCTTATTTTGTAAATAAGGAAAGATTACTTGAAAAGCCATTTATTATTCGAATTGAGAAAAAATATTAAAGTAATAATATTCATATTTCAAGACGAAACGAACATTAAAGAAATATGTCAGTCTCATAGTGATATTACGAACATAAATAATTGTAAAACAAAACCAACAATGTTGTAATTTTGTATTTAATTTAAAAAGAGTATCTATGGAGTTTCTTGACGGTTCTTCTCCATAAGACCTACTTTTTGGAAGCGTTCAACTAAATTCAATTAGTTCAACAATTCAAAAGCACCTATATTGGTCTAATTGAAATAAATGATTTGATTTGATTTGATTAAGTACAAATTAAATAAAGTTTGATAATTTGACTGGCCTTTTTTTATACCACGAAGGGATTAAACAAGTTAGTGGATAACCTAGTGATCAGATTTGTACACAGGTTTGATTCCCGCATTGAGTTAATATTTGTACGAGCAGTCGTTCCATGTTCGGGCGTTTAAAATGTCATATGAGGATCCGAAACGTCGAGTTAAAATAATATCAATATACCGCGATAAAATCCGTAAAAAGTAGTTTTATTTCAATGTCTAATATTCGCGTAAGTGTAAGAAATCAAATTTATGTCCTGTTTTATTTAAGTGTGCAATAAAGTTTTAAAGAACAATAATATAAAAACTATAGCACGTTGCCGCAACATAAATATATAGGCACAGAAGGGTGATTTTGCCCAACTTGGTGTATTCCCCCTCTCAATTTGAGGAGCCCATGCCATGTTTTGGAACAGTAAATGAAATGAGTTTCATTATCCCACTGCTGGGCACAGGTTTCCTCTCATATATTAATTTACAGTGTACTTATTTGTTCAAGGATTTCGATCGACGCAACGACTGACATCGTAGTACCTACGCGTTATATACTCATCGTGTGTGTATGCGTTCTATATAGAGCTGATCTTCTGTACATTTATTTACGTCATAGTATTGCCACCAAAATAAAACAAGGCACCGTAAAACCGCCAAACGAACGTCACAGCGCGTTGTGAAACCAACGGTACAATGCCACAATACGTTGGTCACTTTGAACGTGAAAACCGCAGATTAATAAGCCGCCTTTATATTTTGCATTAATAATATTAAAAAAAACTAAATGATATATTTACAAAGTACTTCATTACAGAATATTTTTATTAGAAAGAGAGACAAGATAATTATGTATTAGCCTGAGATATAATAAACTTGAAGCTGTTATTAGGCTTAACATTATATCAAGATGGTCTGCCATACAATCGAAACTTACACACACGCACGCACATATTAATTGCTTACTTTTCTTCTGGTAGGTAGGTTTTCGAGAGGTAGGGTATAGCGAGATTCCTCGGCCAAATTGACTAAACTGCCTGACTGAGGAAGTACTTCCGTCTTACAGAAGACCTCAGTAGAAATATACCATACACGGTATGTTTACAATAGGGTTTGTAGTGTGTGATATTATGTTCATAATTTATTAGAAACTCTGGCAATAAAGCAACGCTGAACAGTGAGCCATCTTCAAATCATCATTAGCGCGGCCTCACAGATACGATCATATAGGCCAGTCACGCAACAATTGAACAGTATGAACGTGACTTCCATGCTTTCTGGGTATTTCAGGATAAGTCTTTACATATCATACAACCACACCTTTATCACATACAGTGCACCGGTGTGTAAGTATTTTGACTATAATAGGGGACGATCCTATTAGCGAAAGACGAACACAAATCGAGAATTTCATAGAGCTTGGCTGGATGTGAAGATTTAATTTAACTTTTAATTCTCCCTTCTTACGAATTTGAACCTATTAAACACATCCAGCGGTGGGGTCAGAAAGGCTGTGGATGATGATGATGAAACACATAAATAAATTAAAACAAAATATAACTGCCTCGTTGATCGAGTGGTCGTACAAAGCGACTGCCGAGCAAGGGTTCGATTCTTAGGACGAGCAAAGTGTTATTGGGTTTTTCTATGAAATTCTCAGTAGCAGCTCGGAGTTTGGATTCGTGTCTGGTTAATGGTAATAGGCTCGTCCCCTATTACATGGGACATATAAGATACCGGCGAAACGTGGGTGTACATAAGTACACCTCTGCATAACCCTTCAGGGACTACTTCAGGTAAAATATAATATTATACAAAATCACGACAATATATTATTAAAACCAAATAACTAGGTAGACCTAACTATTAAGTACCTAAAGGCAATGAGTAAAGCGTTGACTCATTAGCATTGTTCGTGAGACAAGAAGAGATACTTTTTTTAAGAGAAACTTCAAAATGTAGGACTAACACTTAAACCTTCTTTGCAAGTCAAGAGTGAATAGACTGACAAGTAGGCTGAAGGCTCTACTGACCTCTTCGTTACTTAATATCAGGAGAGATTACCAAATAAACTTATAAAAAGGTTTAAATCAGTTTACGCCAAAATACACCCCCTCGGATGCAGTGAACAATCAACAAATTAAATCCTGGAAATACAGAACAGCTGGTGTCACTACACCGATAAGCTACTAATCTACCAAACATTATTGGAATTGAACCTACTATCATCTAAGTGCCTAATGACAGTACATCAATCGACATGAATTATGTTTGTATATATTACATTACCAATTCTAGATCTTAGAATATTGAACATTAAGTTGAAATTACATCGCGTCCAGTTTCATAACTGTATTTATTTTGGTGATTGGTACGGTGGATCATAAAGTTTATGGGTTGTTAACTTATTTATGAATGATAACGGTAATTAGGTACCTACGAAATATGTATATTGAAAAAAAAAAACTACTTTCCGTATTATTTGGTCCCAAAAATTCTAATGCTTTACAATTTGACTCATGGCCAATGTACCGCGATGAAAGCTAAAAGAAGAAATTTTATAACGATTTCTGATAGGTATGCAAATAATTTACGTGATATGCTAGATATGCTTAACGGAATCAACTGGAAAAGGCTCCTCCTTTATAACAGGAGTCCTAAAATTGTCAGTATGCATACTGGCAAAGAGTTATGCAGAGTACTGACTCTGCATAATTCTTTGTTGATACCGGCGTGAATGTACAAGTAGGTATGTTATGTTTTGAAACAAAAGCAAATGGACTGTATTGTTATATGCTCATTCAGATACTGGACAGTCAATGGTTTCAATTTAAACGTTGCATTTCTGCGATAGCGTTCTAAATAGAAATACCTTCGTACAAGACTCATGTATTAACAGGTTATTTGAGACTAACATTTTGCCATTACTTCCTGTCTTCCTCTGAACTGTTATTATGAATTTAGGACTATTGATCCGATACAACTACCCTAACCTGCGAGTCGAACCCAAATTCTTATGCTCCGAAACTATGCTTTAAGCATTTGACCAAGACGCAAAATATAAGTATGGAATTCAACAAAAACGGAGACAAAATTGTCGGCGAACAAATTCGTTCCCGAGCCGACCCGTGGTAATAAGACTCATACATTCTTCTAAATGCCCGCCGTTATTAGCTGAATACCGACACACTCGTATATTTCCATTTAGGACGCCACCAAGAGTGTACGGTATGCCTTAATGAAATTCACTGGACCCAGATCATGTTACTGCCCAGGCAATATAAGCCTAATTTAAGGACCTAATATTTTTACTGGGACTTAAACCTATACCATTGAGGTTATTTCATGGTAATAGTGTGTCTTGTACACATATGTAGGTACATAATACGATTACACGTATTTGGATTATTTGCTAAGCGACCGCAAGAACAACTACGAAGCATGGTTCTGGATTTGATACTGTGTCCACTGTTGGGAACGTTTCTCCACTCATTTCAAAGGGATAGTGTAGGTTCGAAGACTTCACAAGCCACCAAAGATATCTCTCAGTCATGCGCATAATATTGTCCTTCACCGTATGAGCGCGTGATAAAAAATACGCAATCGACTTATTAATATACTTTTTGAGATACAGAGGAGTTTTAATGTACATATTAAGAATGATTGACATCCATAGACAAACTTTGGCAGCGCCATCATAACCTCAAATATCATTATTGTTTAGCCGCATACATCTCAAATAATATACCAAAGATTTATATTTTCAAAATGATATGAAATACACTCAACACAACCGGTTACAGTAGAGACCAAAATTGACTGCAACATTTTATATAAAATCCACGTAAACCCGGTTCTCTTACTGGCGTCCAATTTGTGCAATTTGAATTCTAAAAGCAGATAATTGCCAACGATACATTTGTGTGCTCATGGCCGCAATTAGGCAACGTGAACAAATGGGGCATTAAATGCATTTGCACTAACTAGCGGCACAGCTTTTAGGAGCTTTGGAATTGTTTCACGTACCTGGTTTCACACCCGCCCTCGAAATGTAAGGCAGAGCCTCTGCTCTGCCTTACATTTCGAACAGATTATACAAGGTATGTAAATATTAGTAGGTACATCTCTATGTACCTACTAATATTTACATACCTTGTATAATCTGTTCACGTGCCAGTACTTGTAACCGGCGCGCGTGCATGCCAAGATGTATGAATGTGGATGAGGCAAAAGTGGTATGCAGGTATCGTAGCACAAGGCATTATGTAGTTTCTGCCTACCCCCATGGGAAAAAGACGTGAGTAAAAGTAGAGAACAAATTGTCTTGGGCACCGCCTTCGGTAAATTTTATCATCCTTTTTAAATCGTTTTTAAACTTATACGTTAAGAGTTACAAATGCGACTGTTGAGAATATCCAGAGTTCAATTCCCAGGTCGAGCGGTGTTATTGGTTTTGTCTAGGACATTCTCAATAGCAGCTCGGGGATTGGATTTGTGCTTGGTTAATGGCCTCGCTGCCTAACCTTAAAGGGTATAAACGTGATTGTATATATGTTTAAATTGAATTAAGGAGATAATCGTTTAAATGCCAGCTCCTAATGGCGAACAGCTTTGTCTGGATTTAGGAGAGATCCGAAGAGTTGATACATTGTCATTAATCTAATTCAGCATCCAATCATTGGATTTGTTTCAAAGATCTCTCTTCCGTGAATATTATTCACAACCTTTTTTGTTATACTTTTTATAAAACTCTTCTAGCGTTGGTACGCTTTTATACGTGTGAATTGAATGCAGTTTGCTACTGATTCTGTAAAGAGTTTCTTTAATACTGAATTATGTTATCTTTATCAGCATAACTATTCCCAAAACTAATAAAATAATTTTATTAAATTACACCTCATAATATGTTACGAAATGCTCGAAGCACAAACTCATGACAGGCTATCTTGAGAGCCATTTCATCTGTAATTTTCCACTAGCCATCTGTCCCTTCATGTTCAAAGTCATACAACGTCGGATAAAAGCCTGAGGGATTACGCAAGAAGGATGAAACGCGTTTTAAGTGGTAATTTTTTATAAGTCACTTTAGAGATTGTTGAGTGCCCTGTTCAGGTAATTTTTTGCCTTAACTGACACCACCGATTAAATTTAGAATAGTAACTTACAGCATGGTTACTCCTTGCCTCGCACGAATGCCTTTTGCCACAGATCTCCCCGCAATTATGACGTAACTGACAGTAGTAACAGTTGACAACTTGACAATTCGGAGCGATCGTAGGACGCACGAGCAATCATTTTTATTTGCTATATTTTGTAAATTTAAATTATTACAAATAGTTGTAATAATTTAAATTTTGTGTAATAATTTAGTGTAAAATGTGCTTTATTCAAGTGCCTACCTGTGGCCATTATTGATATCGAACAAAAAAGTGCAAAAAAATGAGTTTGTTGTATGGGAGCCCCCCTTAAATATTTATTTTATATGGTTTTAGAGTGTTTATTGAAAATATTATAAACACATTTTCTTTTTTCAATTCAAACAATCGCAGAGAATTTTTCCTTTTTTCTTTTGACGTAGCGCTTGTTCAAGGGTCATCTTGCTCATGTAGTTGTTATAGGTATTGGAATCGGAAAGGTTGAATGGGGGGACTGGGGTGGGATCCAAACGTAAACAAGTTTATTACGTTTATCACATTCGATGCTACAATATGATCTCTAACCTCACAGCCGAGGAAAATGTGAATGTCAAATTGTACAACACTAATACTAGGCTCTACAACGCATTATAGATACAAACTCGGACATGGCACACGTACGTAAAACGTACATGTAAACACACACGCACACTGTGATAAAATCCTTAAAAAATTATCTTATATGTACGTAAGTGTAAGAAATCAGACGGTCACTATTTCCCGTCGGATAAAAGAGGTTCTATGAAAGGAACCGTCCTTTCAACAAATCTCGGAATTTGGTTTCATTTAATTTTCCATTCGTTTGACGGCTATTTAGTTGGACATACGTTGGGATGGAAAGATTTATCATTTCTGTGACATTTCCATTTTGAATTATGTATTCAGTAGAATCTGTCCGTACTTTTAATTGATTGATGATGATTTTTCGTGGGTTATTTAAAATATACCCGGATATTATTACACAGAGCTATTTAGTTTCGAGCTAATAAGGATAATAGACGGTTGATAAATGTATGTATAATATTCATATATCTTATCCCTCGGTATTTCAACCTCGGTACAGGATTCTCGGGCCTCCGAGAATCCTGTACCTCTACTGAATATGATGCCTATCATATTCAGAAGAGCTGTGGTAGCCTAGTGATGTGACCAGTGGACTGACATGTCAAAGGTCTCGAGTTCGAATCCGGGCACGCACCACTGACTTTTTGGAAGTTATGTGCGTATTTATCACATGCTCAAACAGTGAAGGGAAACATCGTGAGGAAATCTGCATGCTTGAGAGATTTCTCGATGCCATGCGAAGTCTACCAACCCGCATTACGCTAGCGTGTACTATAGCCAAATCGCTCTCAAATGAGAGGAGACCTGTGCCCAGTAGTGGGACGATAATGGGTTGATGATGATGATCATGTTCAGTATCGACGCTTCAGACGCATACCAATGAAGCAACCCCTGTCATGGTATCAAATCCCTGTAGCAGCAAATGTGATAAGCACATTGGACTTGAGTTATACATGTTTCTATGTATACCTACGTAGAAATATGTATAAGTATGATTTATATAAATACATACATATTATACCTAATATTTATGTATCTATATAAATAAAACAACTCGTAGCTGGATTTGGAAATGGACAGTTTAAAAATATCAATGTATAAGTAGTATTTTTTTACCACAGAAATCAGACTTAATTACCGCACGATCAATTAAAAATAATTTATGCCATTATCTTCTTTATTTCTATATGAAAACTGGCCCCCTTTTTGCCTACTTTGCAAGGCTAATGGGGATTTTTTGTCATTAACAGAAAAAAGTTATATTAAGAATTATTTTTTTCTCTGCTTGGTAAAATATATAGATATGCGCGAGCTCAAATATCTAGTATTTACTTAATATTGAATAGAATCGTTAAAATATTATATAAAATCATTTATTTAATAAACACGCATTAATATGTTGCTGGGGAGTCTGTTAATTCGATTCTTAAAACAGAAAGAACCGGTGAAGAACGGCATTTTGGGCGCTGTCTTGCTTCTTAAAACGTTAGGAAGCGGTGATGGACGGGCGTTTTGGGCTTTGTCTTTAGTTTCCACGATCAAAAAGAAGCAATAAAATATTGTATTCTTAGTAAATCATATTCTGCGTTTGAATGTAACCGTTAATACATAATTATTATGTATATAACTGCTATAAATAAAATTTTCGATATTTTTCGCACGGGATTATAAGCCATATTGCATTATATTGAGTAAGTTAAAAAAGTTGTAAAGATATTTATTAATTAAGCAGTAATTACGATGGAAGTCAATTGAATTTGCAAGTGTAATAAGGGTGGGTTCGGCCTGACACTGCCCTGTAATTGTGTTTTCGTCTTACTCATTAATACTCATTAACCCACATATTGCTGTTCATTGGAAGTAAATGAGAATTAAATACAAAATATACACGTATAGGTAACTTTAATGGATCACTTCATTACAGAATTACCAACAGACTAGACACACAAAATGATCCTTTGTGAACAATTGCTAAGTTAATTTATTTTAATAAAACCACTTTCCTATTGTTTCCTACTTGTTGATATTAATGTAAGTATCTACATTAATATCAACAAGATAATCGTAGATAGATAGATAGATAAAGTACTCTTTATTGTACATACACCAAAAATACAACAATATGGAAAAACAGAAAGTATGAAGTACAATTGGCGGTCTTATCGCTAAACGCAATTTCTTCCAGACAACCATTGGATGGACAAGAGTTGAGAGAAGGGGAAAAAGAGTAGTTGGAGGTGTACATAATAAATATATGTAGTAATATATACATCAAATATAATATACATAAATATATACTACACTACACCATGATATACCTACATTATACCTACATAAAATATATAATACTAATACTTACATAATAAATAGATAAATAAATTTATAGTAAATAAGTACAATATATAGTTTCAAATGTCAATTAAGTTCAGCCAAGTAATGTTCCTTAACCAATTTTCTAAATGCAGCCAATGTCTGTGCGCGTCTTATAAATAGTGGCAGAGCATTCCACAGTCGAGAGGCCTGAACCGTAAAGGAACGGTCAAAGAATCTAGTTGAATGCGCAGGTATTTTTAAATTTAGGTTTTCCGATGACCGTAAGGACCGCGAATGTGTATCACAGATGAACTCGAAACGTTCTTTAAGATAAGACGGTGTTGTAGGATTAAATAAAATACTGTAAACTAATGAAAGGATATGAGCGTCCCGGCGAAGGCGTATTGGAAGCCACTTGAGTTTAGCGCGAAATTCTGATACATGATCATATTTGCGTAGACCAAATATAAATCTAATGCAAAAATTTTGAAGTCGCTCAAGCTTATTAAATTGGTCCTCGTTGAGATCAAGATAGCTGGCATCAGCATAGTCAAGAACTGCTAGAAGAAGAGATTGTGCAAGCGCAATCTTAGTGGCAGTAGGTAGAAAGTTTCGTAGTCGTCTCAAAGAACCCGCTGAAACAAATAACCGACGACTGGTTTCTTGTAATTGCGGACCCCATGACAACGTTTTGTCCATCAGTATTCCCAGGTTCTTGACCTTATCAGTCACAGAAATTTGAACACCGTCAAAGATAACCTGTGGAAGATTGAACCAGTCGATCTTGGAAACCATACGTGAGCTGCCAATAACAATGACTTGGGATTTGGTTGGATTTATTTGAAGTCCAAAGCATCTGCTCCACCTTGATATCTCAGCAAGGTCAATATTTATGTTACTAACGGCCTCTGCCAACTGTTTTAGTGGAGCTTGCATAAAGGTGGTAGGATGAAAGTAATTGGTTATAGATAGAATTAATAAAGATTGCGAAAAGTAACGGGGTTAAAACGCCACCCTGAGGTACACCGGCTGTAGTATTACACCACGAAGAGTAGGAATCTTCAATGCGGATACGTTGCCGGCGCCCAGTCAGATAACTTTGAAACCAATCAATCACTTTTGGAGATATGTTAAGAGAGCAAAGTATGCCAAGTAAAATATCAAAGTCAACGGTATTAAAAGCATTACTGAACCTAGTAGTGCTAGTACCGTTACACGGTACTAGCACTACTAGATTCGTAACATAAGAATATAATATAATAAGAATCGTAACATTCATTAAAAGTATAAATAAATTAGCTTACACAAATAGATTACAGATAGACCTCAAATAGACATCAAATTTATTTATGCTGTGTTATCCAATTATCACAATAATAATAACAAAAAGTATGTAAGTACCTACCTAAATACTGTTGGAAAAAATCACTTAGCAGTTTGTAGCATATAATTTAATTAATTGTGTAAATAGAAAACTCAACTTAAGTATAAATTATTTTGTAAAAGTACAAGAGGGTTTAGCAAATTTTCATAGGTGCTTCTGACAACTGCTAACGCTTATTGTTTCTACGTCACGTAAGCTTCGGTATGGCATGGCACTCCCATCCGTTGGCTAACCTAGGCAAGCACAGCGTAACTTTATATATCGATTATTATCTCTATCTCTATAGATTATTACTCACGCACTAGATTTTTTATTCGGTATGGTCATTGGAATCGGAAAGGTTGAATGGGGGGACTGGGGTGGGATCCAAACGTAAACAAGTTTATTACGTTTATCACATTCGATGCTACAATATGATCTCTAACCTCACAGCCGAGGAAAATGTGAATGTCAAATTGTACAACACTAATACTAGGCTCTACAACGCATTATAGATACAAACTCGGACATGGCACACGTACGTAAAACGTACATGTAAACACACACGCACACTGTGATAAAATCCTTAAAAAATTATCTTATATGTACGTAAGTGTAAGAAATCAGACGGTCACTATTTCCCGTCGGATAAAAGAGGTTCTATGAAAGGAACCGTCCTTTCAACAAATCTCGGAATTTGGTTTCATTTAATTTTCCATTCGTTTGACGGCTATTTAGTTGGACATACGTTGGGATGGAAAGATTTATCATTTCTGTGACATTTCCATTTTGAATTATGTATTCAGTAGAATCTGTCCGTACTTTTAATTGATTGATGATGATTTTTCGTGGGTTATTTAAAATATACCCGGATATTATTACACAGAGCTATTTAGTTTCGAGCTAATAAGGATAATAGACGGTTGATAAATGTATGTATAATATTCATATATCTTATCCCTCGGTATTTCAACCTCGGTACAGGATTCTCGGGCCTCCGAGAATCCTGTACCTCTACTGAATATGATGCCTATCATATTCAGAAGAGCTGTGGTAGCCTAGTGATGTGACCAGTGGACTGACATGTCAAAGGTCTCGAGTTCGAATCCGGGCACGCACCACTGACTTTTTGGAAGTTATGTGCGTATTTATCACATGCTCAAACAGTGAAGGGAAACATCGTGAGGAAATCTGCATGCTTGAGAGATTTCTCGATGCCATGCGAAGTCTACCAACCCGCATTACGCTAGCGTGTACTATAGCCAAATCGCTCTCAAATGAGAGGAGACCTGTGCCCAGTAGTGGGACGATAATGGGTTGATGATGATGATCATGTTCAGTATCGACGCTTCAGACGCATACCAATGAAGCAACCCCTGTCATGGTATCAAATCCCTGTAGCAGCAAATGTGATAAGCACATTGGACTTGAGTTATACATGTTTCTATGTATACCTACGTAGAAATATGTATAAGTATGATTTATATAAATACATACATATTATACCTAATATTTATGTATCTATATAAATAAAACAACTCGTAGCTGGATTTGGAAATGGACAGTTTAAAAATATCAATGTATAAGTAGTATTTTTTTACCACAGAAATCAGACTTAATTACCGCACGATCAATTAAAAATAATTTATGCCATTATCTTCTTTATTTCTATATGAAAACTGGCCCCCTTTTTGCCTACTTTGCAAGGCTAATGGGGATTTTTTGTCATTAACAGAAAAAAGTTATATTAAGAATTATTTTTTTCTCTGCTTGGTAAAATATATAGATATGCGCGAGCTCAAATATCTAGTATTTACTTAATATTGAATAGAATCGTTAAAATATTATATAAAATCATTTATTTAATAAACACGCATTAATATGTTGCTGGGGAGTCTGTTAATTCGATTCTTAAAACAGAAAGAACCGGTGAAGAACGGCATTTTGGGCGCTGTCTTGCTTCTTAAAACGTTAGGAAGCGGTGATGGACGGGCGTTTTGGGCTTTGTCTTTAGTTTCCACGATCAAAAAGAAGCAATAAAATATTGTATTCTTAGTAAATCATATTCTGCGTTTGAATGTAACCGTTAATACATAATTATTATGTATATAACTGCTATAAATAAAATTTTCGATATTTTTCGCACGGGATTATAAGCCATATTGCATTATATTGAGTAAGTTAAAAAAGTTGTAAAGATATTTATTAATTAAGCAGTAATTACGATGGAAGTCAATTGAATTTGCAAGTGTAATAAGGGTGGGTTCGGCCTGACACTGCCCTGTAATTGTGTTTTCGTCTTACTCATTAATACTCATTAACCCACATATTGCTGTTCATTGGAAGTAAATGAGAATTAAATACAAAATATACACGTATAGGTAACTTTAATGGATCACTTCATTACAGAATTACCAACAGACTAGACACACAAAATGATCCTTTGTGAACAATTGCTAAGTTAATTTATTTTAATAAAACCACTTTCCTATTGTTTCCTACTTGTTGATATTAATGTAAGTATCTACATTAATATCAACAAGATAATCGTAGATAGATAGATAGATAAAGTACTCTTTATTGTACATACACCAAAAATACAACAATATGGAAAAACAGAAAGTATGAAGTACAATTGGCGGTCTTATCGCTAAACGCAATTTCTTCCAGACAACCATTGGATGGACAAGAGTTGAGAGAAGGGGAAAAAGAGTAGTTGGAGGTGTACATAATAAATATATGTAGTAATATATACATCAAATATAATATACATAAATATATACTACACTACACCATGATATACCTACATTATACCTACATAAAATATATAATACTAATACTTACATAATAAATAGATAAATAAATTTATAGTAAATAAGTACAATATATAGTTTCAAATGTCAATTAAGTTCAGCCAAGTAATGTTCCTTAACCAATTTTCTAAATGCAGCCAATGTCTGTGCGCGTCTTATAAATAGTGGCAGAGCATTCCACAGTCGAGAGGCCTGAACCGTAAAGGAACGGTCAAAGAATCTAGTTGAATGCGCAGGTATTTTTAAATTTAGGTTTTCCGATGACCGTAAGGACCGCGAATGTGTATCACAGATGAACTCGAAACGTTCTTTAAGATAAGACGGTGTTGTAGGATTAAATAAAATACTGTAAACTAATGAAAGGATATGAGCGTCCCGGCGAAGGCGTATTGGAAGCCACTTGAGTTTAGCGCGAAATTCTGATACATGATCATATTTGCGTAGACCAAATATAAATCTAATGCAAAAATTTTGAAGTCGCTCAAGCTTATTAAATTGGTCCTCGTTGAGATCAAGATAGCTGGCATCAGCATAGTCAAGAACTGCTAGAAGAAGAGATTGTGCAAGCGCAATCTTAGTGGCAGTAGGTAGAAAGTTTCGTAGTCGTCTCAAAGAACCCGCTGAAACAAATAACCGACGACTGGTTTCTTGTAATTGCGGACCCCATGACAACGTTTTGTCCATCAGTATTCCCAGGTTCTTGACCTTATCAGTCACAGAAATTTGAACACCGTCAAAGATAACCTGTGGAAGATTGAACCAGTCGATCTTGGAAACCATACGTGAGCTGCCAATAACAATGACTTGGGATTTGGTTGGATTTATTTGAAGTCCAAAGCATCTGCTCCACCTTGATATCTCAGCAAGGTCAATATTTATGTTACTAACGGCCTCTGCCAACTGTTTTAGTGGAGCTTGCATAAAGGTGGTAGGATGAAAGTAATTGGTTATAGATAGAATTAATAAAGATTGCGAAAAGTAACGGGGTTAAAACGCCACCCTGAGGTACACCGGCTGTAGTATTACACCACGAAGAGTAGGAATCTTCAATGCGGATACGTTGCCGGCGCCCAGTCAGATAACTTTGAAACCAATCAATCACTTTTGGAGATATGTTAAGAGAGCAAAGTATGCCAAGTAAAATATCAAAGTCAACGGTATTAAAAGCATTACTGAACCTAGTAGTGCTAGTACCGTTACACGGTACTAGCACTACTAGATTCGTAACATAAGAATATAATATAATAAGAATCGTAACATTCATTAAAAGTATAAATAAATTAGCTTACACAAATAGATTACAGATAGACCTCAAATAGACATCAAATTTATTTATGCTGTGTTATCCAATTATCACAATAATAATAACAAAAAGTATGTAAGTACCTACCTAAATACTGTTGGAAAAAATCACTTAGCAGTTTGTAGCATATAATTTAATTAATTGTGTAAATAGAAAACTCAACTTAAGTATAAATTATTTTGTAAAAGTACAAGAGGGTTTAGCAAATTTTCATAGGTGCTTCTGACAACTGCTAACGCTTATTGTTTCTACGTCACGTAAGCTTCGGTATGGCATGGCACTCCCATCCGTTGGCTAACCTAGGCAAGCACAGCGTAACTTTATATATCGATTATTATCTCTATCTCTATAGATTATTACTCACGCACTAGATTTTTTATTCGGTATGGTCATTGTTTAAGTAATAAGAAATAAGATAACCTAACAAAGATTTCCTAGAAATCAATTTGAAAAGTGTGCCGCGTACCTAAGTGATATGAAAAAACTTGTCAATACAGTCCGAGTAAACTAATATAAAGTTTGGTCATCATAGGTGTGTTGGTTGTGAGTCGAGGACAGTTGTAGAAACTGGTGGCTTAACTAATACTATTGTGTACAAACTTAAGGCATTGAACCTTTGAATATCCTGTACCGTTTTTTGGAATCTGTATCTTATTCTAAATTATTTTGTACAGGAATTAAATTATTTAGAAAGTTTGGAAACTGATCATGTACAAAAAATATTAATGAATTTATGTTAGTTAGGACTATAGCCTAATCCCTCTCAAATGAGAGGAGACCCGTGCCCAGCAGTGGGACAATAATGGGTTGATGATGATTATGTTAGTTATTGATATCAAAATACATACAAAAATTATTGTTGTTAAAAAATGTAATGTTCAGAATAATATAAGAATGTCAACACTGATTTCAAATCTCATTTGTAATTTTTTTACTTTACACATTGCGAGTTCGTAAGAATACTAATTGAGCCAATGAATTCTCTCAAAATCGTCATCGTACAAGAGAATAATGGCCACCAATCTATATAACTGTCCTAGGCAGGGGCCGCTTAATCTGACAGACCTGCAGTAATTTAAATAAGTGAGCATGTTAATAATAGCCTCACAACACATACAAAGGAGCAACTACATAGAATAAATTACCCCACATTAGAACAGCGTTGATTGGCCATTTGATATCATTAAGGGTACGTTTGTTCGTGATTTTTTCCTCTACCCTTTAGGCTCTGATCCACAGGCAAAAATATTACTGCAGTAATCTCATGTGGTGTTAGAAGAGAATAGAAGGGATCAGTTGGGTAAAAAGGAAAACAAACAACGAAGTACAAATTATTGTTGACTAGGGAATACAGTTGGTATGAACTGTAAAAAAATTCATGATAAATAAACTAGTTAGGCGCTAAATATATTTTTTTCGTAGAGATTAAGATATTACATATCGAATTCCTAAACTTCAAATCCATGATGTTATTCATTGGTTTTCAGTTGGTAAATTTTGAGCTACGAATTGAGGTTAATATTGTAATAATAACTGCAACAAAGGTACAATATAGGTAATAAATTACAACATGTAAGATAGACTGGATGAGGAAGGCGTGAGATAAAGTGTTATGGCGTGGTATGGAAGAGGCTTATAAAAAAATATATTCGCATTGACTTGAGATTGAGAACCTCCTCCGTGTTTTGTTTCATCGGTTGATAATTGAAAATGTTCCATATTACGTATGTTATCTAATAACAAAATCTTGTGAACTTGTTAAAAAGTTTATCAATTAGGTATCTACATTGTTTCTCTTCAATTCATTTTTTAATTATATTTACGCTTTTTTGACTTAATGATTTCTCGTTTCATTTCATTTAGTACTTAATAAACCTGGAAATGAATCAACTTTTTATAATTCTCTATTATTTTAAGTTATATTAATTCCATAAATTATTATTTATATGAGAATATAGTCTTTTGCGATCCTTGGGGGAGACCTATGTAAGTCCAGCAGTGGACGTCTAACGGTTGAAATGATGATAATGTTTTGAATAAATATATTGCATAATATAAATATCTCTAATCTTATGCCCTTAGTACAATATATACGACATAGTCTTATAATATCATGAACATCTATATCCTGGTGGTGATATTCAGATGTATACTAAATTAAGACCCAAAGCTTGCTGTTGTCTTTTACGGCCCATTGAACATACGCTCATTACCCAATACTTAGAACTTCATCCGAGCTTCATCGATCCCAAGACCTCACGCTGTGTCAACGCACTTGAAAACACGATATGTATTATAAATACAAAAGACAATACATTACACATTCAATTTCATATAATTAAACTCACCATCGTCAATTTTGACAGATCGTGGACACATCAATAGTTGGTTGCGTTTCAAGCGATTGAATGGCTTGTGGGTTAAAGTATCGATTCGTTCTGAATAAAACATAGGCCAGTAAGGCTACCGAGGCCCCGTGCACGATATTATGAGCTTTTGTTAATACAGCTGACGCAGTTATGCTTCCCTGGTATTGTTGCCTCAATTTGGGCTATAGAAATGACCAAGTTTTTTGTTTATTGTTGGCATTTTCTGCCTTTGTATACACATACACGCCAGGAATATGTTTTTCCTTGATATCGTATTCAATTTGAAGTGGTTTCATTTCATAACTTGTGCGTTGGTTGAGTGATAATAATTTGCAACTGCTGAGCAAGGGATCTTAGGTTCGATCCCAGTATCTAGTAAAATCATTGGGGTTTTCTATAAAATTATAAGTACTCTCAATAAGCTCGGAGTTTGAATTCGTGTCCTGTTGATGGGAATACGCTCGCCTCCTCGGTACCTTAAACATACCAATATACTGTGAAGTTACACCGCTGCCTAACTCTTCAGGGACAGGGGTGATGGTATGCATGTTTTATGTATGGTATTTCATAAATCTATACAAATATTATAAAAATAACCTATTAGGTTAGTGATAGGTAGGAAAATTCGAAAAGTTGTGCATCGATTGAGCTCAAATTTCAAAGATTCCTTTTATCCTTCGTGAAGTGTTTTATCCTTAACCACAATTTTCGACCGTCGCGTGGCAGGCTACAGCTAGTGTATGATATTTATCTGACTTACAAATATACATACTCACAAAAAAAACGTTTAAAAATCTATCCAATTTGACAAATGTAACAACCATCAATGTATTGTGGTTAAAGAAATTTATTTATCAATAAGAAATTGCAAAGATTTCACTTACTTGAGAACACATTTAAAAACTTTAAAATAACTTACGTGTTTTTTACAGTTAAAGTTAAATGGTATAAACTCAGTCTAAAATAAAAAGTCTTGTTAGAAAATAAATGATATTCATTTCTTTCTCAATGAACTTGTTTTTAGTTTGAAATGACTTTTGTTAAAGAGATGTCTCCGGCGTTTACTACCTTACGCCTTCTAAGAAAAAAAAGACCTAAAAGAAACTCGTTGAAAGACCAGCTGTTATAGAAGTACATTTTCAAATAGGGGTAAGCAGTAATTACAGAACGCATGCGGTATGATCCCCGCATAAATCATAAACAAACTTCTTTTTTAACAAGAGCAAAGTGCAAAAAAGGAGTTTGTTTATGGCTTCAAAAATTTCACTATGTTGTCTTCTAATAACTTTATTACTAAATTGTTTGTGCTTTAAGTAAAGTATTATAATGTACGGTGGAGAGTTGCCTGGTGATCTGTAATACAGGTTTTACCTACCATAGACACCGGTCTCTATACTGTTTATTCTAATGTGAATTGTACTGTAATATCTACGATGATGAGAAAACAAATAAACTTATTATTATTATTATACATTATATTATAAGTGGTATGTGTTGCTTCATTGACATTCATACATCTTGTTATACATGCGGGCCGGTTTAAAGTACTATGTACCTTGCCTTTTCAATGAAGTTCACGATTTATGTTTATTTATTTGTAACAGTTGATACATAACTGCTCGTTCGTCTAAAGTGCGACTGCTAAGCAAGAGGTCCTGGATTTGATTCCCAGATCGAGTAGTGTTATTGGGTTTTATGAAATTCTCAGAAGCAGCTCGGAGGAAGGATTCGTTACACTTGATGGCAATAGCCTTGCCCTTGATGAAATGTGGGTGTACATTAGTACACCTCTGCCTAACCCTTCAGGGACGACAGGCGTGATGGTATGCAGTAGATACATCGGTACTTAAGTAAGGCGAGGTGTAGGTACTTATGTAAAATTATGTTCACCTGCATATTTTCTAGTCCCATGTGTCCAAAGAATCGATATTCATGTAGACATAAATCCAAACTCCGGACTGTCAAGATTTACATAGAAAAAAGCAGTATAATTTTCGTGGAACTGGAAAACGAATTCAGGACATCACGATCATCTTGGTACTATGCAAGTTTAACAGTGTAGACAGGTCCGGAATTACCCTTCGAGTAGATAGCGTAAGTAGCATTGAGTTTTGGTTGAATATTCCTTTCCGAGATGTCGGCAGCTATGACGCATCAGTCAGTTTAATTATTATTTAAAAAAACTCAAAATTACCAGACAGCAATAGGTCTTAAAAATATAGTACTTAAAAATGTTAGAATTTGTGTCATATTTTGTTGTAATATACTAGGCTGGTGATACACAGTCCCTTTGTGACAAGTCTGTACGGTTAAAACATACAATAATAAAATGGCATGATTTTTTCGAAACACACATAGAAGTACTTATATAAATTTAGCATACAAAAACTACAATAAAAACGATATCTAGTATTCATTTTGCTTAGTCCATCCATTTGGGATTTACCAAATGGATGGACTAAGCTGCAACACCTTCCTGTCCGCATAAAATATGCTACATATATGCGGCATGGATAATATAATCCATGTGACAAACTGATATCACTAAAATGAACCCAATTGTGAATATAATTGGGTTCAATTTAGTGATTTATGCAAGTAAGAGAGGAGAGGGGGATGCAGCAGGCATTTCATATTTGTTGAAACTATTTATAGCGAAATCAATACAATAATAGAAATACAAACTACTTTTTACGGATTTTATCGCGTTACATTGGTATATTTATCCCGACATTTCAGATACCTTACAGCCAACTAGATATTGTTTTCATTAGAGCAATTTATTGATGATTCTTTGTAAGTTAAAACATGAAAATATTAATTAACAAATAACTATATTCAGTTTATTGTTTTCATGGATTTCTGTGAAACTGACATAATATGTCAAACGGGCTTTTGTATCAAATAGCCATACAACGTAGACATTGCTTTTTATTTAGATCTTATAAATGTATTTGAACATTATTGCTCAGTATGATCTCGTGCCGATATAGACTATAAGACTTGTGTTACTGTTACGAGAGACTACTAGTATATTTAACTACATTTTTTTTTACTTACTTACTACATACATATTATCCATAGGAACATGCATGACTCAGGTACTAATAAATGTTCATACACATTAGAAAAACATTTGTCCACCGGGGCTTGAACCCGGGAGCGTTACCGTAAAGGTTAGCCTTAATTACTAATTGGGTTGTCAATTTAGTAGAATACACGCCTGAAACATTAACAACCAACCTCTATTTAATTAAATTAAAAAGATTTCTATATAACGAACTTCATACTACAAAGGGACCATTATACATTACCTTTCATAAATGCTTGAAAAAACATTTGAGAAAAAATAAAAAACATAATTCAAATTTGGAATGGACTAAGCTAATATGAACTAGGATAATACACTTGAATAAATATATGTATATGCATATACTAGCTGACCCAGCAAACGTTGTTTTGCCAAATTATAAAGGTTGGAGGTAGAAGAGTCAAAATTTGTCAAAAAATAATAATACAAACAAGTCTGGTGAGGGACATCTGTATTACCTAGGGGTGTAAAAAAAAGCCTACGACCGATTCTCAGACCTACCAAATATACATACAAAATTTCATAATAATCCGTCTAGCCGTTTCGGAGCAGTTCAGCGACAAACACGGTAACACAAGATTTTTATATATATGATTTAGATAGCAATGTTGTTTTATATTATAAGTTAAAATTATCTTCCAAACTCAGCCTCTCTTCGCTATGTTTTAACATTAGTTATAACATACGTAAAACTTGTATCCCCAAATAACGTTTATACGTTTTAGCCAGTCTATAGCCAATAAAAAGGCAAAAATGCAAACTCTGATATGGTATTAAAAAAATGTAGAAATTCCCAATCTTATTTCACTTGATCTGGGAATCTACCCAAAACCTAAAGGTTAACAAACGCGATTATAACGTCTAAACCAATGAGTACATTAACTTAATTGAAAGACTTGAGACGGAACTTTTTTTACATATTTCTCATTATATTATGTATAATTATACGCTTCAACATTTCCGATGACAGGAGGTTAGAACGGTTATCCTACTAATATTATAAACGCGAAAGTTTGTAAGTATGGATGTATGGATGGATGTTTGTTACTCTTTCACGCAAAAACCGCTTAACAGATTTGAATGAAATTTAGCATATTACATATAGTTTATTATCTAGATTAATACATAGGTTACTTTTTATCTATATACCATGTAGCCAAAGCCGTGGGAGGCAGCTAGTTTAAATGGGAAATAAATTATGTTTATCTGTTTGTTACGGCGACGCGGAAAAAGTATTTTTCTGTATTTCATCCGGAAAACTAAGATGCAAGACTGTTGGTAAAATTAGATTGATAAAGACTGCCGCGACCGCGGAGCGAAATGTCTTGGATTAGATTTTCAGGTCGAGCAAAGAGTTATTGAATTATTCTGTAAATTTCTCAGTTGCTACTCGGATTTGTGGCCGATGATTGGCAATAGGGCACTATCTATTACGTATATGCGTATATGACTGAATAACATTGAGCGAATTATAAGAGTATTTTAATAGTCATGTTAGTTGGTATTATGTTGAATTAATATAGTCAGTAGAAAGCTATGATAACCTAGTGGTATAAACAGTGAGCTGTAAAGTGAAATGTCTCGAGTTCAACCCCACTTACTTAACATGCGTGTTTATCAAATTTTTTTATGGTGATAAGGGGGAAACTAGCAAGTGGCTCACCTGATGGTAAGTGATGACCGCCGCCCATGGACATTTGCAACACCAGAAGCTTGCAAATGCGTTGCCAAACCCCTTAGAAACCGTTCAGGTTTCTTAAAATAGGGAGTTACTGAAACGGCAGCAAACGGAATTCCCATGCTGTCAGAATAGTCACTCCCCCAATGAGCTCTGGTAATCTTACTCACTCACAGAAAGACAACTATTGTTCATTCACTGCGGTACTTCCCCAGTCAGGCAGCTCAATTTGAGCGAGAAATCTTGCTATGCCCTACCTCCTCCTCAGTAACATGTTCAGAAAACATCATAGTCAGAAAACATCGAGAAGAAACCTTAACGCCTGATTGCGTGTGAATTCTACGAACCTTCACTAGGCTAGTGTGGTAGACTATAGCCTAATCCTCTCAAGTGAGAGGAGACTCGTGCCTAACAGTAAATGAGTTGATGATGATGAATATAGTCATTGACATTAGTGTCCTGTATAATTATTTCAAAGTCAAGGTCACTTTGAATTAAATACATTACAGGTATAAAAACTCAACTTGTCTACTAAATATTTAATTTATTTTATGTAGGCATTGCGTGAGGTTTCAAAGTTAAGTAAAACAATATCGCGTTAGAGTTTTGACAAGAATCTTTACAACTATAAATATAACGGATAAGATTAAAAAAAATAAACCCAATAGAAGTAAAACAAAAAATATTACCACAGAAAACTTTGTGAATTTTGACTTGAGGTTAATCATTGTAATGTTAAATTTATTGAATGAGTAACATCCACTTACATTTACTGTCAGATTCAATCTTCGCTTCATACTTCAGTAAATTCAATAATTCAACACTCATTTTAGGTTAACCGATTACCATTAACTGAAAAGTTTTTTTTATTTTTAACATACAAATAAAACTTCACATAATTTCAATTAAAATGACTGAAAATATTTTCTTAACGAAATAAAATTCATTTCAAACGCACAGAATTTTTCGTATGTAATTTCGTAGCGCACGGCTACGGAGCGCAGCGTGTGGCTACGCTGGCCTACGACGTAGCACTGGCGTAGAAACCGTAGATCGTGCGACTTGTCGGATGACACTAAAGTGGGTTTACTTTAAATTTGGAATACCACAGATATCATTTTTGTATGTTCTCTGCGGTCCCAAAGAGGATTTAATAATTATTTAAGCTTTATTATTTTTTAAATGGTATACAAAATCAGGTGTCCCAAATATACAGTCATATAAGATGACTTCTTAAATATGTAATAGTTTTGAATTTTATATATTAATAAAAGTACTGGAACTTTTGCTCTCAATTTTTAAAATATTTTTGATGACTTACAATCAGACTTTTAACTGCCCAATCTTTTTACTACCATTTGAATTGAATATTATTGTGTTCATATTACAAAAAGAATTATAAAAAAAACAATTAAACAAAAAACAATTGAAATTTCAATTTCCGGCACACAATTCCGGCTTATCCGTGATCAAAGCTTGGAATTAAATTACAAGCCTACCGGGTAAGGAAAGGTGGGTAGGTATTTGAATTGGAAGCCGAACTGAAAGCCTGTGAAACTAAAGCCTGACGTTAAACATTCCTAGGTTAAACTTACCTAGGAATATCGAGTGTCGGTGATTAAAACTAGCAAGATTAAGATTAAAATTAAATATTTATTAATTTAAAAGAGGTAAAATTTGAGTGACGTGTTTGGTTTTAATTCCTTCATTGATTTAGTCGAGTACGACTACTGAGCGTGAGGTCTATAGTTCGATTTCCAGGTCAAACAAAAAGTTTCTGGATTTTCTATGAAAAGAGGAGAGACAGCCAGGTATTGTTTGTTATAATGGTTACAATTTACGAATTCATAATTCTCATACCTTGAAACCAATATCATCGCGTACTGAACGTTTTCAAACGATTTTTATTCCACGTAAGTACAATCAGTCTCTGAACTGAGTTACCTGCCGAAGTCTTCACAAACGACCACAGCATGGAGTTGTGCAAAAAAAGGTAAAACTATATTTATATGTCCAGCAGTGGACATCCTCCAGCTGACATGATGATGATGATGATATTTATATGGTCCGCATAGCGCGAGCAACACCTCTAGTGGTGCGAACGAACATAGTCTACCTAACTGCTTACCATTAACTGAGCCGTTAGCCCATTTATCACCCCTGTAGAATAAAAAAAGATTCAGTAGTTGCTCGGATCAATAGGCTCGCCCGTTTAATACATGGAACTAGAAAATATACTCACGAATTGTGGGTGCACATAAGTATATCTCTGCTTATCCCTTTTAGGGAAATAGGCGTGATGGTATGGTAGGTATTTCAATTGAAAGCTGAACACACAAAACGTGCGTAACGGATTCAAATTTCTAATGATCTGAACGCATGTTTGTTCGGCTAAATTAAAATGAACGTGCTTTGTAGGATAGATACTAATTTGTAGGAGGTAGGGCCTAGCGAGGTTTCTCGCTCAAACTGAGCTGCCCGATGGGGAAGTACCTCCACCTTACAGAAGACCGCAGTGAATCAACAATATTGTCTTTCTGCGAGTGAGTAAGGTTACCAGAGCTCATTGGGGGAGTGACTATTCTGACAGCATGGGAATTCCGTTTGCTGTCAGTTCAGTAACTCCCTATTTTAAGAAACCTAGACGGTTTCTAAGGGGTTTGGCAACGCATTTGCAAGCCTCTGGTGTTGCAAATGTCTATGGGTGGCGGTCATCACTTACCATCAGGTGAGCCGCATGCTCGTTTGCCCCCTTATCGCAATAAAAAAAAATTGTATACAAATGGGGGTACAAAGTTATACTGGATTTTTATACGAAGAATTTTATAGAAAAACCCAACAAGAGCACCTCGGAGTTTAGATTTGTGCCCGATTTATGGCAATAGGCTCGCCCCCTTTTACATAGGACTCCAAACAAATCGGCGTAATATGGGTGTATATTAGCACACCTCTGCCTAACCCTTCGGAGACGACAAGCGTAATGGTTTGTTATGTTATAAAGAAGAACATATATTTGAACTTCAAAACAGACAAAGCCACAAGCAATTGTTAGTGTAACAAAATATACAAAGCAAGATTTGAACACGAAAAGTCAACTTAATGCTTAAGTAGGATATCTTGTTTAGTAACAAGAGTTCTCAACGTCAGAGATTATTTTGAATCTTCAAACAGAGTGCCTTCCCAAATTGAGAATTTTAACTTAAGTCCCCATAAGTAAGTAACAAATGATATTTCTGTAGGAAAAATAAAAAAGGAATTAGTAGGACGGTAGAGATTAAGATTGTTGACAGACCTATGCATTAAGTTGAAGTTCGCCGACCCGTTCAGCTCAGCGGTAGTTAACGCTGCCTGCTGAGCTAAAGGTCCCGGGTTCGAATCCCGGTAGGGACAAATGTTTGTGTGATGAGCATCACATATGTAAGTTAGTATAATATGTAAGTATTTACAACAAAAAAAAAGTACATATGTAGTATATCAACCAACTAGTATCCGTAACACAAGCCTCGTTGCTTAGCTCGGAACTAGATGGCACCTATAGATGGTTACACTACATAGATATAAACTTTGTTAATACATAATTGACTCAGGTACGTAATTCCCATGCTCTTCACACAAATATTTGCCCTGACTGGAATTGAAACCCGGGACACTTAACATAGCAGGCGGCTGTTATAATACCTGTGCTAATAGAGTCGTCTGTCTATAATTTATAGTTAAATTGCCGTTAAATGGAGTGCGAAAATATATCTCATACATATAGAGGCACATCACATAGTAGAACTAAATACAGAGCTTACTACTTCTAAATCTCCAATTTGAACATAAATTGAAGATTTAAATGTATTCAAATATAAATTCAATCCATACTAATATACCAATCCTTATACTAATCTTATAAACACAAAAGTGTGTTTGTCTGCCTTTCTGTCTGTCGCAGAACCGATTTAGATAACATTTTCATTTCATGGAGATAATTTGAGTCTCGGAAAAGGATGTAGAATAGCTAGTTTTCACCCCAAAATTCATCTTTTAAATAGGCGAAACAAGAGATGAAAATTTGTATTAAAATAGGACTATAACATTTAAGACAAACTAAAGAATGTTAAATTTAAATACAGCAGTACTTAAACAATTCTTTAGTTTGTCTTCTGACATTGCTATGTCTTGGCCTCGATTCTCAGGTCGAGCAAATATTGGGATATTCTATGAAATTCTCAGTAGCAGCTCAGTAGTTACAGCAGCTCAAAGTTAGGAACGAGACCTCAAACATGCCGGCGAAATGTGGATGTACATTAGTACACCTCTGCCTCACCCTTCGGGGATGACAGGCGATATAGTATGTTTGTTAGACAGACAACAATAATCTACAAAATTTGGACTCAAATGTTAACATAACAAACTCAAACAGTCTCGTCGCCGTTCTTTATTGAAGATTATCGTTCAATCATTCTGAAACACAGACGAAGTTTTGCTTTCCAATGAGACTTTCAACTTTTCAATCAACAAACGTTGCTGTGTTCAATCAACATTCAGTGTAAAAGGAAATAACGGCACCATTGGATAAACTTGAATTCAACAAATCTCTGTAAGAAAATATTTGATATCTATTTATGAAGTCTGTGAAAATATTGAAAAAAAAAACATCTTTTTTCGGATATTATAGCAGTAGGTACATTTATTTAGCAAAGAACTGTGGTAGACTAGCAGTGTGACCAGTGGACTGAGATATGAGAGGTCTGAAGTTATGTGCGTATTTATCACAAGCTCAAACGATGTTGTAGGGTATAAAATTATCCGATGGACTTACAATTCCACTACCAGCAGCTCGCTTACCCAGGAACAGCTTACAATGGAAAGTAGGCAACGTCGCATATAGCTTTGAAACTGTGATTGATTGTTTTGAATTAATTGTTATTATTTAAAATATGAACTTGAATAAAATATGAAATATGAACTCTATATAATATTACTTATGTTATGTTATATAAGTAATATTATATAGAGTAATTAAACATACATACACTCACGCCTTTTTGTAGGCATAAACTACAGAATGCCATGCGCTACGGTCCCTGCATACCACTTGAGTGTATGTATGTATGTAATTAAAATAACAGTCTAATTTTAGAAAATGTCCGGACAGTATAAAATAAATTTACTGATATTTTTTTTATTGTGGAACCTCAGTTTGCTTACTTCGCTATACTTTCGACATGCAATATCTGATTTTAAAATGAATCTGAAAAGCACCTATGCGAAGGCATCCGACTTAGGTGAATGACCTTTAAATGCGAGTTTAGATTGTTTTGTGTCAACCAATCAGAATAAACCACATAACGTTGTTATTCGTATTTTACTACCTACTATGAACTGCTGCCTGTAAAAGCAACCCTCTTCTTTTACTACAAAACTGCCAAAAAAAACCAATGCCGTAGCTAAATAAATTGACATTTAATCTAAGCTTCCCTAAAGTTTGTTATATAGATTGATTCAGTTAAATCATCGAATACCAATCAAGTTTATGAAATAATTAATTTGGAATCAGAAAGTTAAATAACTCAGTTATCGCAGCCCGGAATCGTGCAATTCAAACTGACAAGATTGATAAAATATCTGATTTTATTTACTTGAGCTCACTTGAGGTGACTTCACACTGTTGTTTTGTAGGAAAAAACAGTTAAATAAAATCACAATGTTACTGTTTTAAATTGTTGCTGTTTGATAGTACCAATTCTAATTTGTTATGTTTTTTGCTCATTGATGATCAATATGTTTTGTGTATTTGTGTCGGGTTTGCACAATATGTATTATTGTGCCAACCCGCACTAGGCTAGCGTGGACTATAGTAGGATCCGCTAGCGTAGTGGTCTACAGTCTATTCCCTCTCAAATATAAAACATATATAAAACCATAAACTGGCAGATTCATGATTGGTGTAAAGGATCTAAAACGTCAGAAATAAATAATATAAATATACCTACCGCAATTTTATTCCCAGAAATCGAATTGTAAACGATTAAATACATTCGATTTTTCATTCAAAGTAATAAGTAACTACCAAGTGGCCAACAAGTACAGAAACTTGTTAGTACGTGTTTGCAGTGTACACTACTCTTAACATGAACAGATAAAGCGTAGGATACAAAATTGAAAAAGTTTTAATTGTTCCCACGATTGGCGATGTGTGTTTCCAATCGTTTCAACGCTTTTTATTCCTCTAGTTCTATTTCTGTCATATCTAAAAAAAAATATCTTGAGAACACATTGCTATTGTAGGTATTTTTTCACGTAACTTATATTATAAGTGAACGAATACGTTTATTCTTACAAAGCTTATTTTTTTATGTTTTTTTTTTTTGTTAAAAAACATATAATTGACCAATTAACACCTAAATTATTCAATTGTATATATAAAATTGCCATATTTGTGGCGCTGAAACAGATTGATTAAAAAATAATATTTATTCAACTTGGGCCATCGGAGCTGAATATAATTTGAACCAAAACATTATCACAAGGTAAAGAAAATATGTCTTATTTATGTTCAATATTCAATTACGTTTGTAAGGGATTCCGTCTTAGCCGGAGTTTTAAGTAAATTATATTGCTGAAATTAAATGGTATTTATTTCTATAAGTAGATCTTTTGAAACACTTTAGAATGCCAATATTTGTTTTAAATTTGAAATTAGATGTCACTAATATATTGCTAAAGTAAACATCATTTATGTTGTCCGCTTCTGATTGACTAATAAGGTTTGAATCCAGATTCGATTATAATAAGATGGGCATTTCAAAACTAATAACTGACGTTGACCTTCGTCACTTCATTCGAACTGCATCAATTTGGCATAATTATTTCGAAGTGACCCATCGAATCATCATCATCATCATCATCATCATCAGCCTATATTCGTCCATCGAATACTTCGTACCTAATAATTCATGGATGTGTCCCCCCCATTCATTACCAAGATATGAATCTCCATTCCGGTGAGTGTTCTTTGCAATGTTTACATACCATCACGTCTATACCCAAAAGGATTAAGCAGAAGTGTATTGATGTACACCAATATTTTGCCTGTATTTTTATCAGATCCCATGAGCTAGTTGCCAGTAGCCGAGTACAATTCTGCGGTGCTATTGAGAACTTTAAATAAGAACTTACATGTTCCACCTACGACTTACTAACTATATCAACCGAATTACTGGCCAACTGCTCAGATAGGATCTCCTTTCAAATTGAGAACGATTAGAGTTTTATAAAGAAGATCCTTCACTATTTAAAAGATTAATTCATATTTAAAATCCATACTATATTAGTGTACGAGGCAAAGTGGTATGCAGGGACCGTAGCGCGTGGCATTCTGAAGTTTCTGCCTACCCCCATGGGAAAAAAGCGTGAGTGTATGTATGTACTATATTAGTATGGATTTTAAATGTATTAAAAGTGTGAAAGAAACTTTTGTCTGTTTGTTACGTGTGAACAATTTTAGGGTGATCGAAATCATCAAAAGGACTTCATGTTTGAGGTGTTTTCTTGACAACACGTGTAAACCACAACTAGGACTAGGACAGCATGACAAGACAACTACATTATAACCTAAATCCTCTTCTTTTGAAAGTACTCGTGCTCAGAAATATGTTAGTAAATTCGTCAATGAGATATTTGTTTACGAGTCTGAGATACGGAAAAGCGAAATTGACGACAGAACCATGGATTTTATTTTATATCCTTCCCCGTACATCGTAAATCCACTCACGCGAGGATCGGATACGGTATTCTTGTGGTAATCACTCACATGTTTTTATAGTGTTCGAACTATATTGGGACATCTGACACTCGCTGTTAAGTATTCGTCTATTGAATATGAAATTGAAAGCTTTCTAAGAAGATGGGTTTTATTGGCCCAAATGAATGTACACTTTTTACATATTTAATTTTGATTGTAACCAGGTTGTACCTTAAAAAACAGGGTTAACCAGAAATAGGCACTAATACCATGCAAGTGTAGCGACGTCTATCTCGCTACATAGCAACAACTTACATAGCATATATACAACCCAACATCAACCGTCGGGCAGTAGCCCGCCAGGCATAACACCCCGCCTGGTCTGAGGATTCTCCTTTTCCAATGGAGGAATTAACACCTCTCTTCCTTCATACAAATAAAGCCTAACCACCTAATTGGTCTACATGCAACTATCGACCGATCCATGTTTGAATGTAAACCAATTAGCATGTTAGAGTGTACATATAATGTTTTTGGATACTCAGTAATAGGAGGCCATTATAATCATTTACCGGAAATCTATTTATTAAGCAGCTACTGATCATTTGATGGACAACGGCAATAAAATTACTCGACCTAAAAATCGAACCAAGAATTAACGCGCTTCGAACCACTACGAGGCATTTGAATATAACCTCATTTGATATTTATAATGAATTGAACTTTTTACGAATATTATTACAGTATGTATATCATAAATCGCTGTAAATAAACATAATTTAACAAAATTATCGACACGTGTCACGGAAGAGTCCATATAATGCCTCCACAAATATTATTACTGGCAACACTCTGATCTATATTAATAATTCATTGGCAGGCAGGAGTGTCAATGACACACGGATGAAAGAGATAGCATACTCATATCGTATGTACTCGTCATTCTCGTCTAGAAACTAATTACAGTGACAACACAAAATTAGGTGAAGAGATAATAATTGGGTGAAATGTTTTTAAAGAATTAATATTGTTTTAAACTTAGGATATCTTAGTATTTTTTTTAGTTAAATTAGCAAACTAATATATTATTAGTGTATTACAAGCTTTTGTAACTTCGTTAGTATAGAATTAGTAATAAGCGGTCCTTATTTATTTCTTAGGAACAATTAAATTATAAAAGTTTGTAGTCTTTACACACACGATAAGTCATTTTAATAAAAAAAATAGCTGATAGGGTTTTTGATTGAATTACATTTTTTTTCACCTATAATATGTTGGTGGAAAGAAATTTTTATTTTGATTTTGATTGATTTATGTCCCGCAGCGGACATCTAACAGTTGATATAATAGAGATGATTAATTTCTACCGCAGAGTTTATTTATTTATTTATTAGGGACAAAAAACAGTTACATGTTGCGTGTTACAGTAAGTTTTTTAATGTGATTTTTCAAACATATAACCCACATCATTGTCCACGAATTAAATAATAGAATATTGAAAAAGAAAGAGAAAACAGACTATGTTAGCATCCAGTTAGTACTTAAGTCACATTGCAAAAAGAATATTCATGAATTAAGTATTAGTACATAGTGCCTTAGTAATTGTAGATTTAAATTTGGAATTAGATAGAGAGAAGATATCTATGTCCAAGAAATGTGTGTTATATATTTCCACAAGGCGACGAAGGGGAGCTCGCATTAGTTTTACATGGGCCCATGTAAAACAGTCGAGTGTTGCGAACACCCCTGGGTCGGACAGTTCTAGGTACTAAGTAACATAACTTAGTAGTAATATCTATGCAATCAAATTTATTAATACACAAGCCATGCAGAGTCATAGTACCGAGGAGAAGACGTCTAGATTCTAAGCTCAAAATATTAAATTGCTTCAATAAACCATCGTAAGGAATTGTGGAGTGATAGCATTTGAAATTTACAGATCGCAAAAATTTCTTTTGAACCATTTCAAGTCTATAGTTGTATTTTTTATAAAAATGGATTCCAGATCGGTGTCGCGTACTCTAATTGTGAACGAACTAACGTCTTGTATAATGTTAAGTAAGTAGAGTTCGTGCCTAGTCAAGGCAACAGCTGTGGATTGGCGAGAGCCGGTGAAGCTAAATGGAATCCCAACTGCAAGCTGGACTGACTTCATGCCTGGAAGCCTGTCGGGAAGCGAGAACAAGGGCCTTGAAAGACCTGGGACCATGCTTCTTCCAGCGACCTCGTGATGTGATAAAGTGTTTGTGAATTTATTTTTTACATTATAATTATTATTTATTATATTCACACATATAAAACAGCATAGAAATTTTAAACAATACATGCGCGTTACACAATTACATTTGCGCTTTGAGGAATACTGAAGTGATGTAAGATTTGTAAGATCACGTCTGTAGGTATCAACATCACAAATCATGTTTCGTTATACATATGATTGTGAGTGATGAAATAAGACATCAAAACTGTATTCTTGCTACACATTTTATGAAGAAACATATTATATCTATTTATTTCTTTACCAGAATAAAAGGTTTCATATCTTGAAAGCTATCAAACAAAATAGATCGAAGAGGCGAGAACGATTCTCACATAAAAAGTGTTGAGAAATGGATGATCATCGATCTTCGAATGGATGAATCGAAATGGATGTCAATGTGTGATGCGCCATTATTTTTTTGATATTGATGCAAATATCTTTATCCTTGTTTGTTTAGAACAGATTAATGTTAACGGTTTTGGTTCGTGGCAGCGACTAATTATCAGTTTAGCAAGTGCGTAACTGGTTTTAAAAACAAAAATTGAACGACGGACCACGTTGAGTGTTTGTGACGATCCAAGAACCACTGCGGTACAGCAGTTATTAAGGTTCAATTCTGAAACCAATCCTTGGGAAAACGGTATTGAATTAGCTAAGAAATTCGGATGCGGATGTTGGAGTGCAGTCTTTTTATCTAAAATACTAATATTCATTCGCATCTGTTTAGAATGGAAACCAATCTTCCACATAGTTAAGTAAAAGCTCAAAGAAGACTTTCTTTTTAAACGTTTTCCCATTTTATACTAAGAATTTCTCCTATATCGTGGGTGCATTTACAGACACAAATATTCACAATGCACAAACACTGAGACCCGGAAAAATATCCTGTAGTCTATACATAAAATACATAATGTATTTGACCCGTGCGAAGATCAAACCGTGACACGCGATACAGAAACTGATCAACCACTGCACCAACCAACCACCAATGATAGGTACTTTATTTCTGTAAACACATATTTTTAAGGACACTTATAAGTCATAGCCTTAATAGACTAATAGACATGTACTTAAACTATCTAAATATTACAATAGTACCCGCAAATTGAACCCATACATTTATCCTCAGAAGACTATCGCGGTAACAAAACTTCAAACTATAAACGTGTCCAAACTTGTGGCCTCAATTTGGTTGTGTATTCTCCAAGGAATTTGAAGATATATTTCGACTTATAGACATGGATATAAGGAGGATATTCGTTTGGGGACATCGAACTTTGGAACCGTGCAGTTTGTAAAGTTCGACTGCTGAGTAAGAGGTCTTGGGCTCGATTTCCATGTCGAACAGTGTTTCACTTTCTTTGGGTTTTTCTATGAAATTCTCATTAGCAGCTCGGAGTTTAGATTCGTGCCCGATTGATGGCATTAGGCTTACCCGTATTACATGGGACCTAAAACGTACCGGCGCAATTATTCGCCGGTGGGATAGGAAAATACTTATGTACACCTCTGCCTATCCCTTCGCGGATGACAGACGTGATGGTATGTATTATTAAACACTAAATTCTTACAAACATGATAATAAATTAAGTAATGATTGTTCAAAGTTAGGCATTAAGTAATAATACCATTAATACCTACTCATATATTCCATACACATATAACTCACACCATCCATGGTCACAAAGTCATCCTGGGCTGACCATGCATGATGTATCGGATCCAAAACGTCGCATTTAAAAACAAGTCTTATTTCAATTTTCTATTTTAACGCAAGAGCTTTTAAACATCAAAGGTCGTTCTTATGAAAATGCCTACGGAATCAACCCTCTTTATTCACATATAAATAAATAAATAAATACTTTAATTAAGCGCATTGAAACCTATTCATCCGTTTCTAAGTTCTACGCTCATCCGAAATACATAAATTAGTTATTGGGTATATTTTATATTGTGGGTAAAATAGGAAATTAAAAGTAATATTAATCTGCAAATAACATGGTTAATATTAGTAGCTAATTTACTTTTTCATCAGAGGGGGTATTTGTCCTGCTGAATTTTCTTGACGAAGCATGTCGTAGATTTTTTTATATAATATTTTATAAGCTTTCGAAGATGCGTGTTGCGGATATATTTACACGTGACTGGCAGACATTATTATTAAATTTTAGTTTTGTGTGTTTACATTCATGATAAAATTGCAACATTTACTTTTGTGAGGTTCTAAGATTTAAGCCATTATAATTGTAGCTATGAACACTGGTAACCCGTCTAGACGAAATAACGAGACCTCATTTTTGATTAGTTTAACTTGTTTTACAACGAAAACTTTGAACAAAGAACGGACTCACCTATTCTGTTAAGTACATGCTTACCACTTCGGGCTATGAGACGTTTTGTTACGTCTCATCGCGTCACTTTAGATAAATAGTTTACGTTTAAAAGCGTCTGGTAAAATATTATCTTCATTCGAACAAAAAGATTTCAAAACTGCATTGGTTTCTTACAGTAACGAGAATATTAGACATTTACATAAAGCCATGTTTTACGGATCGCGGTTTATAATAAAATTATATATGGTATGGGTATGGGTCTCCTCTAATTTAAGAGGAATTAGGCTTTAATCCACCAGGCATAGTGCAGGTTTGCAGTCTTTATACGCTATCGAGAAATTGTCTGAGGCTTGCAGGTTTCCTCAAGATATTTTATTTCACCATTGCAGCATGTAACTTCGTAAAAAAAGTAATGCGTGCCTTAGGACTGAACTTGAAGTCTTTGATTAACAGTCCACCTGGCTATCATCATAGGTTTTTGCTGAACTTATATTTTATATTGGCCTACGTGTAGTGGTGTCGAGAATTCATATTAGCTGAACGGTTTTTTAAATGTTACCCATTTAAAAACCATTCATCTAATTTTTTTTTTGAATAGGTAATTAAATATCGTTTTTTGCGTCTTTCGTCAAAATTAATCTTTACGTATATTTAGAAACATATTACGCTTACCACTTACAATAAACTATTGAAATAGGCACAAGGGATGGTGAGCTAAAGATAATAGAGAAACGTTATTAAAATAGACGCTAAATAAAACCAGTATTAATATGGGTAATAGGTAATACAAAATCAAAGTAAACGTTCCCGGAGATTGTTACAGAAGATAATTGAACAGTATCCCCTGAGGTTGGAGATTCTCTGACGGTTTTTCATAAATTACAAATTTAGGTAGTACTACAACGGTCGAAAAGCAAATATGCTAGTACCAGTATCTGGTGAACGATGTTATCGTTGCTGTCTGACTACTACTTTTATCATCATATCGACCAATAGACTTCCACTGCTGCACATAGGGCACCCCCAAGGATCGTCACCTGCGCCACCTGCATTCAGTAAATTCCAGCAACCTTTACGTCGTCGGTCCAACTTGCCGGGGGCCCACCTGTAGTGATCATTATCACGAAAAGGAGAATTAACCATTATCTTGGATTCACTGGCTCACTACTACACCAGCTCCGAGCGCAGGCGCACGTCCAACTCTCACCGCGTCTAGCGGTAGATTGACAGCTACCCTCTCTACTGGTGTACATAAGACAATGTATTATATCTATTGTATAGATACAAACACTACACCACCCATTCTGCGTCTTATAGTATTACGGTAGTTACTCGGGAACGTTTGACCATAATTATAAGAAAATAAATCCTAAGAGATATAAGTCAAAATCAAATATTTTATTTAAATTAGACCAATATTACAGATATCTTTTGAATTGTCAAACTAGTTGCACAGTTCCAAGAAGTAGGTCTTATGGAGAAGAACTGGCAAGAAACTCCAACTCAAATTAAATAAAAAGAAAATTACAAAATGGTTTTTTTTTACAATGATATAAATAATTTAGTCTTTGAAATTAAATCAAAGCATACTTACTGTCCATGTTTATTCAAATGGCAATGTTAGCCAAATTACAGTCTATTTATATCGAGTAAACTATAGAGTACAAGGTTCGAGTCCGTACAGTTTCCCAGAAATACCGTAAATAGCGTTTGAGACCGAGACATCACTTACAGAATCAATATTCATATTTTAATCATGAAACGTTTGCCCTCTTGAATATGTTTGGCTATAGGTATGGTGATAAGCGGAAGCGATGAGCGGTAGCGATTTTCTCACACGTCATTTTATTGGGTGGAATTCGTTGATTTTGGTTTCGGTAGAAAATCCTGTTGTAGTCAGACACTACTTTTTATTTCAATATTTACAAACCGTAGTGTATTATTATTGTTACTGGCCCTTTTATGTAAAAAAAAAACTATCTATATAAGAATAAAATCTATTTTTTTGTAAAGATAAAGATTAATAAAAATTTCGTATGTACAACTTAAGTAAATTAATGTGCTTGTTACCTTAGCTTCGGTTTGGGTCAATAATATATCCATTAATGGTATCAGCAATTATACTAAATGGAGACGATTGTATATATTTATACTATAAATACTTATATGTAGTCCTTAATTTGAGGAGGTATAAAAATAAATGTAGGTATAATTGTGCTCCCAGAGAGAATTTACAGACAGATATTTTTAACTGAGAAAAGTTAATAGCCTAAAACCATTGCCAACCAATTAAAACTTACATTTTGTAACAAATTCTAATTAATTGAGCCGCTATGTTACGAGAAATTGCAGCTAAAAATAGTCAACGTATAAATTACTGAGTTATCACAAGAATTGATAGTCTTGTAATTACCTAATTCACGTAATTGTATACAATAATATTAAAATTAAATTAGGTACATTCGTTACTCATTGACAATGGTTAAGAAGAACAGCGTGTTGAAATCTGCCTGAGGAATGTTGTTAACGTCGTGTACATCTGCCTATTTGTACTAGGCCTAAACTTGAGAGGAGTTACATCCTTGATAGTCCAGCGTGGTAGCTTACCATGTAACTCATCTTATGTTGAGTGCAAACCTGTGGCTAAAAATAGAACACACAATAAGTTGAATGAATATTTTATCACCAGTTACTGCATTGTCATGTAACGACAACAAGGACAACAATTTATGGGGCGGAACGCACGAGTGACTCCTCTAATGTTGCTAATGCCAATAGGCTATGGTAACCGCTTGCCATCAGACGTAACCTGTGGTATAGAAAAAAACACTACTTCTTTGCAATACTCTACATACTATCACGACTGATCAACCTCAGTACTTTAAAAGATAGGGGATACCATCAGGCGTAAGCTTGTATGTCACACATGTGGTATAGAAAAAAACACTACTTCTTTGCAGTACTTTACATATCGTCACGCCTGATCAACCTCAGTACTTTAAAAAATAGAGGAGAATCTATCTGTTTGTGTTTACAGAACACTTTAGTCTTATTGTTTAATAAATTAAATCAAAATTATTTACTTGTGGCGTGATGAAGATTCAGTGGTCTTTAAAAACTGAGATCATTGCTCTACCAAGGGCTAAATACCTTTAGTCATTAGTCGCTACTGTCAATAAGAAACCTATATTTACTCGTGCCTACACTTTTATGACCTGTTATTATTACTTAAAGCACTAAGTGGTTATGGCGCAGATCGATATAAGGCAGCCAATGTCAAAGCGGACGCTTTTATGTATAAGCGATGGAATTTCTATGTGCTGTCGTACAAACTGTGAGTTAAATTTTTAACGGTACTGTTGTCGCACTATTCTTTGATGATATTGAATCAGAAATGAGGAGATCCATAGAAATACTTAACTGGCCGTTATGTTTGAAAGGATTTATAAGCTGAAGTGACAGTAGGCGGGGCACATAGTTCGAAGAACCGATTGCCGCTAAGGTGTAAATTAAGGTTTTTTTGAGAGACCACAGACAAGACGTAGATGAACAGGTGATCTGGCTAAGATAGAGGCTAGATTCAAGAAGATTCTTAATATTTTAATATCATGATGTGTAACTATTTACTGTGTGAAAGCTATGACAGCCTAGAAGTGTCACCAGAGGAAGTGAAGTCAAACGCATCAGTAAAGTCGGCAAAACGACAATCACGAGATCGATTTCAAGACCCTTTCGACCTTACAAAAATATGTGCGTATTTATCACATGCTTAAACGGTTAATGGAACCCTTGTAGAAACCATGCACGACTTTTTTTTTGTCCTAAGAGTGACAAAGAAGCATACGGCCCCCCTAATAGTAACACCAGTCTCAGAATAGTCACGCCCCCAACGAGCTTTGGTAGCTCATTCGCAGATACTCAACTGTTGTTATTTCACTGCGGTCTTCTGTAAGGCGGTTCTATTTGAGCGAGGAATCTTGTTGTGCCCTTTCGAAAAATTCTTCCTTAATTCTTTTCACATAAGAGGAGATCCGTGCGCACATGTACCTAGTACAGTAAGTGGTTGAAGAGATGAGATACGTATGTATCTGTAACACCTGCTTACCCTCATTAGGATAGACCCTACCAATTATCCTATTCACACCGAATAGACCAAAACTACACACTATTACTAGGCTCCAGTAAACAACCAACTAATTATGTTACAAGTACGAAGTACCAGCTACAAGTAGGAACGAGTAACGCGTTTACTCCATCAAAAACTCACAAACTTTCCCTCGGGCAGAAATTGTTCTTGCTTTTCCATATAAAAAATACACTCATATTTCATAGTAAGCTTATATATTTGTTAATTTTAAAGAAAATATTTGTGTTTTTTTTATGGCGGTAAGGGGGCAAACGAGCAGGCGCGTAGGCGGCTCACCTGATGGTAAGTGCTTGCATATGCGTTGCCAACCGCTGCAAAAACCGTTTAGGTTTCTAAAAATAGGGAATTACTAAAATGGTGGGCAGCAAACGGAATGCCTATGCTGTAAGAGTGTGTACTTCTTAGCCTGAAACACAGGCATAGTATCATATTATCATAAGTAATCTTTTATATTTAATTTTAAGAAACCTATCGTGAAATGTACTGCACTGTTTATTGAATAAACAATTATTATTATTATTATTATATAGTATCACGCCTATCATCCCATAGGTTTAGGCCGAGGTGTACTAATGTACACCGACATTTCGCCGGTATGTTTTAAATCCATGTAATACGGGGCGAGTCTATTGGCTTCAACCGGGCATGACTCCAAACTTTGCCTTCTACTAAAAATTTCTTAGTAGAACCAACATTCCCACAGCTGTCGCACTTTCAGATTTTTCCAAGACCAACGAGACAGTTCAAGACAAATTTTTTCATCAAAGAAAATTAAAAAATACATTGTAAATTCGAATATAAATAGTTATTCGTCCTCTCAGATAGAGTCTCATTTCGCATGAAGTCGTTTGCATAAATTAAATCAATTCAATTGTGTATTGAGATAATTTACAGAACTTCGTTTTGATGAATAGATATGTATATCTAATTCAATTAATTCAGTTGACTACTTAATTGTGTGCAATTGAATTTGATTACATAGTAAGTATATTTCATATTTATTGCTAACAACATTGACGACCCGATTAGCACAGCGGTAGTTATCGCTGTGCTATGTGTCTCGGGTTCGAATCCCGGTAGGGACAAAAGTTTGTGTGATGAGCATAAACATTCGTAACCGAGTCATGGGTGTATCTATGTATAATATGTATGTATTTACAACAAAAAGTATAGATGTAGTACCTATATCAACCAACTAGTATTCGTAACACAAACCTCGTTGCTTAGCTCGGAACTAGATGGCGCTGTGTCATAAAATGTCCAGAAAATATTATTATATTATTTGTTACTTTTCTTTCTTTATACGCTAAGATGTTTCAGTGGACTGTGTGAAAGTCAAAGGTCTCGATTTTCAATCAAAGGCCGCGAATCGAATCCACACTACTGACTTTTCGGAAGTAAGATCATGTTTATCACTTGCTCGAACGGTGAAAGAAAGCATCGTGAGGAAACCTGCATGCGTGAAATATTGTCTATGGCATGTGAAGTCTACTAACTCGCTGTTGATGATATTGCTAAGATAATAAAAAACATGCTTCTCTTTCTTAATCAAATGTATCGTACTAGCTTTCACCCGCGACTTCGTCTGCGTAAAATTAGTAATTTTATTTCCACCCTCCTTTTCCCCCTTTTAAGGGATGATTTCCGGGATAAAACTCCTATGTCCTACCCCGGGACTCAAAATATCTGTATAACAAATTTCATCTATATCGGTTCAGCGGTTATAGCGTGAAGAGGTAGGAGGTAAGAGAGGAACAGACAAACAGACAGACAGACACACTTTCGCATTTATAATATGAGTAAGGATTATTATATCGTATACATATTTTTAAATATAATATGTATACCCAAGATTCTTAACTAGATTAGGGGACCCCTTTGCCGAAGAAAATTTCTTTTTAAAAAGGTAAGAAGATATTTTGTATGGAACGATGGGTTATCTTAATACGGAGCGGACTAAAACTACACTCTTTCGCTAAGCACCAGCTCAAGTTAAATGAACACATTTGTTCCGCCGGCCGACTCTGCATTCCTCCATTCACTAGAAAGGCTTTATGTTACACCGTCATTTTGTTTTTAAGAGAATTTTGAAAACATTTTTTCGTAGTTCATTTGTGAATATTCGCCGGTGAATACATTCTTGAAGCACTTTTTGATCATATAGTTCCGAATTCTAGAGTGTCCGTGTTATTATCGTTATAATGTTACTTACAGAGTAAACATAACGAAAAATCTGAAATCATAAATCTGTTTGTTTACTAAAATAATTACCTACTCACGTAAAAAAATACAATAAACAACGGTACCTATTTGAAAAAAAATAAAAAAGAGTGAATGTCAATAACGTGAAATCAAAATTTAAAATCTGTCTTTCAATTATTATACTAATGAAGATTAGTAAATATCTTACTGATAATATCATAATTTCAGTATTTCTCATTTTATACTGCTGCCTCTTTCACTTTGTAGGTAAGTGAAAGAGGCAGCACTATTTTTGAGGGCTACATAAAATCGAGAAACGTCTCAGTATTTAGCCATTAGTAAATTTTGTATAGAAAGCGTTACGGTGTAATACAAAGCCTGTTAAAATCTTGCATGCACCCGTTCGTAGGTTAGAGCACCCACGAGTTTGTACGTTCAAGTGAATAATGTACGCGGGCACGATATCCCAAGGAAATGGCACATTCAAGGAGCAGAGAGAATGAAAGGAATGTGCCCAACTCACGCGACGGTCAAATGATACGGATTGGCCGTAATTATCGTATAAGAGCAATAAAACGATGGCACGATAAAGCATTAGTTGAACGATCGGTTTGTACAAAACGGGTTGTACAATTTCTGTACTGTCAAATGTTCTAGATGAAAAAAAGAAAAAAATGTTTATTCTTACATATACACTACACATTATAGGACAACTATGTAGATCTGGGATATTTTTTTGTGTGTGTTTAAGACAAGCCATACAAATTATTGTGGTAAAAACCCGTGACCTGTTGTAAAAAAATCGAACAATTATCCACTGTGTAAATCGTGCCGTTACATGATATAATTGTAGGGAATTTTTGTTCTCAAATGTATCCACGATAATAGAAAACTGCTACTGAGAAGTTTGTTAAAGTAAATTCTAGTAACACTTTGATTGACATAGGAGTTGAACCCAAGACGTCATACGCAGCAGCGCCGGTTACTTTGATTCTAACTAGGTGTGTAGACACAATAAACTAAAACATCAACATAAAGCTAGACGTGAATTGAAATGTAAATATACCGAAAACATAATAACATTGTCCGTAGACATTGAGAATAATTAATTTATTTACATTCCATAACGATGTATGTTTAAAGGTTATGACCGTTATGATCACTCAAGCGATCGTAACAATACAGCGAAAATGCACGCGTTCTTTATGTGAGCATTGTTTTTGGGTCGGGCAATTCTTGAACTAAGCGAGCGATCATCTCCCCGACTATATAGTGTGTGAAACGACAGCGGCGCATCTCGTTGGTAGGAGGTTATAACTTAGGTATCAATAAATATATATATCGGGACATTATGACACAGCCTAATCTAGTTCCGAACTAAACAACGAGGTTTGTGTTACAGATACTAGATGGTTGATACATAGATATTATTTTTTTGTAAATACATACATATTATACATAGAAATATCCATGACTCAGGTCAAATGTTCATCACAAACATTTGACCCTATCGGGATTTGAACCAAGGATCCTTATCACAGAAAGCAGCCGTTACTACTGTTGCGCTAATCGGCTTGTCTTAAAGGCTAGTTTTAGTGTTGGTGCGATATCGTGTAAGTGAACTGCGACCTTTAGGCGTCGAGACGAGTAGGTACAAATTAAACATTGAAATATTTATGTTGCGTTAGTAAAGCTACATTAAAATTACGATTATTTTACATCTTTTTCACACGTATACTGGTAAATAGATATGTATGGAAGAAAATTTCTCGAAAGAATACTATAATTCACTTCAGATGCCATCTAGAACCTAAAATAATCCTATACATGACTTGTGAAACTGTCTTCAAAAGATTTATTTACAGAAATAAATCTCATTTATCGCTTGCATTGAGAAATACTAGATAGATAAAAACTTAAGATATCGATGCACATCAAGAACATACGAAAAAATCATAATGGATATGTATTGTTAGTCATTGTTTTTAAACACACAATATTTATATTTAAGAGTTTTATTTTACTTTTATCGTTCTTGTAACATAATATTTGTATTCTTGCATTTAGTTCTCAGTTTTAGTTGTTTTAAATTAGCCTTGTTGTCTGATTTATAATAATAATAAAAAAATATTATTAATATTTCTGGACAGAAAGAAGAGGTAAAAACATTGAAGTATTACAAACATGTCTTACGATAAAGAATTTTGGCGGTGGTAAATATGACAACGTACATTATATCTTTTGCCGAGTACGGGTATAAATCAAAAAGTTCATCAGTTCAGCTTCAAGAACTCAAAAACAGGATTACATTTAAAGCACCCCAATATTAGAAAATAAACTACAGTCCCGCTAGTGTATGAAATGAGTAATTTGTTAAATAGTATGAAGCCATTTATTTCAGAGGCAATTCTTCCCATATTTTTCGCTGTTAGAATGCTAACAATTCATATAAATTTTTGCTGAGCTTCCTGGAACAGAGAACATAATTGACGACCCAAAAAGTCCAGCGATAGTTAACGCTGCCTTCTGTTCTATGGGTCCTGGGTTCGAATCCCGGTAGGGACAAATGTTTGTGTGATGAGCATAAACATTTGTTTCTGAGTCATGGATGTATCTATGTATATTATGTATGTATTTACAAAAAAAAAAGTATATGTGTAGTATATCAACCAACTAGTATCCGTAACACAAGCCTCGTTGCTTAGCTCGGAACTAGATTGCGCTGTGTCATAATGTCCAGGAATATTTATTTATTTATTTACAATTATGTCAACTACTTTAATAATTTCTAACAATTTATACTGCTTAATTTATATAGTAGTTGCAAGCGCATCCGCTGAACATGAAGTCAAGGATTCAATTCGAGATCAAGGTTTCATTGGGTGGTTGGTAATCGGTAAAGTGCCATAGACTCACCTAATGTAATATGCATCCTACTATTCTACCTAACTTTTCAGAGTTACAGTCGTAGGCATCAATTGATATACGTAGATCTTCAAAAAAGAAAAGTAAACATTTGAATAAAAAGGACTAAAGCTACATAATCAGCGATTACTCGAATATCTTTATCTAAAGGGAGCTAGCACAAAAAGTACCAAGTGCCGCTATATATTTGTGGACTTAGAACTAAATTGTGTTTGAATTCAGCTAACACAGTGCGCTAGCCAGATCGGGCCCAGATAGTATCCCTAATGACAAGGGTACAATCAAATTACTATGTGCACAGAATTACGCGCCTACGTTTTGATTTTTTGCCATCCCCTTGTGAATAGAATTCAAATTACAATATTAAATTGAATTATAACAGTATTGTACGTGTTTGAATTTAATTTTAATAGAAGTAGTTTGCATGTGTGTGTGTGTTAGGTTTTAACTTTTTTGAGATATTTATTAGGCAAAGGCATTAAGCTACAAAACCTTGTTTGACAGATGAGGATTAATGTGAAACAATGTTTACTAAAATAGATGACTTGTTTGTAAAATATTATTTAGATAGAAAAAATTCTGTCTGGTTCGGTGTCAAGAAAATATTGTTGTTTGAATAAGTTTTCTGATCTGATATTATATGAAGTTCTTCAGTGTAAACTTTTAAAATTCATTTCCAAATAATGACGTTGCAATTTTAGTCGATTATCAAAAAACTATAAATATAAAACTGACCAGTCGAACTAAAACGTACTCAATACTCAATACTCAATAACTTTACCTATTGCATCCCATAATGTATACAAAAGCTGGTGGGTAAAATTAAAGAGAAACAATTATGGACCCTGTCGGGCACAGCAAGTTAGTTTTTAGAGGAGAGGATGAAGAGCGCTTTTTAAAAACATAATATATTGAAATAAAGGAAGATCTGATATTTAGATATTTAAGTAGGTAGGTATTATTTAAGTGTAGATTTATATTCATTTAATTTATTAATATTCATATATTTATTTATTATTAATAGTTATATTCTAGATTATGTATTAATTGTCATTATTTATTTTATATATATATTTATATATTTGCTGTAATTTTAATCAAATAGTTTGTAAGTAATTAAATATATTGCATGGTGAGTAAGGTAAATAAATATATTTAAGTAGATACTGCTTGTTTAATCTAATTATCCCTATTTCCCTAGTTGGAACTTATCTTTGAGGTATTCGTCAATTGTGTAGTAACTTTTATCTAAGAGAAATCGTTTTAATTTATTGATAAATATATTATTTGATTCTGTGTTTTTTATGTATTCAGGTAATTTATTGTATATTTTAATGGACGTAACAAATGCACTAGAGGAGTGCATTTTTAACCGTGAAGTTGGTAAATTTAGTCTATTTCCATGTCTAAGTTTGATTTTTGTTTGAATGTCTTCTCTTTTGCTGTAGAATTGTGGGAACTTCCTTACAAATTTGCAAATTTCAAATATATAGAGACAGACTAGTGTTAAGATGTTTAGTTGTTTGAAGTGTGGTTTACATGAGTCGGTGTCTTTGATGTTAATCAGTATTCTTATTAGTTTCTTCTGTATTGTAAATAGTGAAGGCGCGTCTGTACTGTTACCCCATAATATAATTCCATATCTAAGCCAAGCGAACGCATATGCATAGTAAGTTACTATTGCTGTTTTGACGTCTGTTGTTTTCTTTATTTCTCTGAGGGCATATGCAAATTTAGAAAGCTTAGTTTTTAATTTCTGTATTTGTGGTTTCCAGTCTATGTGTGTATCTATGTCTAGGCCTAAAAGGGTGAATTTATTAACTATTTCTAATTTGGATCCTTTGTATTCAAAATTTATATTTATGGGGGTTTTTTAATATATAATAAACATGAGCGTGCATTGAACCTAACTTTGTATCAGAAACACATTAAAATCAATAGGTACACATTACACAATGGACTGACCATGTCTGGGGAGCTACTGTCAAAAACAATTCGAGTTCGACTAATTTCATATTCGGAATCAGTTGTGATTTAAAGTACCTATAGATAATTTCATTTTCGGCGAATTTTAAGCATTCATGGAACCATGAATTCTTACTACTAAATCTCGCCGAAGAGAGTCGTAAATTATAAGAATTAAATTTCAATTAAATGCCCAAGGTTATGACACAAACTTGCCCATCCCATGATTCGAACCGGTGCGATACAGTTACCGACATGCGGATCCTTAATAATGCTCCACTAATCAGGTTGTCAATATAACTTTTTGATCACCCATACATCACTTATTGGTCACATTTTCATTAAATTTAGCTAATGATTGAACCTATTTATTATCGCAGATATATTGAATTCGTACACTTACGCGAATATTAGACATTAAAATAAAACTACTTGTTACGGATTTTATCGCGGTATATCTGATAAGTATTATTCTAACCCGACGTTTCGGATCCTTTACAGCATCCATGGTCACGGGCAGACTGAGGTGTTGGTCGTCTTGAAGTTATAATTACTAACAGCTACCCTACATTTTTAATTATTATAACCAATGACATATTTAGTTTTTATATCATTGATTATAACGCATAGTAGTTTCAACTCGAAAATCTACATCATTTGTTAGCATCTATGGATACCAAAAGTTCCAAACGACACTAACTCGATTTGAATACTATTCGGTTTTGAACTCGAAGGCTTATATAACTTATATAAACCTCCCTAAACAGACAGAACTATCTCAAAATATTAACATAGGTTGTGTGACAATAATTATGCCAATAGCTAGTTCGTGTTTATCCAACTATGAAGCAAATTTTACGCTTAGTTTGAACGTTCTTGCTTACATTGAAAACACAAGTGTAATTACTACACAAACAAATAACTGTAAGGCAATAATATAAAAAAAACTATAGATACGTTACCCGCTTTCAAAATGGCAACAAGAAATTAAGGCAATTGCCGGGATCGCGCTTAGTGACGCACCAACCAGCGTTGCGAGGGTACGTCCCGAAAAAATAATTCGTACATAATAGTTTTATACTTCCTGAGAACAAAATGCCTTCATGTGTTTACAAATTATACTACAACAGTGAAAGATAAAAATGTGTCTTTCCCTTTATTTGCACAAATTAGTAGCTGTTGCCATTTTGCATAGCCGTAATGTTCGTGCATGACGCGTCTATGTAATAATATGTAAATGCTGTAAGGTAGATATATTTTATGTTTGGTTATGTAATCCTCCGGTTAGTTAGTTGGAATTTGTTTATGTGTACATGTATACAATGTTAGGTACTCGAAAAAAAAATACTTCAAAATAAGAAAAGCGATTTTAACTTACCTAGAACTACAAAATGTTTTGTTGAAATAATATTTCATAACAAAACATTAATGGCATCAAACTAAAGACAATATAATAGTCCTTCTTAATATGAAAGAAATAACATAGAAATTTTCTATATTATTTCAGAAATAACATCTTATGAATATATTTGTTTACTATGATAAAAATATCGACCTATTTGAGAACATTGCACAGTCACTTAAAAGCAATTAACATAGGTATATACGAACATTATAATAAAAATATTATAACTATTCCAGTAGTGAAACAATTTCCCACAATCAAACAAATATTGTTTTATTTCGAAATAGAATTACATAAGTAGAACCGCGTGTTTGACGTGTAGGTTGGTCCCCACCTGTGTCGTCCCCTGGTTTATAAAACTAAACACAATTTGTATTCCGACTCATACATATTGTGATACTACCAAAATAGAAGCGCCATATGTCTTACAAAATACTGTATTTTTTACCGTTTCATTTTTGTTACACCTAATATTTAAGGTTTATTGTAATACATATATATCCTCTTCGTCTGTTCTAGACGATTTATGTGTGTGTGTTGTCTGAGAGGCAACGTTTTTGGTAGCTAAATAAGTCGATGCGAGAGCGATACACTGCCACAAGTGTGACATGGGAAGATTGCGGTGACTGGTGCTTGTGATGATGTCTCAACATCAACATGGCGTTATTGCCTTACACCGTTTCTCCAAAAATCTGGTTCTCTCTTTAAATCAATTGAAAGGGAGAACTGTTGTTGCAAGAGGGGTTTATTAACTAGCTTCCACCCGCAGCTCCATCCACGTGGTAGGTTGATAAAAAGTAGCCGATATCCTTCCTCAAAGTTAATTACCAAGTTAGTTTAAGCCTTACTTTGAAAAAAGTCAAAAACACGATTATTTAAAAAGGGCTCACTTTTTAAATTATTGCAAATAGTCACCCTTGTCACCTCCTAACGGATATACGTCGAATTACCAATAACCCTGTATATAAACACTTTGTCTTGAAAGTAAAATGCAAGTATAAAAATATCAATAAATCATCATTTGACCCGAAAGAAAACGCCCTTTAGATATTATTTTCTTTTTTGTCGACGTCAGTTGCAATGCGGGCAATTTATAGGCGGACCTATTTATGGGGCCACGAAAATAACTTGTTATGGAAAACGAATAAAATGACTGGATATTATCTCAAAGAAACTATACAAATTTAATTTAAATCTAAATAATGAGTGAATTTTGATAGAAAGTTGTAATTATATGTACTAGAATAAATAAATTATAAAATTACGACGATAAAGAACTAGCAAAATTAAACAAAAATATTTGTGTTTCTGCGAGTGAGTAAAGTTGCCAAATCTTGTTAGGGGAAGTGTCCCCCAATTTTAGAAACATATAGCGGTTTTCACAGGGTTCCCAAAGCGTGAAAGACACCTCTCGTGTTGCACATATCCATACACTACGGTAACTGCTTTCCATTAGGTGGGAAGGTTCTAGAACAAAATATTGTGCCAGTCATTTGAAAAAAAAATACAAAACAAATCTCCCACTTCATGCCCTCACTTTCTTCCATTCGCACACCCCTCGGCGTTGATTAATAGCCTGCATTTGCTAACCGGCACATCTCTATCATTACCGCCCTGATTCGGTCTCCCCACGATGCATATTTTTTTCTGTCAAATCTTTTTTTGTGCCCTACGTCATCCTTACTCCCCGTCTGTATCTAATTTCCTATCATTACACGTCATCACCAGAATTTCTTTGATATTGTTGGCTTTCAATATATGCGGAAAAGTCGAAATCAAAGTAAAATCTTTTATTCAGTTACATCAATATACGTCTGCCAATATGACGTGTCGTAGAATTTAATTGTACAGCTCCAAAACGCTCACGCTACGTGTATTTAGATATGATTTTGCTCATTGAGCGCACCTTTAGAAATAAATATGGCGCGTAACGGAAAAATGTTACCCAGAAATAAAGATGGCGCGTAACAGAAAAACGTTAACATTGCTATAAAATTTCTCCCATACGCCGATAAAAAAGTTTCACTTCAAAAATTATGCTTAAAAGCATTTTTTAAATCAAGCTTCTACTTAAATGTTCTAAAATAAAATAAATATACTTTAAATTAATCCAAAGTCAAAAATTTATTATATAACACAATGTATATGATATAATAGTACTATTTATTTTATATACAAAAGCTTGTCGCGAGGTTTACTTATGAAAATGTTTGATAATGATGATTTACCTATTTTTTTAAATACCTACATAAATACTTACTGTATTCTAGTTTGTCTAAATTTAAAAGAAATTAGAACTAAATATACCCTACACTTAGTTTTTCATTATTTCAAAGTTCTTTTATAAAATTTTTGCTCTACAAAACTTTTGACCTTTGTAATAAATCTTGCGCGGCGAAGTAAAAGTTTTTGTTAAATGAAAAATGAAGTTTAAGGAACTGACTGAACTGATAAAAGTATAATTACTCTCGAAAACTGGTTACTAATGTACCTTACCTGATTGGTATTTGAGGGTTTTTCTCAAAATGGACGTTGACACCTAGAGGGTACGAAACCTACATAGGGGGAGGGGGTAGCAAACAGCACAGAGCAAAAAGGAGCTGACCTTATTGCTTACACACTTTTTGCAAAAAAAAAATAAGATTATAATCTATCAAATATACAGCAAGGAGGATTCTCGATAACGAACAATTCAGACTCTGAGCTGAATATAAAATCTTGCTGAGAATCGACTAATAAGACAGTCAAGTTAATAATACATTTTAAATCTATAAGCAGAACTTTTGAAGTAAGATCGCAATAAAATTATATACTAAGTTTAGTTCCAATGTTTACTTAGCTCGGCACTACATAGATGGCGCTGTGTCATAGTATCCGATAAAAAAAATCTCTCAACGCACCCATACACGAGAATAAAGAAAAATGTTCACACGAATTGGGTGGAGCCCAATTAAGAAGTGTTTGATCATTATAGCCCCTTAGATAACCGCTCATTTCTTTCACGAGCGCATTTTTGTGTAATTGTTCCTCTACTTTGTGACGAACCGATTATCGCAGCGGTATTAATGGCTGCCTTCTGTGGTAAGAGTCCCTGGTACGTATCCCGGTAGTGGCAAATGTTTTGTACCTTAGTCATCAATGTTTCTGTGTATAATATGTATTTACAAAACAGAAACTATGTAGTATATCAACTATCTAGTATCCGTAACAAAAGCCCCGTTGCTTAGCTCGGAAGTAGATGGCACTGTCTCATAATGACAGTTAAAAAAAATACACGAATACAGAAAGCAACAAATGTTAGTTATATTTATTATTAATTATATGTTATTATTATGTATTATGTTACGTAATGTAACATAATTAATATAAATAACAACAATACTGTGCTCTAACTGTTAATTTTGATCATATAAACAACAGATTAAAAGTATTTTATCATCGTACTATGACCTAATCAAGACCAAGGCGACGAGGAATAGTCCTTCATTAACACTATCGTGTTTAGAACTAACTGTTGTTTATAATTTCAACACGTACCACTAAGGTAGAAGCGTATACTTATCGGTCACGTATTTTTCTTTGATAGTATTTGAAACTATAACTTCTGATGAGAAATACGTGCACTTAAATTGTGTTAGTATTAGTGCAGTACTAAATAGGTTTTATTTTGTGTTTGCCACAAATTTTCTAGCTACGATATCCTAGTATTATCACAAGTGTCGAGTTCAATCGCAAAGCCTGGCATTTCCGAGTTATGTGCGCATTTGTCACATGCTCAAATGAAGAAAAACATCGTGAGGAGACCTGATGAGTTTTCTCGATTGCGTTTGATGTCTGCAAATAGACTAGGCTAGCCTGGTGGACTATAGCCTGATCTATCTCATGCGAGCAGACTGATATAGTTACATAATACGTATGGTTTTAACAAACCACGTAATTGTCCTAATAATCTAACGATTACAAACACGCCTACTGAGGGCTTGAACATCCTCGATTCAGTACCCAACTTTTAGTTTTATTGAAATGTACTATGTAATTCTCAGAATCAGTTCGAACTGAGGATTTGTGCCCGGACTATGGCATCACTTAACTACTGCCGAAGCCCTCACGGTAACAGGTGTAATAATATGTTATATAAGAGAAGAATATATGGAGGTATATTCGCCTCACCTGGAGCGGCACAAAATGATAAATAAAGTAACTTTAACTTCGAGCAAAATGGTTCGAGCCATGGTCGTTATCCATAATAGTTACATATTACGTCCTTTTTTTAACGTAAAATATTATCTTTCACCTTTTCTTCTCAGATTTACGATGTAAAAAAGATATTTAGAGGTCAAAATAACTGCCTCGTTGGTCTAGTGGTCGTAAGTGCGACTGTTGAGCGAAAGGTCTTGAGTTCGATATCCTAGTCGAACACTGTAATTGGGTTTTTCTATGAATTTTTCAGGAGCAGCTTGGAGTTTGGATTCAATCCTGATTGATAGCAATAGGCTCGCCCGTATTACATGGGACCTAAAACATACCAGCGAAATGTGGGTATACATTATAGTAGGTACATCTCTACCTAACTGGAGGACCTTCGGAGTCAAGAGGCGTGATGTTTTAAAATACATACATACATACATACATACAATCACGCCTGTCGTCCCTTGTTTTAAAATATATGTTCTAAATCCACTCAACACAGTTTAGCGCTTTTCATTAGTTAAGTGAACAATAAAGCGTTTTACCTCTGGTAAAGGCTATGGAACCATTCCCATTTTTCTATTTTTCTGTGTACTGTTCTGGATTGCAATGGATAGAGCGCGTACAAAGAACTGATTGCTAACGGTAGAGGAACAAACAAACAAAGTCGACAAAACACGGAACAGAAAGTCAAATACATACCAACATACCACCAGGCCTGTCGTCCCCGATAAAAAATGTGAAGCACATACATATTATGTATAATAATATTAATAAACAATAAATATTTCTGAACATTATGACACATCGCCAACTAGTTCCGAGCTAAGCAACGAGGCTTGTGTTACGGATACTAGTTGGTTGATATACTACATATATACTTTTATAATTTTTTTTTAAATACATACATTTCATACATAAATAAATCCATGACTCGGATACAAATGTCTATAATGCTCATCACACAAACATTTGACCCATAGCACAGAAAGCAGTGTTAACTACCGCTGGACTAATTGGGTCGTCAAAAATAAGTAATACATCAATACACTCACGCGTTTTTTCATGTAGATAGGTAGAAACTACAGAACACCACGTGCTGTGTTCCACTTTTCCTTGGTCCATTTTTATACATCCTGTCATGCATTGTATTAAAATTATTCATTTAGTAGTGGTTTGTCAAGTATACCGACGTTAACTGACAATTTATTATTTTAAAATCACAAGAGACAAAAGTTTCACAACATTGAAGTATTTATTATGTAACTCAATATTCCCGTAAAAATCAGCATCCAGTAAAATACTGCAAATAACATTAATTATGGTATTTATCAAGCAGGCAGAACTCATAAAAATGTCGAAAATGATCGAGTTGCCGCAAAATACTTATCAACTTCGCGTCTGTGCTTTCGTAATGAACGAAAAGTAATGAAAACAATAATTACGAAACGTTATAATAAACTTAGGTATTATAAATTACTCGCTTCTACCCGCGCAATACACTTTCTGTACGCTGTAGGTAGGTGATAAGAAACATCATTTTTTATCGTGGACAATACGAAAAATAGTGAAAAACGCAAAAATATACATTTTGATACTACTTACTAAAAAAAATATCAAACTACGTTTAAACCAACGAAAATAAGGTGAAGCTTCTCAAGCAATGACTTCTAACATTTCACGGATTTTATATTATTGCTTGATTTTTTACGTTTTTCTTTACTCTTTTTTATATTTATTTTTATACCACAAGGTTGGCAAATAAGCTGGATGGTTAGCTATTTTTATACCACAAGGTTAGTACATATGAGCGTTTACCGTAGCCAATGGACGCTTGCAACTCTAGAAGTGCCGCTCGCGCTTTGCCGACGACAAGTATTTTTATATACATTAAACGCGATTCTCAAAAGAAATCTAGTTTTTCGAATATGACGACCGGGCCTTAAGTCTGTAACAATGTTCCCGAACACACTCCATATCGGTGTTGATTGCGAACACTCGTCGCACTTCCCAACTTAGTTCCAAACTTTACAACAAGTGAAAGTTTGTGTTGCTGTCGAAAGCTCCCGTATCTTCGCGGATACGTAACAACTATACTGTGAGCAAGAGACATGTTAAGGAATCGGTAAATTATTCCCAAACCTTTTGTGTCGAAAGGAATCGGTTCTTGTAGGTTCCTGAACTTTCGAGAAATAGCTGATAGCGTGCGTTTAATTTATATTATACGCTATTTAAGCTACACGTGCGCGCGGTTTTACGCTATAAAAAAATGAAATGAAAAGCGTCATTAAATTCACAAAACCATATTGATTCAGATTATTTTGATACACGAACACGAGAAATATATGATTTAAAAAATATTGTGTTTAGCATCAAATCATCAACATTATTATTAGACATACATTCACATCATGAACACAAAGAGTAAACATATGTGTAATCATAGATTATGTATGTACACACCAAATAGTGGCTCTGACGTCATGAAATAGCTGTCATAAATATTTTATTAGTTTAAAAGTGTTCTCTCGCTCACTACAATAACCTGTATCCTTCAGTTGACATTTCATAACTTGCGTGGGATGGACAATCAATTTATATTTAGCTGAAGTTTTTATTAGTTTCTAAAACCAACAGAAAATCCCTCATATTATAGGTAAACTTTTTTTATAGTAACTAATGCATATAATAGGTATTGTAATTAAGTGATAGAATTGTAAATGCTAGTAGAAACAAAATCAAATACTGGCTTTTTTTGATAAATACTTGGTGGCGGAACCTGTATGCCAGTTGGATTTGGATAAACCTGACTGCATTCTATCCATGCATATTCGCTCCATGCTAGGCACGAATCTTCTCTCCTAGTGAAGTTTGGCAGATTTCACACGTCATCGAGAAAATCTCTCAAGCATGCAGGTTTCCTCACGGCGTTTTTCCTTCACCGTTTCAACATGATCCCATGAACATCCGAAAAATCAGTGTACACCACATTAACGCTTAACATACCATCACGCCTGTCATCCCCGAAAGGTTAGGCAGAGGTGTACTAATATACGCCCACGTTTCGCCGGTATCTTTTAGGCCTCATGTAATAGGGGGCCTATTGCCATTAACTGGGCACGAATCCAAACTCCAAGCTGTTACTGAGAATTTCATGGAAAACCCAATAACACTTTGCTCGACCTGGGGATCGAATCCAAGACCTCTTGCGCGGCAGTCGCATCGCACGACCACTAGACCAACGAGGCAGTTACCAAGAATGCTTACTCATTATGATTTCAATATCAAATAAAAAGTATTCATGTCTTACCAATCTTTACAGATTACTTCAGACAGACGTTCATGACGAGATGTATGAATGTGGACGAGTCAAAAGTGGTATGCAGGAACCGTAGCGCGTGGCATTCTGTAGTTTCTGCCTAACCCCATGGGAAAAAGGCGTGAGTGTATGTATGTATGTATGTACTTCAGACAGACGCAGAAACTAATTTTTCACTTTGTAACGTCATAAAATCTATCATAACATTTTGAATGACAATGCATTTTAAGCTGTCTGTCGCAATTTTCCTAGACATCATTGTTTTAAGACCATAATAAAAAAATTACGACCCATAATGTCTGCGATTTTAAATGTCAAAATTATGTGATGCCTGTTAAATTTTAATGTATAAGCATTTCAAACTTAAGTGTATTGAAATATTTTAAGATATTAAATTACTTAAATTGTTTTAACTGTCTAATTTTCAGGTCTCGACTTTGAAACCACGATTAACTCTTATTTCTACAAACCTGTAGCGACATCTATCAAGATCTATGCGAGATTGCATATATGCAACCACCCAACATCAACCGTTGGGCAGTAGCCCGCCAGGCACAACACCTCGCCTGGTCGGAGGATCCTCCTTTTCAAATGGAGGGATTCACACCTCCTTTCCTCCATAAACCTCTCAACCACAGTACCATACGGTGATTTGGTGTATGGTGTTCTACAAAAACTACTACCTTCCTAGACTAATTCAGTTCAAACATATTAATATTTAAGTATGGTCTTAATTCATCATCAGTATGACTAAGACGTTCCGTAGCTCTCGAGATCAATTCAATGCAATTGGAATAGCAGAAAACCTGCCTTAGAGTTATTCTCAACAACATCGACGCGTGAAATCTACTAAACCATCACTAAGATACCATAGTAGACTGTAACCAAACCCCCTCATTCTGAGAGGGTATATAGTGGGACAGAACATTGACGATATCAGATGTTTTTCATTTAATCAATCAAAATAAGGTAGTCTTCTATAACTGAATTTCTCGTATAACGCGCCGGTGATGACGACTATTTCCCACAAATATTTTCCTAGTAGACGCAATATCATCCCGTCCCGTTTCAACCCATCCTATTCTATTCGCTATAAATCTAAGTAAAATAAATGTATCTGTTACCATTGATAAATAGGCCGAAATTCAATTAAATAACCTTTAAAAGAGCTGTGGTAGCCTAGCGGTGTGGACTGTGGACTGAGATGTCAGGTCTCGAGTTCGAACCCAAGGCACGCACCACTGATTTTTTCTGAAGTTATGTGTGTATTTATCATAAGCTCAAACGGTGAAGGAAAACATCGTGAGTGAACCTGCATGCTTGAGAGAATTTCTCGATGGCATGTGAAGTCTGCTAACCCGCAGTAGGCTAGCGTGGTGGACTATAGCCTTATACCTCTCAATTGAGAGAGACCCGTGCCCAGCAGTGGGACATTAATGGATTGATGATGAACCTTTAAAAGCTCATTGTTTTAATAGTGTACACAAATGGAATTTTGCAAACAGACTTAATGCAGTGCAAAACGATGTAGGCACCTACCTACATATACACATATTGAACGTAGTAGCACCTAGACAAATATAAATAGCTAGGACCAAATGGTATTAGACTGAGTAAGTCTAGGTATATTAGCTTTGAATACTTCATTTCAGAGTGAATAGATATTGTGTAATCGTGTATATATTAGTAAATAAGATATTTTGGTATATATCGCTACAATCTTGATTGTATTCTTGAAGGGTTAAAATATATTAAGGTTCTATTTTCAATATATAGTTTAATACAACAAATAATTGTTTTTGAATTCGGTACACGGGTGTTAGTGTAAATATAATATAGGTACTAACTTGTCTTTAGATGTTACAATGGTAATTAACTACAATTTTACGAATGCTTTCAGTTGTTCTCTTTATTAGGTTTTAACAAGATAATTAAGAAAAAATACGTAATTTGTTTTTGTATTTAAAATATTTGTATCTCAAATACTTCACTTCATTTAAAATACATTAATTCATTGTAACTAATTACATATTTTTCTATTTTTTATTAAAAGTATTGCTCTCTGGTTGATTGCAATCTCTCTGTAAGCCTCCACGAGTTAAACCTGTGACTTATACAAACCCTTCAAAAGACTGGATAACTTTTAAAAAAAAGCTTCTACGAATCGTATTTCCAAAAAGTGTAATCTATTACCCGTCATATATCTTTTCATCTCTAGAACACAAGATGATCTACCATGAAGAAAAATAAAACCATCGAAAAATAGACGATTAATCTTACGAATGAGCTGTGATAATTAATTTGTCAGCGGCGTAATTACTTGGGGCAGAATGACAGCTGACAGTCTCGCAATGGTGGCTATCTAGACAGACAATCTTACATCTATTTTGGTAAAAGATAAATACATTTGTTAAATGGTATGTTATAAAAAAATAGACAGAGTAATTACTGTTTACAATACATTTTGTAGGTACAGTTAAATGTAATGACCGTACGTACTTTTGCTGATTCCCAAACTAAGTATAAGCTTGTATTTTGGGAAATAGCGTGTGTTAAGCAATACTTTCTGTTGTGAAGTGCTTTAAGGGGATGCATTTATTGTGTACGTTCAATAAGAGCCAATTAATTTCGGCTTACTTTGAACAAGTCAATGACATATTATTATATAGACACGTCATGCACGAACATTACGGCTATGCAAAATGGCGACAGCTACTAATTTGTGCAAAGAAAGGGAAAGACACATTTTTATCTTTCACTGTTGTAGTATAATTTGTAAACACATGAAGGCATCTTGTTCTCAGGAAGTATCAAACTATTAAGCACGAATTATTTTTACGGAACGTACCCTCTCAACGCTGGTTGGTGCGTCACTAAGCGCGATCCCGGCAATTGCCTTGATTTCTTGTTGCCATTTTAGAGGGCGGGTAACGTATCTATAGTTTTTTATATCATTGGAACGAGTCATATTTTTAATTTGAGTAAATTTAACGAGCGAAAAATTTCTCACGGATTGTCCTCTGGGAAGTACCATACCGAAGAACTCGTATCGACCCAATTAAAATTGTAGGTACACTATGGCTTGTCTGAAATATCCATGCTATGTAAATAAAAGGTGAATATACTAATAATAATAACAAATAATCAATATTCCTGGACATTATGGCACACAGCGCCATCTAGTTCCGTGCTAAGCAACGAGGCTTGTGTTACGGATACTAGCTGGTTGATATACTACATTTTTTTTTTTTGTAAATACATACATATTATAGATAGATACATCCATGACTCGGATACAAATGTTCATGCTTATCACACAAACATTTGTCCCTACCGGGATTCGAGCCCGGCAGGGATAAATATGGCAGGATAGTGATAGCATAAAAGATAAAACCGACGAACGTGACATTAATGAGGCAGCAATTTTTATAGAATCCAACAATAAACATATTAAAATTAAATCTGTACTTTTAAAAATAAAATCAGTTCACATTAACATAACTATAATACTAATTAATTTGCTTTACGTATAAAGATAAACGAATTCTTTGTCGTGAAATTTAATATATGACAGATACTGACCGGACAAGGGTCTTGGGGTCACAAAAGCCCCCCAGGGCCTCGGACTCTGATCCCGATAATTGCCAATTAACGTTCCTGTCCTTCAAAACAAACACGCAATTTTTCCTATCTTCGTTCACAAAGTTTTGAACCAGGATTAAATAAAATTGAATAAGTAGTTGTATTTCTCTTCTAGTAATAAGTATCTAATAGTAATAAAAAATAATAAAAATAGTAACTTTTTTCTTTTATGAATTATTTTATTTTATTATTCTGTTTTGTGTTGCTGAAAATTGAATAAAGTATTTTATATACTTATTGTAAATCCTATTTGGGAAATAGTTCATAATTAACATTAATTTAATTCCCACAAAGAATTAAATTAATGTTAATTATTATTATAATAATTTTGGTGTGGTATTATTTTTTATTTTATATATTATAATTAGTATTATATAATTATTATATATTATTATATATAGTATTTTAATTATAGTAATCAGTGCCAGCATTGCTGCCGATTACCGTCAGATCTAAATTGTAACCAACATAGCAAATAAACTACTTGGATTTCAATTTTGAATGTCTCTTTATATCCAAACATAACCCAAGCAACAGAAATAAAATTCTACAATAAAAGCTAAGGGCATCTGGAAGTATGGCCAGTTGTACTGCCATCTAACTTAGCTTTACGAGCATAACGCCATGTCTTACTGCGTTACTGCCTACGCTCTTTACAGCCAATCGTTATAATAAAGCCGTACTAACACGTTTCACTTTATTCTTGAGGGTTTAGAAGGCAGTTTTAACGTTTATTTCCCTTAGTAATGGGCATTTTAAAGTGACCTCTTCATGTTGATATTCGTTTTCGTCTGGTAGATTTTATTGTCATCTTGTCTTATTTTCTTTCTATACATAAATTCTTATGGCTTTCGCCTGACAATATTGCCCTATACCTCTCTATACTATACTACAAAAAGTTTTCTGTTGTTCGTTTAAAATTTAAAATATTACTTACATGTAGCGACATCTATCTCGCCACATAAGCGCTACGGACACAGCGCGACGAAGCTGATAATCCTACATCGCGCAAGTGAGATTTGCACGCGAGATAGCATATATACAACCACGCAGGGCAGTAGCCCGCCAGGCACAACACCTCGCCTGGTCGGAGGACCCTCCTTTTCAAATGGAGGTATTGACACCTCCTTCCCTCCATATACACATAAACGTTCCACAATTATTATCTGTAGATCAAGCAAATATTTATTTCATACGAATCTATGAGCCACTCAGCCACCTATATAAAATCCATTCGGCCCTTGCTGTCTATCATTTAGATCTTTTAACCATTAATCAGGCTATTAAAATAAAACTATTTTTTATGAATTTTATTCCAGCATATTTATATATAGATGGTCAGGGACAGACTCTGCCTCACATATCCAATGTTATAACTAAAACATTCAAAACGCGGTATAAGATCCGAAACGTCGGGATTAATTACAATAAGTATCAAATTATGGCGTAAATATGTAAAAGTGTGAAATCAGTGTATTATAACTGGACGACCCAGTTAGTCCAGCGGTAGTTAACACTGCCTTCTGTGCTAAGGGTCCCGGGTTCGAATCCCGGTAGGGACAAATGTTTGTGAGATGAGCATAAACATTTTTATCCGAGTCATAAATGTATCTATGTATAATATGTAGGTATGTATCTATAAAAAAAAACAAAATAAAAAGTATATATTTAGTATATTAACCCACTAGTATCCGTAACACAAGCCTCGTTGCTTAGCTCGGAACTAGATGGCGCTGTGTGTCATAATGTCCAGGAATATTTATTATTAGAATATTTATGAGAAGAATATTATTATTAGAATATTTATGAGAAGAATATTATTATTAGAATATAATAATATTTATAAGAATATTTATTATTTCAAACTTTGCTACATTCTTGTTAGTAATGGAAGAAGTTTTCAGAAAAGTTTTTAAATGTAAGAAACATATTGTTGTTTGTGGGGATTTTAATATTGATATTATAATTGAATCGCCGGAAGTAAGCAAATTTCTTGCTTTATTTAATTCTTTTAATTTAAAGCATATTTTTGATAAACCCACTAGAATTACCCCCACTACTCGCACTTGTATTGATAATATTTTTGTGAATTGCGCAGTCCAAGGCTCTTCTTTAGTTAGCGGTGTTAGGTCGGACCATATGGGACAGCTAATTTCGGTAGAAAATGTTAAAAATACGCGGCTGAGTAAAACTATATCAGTTAGACCTTTAACGGAAAATAAATTAGACTCTCTGCAAAATGCTATTAAAATTAAATTACTCAACACAAAATTCACATTGAATACCCCCGATAAAATGTACTGTAAATTATTCCATATAATATGTGAAGCATTTAATAAATCATGCCCCATAATAAAGGCTCCATTACGCAATAAAACTAAATTTAATCAATGGGCCACTACAGGTATTAGGAAAAGTAGAGATGTGCTTTATAAGCTATATTATGATAAGTCATTGACCTCCGACCCCAATTTTCATAATTATGTTCGGAAATATTCTAAATGCTTTAAAAAAGTATGTACGCTAGCTAAATCAAAACTTATTAGTAATAAAATTAATAAATCTGATAATAAAATTAAAGCTGTGTGGAATATCATTAACACGGAGACTGGAAGGGGGAAAAAACAGGGCTCCGATCTGATTCTTAAAATAAACAATAAAGTAGTCTCAGATAAAATTGAAGTCGTAAATTCGCTCGAACAATATTTTACCAATATTCCCATCGAGGTGACAAAGTCATTGCACTCGTCGTCTGTATTAGCTGAAACTCTAGTGAAACAATTTGTTGCTAGAGATATACCAAATTTTGATTTCTTTCAAGTTTCAGCTCATATGGTAAAAAAAGCATTTAAAAGTATAAATATGAAAAAAACGGAAGACCTATGGGGCATATCTGTTAAAGTAATTAATTCAATCATAGACAATATTGCTCCAATACTTGCAAATATATTTAATGTTAGCGTCAAGTCGGGAACCTTCCCTGATTTAATGAAAGAAAGTAAAGTTATTCCAATTTTTAAATCAGGTTGCAAGATGAATCCCTCAAACTATAGGCCGATTTCTGTTCTTCCAACGTTAAGTAAAGTCTTTGAGAAACTGATGCTCGAGCAAATGGTAGCACATTTTCAGAAATATAATATTTTGCATGACAGACAGTACGGCTTCACCAAAGGTAGATCGACGTCTGATGCAGGCACGAAGTTAGTCTCTCACATTTTAGATGCTTGGGAGGGATCGCAGGATGCTATAGGTATCTTCTGTGATCTTTCTAAAGCTTTCGATTGCGTTGATCACAACACGCTTGTCCGTAAACTCGGCTACTACGGAGTACGAGGGCTTTCTCTAGAGCTTGTCTCTTCCTACCTTTCAGAAAGACGTCAGAAAGTTAGTATAGACGGAGTCACTTCCTTAGGGTCTATTGTTAAAATGGGTGTTCCCCAAGGTTCAATTTTAGGTCCTTTTCTCTTTCTGGCGTACATAAATGATCTTCCCTACATGATGTCAGATTTGTCTAATATTGTATTGTTTGCTGACGACACCTCACTAATCTTTAAAATCAATAGGAAAGATCGCGTACTTCTAGATGTTAATAAGAGCCTAGCAACGCTATCTAAATGGTTTGATGCGAATAACTTACTTCTAAATGCTAGTAAAACAAAATGTTTAAGATTCGCGTTACCGAACGTTCCTCAAGGCGAAACTAATTTAATGCTCGAAGGCAGCAAACTCGAGTTAGTTAACGAAACTATATTCCTTGGTATTACAGTGGATTACAAATTACAGTGGGGGCCTCATATCTCAGCTCTTTCTAGTAGGTTAAGTTCTGCTGCCTATGCAGCAAGAACAATTAAACAAGTTACTGACATACCTACAGCTAGATTGATATACTTCGCATACTTTCACAGCATCATGTCATATGGCATCCTTCTGTGGGGTTCAGCTGCGGACGTGGATTCTATTTTTATCTTACAGAAAAGGGCCATCCGCGCAATCTACGACATGGGCCCCCGCGAATCCTTAAGAGAAGTCTTTAAAAATATTAATATACTCACACTTCCGTCACTCTATATACTTGAAAATATTATGTACGTCCGGAAAAACCATCTACAGTTTAACATCAATAGTGACTATCATAACATTAATACTAGGAATAAACATAAATTAGTAGTGCCTAAATATAGACTTACAAAAACTAATAAATCATTTCTAGGGAATTGTATACGCTTTTATAATAAACTACCTAAATGTGTCACCGATCTCACCGGTAAGAAATTTAAAAATCATGTGAAATCTGTTCTTGTCAAGAAAGCCTATTATAAAATCAAGGACTATGTTGACGATAGGAATGTGTGGATGTAGATACTGTTGTGCATGTGGCCTCCCTGGTACCGTGAGGTTGTTTCTATTACAAAAACGCTGTCTTTTTAAAGACATAGCTTGTAGCATTTTATTATGGCGTATTTCACGCCCCTATTCAATTGTTATAATTTTGTAAATGTGAGTTCAGTGTATTGTTCAGTCTAGAGAATTATACTTACCATATCACTTTTTTTTTTTATATCTTTGACCATTGACATCTCAAGACATGAATTTTTTACATTGACCTCGCATAATTATTACCAAAATAATGTAACAATACCTTCTTTTTAAAAGAGTGTCTATGGAGTTTCTTGCCGGTTCTTCTCCATGAGATCAACTTCTTGGAACCGTGCAACTAGAGTCATAACGTTTTATAAATGCTTGAAAAAGTTCATATGAAATAAAAACCTTTTGATTGATTGATTGATTGATATTATTCTGGTCACTGATTCAGTCATATTAATACGTTTATTAGAGGGTTGAACCTGAATATTCCCCTCTAAGGCCCGGTTTCCACCAAAGCGAGGAGGAGAGGAGATGCGCGAATACGTGTTTTGAATAACCAATCAGATTTCGTTATTTCCTCGTCTCGTCTACGCAACGATATCCACTTTGGTGGACGCCGGCCCTAACAAAATTTCATCTTTTTTTACAATCCTTGTAGTATTTATCACATAAATTCACACTAGTTAGTTCTTCAGGTATTCAAGAATCACCCTAATTTCATCAAATCATCAATTAGGTTAATCAATTCATGTCGTTCAATTCGGTTATCAGATAAACAATCACTCGCCCATCTAGCTTTATCAATCTTGTAATACATTAATCACTCAGTGTCGGATACACATTACATTAATCTAACTCACACTGTTATCTCAACTAATTACGCTAATTGTTCGTGTTTACAATTAACTAGTCCTAGAGGAAGGTAAATAACTCAAATCACACTATCCAATAACCGCCTAATTGGTAGGTACTAAACATCGCTGCAGATATTAAGATCTTGGATCTCCATTTTCTAGTTAAGCAAAGTATTTCCCTTAAAATTTATTCCAAAGAACACAACACAACTGTATATAAATGTAGTGTAACAAATAAACACTAAATATATTATATATTTTATATAATGTATTTTATACATACGATAACTTGAATATAAGCGAGATTTCCGCACGGAACTTGTATAGTAGGTATATTAAATTAGCATCCGTCTCAATTTTGCAGATATATAATATGCAGATTTTCTCCGGGTTTTTTACTAGCCCGTCTCTTTTTTATTTTTTTAAAACGTTGTCCCACAGTAGGATTTTCTCCTGTGTCATGGGTGCGTTTACAAACACAAATTTACACATACACAAACGCCCAGACCCGGTACAACTATCTGTAGAACGTACAAATATTTGCTCCGTGCGGGGATCAAACCCGCAACCCATGACGCACAAACCGATCGCTCAGTCATTGCGCCACCGAGTCGTCAATATATTTCTGTATATATATTTTTTTGTCTTCGCAATCGCGAGACCTGCGCATGGGACTTACTATTTCACTTTGTGGCTGAAAGGTTCTGTTTTTTTTGTGTAACCTTCCAGTGAGTAGATTCTCCAGATCTGGACATTACAATACGTAACTACGACACAAATTTCTGTCAGACTGGGGAAAACTTTAACAAAAACTGTTGTATTTTGCCGCTAAAAGAAATTGAACTAGCAGAAAGTACAAACGAGTAACTTACAGAAATGATGGATTGGGGACGCGTTCAGTTCATTATTACATCATAACGCGCCATCTGTTACCAACAAGTTTAGTGTATAGATACGGAGAAATTACTTCATCCAGTAACTTAACATCCACACACATACACATCATACAACCACACACACACACACACACACACACTACACGCTTCATACACACATATACACTCACACTCGCATTTATATATTACATAAATTACCATGCAAAGGTTGATGAATATTAGGTTTTACTAGGGTAGGTGAACATTATCATCCCACCTTATCAAATTACTTTTTCATTTTTATTTTTATTTTAATTCTTACTTTTTAATACTTACATGTAATCTCAGATGTAACCTTATAAATGTACCAATATACAACCAGTAGTTTGTATATAAATTGTGTCACTGGAAGGTTGCTGGTACTTATAGCACAGGTTTTCCTATTTTAAGTACTAGCCGTACATAAATTGTAGCTGTATACATCATTATCATGAACCACATGTCTGTATGTCTGTACTGCAAAATTGTTAAAATGATCAATAAACTTTATTATTATTATTATTATTATTATTAAAGAGAGCTGTGGTAGCCTAGCGGTGTGACCAGTGGACTGAGATGTCAGAGGTCTCGAGTTCGAACCCAAGGCACGCACCACTGACTTTTCGGAAGTTATGTGCGTATTTATCACATGCTCAAACGGTGAAGGAAAACATCGTGAGGAAACCTGCATGCTTGAGAGAATTTCTCGATGGCATGTGAAGTCTGCCAACCCGCAGTAGGCTAGCGTGGTGGACTATAGCCTAATCCCTCTCAATTGAGAGGAGACCCGTGCCCAGCAGTGGGACAATAACGGGTTGATGATGATGATGATGATGATTATTATTATTATTATTTGTTTGTGGATAACTATTGAGCGGAGAACTAGGTTAATTCTGTCAGGGTTGTAGTGAACACAATGTTCACGAATCCTACGCTACCGGCAATAGGACAAGGGTAGGCATACTGTCCACCTACTGAGTGAGCCTAGAGATGATACCGTGGCTTAGAGAAGACCTCTTTACAGTCTCCCAAGGAATGAATCATTCAGGTATTACGGATTCCAAGGTTGGTCTCTTAATAGGACCCGAGACCTCCCTTTTTCTGCTTATTACGGTAACCAGAGTAGTAATTCCATAATACCACTCTCCTCGGACACTTTCCCAAAGGCTGGAGGCCTTTAGAAAGTCCCTCTGCCCTATAAAAAAGGCACTTACTTTTAAAGAAAGAAAAAGAAAGAAAATAAAACCGATTTTATTGCCACAACAATGACGTACAAACTTAATAATAGTCTCCTCAAATTGGACTTTCAAGTGTATACATAATTCTAACTCCAAACTACAGATGCAGACGACATAAATGATAACATAAACACTTGCAACTTGATATTCTATTTCAAAATAAACATAAATATAAACTACGAACGAATTCCCAGCGACATAAAACAAAATACGACGAGAAATGTTTGCAAGAAATGCGAACTCTCTCAAGACGCACATCACACGCGGAATAACGTAACAACGTAGAAAAAAACAAGATAGGAATAAATTATTTTAACTTTCAACGCTTTGTTACTCTCGCCTGCTTGTAGGCATGTTTTAAATTCGCCATGATGTATATGCGTGAAGAGACGCCGCCTGGGAAAAGAATATAACGTCATAAATAAGAAAAATTTCGCACAAGATCTGTGTATCTCTACATCGACATAACTTGATATTTGTCAGTATGCTACCTTAAATGAATTAATAAATATTTAGGTTTTAATAAATATTCTGCGACAGAATTTAGTGTTTTGAGCATAAAAAAAATCTTTCATTTTTTTCATTTTATATGTTCAAAATCGTTGGCGACTCAATTGGCGTAGTGGCGGATCAATTGGCCTGGTTGTCATGGTTTAGAGGTCGATCACCGTACGGAGCAAATATTTATGCAGTCTACAGGAATTTGTTCTAAGTTTGGGTGACATTTGCTTAATTTTAGCCTAAATGGCTCATTAGCCTTTTGTAGACATGAGCACTAGGCATGCGGCTCTTAGTTTTATTTCGAGATTTGTTAGCTTACATTAGAAAACCTTATGTCTTAATTTAAAATTCCAACCTTAAAAATATCGGGGACAACCAATATATTATTTGTATTTATACAAAATATAAAAAATAATAAAATTTCAAGGAAACTGTCGGAACATATGGGCAAAACATATGTGTAAAAATATTGGAACAATCTCAAGACTAGAAACTGTTACCACCCAAAATTTTCAAAACTGGTTCACAAACAATAGTTTTCTAAGCGTACCAAACAAATTAACGAAAATTTGTCAAGTTTTTAATCAAAATACTTCTTTCACACTATTATTAAGTAAGAAAATACACAATCGAAAAACCAACTGAAATAAAAGTCCAAGGTTCATAGCATTATGACGACAATAGAATCGCTAAATGTTGAGACAGTAGTGAGGAAGCCGTCAGCTTCCTCCGAGAAGCCGAGGGAAACGGAAATGAAGACACTCGGCTCAGACGTAGATTGAAACGTATCATAGCACCATCACGCCCGTATTCCCAAAGGACTTCGGCAAAACACCTGTGCCAAACCCTTCGAGGACCACAGGCGTGATATTATGTTATGTTATCATCATCATGATCATCATCAGCCCATATTTGTCTACTGCTGGACATAGGCCTCCCCTAGTAAACGCCCCAAAGCTCGATCTTCGGCTTATAAATCTGCAAGTCCTTCACCCTAGTTTGTAATTCGTTGGTACACACTTCTTATATAAATACACATAAATAGGTAAAGACAAAAGAGTTCTGTGCCTTTTTATGGTTTGTTAATCATCTGATTTTCTTTTTTTTTGTGGCTATTAATGTGCTTAGCTTAGTGTTTTTTTATACCTACCGGGATTCGACCCCGGCACCCTTACCAGTTGGGAGAGTGACTATTCTGACAGCATGGGAATTCCATATGCTATCAGTTAAGTAGCTCCCTATTTCAAGAAACCTAAACGGTTTCTACGGGGTTTGGCAACGCATTTGCAACCCTCTGGTGTTGCAAATATCCATGGGCGACGGTGATCACTTACCATCTGGTGAGCCTCCAACCCGTTTGCCCCTTATACCATACAAATAAAATAGCACATAAACCGCGATGACTACCGCTGGGCTAAAATCGAGTTGTCCAAAATGTAAAGTCTAAATCCTTCAAAGTAATTTAAACTTTAATTTAAATTCATTTTGGAATTGATATAAAATTAAACTTCAGCTTGCTGTCATAGCAATGAAGTATGTTCAAGAAAGTGCCTAAGTTGTAATCTTGATGAAACGCAATTCCAACCAAAATTTTTTGGTTGTTATTATACTGGGTAAAGTTTAGTTTAGCGGCTTTAGTTCAAAGGAAACGCGTCCTTGGGGAAATACCTCTTTACTGGTGTTTTGTTATCTTGTCTTAACGGTTGAATACGGGGCCATTTTGAATATCATGGACATTCTTTTACGATGGTCTGTCCTAACTTAAATAGAAACTTCATAGTAAAATTTAAAAATGAATCAAGATCATAACCTAACATACCATCACGCCTGTCGTCCCCGAAGGGTTAGGCTGTGGTATAAGAATGTATAATTATCCATATTTGGCTATTGTTTTAGGTCTCATGTAATAGAGAGCAAGCCTTCAACTATGATTATATATTTTCATCCAATTAAGAGCTATATTATCCAAAATTTCAACAATCTGATGAAAGTTAATATAAAATTTATTGGAAAATGATCGACGCTGATTGAACTCTTAAGATCCTATAGACGTGATATAAAAGTTTTATTAAAAACCCTTTTACTTATATGACTGATTCTTTTTTACAAAATAAAATTTGCGGTTCTTCACCTAATATAAAATCATTTTTATTATAAATGTGAAAGTGTGTTTGTCTACCTGACTGTTACCTCTTCACGCTATAACCGCTGAATTGATTTGGACGAAATTTAGTATAGAGATCGATTGAGTCCCCTGGGAAGGACAGGACGTTTTCATCCCGGAAATTATCCCTTAAAGGGTGAAAAGGGGGTTGAAGATTGTATGCGGATAAAATTACTAATTTTACGCAGATGAAGTCACGGGCAAAAGCTATGTTAAATATATTTGGTCTATCTGATTATTACACGTAAAAAATATTTTTTTAAAGAAGAACATTGTTGTTACTAACCTCGACGATCGCTGCTCCAAAAATAAATAAAAACCTTTGTTCTGGTCGGTTCGTTTGCTTTGTTGATTGGGTCGAGAGAAATATACATCAAATTTTACATACAAAATTGCTTTTACATTGTTAAACATTTGTTCTAGACCGTGGGACCTCCATGGTTAAATTGGAAATAGTAGATTGTTACACAAGGGTTGAAAGTAATTAATTCCCATACGAGGTATTTAGCGAGGGCGGCTATAGTCCGGGTAGGAATTGATATCTTTCACCCGTGTTAAGCACTCTACTTTTCATTTCGAATATAAGGAAAGTAAAAAATAGTTGACCAGCCCAGTTCCATTTCAAACTTGCGGCTTTTTGACCAACGTCGGCGATCTGAGTTTTGGAGCGCAGTATACTGTTCCTTATACGGTCGGATAAACAGACTCCCAAGATGCTGCGTTCCATAGCTCTCTGGCAAACCCCGAGTGCGGATTTCTGGTGTTTTGTCAATGACCATGTCTGAGCACCATAAGTGAGGATAGGCAGAACACACATATCCATAAGTTTCTTCTTAAGGGTGAGAGGGAGGTTACCATCACTGTTACAATTAATTAATACATTCTCATAAAAAGTCTTAAAACTCACGTTCGTCCAAAAATCCGACACTGACTGACTACTCGAAACAGATGAGCATCGACTGAATTCAGTAAAAGTCGGATTTAAGAGATTGGCTCCAGTTTAATATAAGCTGAAGCTGAAATATTCATGAAAGCATTGTCATGTCGCAATGAATTCATCTGTAAGCTTCAGTAAGAACGGCTCAAGATTGGCATTTTATTTCTGCGATACTTTTTATTCATGTAAAAGCTATGAACGATCAACGACCTTTGCAGTTAGTTTTGGACCTTATGTCAATTATTATAAGGGTGAAAAGTAGTCAAACGTTTGGGTATCTACGTAGTTTATATTAAATCATCATTATTGTCCCACTGCTGGGCATGGGTCTCCTCTCATTTGAGAGGGTTTAGACTATAGTCCACCACGCTAGCCTACTGTGTAGCCTACAGACTTCACATGCTGTCGAGAAAATCTCTCAAGCACGCAGGTTACCTAACGATATTTCCCTTCACCGTTTTAGCATGTGATAAATACGCACATAACTTCTGAAAAGAAGTTAGTGGTGCGTGCCTTGGGCTTGAACCCGAGACCTTTGACATCTCAGTTGGACTAGTAGTTTATTAAATACATGAATTTAATGGGCCCTCATCTGGTACTAAAAGACGATATTACGAAGAAATTTAATCTGACCCAGCAAACGTTGTTTTGCCACATTATAGGGGTTGGTGGACTACCCCTAACTTTTAGGGGGATGAAAAATAGATGTTGGCCGATTCTCATAGATACCGGATAAGCACAATAAAAAAATAAAAAAAAAGTAGGTATAGAATAAAAAAAAACAAAATAAAGGTGAAACCAGAGAGGACTTCGAAAAACTAGATTTTACCACAGTGTTAAACGTGAGGATTTTTTTGTTTCTCGCAACCTCACTCTAAGAAATTCCCTTTCACAGAACCCTGGCTACGCCCTTAGTTATATAACTATATGTTCAGAGGTATAGGTTATAATTTGGTTTACAAGATTCGTTATTTACTTATTTAACGTAAAAATATTTTTTTTCATGATAAAATAACATATTATCCATACAAATAACTACGAATGAACAGCTCTCTCTCATCTATTTATTATGCACAACCCTAAAAAAGGCCCTTAGGGTTGTCGGATTAAATAAAAAATGTGAACAAATTTAAGGCAATATGATTTTCGTTTTATGGAAATCTTATTTTGAATAACGAAGTATTCGCCCTATTTACACGTGAACACTTTGAGTGCTTGAAATTTTATCATTATGGCAGACAATACATACTTATATTTTAAGTATATATGTAGGCAAAGCACTTTAGTACCTTCTCTTCTGTGTGTTAACCGAAATTCTTACGAGGTTTAGTGTTACCAATAAAAAAAATAAAAAACGAAAAAGAAAATGTTTGCAAATTTATGCAAATTGGTGACACCTAGATAACTTTAATATAAATGATTCATGCACCTATATTCGTTATTTCATAATTTTTATTAAGATATTCCAAATAATAGGTAATATATTTTGTAATATACTTTTATTATCAAAGTTATTTATCATTATCAACGTCCACTGCTGGACATAGGTCTCCCCCAAGGATCACTGGAGAAGGTCCGCGAAGATGCGCCACCCGCATCCAGCAGAAAAGCAAAATGATTACTGAGTGATAATTGAAAAATAAATATCTTATGAGCTAAACGACCTGCCATTAACGGAAATAGTTGACTTATACCGTTTTAGTACCTACCCACACGTTTAATATTACTTTGGACTTAATACTGTTTAGTTTGTATATTAATATTGTGTTTAATATTTCAATATTTAGTGCCATCCCTAATGTATTACGGTATAATGACTGCCTCTTTGATCTAGCGGTTGCAAGCACAACTGCTAAGCGTGAAATCTTGGGTTCAATTTAGAGATCGAGAATTGTACAATTGTTTTTGTCACAGGGTGACAAACAAGCATACGGTGGTACCGTACCGTACCCGGTTACCTAATGGTAACCGGGTACGGTAGCCTATATACGTTTGCAACACCAGAGGTGTCACTCGCGCGTTGCCAACCCTGTAGAAACCGTCTAGATTTTATAGAATAAGGGAGTTACTAAACCGACAGCATACAGAATTCCCATGCGGTCAGAATAGTCACGCCCTCAACGAGCACATGCATAAACATAACTATTGTTATTTCACAGCGATCTTCTGTCAGGCGGGAGTACTTCCCCAGTCAGGCAGCTCAATTTGAGCGAGGAATCTGGCCCTACCTCTTAAAAAATATCATTTTTCTGAGGACTTTAGTAGCAGCTGGATTTGTACTCTGCTGGGTCCCTATAATATACCTACAAAAAATATATCTACGACCTCTCTGCCGTATTCTTTAAGGATACAAGCGTGACAATATGTATTAAATTCTGATCATGGTTAATGAGCTCGAGGCGTACGTTCATGTGTACGCCTGTTAAAAAATATTGAGTTATAAAACTTGCGTCTACATATGCGAGTCGTAGCCGTGAACTTGAAGTTAGCATTCAGTAAGATTAATGTCAGCCATAAAGTTATTGGAATATCAACATCATTGTTTAAGATAAATCTTTATTGAAGTATTTATCTCTAACTATTGGACTCTCGATCTACGACAATAACTCGGACTTAATATACCTATTTTAATACAATTAATTGTATCAGTAATTCTTCTTTTATTTAAGACAAGTTTATGTCTTTATATACATGTGACTTTTGGCTATGTTCTCCTTTTTATGAACATCTGCTTGTTGTGTTAATCTTCTATAGTAGGTAATCTTAAATAAATTAAAATGAAAGTACGGGAAAGGATCCGATCAATAACATACCACATCGACATCATATACATATTTTCTACTTTAGTTTTAGTTTGTTTAATGTGTAATGTAATATATATACTAATATAACCATCTAACATTCGAAACACAAGCATATATCTTCATTAGATGGCGCTGTCTGTCTGGATATGTTTGGGTAGTATTTTCAGTAATAATTTTATTAAATAATTTATTTAATTACTTTACCGACCAAGATATGTAAGTATAATAAAACTTTTGAACAAGAAGGTCAATTAATATTTACTCGTCCCATTACTATTTTGAAGACGCAATCAAAAATATTTCGTATTATAGTAATTAAATACTATTTAATATTATTTCTGAACATAAGGTCAATGCATGGACGTTGGATGGAGGTGACAGCATAACAGAATACGTGGTAATACCTCACGTACGCACTCGCTAGCATATTGCATTGATTGTAGGGCGAATACACATAATAGAGTTCAAATTAGCTTGTTTATTTATTTATTTCTGTATACCACGAACCCTCGTGGTTGGTGCGTTTACAGCCTGCCTGATGGTAAGCGTTTACCCTAACCTATGGACGCTGGCAACACCAGAAGAACAGTTTTAAGTTTCTTAAAATAAGGAAGTACTACACTGCACTGACAAAAACGGAATTCCTATGCTGTCAGAATAGTCATTGCCCTAATGAGCTTTGGTAACCTTACTCGCTCGCAGAAACACAACTATTGCCGTTTCACTGCGGTTTTCTGAAAGGTATTTCCCCAGTCGGTCAGCTCAATTTGAGTGAGAATTTTCACTTTTTTTTTCTCTATCTGAATTACAAAATATGATTATTCTAGCGCGATATAAGGTGATGAAAATGGAGAGTATACTGTCGTCCTCTAAAATCAGTGGTGACAATCCTCAGCATCGAGGAACCGACAAATGGACAAAGTGGATGTTATAAGGAACACCACCATTCGTTCCAGTTCCAAAACATAAACATTTGATGTCACACGGAAAACCGCTATACTGAAGTGGAACTAGGGTGGACAAATCTGCCGCATGCTAGACGAGTAATGGGCTAAACTCATGAACCAATGGGTCCCACTTAATGGCAGAAGGTGACGCGGCAGGCCCAGGCGGAGATAGCAGGGTCCCTAACGGCCAGAGGCAGAGAAAAGTGGAAAAAGAGTGTGGAAGCTGCCTGCAGTGAGACCCTACATGCTTTTAATAATACATATGTTATAACGTATAAAGCGTCGTGTCATGCGTGATCACGTGATTGCTTACAGTAATATTATCTCGATTTTAAATGAAAATAACAAATGAATATGAATGAATCTTCGATACGAGCGATCAACTGTTTTACTACAAAGTTTATATAAGTGAGTCATTTATTGATGTACCTGACAAACAACTAATGTGGGAATGGGAGATACCTAGGCAGATTATTACCTGGATCTTAACACGCATTATATGTATAACTAGCGACCCACCCCGGCTTCGCACGGATGGACATTTATTTTTTAAACTTCATCTATTCTCCGCTCCTATTGGTCCTAGCGTGATGTTCTATAGCCTATAACCTTCCTCGATAAATGGACTATCCAACACAAAAATATTTTTATCAATTCCAATCAGTAGTTCCTGAGATTAGTGCGTTCAAACAGACAAACAAACAATCTCTTCTGCTTTATAATATTAGTATAGATAGTTATTATTTAAATGGTAATAAAAGATCATACACATATTAAATACATAACGAATAACCAAATGAAAATATTAAATCGATTAAGAACTACATCGAGCCTGTATATAAATAATGATTAATCGGTAAAATATTTATGAGATTTTCTTTTTGACTTTGATTGATTCATAAGCATAGAAATAAGTCGAGTAATTGTAAATTTTCAAATAATATGTAATATTCCCTACCCTATAGTTTATCATTAATATTAATATTTTAAATTTATTCAACAGTTGCACTTTTTTAAAGTAACAAGCTTTTGCCAAATAGCGCCATTATTCAGATAGGCTTTGTTGCACCGTGACCATGTACACTCTAACAACCTAATTGGTATACATGCAACTATCGACAGATCCATGTGTAAACCAATTAGCTTGTTAGAGTGTACACTGCAAAGAATCCAAAACTTCGTGATTAAATAATATCAATATACCGCGATAAAACCCGCAAAAACTAGTTTTATTTCCTAATGATTTCTAATGTCTAAAATTACTAATGATTTCTTGAATTCCTCAGTGTTACTTTCTATAATAACTACGTTTATCTGCTCACGTAGGCGCCGCGACCCCAAATTCTACAACAGACGAACGCGCACGAGTTCACATACACACGTCGTGTTCCTGACTACGTAGGAACAGTCTCTATGTATACATATACATACATTATTACGTCATTTAGGTACAAGGTTTGCCTTAGAGGGACCTTGAGTTGTTAAAGTTGTATTTTTTATGTTGCAAAATTTTTGACGGCCGTTTACATTAAGCAGAATGGGTAGTAACTACTTAATTTTAAGATTTTGTTTATAGGTATACTATACCTACTTGATTGACTGATATTTGAATTTATAGGTAGGGTAGGCTGGTTATTAAATCCATAGAATTTGCAAACATTCTTACACCATATATAATACAAGAATTGTATGCTATAATAGAATTAATTAAAATGTCCTTGTGCCTTATACAATGTGGAGATGATAACACGACAATAAATGAAAAGACGAGCCATACTAGTTCAAGAGAGTATTTTGATAAAAAAAAGTTTTTTTCAAACAAACTAAATAGCACAAATATGCAAAAGAAATTAGATTTGCGTAAGGAGTTTTTTAACATTTTGGAAAGTCTTTTAAGTGGCGAGTTGGCAACAAGTGTTTATACTTATGTTGCAGGTCTTTAACCTTATCTGTGATAGCTTAGGAAACAATGCATCATATTGAAAATTAAAAAAATGGAAAATAATGTCCTGCGTCTAAACTACTGGGTATATTAGAATATCATTAGGTATACTGGGTTTAATTTATTGTCGTGTTATCATCTCCACATGGTATATATTTTTTAATTTGTCTTTTTTTTTTAATTTAGAACGTGGAAATAAATACATAGTTTCGTTCCTTATTTTTATTTTCAATTGTACAGCTCTCAAATATATTTCTGTTTTTTAAACAATGCATTGCCACAAAACCTTTTCTCAATAGTTTCGTCTAATGGGACCAGATTTATCTGAGTAATTACCAGCTTTAGGTACCTAAGATGGTGCGATAAATACTACAATTATATTTATGTACTAATTAGGGTCTTCAATTAAAATGGTCATTTATAAAGTTGTTTCATTTTGTAATTTAGCTTATTTTTACCCAATCGGTTTTTCCATCAATTATTTTACCTAATCATTTCTTACAAAAAAAATAATGTTATAAGTTTCATAGTCCTTTTAAGAAATGATTTATTCCGCATACAAATTCCCACCTCCTTATAAGGAAAAATATCTCTACACCATATCAAATATAACACATATACCAAATTTCATCCAAATTGGTTGAGCAGTTTAAGCGTGAAGCGGTGAAATACTGACATACTTTCGCATTTATAATATGACAGTATGGATTATAACGCATTACTTTTGTAAACAAAAAGAAGTCATTTTTACATCCGCATTATTTTATTTAAATTAACTGCAACTACAGAAAATTTAAATAAAATAATAATTAAGTAAAGCCAACATTTCGTTATATAGATCTGAAAAAGTAACAAACAAGTTATCTATAAAATGAAAACATGATTACCAATTCGGATGACACATATAACCTATAACAATTGCAAATTGATTACCTACATCCTTGAATCCAATTGTTCAATCAATGGCCGAGAGAAATAAACAAAGACGGAGAGCACAGTTCGTACACTAGTGATGTAACTTTAATGATAACTTTGTTTACATATCGATATTTTAAAAACCTGTATTAATTTTGTATTGGTATGGTAAGGTAAGGCAGGTATTGGTATTTATGAGATTTGTTTTTATTGAAATGAATCCTTGAAATAAAATGGTATAGTTTTTTTAAAGAAGATATACTTTAAAAAAACCCTCGTTAAATATATTTGCGCGTATGTTTCCGCGGTTAAATATTTTACACTGGTTAGAAATACATTTAAAAATGTATTTCTGTAAAAATATTATATTTATGATAAGTCGTTGTAAATAATTAAATATTATCAGTATTATAATATACTCTTTTTAACCGACTTCATCTATAAAACAAAAGAATAAAGTGTGCATTTTAATGTTGATAGGCTTACTAACTAAAACATTCAATAAATTTTGAACCCAAAATTAGCGTTCATTAAACAGTTAATATTAAACTGTATCCTAACTTGTGCTGATTTATTTAGGACCCAGACACCAAGTCGTTTTATTCCAATCATATCTGATAGCCGTTACCTCATCACTGACTTTCCTTTCCATAAAATATTTATTTACACAATCCATTCATCTTTTCTTTGGTCTCCCTCTACCCGTCCGCCCATTCACATTCATGCTAGTGCATGACATGCATTTTGTCCCCTCTAAACAATTTAATCATACTAAACGTCAATATTATTTCACAAATTCACAAACGTCACATATTACAAACGTTATTTTGTCACGCAATTTTTCTACTTTATATTCAAAGGCTGAGTCAATTGTAAACAAAATTCAATGCAAAGGTCGATGATTAGTGATGAGTTTAATGACTTTATTTTGTCTTCATATCGATATTGTCGGTAGTTGAGTCATGCTTTAAAACTTAAACTCATTACTTTATGGGATTCGTTCTAGAATAAGTTTATTAAAACCTATTGTTTAAAATATTATCACCTTCCGTCTTTTGTTTTGTTTAGTTCATTGATTGTAATAATCATTTATTAAATTATATACCTAACAAAACGAACAACAATAAATTAGTTTCAACCTATTGTTCTCTCCAGTTATAGAACATATATGTATGTATGTCAAGTAATTTATCATTGCTATTAGATGCTATTAGTTCTAGTTGTACTTGTAACTGCCTCGTTGGTTTTGTCATCTTGTGGTCGTACAATGCGACAACCGAGTAAGAATTCTTGGGTTCAATTCCCAGATCGAGCAGTGTTGTAGGGATTTTTTATGAAATTCTCAGTAGCTCGGAGTTTGGATTCGTGCCCGGTTAATGGCAATAGGCTCGCCCCCTACACTACATGGGACCTAAAACCTACCAGTGAAACGTCGGCGTACATTACTACACCTCTGCCTAACCTTTTGGGGATGACAAACATGATGGTATGTGGTTACGTTGCACATTTAATTCTTTTTCATAAAATGTATGTGTATAATATTTAATAGGCAAAATAAGATATCACAAAAGAGATAATGAGAATAAAAGATAAAAAAATTAACCAAATTGTAGATATAACATTGTATCGTAAATGAGAATACAGCTGACCCATATCGAAACAAAGCTAGTTTATGATCATTACTATAATTATTGCAATAAAACTCATATAAAGGATAACTTATACTTATAAAATCGTTTATCCTTACAGCTAGTATAGCAGTGGTACTAAATAAAATACTGAATACAAAAAAGAAGACGGTTAAAATTTGGACCATTCCAACCCATCAACTGTTATTGTAATGCTTCTAGTATAGTTACACTAGTATGGTTACACTAAAAATACGTGTCTTTGTAACAATAATTAGAATTATGTTTGTTTTATGAACAAATTACTTAACAAAACGTATAATAATAGCTAATAAAAGAAAGTTTCAAGCAACAAATGAAAATAACTAAACTATTCTTACGTTTTTCCCCGTCTTAAAAATAGTTTAAAAAACGCAGCTCGTTTACATTTTAATGATAATTTAAATGAAAGACAAAACAATAAGTTGTAAATAAAATAGTCCAAAAACGTCCAAACATTCGCAACAGTATAAAATGTACAGTTTATCGATATAGCGGCACATCCCTACTCAAACCAGTATCGTATAGACGGCCGGGTGTACGATCTCTGAATGCATTATCGACTAGTTCGGGCATCCGACAACACTGTCCTTCGTCAATAATAAAATAAAATAAACAACAATTATTATTTATTTTCTGTGCAAGTAAACAAAATGTTTGCGAACGTGTAGTGACTTTTTGAACTATTTTTTCTTTTCTTTTTTCTTTTTTTTGTCTCAGTTAAGTGAAAGTGTTTTATTATGTCTAAACCAACTATTTTGATTCGCCAATCGTTGTGAGTATTTTAATTTATTATTGACACGTAAGATTTTATTTAAATTATTTTCTCTAAATATGTAGTTTGATTTAAAAAAAATAAACACAGCCATTTAAATATAATTGAGTTTTTGTATTATATATGTATATGTATTATGAATATTGATTATAAGAGAAAATGATAATTTAAAGCTCACTTTCATTAAGTTTATTGAAATAAAATAACGAAAAAAAGTTTTAATCTCGCGTAAGTATCTCATAATTTACTGTTGTAAAACTTAAATTATCGCAGTGTAAAAGTAATTTAATTTAAGTGTCTGAAGTACCGGCAGTTTATTGAAACCTACCGTCTCTCACGTATGTGTACGGTTCGTTTTATTATGACGGGATGCAGCGTAATTGACGCAGCCGTTAAAATTTTTATTATCGTGCTTCTGCTTACGTATATTATATACCTATATGCAATAATAATTATACTATATATATATATTGAAAAAGAAACGGAAAAATCTACCGGATTTTTATTTTTAGAAAGTACTTCGTATTGTTTTACGTGTAAATTTATAAATGAGTATTTAATTATAAATTCAATCTTATTTGTTTAATTATGGAATAAGTTGATTGTTTATAAATTATTATTTTTCGTTTTGAGACATAAGTTGTTAATTTTACAGTGTAGCAATCCCCACTTTTCTCAAGTCTCTGCCTTCTTTTGGACCTCTGAGCACATACATTCGTTTCTCTTCTACTTAATGCGTAATGTTAGTTAACCGACTTCAAAAAAGGAGGAGGTCATCAATTCGACTGTATTTTTTTTAATCAGTCGACATAAAAATCTTATTCAGGTAGACACACGTAATATGTGTAAAATTTTAAATAATACAAACGAAACACCTACCCCTATAGGAAAAGGGCGTGACTGTATGGTTAGTAACTAAAGATTTTAAGATAAAAATAAGATTAAGCATAAAACTCACAGTTTCAGTGTTGCCACTTACTCCACGTCTGACAAGTAGGTATATTACTACACATGAATGCACATTTTTGCGCTTTCTACCTTGTATTTACCGGCATTTCGGATAGTAGTTCGTCACACAAAAAATCCAAGACGGTCAGACGGTTGAACTTTGTTAGATTGAAGATAATTCACGTTTGTAATCGTTTTAGCCATCTAAATAAAACCTTTGTGAGTAAAAACTAAAAAGTAGTACCTAAAACTACCTACCTACCAACAATAATCTTCTGACATCGAGGTCATCAGTATTTTGTGGTAATGATGTGAAAATAATCCGTGAAGGTAGTCGGGTGATACATACTGACAATTAGAATTATCCTTATCAACCCAATTCAGCCTTATTCTTGTCCCACTGCTGGGCAAGGGTCTCCTCTCATTTGAGAAGGATTAGGGTATAATCCACCACGCTAATAGTGTGGATTGGCAGACTTCACACGCCATCAAGAAAATCTCTCAGGCATGCAGGCTTTTCAACTATTTTTCCTTCACCGTTTGGGCATGTGATAAATACACACGTAGCTTTGAAAAGTCGGTGATGCGTGCCTTGGGATCAAATCATTGATCTCAGGAACTTTACACTGGTCCACACTGGTCACACCACTAGGGTATTACAGGTTAAGAGCTGTAACAGCTCCAATGGGTGATATTAAACAGTTGAATATCGCCCATTGTGCGGCGACTAAAGTCCCTATAAAATGTATTATCCTCTTGAGAATCTTGTCACGGCTCAGTGAGCGATTCGTCATCCACATTTTAACCAACTGTTCCGCCCGTCTCCGTTTACGATTAAATAAATACTCGTAGGTAGTAAACGGTCTGAGGTCCAAAGTCCGTGGATTGTGGCCCAAATACTACATGTATGTATACATAAATATAATATAGCAGTATCATATAATACACTAGCTATACCCCACCACAATTCGCTATAGCACATTGTGGTGAAGATAAAAAACAATATTTGAAGTGGGTTGCATATCATGTCAAAATTTGAGCACAGTCAGTGCAGAACTTTTTGAGTTTTTGGAAGCTCACACAAACCAACTTAATTTATAAACAATATGTATACTATATAAATTAACCTCACATCTAAACATATACCTACAGACCAATTTAATAAAAAACCTATTAATTCAAAGCCTCCATGTGTAGCTTCATTGGTTTAACAAAAACAAAACCTTGAACTAAGTACTGAGTTTAATTTCCGTAGAGGGCGCTGGTGTAGTTTTATCTTTGACAAACACGCCGAGCTTCCTACCACGTCTTTGTGCTCTTTATCCATAAATTACCCACACTAGGCTAGCCTGGTGGTAGCTATAGCCTAATGTTTCTCAAATAAGAGGAGACCAGTGCCCAGCAGTTCTACAATAATTGGGTTGATTGTGATAAACCATAGGTTGCTTTCCCTATACCTAATATGGTAATTTTATTTTATTTACAATTAAGTTAAATGATTTATGAAAATATAAATTAGTGTCTGATTTATTTTTGAATGCCAATAAGATTGTCGAGAAATATAAAATGAAATTAAAATGCAACAGTTTTTTTTTCTTTTCGTTCGAATTAAGTATCTCCGCACGTTTTGTAGCCATACGTAGCCAAAATGCGGAAATAATAACATCTAAATCGGCATACATGTTATTTAAATAAACTTTTTTATTGATTCGTCTCAATTCAATGAATAATAACTATCATATTATTACGCCTATATCATCACAGAGGTAGGCAGGAAAGTACTAATATACTCCCATTTGCATATGTAATGTGGGGCGAGCCTATCGCCATTAAATAAAATTGTTTAATGGCGATTCATTATTTTAATTATTACATAAAGAAAGATGAATTTTATATTATTTAACAACCTGCGTAAAACGCTGACTGTTTTATGTACATATTTTACATACAATAGATACCTGCTTACCTAGATCTTGTGCTCACGTGAGGTTTTTTGGTTTGTGTGAGAACCTTCTTACAGCTTACAACAATCGCGAACATACAGTATTAAAACCTTGGCTTACTGGCCGGAAATTACAGTTCTTTTGTGAAGTTTAAAATAGGAACGCATAGGTAAGTAGGTCCGTAGAAAAAGAATAGTTTATGGAAATGGCTATACAACATGTTCTAGTTTCAAATATATACTTTTTAAGAAACTTGACCGAGAGATTATGTTAATTTATCTCTGTGAAGAATGAGTATTCAAAACACCTGATTCATAAATATCGACGTTTTGTCAGTGTTTGTTAAGAAAGTACACAGTTAAAATTATCTTCTACTTGTATAAAAAATATTATGTAAGGTTAACGTCGCAAAACGATATATATAAGCATCAAAATCACGCTAATTTTATAGCCATAAATCTTCAAATTGAACATAAATATCTCTTCCGTACAAAAACACAAAGTATATACGTAATGTAACGTATACATCGCTGGCTAAGTCCTATACTAATTTAAATAAACACTTCAATGACTAACACAAGCGTTAATTGATACCGACTATCGTATTACCGTCGAGACGATACCTTATTGTCCTTGAACTTGGTACGTGGTTGCGTTTATCAAGTTGCCATTATAATAAACCAGCCGCATTCTTACTTCGCAAATTCACAAATAAAAACTAAAGGAACTTAAGGTCCAAACTCTCACTATTGATAAAGAATTCTATTACGTACGAATAAAGTCGAGTGTAAAGTAACATCGGATTGTAAACAAATGCAAAATGTTACGAAACAAAACTGGTTGGCGAATAAGAAAATAAAATATGGACGGCACGTCGTAAATAAGGCCGATACGGAAGTTTTTTTTAAAAAGCAAGCAACGTCGTGTGTGTTACTCACTCGTTGCCATTTTAAAACTTCAGTTAAGTTTCATTTATCAAGCATTCCATAACACACATGCACATACCATCATGCCTGTCGTCCCCAAAGGGTTAGACAGAGGTGTACCAATGAACATTGCAGACCTAGATTTCGCTGGTTCGTTTATCAACTGGGCACGACTCCAAACTGCGAGCTGCTACTGAGAATTTCATAAAAAACCCAATAACTCTTTGCTCAACCTGGAAATTGAAACCAAGACATCTAGACACAGCAGCCAAACCTACGACCACTGGGGCAACGAGGCAGTTCTAGTTATCAAGCATTTATCCAGCAATTTCTTCTGACTACATCATCTAGGTATCTTTCATCCTCGTTTAGGTCTGTTGGCGGATTATAAATACTGTAATTAGTAAGATCCGCGTAAAACCCAAGTTCGCATTGAAAGTCATTTTTTCACGGACTTAATTAGTGCCTAATTGTTATAATAACAGAAGGTCTTGGAAGTTATAATAATTAGTTTATTTATATTGACTTCATTAAGGCTTAATACTTAGGTATTAAACGTTAATGACATCACATAATTATCAGAATGTATCAGTGGCTGAAACAGAATAAAAACTACAATTTATTCGTTATGGCGTCTGTGGATGAAATACATATTGAAAGGTATTAAATCTTTTGGCACTAATGTACTTTAAATTTATAACTGTATGTATATGGCCATAGGATTCGCAAAAGCATGCACCACAACCCCGACGGGCTTCGGTCCTCATCAGCTTTCCCACTTTATGAAAACCTGCTCTACAAGCATCCACCTGTCTCCACCCATACTTGATATAACCATTGTATTTTAGTCAGCATGCTATAATTAAATCCATAATTATCTAGACTCGTCACGACCAAGTTACACTTTTTAGAACTGGACAAAATATCTGTTAAAAAGATTTAGGACGCGCCTGTCCACTTAAACAATTTTTTATTAAACAGTCTGAGAAAGTTTCAACTGCGAGTTTTTTTTTATGATCGCGAGGTTTTATTTAGTCACAACTTTAATATTATAATGTATTATAAGCGTGAGTGTCACCTCTAGAGAAGCAAACATCCATGTAATACGGTTACCGCTTACCATCAGACGGGCCTTAAGGTAATTTAAGTATGTAGGTACGCATGGTAAAAAAAAACAAACGTTCAATTTAAGAAAACATCATCAACCCCTTTGTCCCACTGCTAAGCACGGATCTCATCTCATTTGAGAGAGAATAGTTATAACCCACTACGCTAGCCTACTGCAGGTTGGCAAACTTCAAACGCCATTGAGAAAATCCCTCAACCATGCAGGTTTCCTCACGATGTTTTCCTTCACTGTTTGAGCATGTGATAAATACACACTTAACTTCCGAAAAGCCAGTGGTGCGTGCCTTGGGTTCGAATGGAGACTTCTGACGTACACAGTCTACTGGTCACGCCACTAAGCTATGATAGCTCTTATCAGTCTATTTAAAGAATAAAAAACGAAAATCGTGTTGCGGTTTAGTAGGCAGTCTTATTATAGAAGAAGTAATTATTGTTGTTAGTAGGTATATCAAAATAATGATGACACAATATCTTTGTCACCAGTTTCCACCGCCAACGACGGCAGATCACCGGGTCCTCATCACAACAGACCTCAACCTCCCCTCAACGACGGAATGTGGCTGCTCCAAAACTGGCCACGGCGTCAGCCAGACCCTTCAACGAGATCCCAGGACCAATTGCCCTGCCCATGCTGAGGCATTCCGCACATGTCTTGCCTAGGATTGGTGAGTACTGGAACTGTATTAAAATAAATATACATAGGTAAGTATACGGATTTTATAACACAGCGCCATCATCAAGCTAAGCAACGAGGCTTGTGTTACGGATACTAGATGGTTGATATACTACATGTATACTTTTTTTGTGTTAATATAGGTGTTTGCTGTAGTAATAGTTTTATAGAGCCTATTATGATTAGCCGCTGCTAGCTACTGCTAAGATTTACACAGAAACACCCAATAAAACTGCCCGATCTGAGAATCTAACCCATGACATAACACAGGCAGCATGCTGACATCGACAGATAATATAATACAATGCATTTTAAACTCCAATAACATAATTACTAAGCACAATTCTTATCGGCACGTGCATTAGAAACAATATACAAAGGTCACATTAATAAAGCCGGTTTGTACCAGTTGTATAACAAACTTCATAACACCATAACGACCTATATCCGTACCTACTGCGAGTGGGGGAATCACAAATACCATTGATATCATAACAAATATTTATTACATAGTATTCACAAAACAAACAGTTTGTCCGTTTCTTCTATTATAATACACAACGCATTTTAAGTGGTTTTTATTACTGTAGCTAATTTAGAGATTGTTTACTAGAATCGATGGTTTTTAGGGTTTTGAACTCGCATGGTGCCAAGGGGACCCCTATTACACCTCTGCAGTCCGTCCGTCTGTCTGTCACCAGTCTCATGAACCGTGATAGCTAAACAGACGAAATTTTCACAGATGTCTGTTACCGCTATAACAACAGATAATTAGAAATAAATAAAATAAAAATGTAAAAATAATAACGGCCACCCACAATACATAAAAAGAAGTTCAAGATGAAAAAAAAACTTACAATGTAGATCTTCTTAAAATAATTGGTTACCATATAAATGACGTCATATATTAGGTGCCGTAACTACACTTGGAGGAAAATGTGCTGTCGGTATTTCTAATACAACTTATTATGCTATGATAATATCTAGATCTAGATCTAAAGGAATAAGAAATAAGGTTCTGATTAAGGATAAACTTATAATAGGTACATCATCATGTAATACTTTTGTTTGGTGCGGAAAACCCTCATACATTGTTTGGCGTCTAGGGAGGTTTTTTACTTTTCACGCAATCAGATTTTTATTTTTTAAATTAATTATTTTTTACAAACTTTACCTCTATAAATTTTGCTTGTTGTTTTAGCGAAATATGCTATTATTATAAGAAATATCGTACTATTTTCGTATAGGTATTTTTAGGTACCTATTTATACACGTGTATTTGTTTACACATCACAGAGTCGACAAACCGAAAGTTAGAGGTTACATAACATAATTAATATGCGGTTGGTGTTATAATGATATAATTACTCTATTATTGTTTACCATTGTAATAGGAAAACGATCATGGTTATCCGCCCTGGGTTTATATATGGCATACATGATATACTATGTGGAGATGATAACACGACAATAAATTAAACCCAGTACCTATACCTAATGATATTCTAAGTCTGTATACCCAGTAGTTGAGACACAGGACATTATATTCCATTTTTAAAATTTTCAACATGATGTACTTATTGTTTACTAGGCTATTACAGATGAGGTTAAAGACCTGCAACATAAGTATAAACACATGTTGCCTACTCGCTACTTAAAAGACCTTCGCCAATCTTAAAATACTCCTTACGCATATCTAATTTCTTTTTCATATTTGTGCTATTTCAAAATACTCTCTTTGTATAGCTCGTCTTTTCATTTAATGTCGTGTTATCATCTCCACATTGTGCATGCCCTACCTCCTACAATTTTATATGTTTATACAATTATTTTGAGAATAATTCGTATAAAACAATTTACATAATAGGTGGTTTACTGACAGTGATTATGGAAGGATCCGAAACGTCGGTATTAAATAATATCAATATACCGCGATAAAATGCAGGAAAATGTAATTCAATGGTTATTTTAGTAAGTATTCGTGTAAGTGTAATCAATTAAAAATAAGTAGGTATAGGTACTTATATGCTTTAAAATTGTTTCATTTTAAAATTTAACAAAAAGTCCTTTCGAATATAAACTCAGCAAGTGACCAAACCACATTTTATTCCTAATGAACCTCGGAATTAACGTCCGAAAACAGCAAACAAGTTTATTGCTAAAAATAAAACCAAGTCCCAATACCCGTTCCGTGTGAGCTCGATTGCACATTCGCGTCCTTTTACGGGGAGTTGCGCCCGCGCCGGTTTGTCGCGCCCACCGGATCGCGTCGCCCGCGTTGTCGCCGCACCGTCGCGTCGGTCGTCACGTAGTCGTCGCATCGCTCGTCACTTCGCCGTCGCGTATCGTCACCCCGGATTGCAGGACGGACGCCAAGCTTCCGCTGACTTTATAATACAGTCACTTGTTTGGAATCGAATGAGTTCGCAGAAACTGCATTACTAATAAAAATATACACCTACCCTACGTACTAATAACGTGAACCTACAGCAATGTAAATATCTGCCTAAGCTACGAGGAAACCCCCGCTTTGTCGCTGTCGCGTCGGTCGTCACGTGGTCGTCGTGTCGGTCGTCACGTATTCGTCGCGTCGGTCGTCACTTCGCCGACGCTTGTCGCCACCCCGTATTGCAAGACGGACGCTAAGCTTCCGCTGACTATAAAATACAGTCACTTGTTTGGAATCGAATGAGTTCGCCGAAACTGCATTACTAATAAAAACATACACCTACATACTAAACACAGTGTACAGCAATGTAAATATCTGTTTAATAATATAAATTCTGTTTATTTTGCATACCTTAAATATCAAGTCGAATAACTTTCTTCTTCATTGACTTTAATAATCAAACATGTCAGATTATTGAATGCAATTTAATTTCTTTTGTGAAACTTTCACTGAATAACAGAAAGTATAAAGCAAAAAAAAAACATTAAGTATAAACTTGCGACTAAGTTTTCTCGATTTGTGATTTATTTTAAAAGAATTAATAACCACTTTTTTACAAAATTTCGTCTGGCTCATCGAATCAAACGGGCATGCATATACAAGCTGACATATTGGATAATTACTAGTAAAGATAAAATATTGGAATTAAACTACTTTTTACAGATTTCATCGCGGTATATTTATTTTAGGTACTTTACCCCAACATTTCAGATCATTTACAGCATCCATGGTCGCCCGCCAACTCCCGAATTCCATGCCTTAAAAGTATTTTAATATCAATCAATAATATCTAGGTATACCTATTAATATTATAAATCTGAAGTTTGTTTGTTTGTTTGAACGTTCTAATCTCAGGAACTACTAGTTGGAATTGAAAACATCTTTTTCTGTTAGATAGTCCTTTTATCGAGGAAGGGTTTAGGCTATATAACATAACGCTGCGATCATTAGGAGCAGAACACAAATGAAAAATGTTGCAAAAACGGGAAGAAATATTAAAATATATGCAGAGAGATGGCGCTGGTCAGCTAGTAGTATAACAAAGATGAGACGTTTAATTTCTACAAATTAATAAAAACAAACTAGCACAATTAAGTTTAATTGACATTACATAAACAGAACCGTTTAAACAAAGCACTGCAATATCTCTCTACAGTACATATTCATCGCCATCCCAACCTTGCAGCGTAACACATTAAATTTCATTAGGGAGTTAAACCACGACTAATGTTTGTAAATAAAACAGTCAGACGGTTCTTGAACAAGGTTAGTTGTTGAGCAACTGCGAATAATATATTAATTTACGAATTTCTTATAATTATGCGAATATTAGACATTGAAATATAGTAACTATCATGGGCAGACTGAGCATGTGTGCTGTGAAGGTTCGTGAAATATTGGGATTAAGTAATATTAATATATCGCGACAAATTCCGTAAAATAAAGTTTTATTTCAATATATCAATAATTATGTGCATGCTGTGGTCTCCATTCATTGAGGGAGTACACGGTATAGATTTAATTTGTGATTCTTTGTGTACCTCTAACAGAGGTTACCGAAACTCTATTGGAGGTTGTTCCAAACAGAAAAAAATAACATAATAGTTTACCCATATCGGGTTGGCTTTTAGACTAATCAGAGACGGCCGAATATCAATAATTTACACAAAACCCAATTTTTAGGCTATAAAATAGATATCCGAGTTTAGTAATTAGTCAGGAACCCTTCATAGTAGAATCACTAAGAATATAAAACTTACTCTTCGTACACTGTGGAACGTATATACTATGGAGGGTAGACGTGTAAAATTTGGGAGCCTTCAAGTCACGAGTGAATATGTAGGTATCTTCTAGGTACGCGCGCTACATCTTAGACCTCATCGTCACTTACCATCAGGTGAAATTGTGGTCAGACGCTAACCTATCTCCCATAAAACACCAACCTCAACATAATTGGTAGAAGCATCTAATGCCTGAGTAGCATGACAAGAGATAGTCTACAATCTCCGCACAATAGCTTTGCTTTAATGTCTGTGAAGAGAATAGTGCAGTACTCATAAACTAATCTTATCTAAGTACATTGACTTCAGATTCTAGATCTAGGACCCAAATAACATTACATCTAGTACCAATTCCAGTTTAACTTTCGCTCCATCCAAATATAGACTTAAACCTACTTTCATTCCGGTTCATATCGTTTACGCCTGTTGATACATTCTAGTCCAGAGGTCACATTTAGACATGTGGTAACTATTCCTATTCCTAAAAAGCTGCGGAGTCAACTAGGTACATACTTTAGTTTGTTGGATCCATTTAAAGGATTGCCTCAATTAAGCAGTGATAATAGGTTTTTCTATGAAACTCATTTCGTGTATGGTTTTGTCCCTAGTAACGGTAATAGGCTCACCCTCTTTTACCTAAATAGTTCTGAAATATAACGCTGATGAAATTAGGGTGGGCTTTATCAAACCTTTGCCCAGTTTTTCGATGATAGAGGAATATACACAATATTACAATAGCTTTTTTACATAATAAAAAACCTTAGCCTGTTTTACCGATTCTTCTCCAGAAGATCCAATTTTCAGAACCGTGCAGATACAGTTTTTTATTTTTTCTACAAATACATAGATCTTTAAAAGACATGATCTATGTTTTAAATTCTGTATTTTCTATGTATTATGCTTTCATCGTAAGCATGCCTTGTAAATTATTTGTTAATTTTACTACACTATCTCCGTATCATTATAGTATATTCAGAAAACGTTCATCAGAATGTTTTGTGAAATAACATAGATACCGACGCGACGATATCAATCGTCAGAAGGAACAAGATTTTAAAAATTATCACATTTCAGTATTTGAGGTTATGTCCTACGTAACCTCTAAGAATTTATGGCACAACATAGGCAATAGCTGAAATATATTTATCTGACAACAAAGATGCTGAAACGTTGCCCCATCTTGTCACTTTCTACTCTTATTGTAAAGGCTGACTAAAGCCTGAATACCTAACAGATGACGCAAACAGACCAAACTATTATTTGTATTAAGTAGTTAAGCATTACCAAATTTTGGAAATAAACTGTAAGAAGACGATCTTTGTATATTTGAAGAAATATTAATCATTAAGGGGTCATTAGGTATGGGGCGCAAGAAGTAATTATTATAAAAGCAACAAAAGCCAAAGATAAGGTTTTATACTTATTTTCAAACAACTGCATAAAACTGAATGAAGTTTTCACCAAAAATTAAAAATATAGGCTCCATTTTATTGCAGGTAAATATTTTATACCACTGTTTTTAATTAAACATACTTAGTAAATACATTACAATAACGCTATTATGTATTTTATCCACATACCACACAGCACAAGCCGCGAGCGGAAGCTAGTAATGAATATAATTCTCCCTTATGAACATAAATCTCTTATAATAAATAAGCCTGCAGGGAAACCTAACAGCGTTAGGTAACACTTAGCTTCTGTAATATATTTTGCCTGAAACATGTAGTGTACACTATGTTGATAAATAATGTCAAAATATTATATTATTATATTTTTTATTCCACGGAATGCCACACAAATTTGCGGCCCGGTTATAAAAGTTTGCAACACCAGAAGCGGCGTTCTTGCGTTGCCCACCTTATAATTAAATGAAACCTAATTCATTTTAAAATTCTACTAGATAATTGTTGCGAACATGGATAATTGGGGATAAAACCATACCGGCTTAACCCAGAATCATTTTAAATACCGACAACTTCACATCTCACATTGATATTTATATTGCAGCTTCTTGTGGTTGTAATACAAATTACAGTGTTCTTAATTATGTTCATGTTCACTTATAATCTTGATGTTGTCAACAGGTAGCTACCACCACACCGTCGGCCTGGGATTGTTGGAAGGTCTTCGCGACAAGTATGGCGATCTGGTGCGACTGGCAAAAGCGTCCAGAACGCGGCCGGTTCTCTACGTGTTTGATCCTGAAATGATGAGAGAGGTAAGTGCTTACATGAAGAAACGTACTTCACTAAAATCAGTACTTCATAGTACAATCACGTTTCTCGTCCCCGAAGGGTTAGGCAGTGGTGTGACAATCTGCCCTCATTTCGTCGGTATATTTTTAGGTCCCATATTAGGCTCTAGATGCCAGCCTATTGCCATCAACCGGGCAACAAACCAAAGTCCGAGTTACTACCAAATAGTGATACCGTTTGATACTCACCTAACATACCTTCACGCATGCCAAAAGTACTGTAGCACATCCACCGTTGGCCTTATTGTCATTAATCAAACATAAATCCAAAACTCCGAAATACTAGTAAAAACATTGCTAGACCGAAAAATAGAGTCCAGTATTTCGGTAACAGCATTTGACACTAATGAAGCACCTGGCCTTTTGTAGGAGGTAGGGCAAAGCGAGATTTCTCACTCAAATTGAGATGCCCGACTGGGGAAGTACCTCCGCCTTACAGAAGACCGCAGTGAATCAACAATAGTTGTCTTTCTGCGAGTGAGTAAGGTTACCAGAGCTCATTGGGGGAGTGACTATTCTGACAGCATGGGAATTCCGTTTGCTGTCAGTTCAGTAACTCCCTATTTTAAGAAACCTGAACGGTTTCTAAGGCGTTTGGCAACGCATTTGCAAGCCTCTGGTGTTGCAAATGTCTATGGGCGGCGGTCATCACTTACCATCAGGTGAGCCGCCTGCTCGTTTGCCCCCTTATCACCATAAAAAAAACCTTTAGACCCTAAAAGCACCATGAGAGTATTTTAGGAATAGTAAATGCATAGCATATCAAATAGCTACCTAATATTATTCTAACAAACCATGTTATTAGCAGTTTGTGTTACACGGGTGCAAATAAATACAAATTAATTTCTACACATGTCCAAACACAATTACATATTTATTGTATTTATACTTTATATTCAGTGTGAATCACCGAGTAGCTGGCGAACAATTGCGCAGTATGTATACAATAATTATTTATTCTGTAATCCATCATCTGAGCTATAAAATGAGAGATACTTCTTAATAAGTCGATGATCGAATAATCGGATGTAGGTACAAAATATGGGTAACTACCTATTAAGGTTTTTTGGAAATTTGAAATTTATTTTAAAAGCGGTGTTTTGTTTGCATTTTATTGCAGATAAATGCCTCAAATTACCAATTTATTTTTTTGCGCGTAATCATTTTGAGAAGTGGCAATAATAATAAATTCTAAAAAAATCTAGAAATAAATGTCAAACATGTCTTAATTTATAATTAAATATAAATCCATATTCTAATTCTACGAACAGAAACTAAGATTTACCTAACCGATTACTTATTGCAACAGTTACATAATACGATTTGTTTTTAATTTTTTTCGCAAATATTTCTATCATACATAATACAGTCGTTCCGGGTCTATGTTTGTGTAGTAATTTGTGTTTGTAAACATTCTCACGACATAAAATGCGTAGATTGATAGTACACGGAAGTTGAACGACGTCACTTATTAATTATTTAAACAAATATTAAAGACTGTGTGTCTATACACACAGTCTTTAATATTTGTTTAAATAATAATATACTTTCTATAATACTGAAATTAGAAAGTAACAGATTATGTACAGTAGTGCGAAATTTTGTACAATTTCGAGGTCATTCACCTAACGGTGCTTTGTCACTTTCAAAACTGTCGTACACTTCACATGTTTATGTATACATGCGGTTCGGATTATATATTAGACCCATTTAAATTTATTATCAAGCCCACACCTCTAAGTGTTAGGCAGAGATGTACAATTTTATCACAATCAAGATTTTACATAAATCCTTATTTTTCTCGTCATAGAAAGCGAACCCCTCGCGCTTTCGAATCCTAGGAACACTAGAATTGTGAGGTAGTTAGATCTAAATTGAATAAGAAATTAATATGTCGCCCGAAAGTAATAATATCCAGAGAAATTAATATATTATAATTGTAAATTACCTAGGCAAACGATATCCCGAAAGATATCGAAAGAAACCGAAAATCTAACATTGAATTATTATGTAAAATTAAAATCAACCAAATACTTATTAAAATAAAGACGTTTTTAAAATGCTTTCATTTAATAAGTAAAAGCGTATTTTATAAGAGAAACATGATTGTGCTGACTTAGTGTCACCCTTATTACTCCTTAATATAAGGTATCTTTTAGAATTAATATGTAATTATAACAAAGATATTTCAACTTTCAAACATTCCAGTTAAAAATATCGCTGTAATCGGAAGTAGAGATACGGTAAATCCGGACATTGCACTCTCTGACAGCGTGACTTACATTTTGTCAAGATTATTTATAAAACAAGAACCCTATTATTATAATACTTATCAACAAGCTTAAAGATACAACTTGTTATGCTACTTAATACAATGTAATAAACATGGGCGGCGATAAGAACTTAAGTATGATTTTTTAATGTATTCTTGAAGGTATCCCTAGCATACCTTCCGAACTTTTACTAAGCTAGTCAAAAATGTTAAGTTCTTGGCTTCAAAATTCAAAAAGTTCTACTGATCTCTCATTAAAAATGGGAGGAGACCCGTACCCAGCTGTGGGACATTTAATGTATAATACTTACAATATTACAAAGTATTATAATTTCGAAAGTCTGTCTGTCTCTGTATGTCTCAGTTCATTCAGAGAAGTTCCCTTATTGCTATAAATAGAATAACATCGTGTAAGTAATTAAAGCGACTTCCTAATATAAAGGCATTACGCATTTTTTCCATTATCATCGCGCTATAAATAAAAAAAACAATAATATCTATGACGCACGCAAAGGTCACAGATAATACACACAACACCGTTATTATAACTGTACAAATATCGAAAAAAGTAGGATAACAGCTATTAAATAATTATGAACCAAAATTGTATGTACTTACCTATTATAAAGTGTCATGATTTTGGAACGTGAAAATGTGTGATAGTTTGACAGCTGTCACGTGATATGATAAATGAGTATCTCAATCATGTTTAATATTATCTCACTCGCGTATATGCCTGTTTGGGAGGTAGGTATCTTGTATTTGATTTAACTAACTACCTGATTAAACTAGAAAATTTCAATAAACTTAAATTCGGATTAGAGAATTAGTAACTATTGATAGAAATTGTTTACTCTCCCCGTAGAGTAAACAATTTTGATCTCATTACATATAACGATAAGTGAATAATCTAGCTGACAAATGCCACATCGATCGATGTAAGCGACATTGCTGAAAATATTGTTCCCAGACCCTGAGCGTAGGGTCATTTTGAGTAACAGTTGTTGGACTTTGGTATAGCTTACCTTTGCTGAGAGTAAAGAAGACATGGGGATATATGTTTTGAATAACCAATGAGATTTAGTTGCGGAGAGAAGATATAGAAATAACGATATCTGATTGGTTAGTCAAGGCACATCTCCTCTCCGCTATAGTGAATACCTGGCATTAAGCACCCTGAGAAGCTAAAAAGTTTTTACTTCTAACGTATAATCCTACGACTGATTTTTTTTATTTGAAATCTATGACCTCTGTGTTTAAAACCAACAGTTACATGAGTATCGTAGTTATTGATATAAATTGCCTTGGCAGCTTTCTTCCCAAGACGAATAAGCTGTCCTTACATAACAATTAATTTTCTATTGTGTTTATAACTACCTCATTGACTAGTTTATACCAATGTCTCCTCTTTGTTTTACATGAGAATTAAATCATAAGTTATGTTCAACGAAGAATAGAACATAGAAATTAAACAATAAATTTATGGCACAATAATTAGAATCTGCAGTCCGATGCAATTATGAGTATGTAAGAAATAATAAACCAGTGATTAATCTTACAAGTTATATAATAACTACTAGCTGTGACACATTTTTGTCGCATAGATGAAACATGAGAACTAAAAGAAAGCATTGATGCGAAAAGTAGATAAAAACAATATTTGAAGCGGGTTGTATCATCGTCATCAATCCATTATTGTCCCACTGCTGGGCACGGGTCTCCTCTCATTTGAGAGGGATTAGGCTATAGTCCACCACGCTACCTCCTGGGGGTTGATAGACTTCACATGCTATTGAAAAAATCTATCAAGCATGCAGGTTTCCTCGTGATGTTTTCACCATTTGAGCATGTCATAAATACGCGCATAAACTCCGAAAAGTCAATGGGGCGTGCCTTAGGTTTGAACTTTGAAATCATAGTCCACTCGTACAGCTAAATTTTTGAGTTTCTGTTTTACACGAACCAACTTATCATTATATTATATACGTACTATTCTTTATTATACGTATTATTTATATTATTATTATTTATTTATTATTTATATTATACGTATTATTCTTTTTTAATTTAAACCACCCTACTCAATTATTTTTGTTTGGGGATCAAACCCAAACGAAAATGTAAAACCCTTCGTGCAAAAGCTGATCATTCAGACACTGTGCTGTGTCATCAATAATTTAAATGTGACAATATGTTAGAATTCTACCTTAGTTAACAACGTGTGAACAAAAAACTGTTAATTTTTTTTTATTTAATCTGAAGTGCCTCGACCTAGATAAATGTCACTGGGTTCAATAGAACACAATACATTATACAGTAGTCAACACAACACAACGTAGAATCAGCAAATATTACGGTAGACCAGTTTTGACTCCTATAATCATCGGCATAAGGTCCAAAAATTGGCTAAGTGGGTATTGGTATCACTCAACATATTTTTCGTTGCGCGTGCGTTGACACGTGACGATCTACATAAGTGTCATTTCTGCGTGGCCGCATGAGGCAAAAGCGTGATCATATTTGAGTATGCGTGTAAAAAGCGTTATTCAACGTTATTGTTATTATTTATTAGATATTGTTAGGCGCTACATTTGCGTGGACAAAGAATTTGTTCCGTATTTCCGTAATTCGCTGAATGCGTGGAGGTTTCAAGTTTAAATGTTTTATCAATTTTAGATTTGTACAAAAATCAACCTATTACGACAACGCAATCAAATACTACAAGTATTTTTGGTGCAGTGTGTAGACTCTTGCAAATAATGAAAAATATAATAATATGCGGTAGTGATTTCGTAGTAAATTAATTATAATTATCAAAGAATAATAATACGGTCCTTTCTTATCTAAGTACATAACTAAACAGGTAAACAGGCATACATCCCCCCAGGAATACAAGCTACCACTCGACTCTCGTCTTGCTTTCTGTCATTTATTAAGAACTATACAAAATCCATTCAGGCGTTACGACGCTAAGTAGTAACAAATATACACACAGCTACTTTCGCATGAATATTTCATATCAAACAAACAATGCAACATGATACTAAGGAAGATGTTATTGTAGTGTCTGAGACACTCTGACATAACTGTATGCAAACGTCTAGACTTCTCCAGACAATACTTACGTGATACGCTCGAATGATATATATTGTTAGTCATATTACTAATAGTTTATATGTAATTAATAGTGATAGTGTATATTTTATAAAAAACTATCTTTTGCCCGCGATCTCGACTGCGTAGAATTAGTAATTTTACCCAATCTGCTTATTTATTTCTCGCTATTTAAAAAAAATATTAATTCCCCACATTTGTGTGCGGAATCAATAATTTTCACCATATCAAACTTCCACCCCCCTTTTTTCACCCTTTTGAAGGTTGATTTTCGGAACAAAAATATCTTATGTCTATATTGTATGAAAATAAATAAAGGTAAAATACGACCGTCTATAAAACTATAGGTACAGAAGTAGTGTTTGATAACAATTCTGAATGCATTACCACAGATAAACTAGTACTCGTAAATCGCAACTCCGCTTATCCTTGAATTATGTAACAGCGTTATATTTTGGCGAATAAAGTTTCGGCAATAACTGACGTCATCACTCTATCACACCGTGCCGTGATGCGGTTCTATGTTTATATTACAAATATTAATTTGAGCATCTACTTTTTCAATCATTATTTATACCCAATTAAAATTGATATCCAAAATTCAAGTTCAAATAAATTACTTGATAACAAAAAAGTTTGCATAACACAAACACTGTCTGCCATATTTTGAAAACTGTTATCATCACGTACCTAATTAAAATATGTATACATATACAAATAAAATATACCTTACAATGTTACGTAACGGTGTAACAAGCGGCCGTTACACACCACGACCACGTGCTCCAGCGAATATAAACTTATCTCAATTTATGCGCTATTGTTTTGAGTAGCGCTGTTCGTACAATACTTTATTATTATACAATGACCTGACAACTACACACCGAATACGGGAAGGTAGAAAATACCTATGTAAGTATATGTATTTTAAAAATGTAAGCATACCATCACGCCCGTAGTCCTCGAAGGGTTTGGTAGAAGTATATGTGCGAATGCACACTGACATTTCGTCGGCATGTTTTGGAATACAAACTCAGAGCTGCTACTGAGAATTTCATAGAAAAAGCCAATGAAACTTTGCTCGAGCAGGATCTAATGAAAGACCGCTCAGCAGTCACACTTACAACCAACGAGGCAGTACTACCCAACGAAGCAGTATGATAATATGTATAAATAGTTTGAACTTTAGACCTAGATGGAATCACATGTGTGATTAACATTTAGGCTCGGTGCAAACGAGACACCTAACACAATCACCGGTAGCTACCGACATTCAGTTCACACGCTTTTTCAAATATTTTGTAAGGATTCATTGCACATGAAAATGCATAAAAAAAGTGTGACTGTGAACAGTTTGTCTCCATCGTTTGCGTCAAGCTTTACAAAACATTTAAATATTGCTAATATGCATAACATTATTGAATCTTCTGAGTGGTTCAGTTTTTATAGCTAGACTATCAATAAAAAGGCTAGCTGTGATAGCCTAATGATGTGACCACTGGACTGTGAACTTAAAGGTTTTGAGATCGAACACAACGCAAGCACCACTGACTTTTTAAAGTAACGTGCTTTTATATCACGTGTTCAAACGGTGAAGGAAACTATCGTACGGTAACCTATACACCTGAGAGATTTTCTCGATGGCGTGTAAAGTATGCTAACCCGTTGTAGTCTAGCGTGGGGGACTAACCTACAGGGTCGGAAGGACCAATCTATTTCGGAAGGCCCTGGTGTCTGCGATACAATGATTAATTCATTAGTACGGGCACCAACGATACTCTTTTTTCTGTAATGTTTACTTCTTTTGTATGGAAACCTGTTTTTGTGTATCTAAAAATATGTTTTCTGGAAATAAATTTTATCACTATAGCCTAATCCCTCTTAAACGAGGGCAGACCCGTGCCCAACGCGGCCTTGCCAAAAGAAGCATGTTCTTAGTACCAAAAAATACCTATAGTAAGTAAAGTCTCCCAACAATTCGGTGGTTAAACAAATGTCGACATATCTCAATTATTTATGTCATTGTTCCGCAAGCAATATTTGCGTCTGCCGCCGAATACACAATGTCCGCCCATGTGAACAGATGGCTACCGTAAGTATCATTATTTACACGTCTCGGTGAGTAATTCATACTTCCCGTATACACAGAACTTGGGAAGGTTTCGTGTTTATTAAGTCTACAATATTGTACCGGCTAGGCTGTGGGTTTAACTTGTCTTGAGTTACTAATTTCGAATGTTAGATATTGAATCTATAATTGATCTATAATTACGTATTAAAATATTTTATCTCATAAATCGAACTAAGAAAGAATGACTTTTGACGACTCGATTGCCGCAGTGTCTGAGCGATCGGCTTGTGCACCGCGGGTTGCGGTTTGATCTCCGCACAGAGCAAATATATATTCTCTAGGTGACGATGTATGTGAAAACTACGACACAAGAAAATATTAGTGTCGGGCAATATATATATTTTTTTAAAGATAATTGAATGTACGAATGAGGTAGGATTTAACATACATACATATATGTATAACTACTATCAGAATGTTACCTACAATGCTGTGATATCAGATCGAACCAACATTGTAAAGAATATTGTCATGTCTTCATTCTCCGAACACGTTCAGATTAGTTTCTTCTCGGTATACATTCCATTACAGTCGTGCCTACTATACATTTTATATAGGACAGCTACATTATATACTATATAGAATATAAATACTGAGTCATTTACTCGGAAAATGAATTATATCTCCTCTAGTGAACGGTAAGAGATTGGGTCTTTACGTTCCTAGGAATGTAAATTTATATGAAAATCTATAACTGGCTTTTAATTGTTTTTAATACAGATTTATTTTAAAAGTAACTTTTATACTAACTTAAATTTCGAACCACATTTCAAATTCGGAAATGTCACTCTCAAACACATTTTAATTTAATAGCATTTTCTACAACATAGTGTGATTCTCTATTTGAATGATATATTATTATACTTATAGTAAATCCAATCTAAAATAATCCCTTTGTCTTTATATGCAAAATTAAAAATTCCATGAGCAGAGTTTCACTTACGTCGTTTATTTACAACGTTTTTCTCAATTTTCACAGGTATATGAAAGTTGTTCGACGGAGCCGCCGCGCTTCACGAATTCCCCGCTTTGTCAACATAGGAAGGGCGTCGGCCAATGTCCAGTGCACGGGTATGTTTACTTTTTTTGCTAGTTTAAGCGCTACTGTTTTTTCAGCCAGCTAGTTTTGCAGGCCAGAGTCTACTAAAAGTACTTTGTTTTACAGTTAGGTACTCCAAAGTATACAGGCTTTTTCTATTTACAAAGAAAAAATGTCAAAGCTGTTGATGCGAAATCGTTCGAACATTCGTAACCGCTGAATATTTCTGGTCCTATGGAACAAAATAATTTGGTCCTATGTGGCGGACCTATTACTCGAGAAGAAAAAATAAAAGAACTCCTACAGCGCCATTAATCACTATCTAGAGCCTTACATAAAGTTCAAATTCCTATCAAACCGGAATGCCTGAATTTACGATCGTGAAACTAATTTGGATTATACAATCATTTAATAAATTCAAGTAATTTTTTTACAACATACTTAAATAAAATGCATGTCAAACGTACATCGTCTGCTATCGATCAGCGTGAGAAACACTATAATCGAACGTGCTATCGATAACCACGATCAAAGAATTATGACACTGATGATCCCGATGAAAATTTTGTGTCAATTTGGCGTATCTACTTATCTGTGGATTATTGGAGCAAATTGCTCTGCTAATATCGATAAAGAGAATTTCTGAATGATAGATTTAAGGGTGTGTATTATGGCTTATCATAATTCCTTTTTATAAACCAAAACAAAGAACTTTAGCGTAATTTTGAGTCGTGTTTTGTTTGCCCTCCAGGCTCCCTTATACATATACCTACTTCACAATACTATGTACTATAATTCACTCCAATAAGATATATCGGTACTAATATTATGAGGATGGACGATTAGATTTTTTTGTTTGTTTGAATAGGCTCCAAAACTACTGGACCATTCGCCATTAAAGTACTACATCATCCGTTATATCACGGATAACAGTCTAGTGTAGGGCTGCCATCCGTCCGGGTTTCCCCGGATTTGTCCTAGTTTGAAGGGCGTCCAGGGGGGCATCTGACATGGGGAAAAAATATAACCATGTTTTTATAACTGTTGCAAAAAAAATAATTTCTGAGGTGTCCGGGGAAATAACATATTTCGCCCAAAAGTCCGGATTTTTTGCTGTGTTTATCCGGCTTTGGCAATCTAGGTGATGGCAGCTCTAGTCTAGTGCATTCTAATGTAGGATTACATATATTTTATTCAAATAACAATTAGGGATTAAATACTTTAAGCTACCCGTACGAAACCGAGGCAGCTAGTTAATTATATGTTTGATGGTCTCTGCATTAAACAATAGCTTACGAAAAATAAATAAAACCTACAAACAGTTCGAGATAAAGAACTGTAAATCAGTTTGAGAAATAATTATCTGTGAATAAAATACAGACCATAGTTCCTATTTCAAGCGGCAACTAGCATTGTCGTGTATTGTTTCACAGTAGACCTATGGATACCACTGAACTTTAACTATTCTACTTAATGGTATAGGTAAATTGAAAAGGCACTGACATTTACCGTGGCTCTTGATACAAGTATATAAATCATTTTTGGCCCACCCAGATCTAAAAAAAGAGGACTAACATCATTTTGGACCACTCAGCAATCTGTATTGGGTACAAACATTATGTTACAAGCACGACATTGTTTCTGGCAGCCATGAGATCATATAACAAACAGCTGTCGATGCAGGCTGGACACATTTCCAGACACATGCCGTCACAACTGGTGCATCAGCTTCTACACATGTCGTGGATTGAATCTTACCACGGAATATACATATATATTCCAAGTTCCAGATCTATATGCTCATCACAATAAGCGAGTTTAATTTATATAATGATCACAATATTGCTACCACTAAATCGCAACGTTGTGAGAGACTGGTGCCTGGTGTAGGTTCTTATAAAAACCTCTGCAATCCTCCTCTGAATCCGTAGGAAGCCCAAGTGTGGGCGCAACTATCTATAAAAGGTCCTACTAGATTATGTGTCTCGCAAGTGAAGAAAATACTTTTTTATACTACAAGGGTGGCAAAAAAACTAACGGCCCGCCTGATGGTAAACGGTTCCCGTAGCCTATAGACGTTTGCAACACCAAAGCGGACGCTCGCGCGTTGCCGGCCCTAAAAAAATCGTAAGCCTAGACTAGAAATGGTTCCTAACAGATTTTACTAATGAATTCTTATTCCACAGTGAAGAGCCTAAAGCAATATGGGCTGCGATCCGCGCTCTTCTACAAGATGGAGCGCTGCTCAAGAATTACGACCAAGCTTTCGATGATATCGCCGCTGATACCACGAGAAGGTAAGGACATGCATATTTTTTATGTTCAAAGTTGTATATGGTGATGCTACTTTTATTTAAAGCCTTAGTATAGACGCCACTCTCCTGCATAACTTTTATCAGCCGACAAAAAATAAGAAGCTCTACAGTATTTTTTTGCAGGCATGAACTCGCATGTTATTTAAATATATATAAAAGTAGATTGATGTATTTATCGAATAAAATTATTAACTATGATTAATACTGTAAAATCATTCTCGTAAAATTCATGTAGTTCATGTAATTTCTGCTCATTATGTCACATATGTTTCCTAAAATAGAATAAAACCTTAGCGAAACATTTCACTTCCATAAGCTCTTTTTTAAACAAAAGATAAACACCCAATTGGCACACAGAGAACAAATAAAAGCAAAATATAATGTCAACGTAACTGTCTAGGTCAGTAATTGTACGATAAGGAGTTTTTATTCAAATGTTAGTCACCTTCGTAGCAATGAACTTTGCGAACAAATGATACACAAACCCTAGGTAATCTACATTAACAAACAATATTTGTAACTAGTTTATTTTGGGACGAAAGATAATCGACTTAAGAGCTGTCTTGGTTATTTAATCAAAATGAAAGATTTTTTTTTTTTTTGATTAAGAAAGAAAAATTCAATTGTCCAATCGATGTTGCTATGTCGCCGTAAAGACATAAGTAACATAAAGAAAGAAAAATTCAACACATCAGGCGGATACCTCGGTGGCTCAGTTGGCAGAGCGTCTGGAGTACCAATCCGGAAGACGCGGGTTCGAGTCCCGCCTGAGGTTGAATTTTTCTTTCTTAATCAAAAATTTAAAAATCTTAGCTTGAAATAAGCTAAAAAATACAAAAAGATTGTATAAAGGTAATGCAATATCATCCGGAATCTACTCGCTGTAAAGGGAGAATTCTGGGTTGGGCAGAATTGTCCAATCGATGTTGCTATGTCGCCGTAAAGACATAAGTAACATAAAGAAAGAAAAATTCAACACATCAGGCGGATACCTCGGTGGCTCAGTTGGCAGAGCGTCTGGAGTACCAATCCGGAAGACGCGGGTTCGAGTCCCGCCTGAGGTTGAATTTTTCTTTCTTAATCAAAAATTTAAAAATCTTAGCTTGAAATAAGCTAAAAAATACAAAAAGATTGTAAAATGAAAGATATTAACACAGCACTGTACGGTCAAATATAACAATAGAATCGATGAAAGTAAATTCGCAGATCTATGAGTAAATAAAACATTTCACAAAGTCATTGATATAAAACTACTGTTTACGCATAGTATCGAGGGATTATGTCCCTCCGTGGTCAACTCTGAATAATATTAAATATTAAAAAGTCATAATAATCCAAAGCCTTTTAAGTTTTTTTTTTTTTTTGTATTGGAATTATAGTCTTTTATACATAGAAGTTTAGTTGACCAAGTGAAGGAAAAACTGAGAATCGAGTCGTATCAAGAAGTCAAACAGAAAGCAGGAGATAGACAACAGTGGCGATTGCTCCACCGACAAGAGCTGAGCTCTAAAATTAATAATAATAATACTTATAGATTGGGAGATTTGCGCCATGCAGAAAACGCTCTGAACGAAGAGTTAGAGACCGAAATCTACCGGTGGGCGATTGAAACCATCGGGATGATGATCTTCGGCATCAGATTGGGGTGCCTGGACGGCGCCGTTCACATACCTACACCGGACAATAAGTAAGCCCTTCATCATTTACTGGCCACTGTTGCATGCGACTCCTCTGAGGTTAAGAGGAATCCGGCTATAGACCGATTCTGGTCGATATCAATCAAATTCGAAGAAGACAATATTAAATTATCCATATTCTTTAGGTACCTTCAAAATATGGTCCAATTTTTTTTTTTTTTAATATAACAAGACACTATTATAAATTTTGAAACTAATTTAACACAGTGTACTGAACATATCTAACCACTAGTGTATGACAGCATAATGCATTATTTAATAAAACAAATAATATAAAATAGTTTATCTCGAACCACTAAGATTACTGTGACAAAATACGATTATTTTATAAAGATATCAAAAATATATTAAATCCTTTTCTATCATTACTTAGAAATCCAGAAAAGACATCACTGGACGATGAGATCCACGACCTCTGCTCGCTGTCCAAGCGGGCGCTGGACGAACTGACTCCAGCAGAACGACTGGTGCGGTGCAGCAGAGACATAGCTGACAACAGCTTCCTGGTGCGAAGTGAAGCTACCCTGAATCCTGAGAATCCTGCCTTCAACAGCGCTTTGAAGGCTTTCGACAGGCATTTTAAGTAAGTTCATCATCATCACCTTATTACTGTCCCACAACTGGGCTCGGATTTCCACTAATTTGAAGGATTAGGTTATATTCCACGCTTGCCTATTTAGATTTCTAGATAGAATAGCTTATAGTGCTACTTCTTCCATGATTATAAAAAAGATTTTACCAAGGAGTCAAGGTGAAGATAAAATCCTAGAAAACTTATAAGCAATTTATAGTAGCAGCTAAAAGTTTTGATTCGTGCCCGGTTATAAACAATTAAATAGGCCTGTTCCCAATTCCGGAGAAGATTATGTCGAGTTGAGAACGACGGATTAAATTAATGAAATAAATATACAGGGCCACTTCTCTCTATCCCTGACAGGTCATTATTAAAGCTAAATGACAAATAAAACAATCGAAAGAGGTTTCAAAGTAGTCATGTGACTGATATTATTTTTATCTATACCAACTGCGCCGATCCCAAAGCGTATTTATTTATATTTCATAACCAGTATTTACCAGTTTGCATACTGCATGTTTGCAACATAACATGTTTTGCTAATAGTCATTCACATGCGTTATTGATAGGTACGTATTTTTTTGCCACCGGTTCGGTTTGTGGTCGGAGAAGCACGTGAGGTAGTCGTGGGATTAATAAGCACGTGTCGATTTGCATGCTAATGAGTACATGAGCCACCGAATATTGTAGGTGCCTTATTGCGCCACCTGCTTACAAGGTTTTTTATTTATAAGGACTTTTTAAAAGCCAAGAGAAGTGAAAATCTGTACTAAGAATAGTCCTTCATCAAGCGCAGGTTAATAAATTTAATTATTTTATCTGTATGAATACTTAAAGAGAAAACTTTATAGGTACCTACTACCGTTTTTAAGAATATTGCGTGCATGGAGGCGTCTGGCGATTTGGTATAATTAAAGTTTATGTAACAGATATATTAATTTATAACATGTGGGTTGGTAGATAAGTTTTTTTTTCAAAATAGATAAAAAAAATTACAACTTTGCAACCACAAATTTTGAATTGTGCTAAATACACTTTAATATTACCTGCCACATTTTTTAAAATCCTCATAAAATTATTGACTTCAATGTTTAATTTCTTATTCTTAAGTACACATACTAGGTTTAAAATAGAGTCTGCATTTCATACGGTTAGCCGACAGGACGGACATACCTACATTATGTATTGCAAAATATTTTTTGCACAAATCCAGTCCGGTTTCAAGCGGTTTTATTGACTTGACTTACGTAATAGTCATAAAATTAATTAACCCGATTTTTTATTCGAATTTCACCGTTATAATCAACTTAATAAGAATCAGTTAATTTGATTAATTTCGAATGTGGCCCAGACCGAATTATAAATGAATGCATTAATTAATATATCCGGACATTATGACACAGCGCCATCTAGTTTCGAGCTAAGCATCGAGGCTTGTGTAACGGATATTAGATGATAGATAGACAACGATCGAGGGTCTTATTGGCCAGACTATAGATGAAGAGTGGACTAGTGCGGTTTTTAATTGATACAAGTTAGGGTTAGGCATATTCTACGATTACCTTGATAAATAATCAAATTTATAAAACCAGTTCAGATTTAGTTTAACATGTTCGGCCTAGCAATGTCCTCAATCCGATGCGTACGCTGTGACATGATACTACTATGCCATAAATTTTTTCTCGAAATATGCGCGTTTCATAGAAGGAAATGTCCTCGAGAATGCCTCGACGTTGCGGCTAGACACTTGGTAGTTCAAAATGATACGGCGCAGAATATCGTCTAGAATTTACAATGGCGTCTTAGCATTGTAGGACGTAGGGCGCAATAATGCATATTTATAGATGACGTGGTTACACGATTTTAGAAATTTGTCGTTGCTAGACTAAATGTTTTATTAAATATTTATATTATGATGGATACGATTATATTAAGAGATTTTATAGTAGATGGAAACCGAAGCCAATTATAGGCAGGATATCATGAATTGTGCAGTGGCTGATATCTGCTATTGTGAATCACTGATTTGATTCCAGCGATGAATAGATATTATTACCGTGCTGAGTGTAGATGTGTGAGAATTTGTGCTTTTATCGTGTGTGCGTTTCAGCAGGGCACGACAAAAATATTAAGATTTTTATAACGTTACGTTTTGTTATTAATATAATATGCATTTTAAATGGACGTATGGTTGTATCACTTACTCAACGGGCGGTATACAGCTTATCAATGTCTTTAATAATAATATTATTATCTGGCAGGACTTGAAATGGTAAACATAATGCCAAGGTCGGATTATAAATACCTGATATTTATTCTATTAGTGGTTTTGATGCTATGCAGCCTTAATCAACCAAATATTGCCATAATATATAGTTCAGTGTGCCCTGTAGCAGCATTTGGGGTAATTTTGTACGATAGAAGCAGGACACAAATAATAATTACGGTATGGTGGTGAATACTTTAGCGAAGACCATAGCCGGCGAAGCGAAGATAGGGCTAGCGGCATTGACAGGTGCGGTTTTTAAGCGGTAGACACCCACTGGACGGAGTCCGACACACCTCATCGCCTCCTCAGATGGCAGGACGGTCCGTAACGGATATTCCGTACGTTAAAAAAATGAGTCGAGTAACTTCATGCTCGTTTTTCTTTGCAGCCTAACAGAATATTTCCTGACACGAGCTTTGCAGTCCTTGGGGTCGGGAGAGCCAAGACCTGAACAAGTATTACTGGATAAGCTGAGGCCTCTGCAGGGGCGGATACTGCCTCTCGCTGCAGACATACTACTAGCGGGCGTACACCCTGTAAGTATTTTTACTAATTTTGTATTTAGATAATCAGGATCATTTTCTGCCTGTACCGGCCCAATTGAGGGTAAATGTCACTGCAAATCAATTAAATATCTATCTATTTGTGCATCTTTGACTACTAGCCTTTTTTAGGAAATGTAACTTCTTGTTTTTACCAATCCAATAATCCTTAGCCACCTAATTATTGTCTCACTGCTGGGGGATGATTAGACCACAGTCTACCACGCTAGCCTAGACTTCACACACCACCGAAAATCTCTCAGGGATGCAGGTTTTCTCACGATATATGATTAGGAGCATCACTATTATATCCATTTAAGTTAATTGGTTTTCACTGACTGTCGTAACGCTAACTTCCTAACAAAAACCTTCCTTTATTCATTCGAATTGTCCTCTTGTCAAAGCCAATCAAGTAAACGTGCATTCCAATTTGAAACGAGCGTTTGAAAGAAATCAATTTGCCAAAGGAACTTTGAAAAGATTGATTGGCATTGCGCAACCCTTAATGTCGATGACGTCTATAAGTTACGGTTTTCGCTTATAAACAGGCGAGAGAAATACCATTAAAATGCCATTGAAATCTCCGTCCTCAAAATACCCATTAATAATAATAATAATAAGGATTTATTGATCATTTTCAAAACAGCAGTACGTGAGCAACGGGCAAATAGTTTATAGGTGGTAAAATTACGGATTTACTCCTAGGGTGCAATTCTGATCTCCTAACTAGGTTATTTAATAACCTGTATGAAGGAGTGATAGTTCCGATTCCTGAATGGATTAGAAGCTTTATTAATTACTATTTACGTTCATTAGCTACTACTAAAGTATGGCAACTATAGGTCAATAGTTTATAGGTGAGATCCTGCGTTTATGTGTGCCTGCTTATGTGTTCCTGTGCGTGTGTGTCTGTGTGTTCGTGTTGAGTATGCTGTGAACCCGTCAATAATTAAAAAAGCATTAACGAAGAATATTCTTCCACAGCTTGCCCAAACCGCCTTGAACATGTTCTTCCAACTATCGCTGCACGCTGCTCGACAGCAACGAGCACATGACGAGGTGCACTGGTCCATCGCGTCCCGGGAGGCGGGAGCCGACACTCCTGAGCTTCCTTATGTGGCTGCCTGTGCGAGGGAGGCTATGAGGCTCCACCCGGCTACTGGAGGGGTCGTGAGGAGGAATAAGGAAGATATTATCGTCGGTGGCTACGAAATACCTGCAGGGGTAAGGCAAAGAACAGTCTATTAATATAAGAGTTTAACATACATACCACCACGCCTGTCGTCCCCGAAGGATTAGGCAGTATCCCTTTCTTCTTATATTTTCATGACTTGACTTCCTGTTTGTTTAAAAACTGACGTTATGGTTCACTTACAGGTTGACATTGTCCTCGCTCACGGCGTCTCCAGCAAATCAGAGAAACAATGGGGTCGAGCTGATGCCTTCGTTCCTGAGAGGTGGTGCAGCGAGGGTTGGGAGCCTCTGAAGGCTTCCAGGGCCCATCCGCTCGCCTCCATGCCTTTCGGCGAAGCCTGCCCTGGTACTGGCGTAGTGGGGAAGATGCTCACGTCCCTATCCACAAGGGTTTTGGACAAATACAGGCTAGAGTGGCATGGACCTATGCCCAGTGTGACCACAGTAGGCGTCAATAGGCTTCATCTGCCATATTACTTTGTCCTACAAAATGCTGCTTGAATGTGATATTTCGATATAAGTTAGCTTTTAAGTGCCTTTGTTGAGATATAAAACCAGTGAAAATGTAACAATGAATTTGAATTCGGATTTTAAACCTTATGATAATATTATCTAAAAAAAATGTTTTAAATATATTCTAAGATCCTATTAACGTTTTACGTCTTAACGATGTCATTAAAATAGATTTTAAAACAAGCAACAAGAAACTATTAAGTCATTTAATTTTCTAGATACAGTCAACCTAAAAAATATGTAATAAACACTTATGTATAAATAATAAAACATTTTAAAGGGGCTATGAGTTTAAGTGACATTACAAAGAAAGATTTAAACAGCTTCTTCATCATTAATTTATCATGAGTTTCTGCTCTTGGCCTTGAAAATAATGTCACTGTTCTCTATCCTCTGTCTTGTTTTTTACTTCTTGATATGACTTCATTACAGCTAGACTTCTCATATACATAATTATTAAAAAATATTTATCCTATCGTTGTGGTTGACGGTGTGACGTAACTTTATAAGATGTCAGATGTTTTATTATAGTTTTAATGCTTGCTTTACCATAACTGATCATAAAAAAAAAGAATTAATCATTTTTAATATTACCTACCAATATTTGTCATGAATATTGCATTGTTGAAAGAATTGTTGAACAATCATTAAAGTTCCTTTAAAACAATATGTTTGTATTTAAGCAAAAAATATGAATTTCTCGATCAAGTTAAGAGAACAATGGAGTATTTTTTTTATTTATTCTTTATTTAAATCTAAAAAGGCTTTGTATTGTTATGAAAAAAAAAATCGAATATAATTCCGCCTAAAGAAATTGTTTGTTGACTAATGTTTTAATAGGTTTTTTTTATGAACAAAAAATAATCTTAGAGTTTTCTTCAGTTGTAGTCTATAAAATTAAATTAAATAGTATTAAGGTATTCATTAAGCACATCAATAAATGTTAAATACATACTATTACACTTCAAACCACATATTTTTAATACTAAGTGTTGAGTCTATGGTATACATAATAAATAAGAAAAATAAATTGAAACTCCTTTTTATTTATGACCTACGTTGTTATTATTTCAATATGTGTTATCTATCAACCCACATTACAGTGATCGCAATGACCGAACGTGAGATCCCGCGTTCGATTCCCAGCGAATAGTGTTATTGTCTATGCAATTTTCAGTAGCAACTCGGAGTTAGCAGCAATAGTGTCGCCCCTTTTACGTGGGTCTTAATAACACATGACTAACTGTCGGTTTACACCAGTGCTTCTAAACCAAACTAAATTATGATCAAAATGATATTTTATCATCATCATATCAACCGTAACACGTCAACTGCTGGACATAGGTCTACCACTCTCACCCAAGGATCGACACGACGACCGGTCCTAAGCTACCTGCATCCAGCGGATTCCAGCGACCTTTACCAGGTCGTCGGTCCAGACACAGATTACCAGGTTGGCGGGGGCCTACCCACACCGCGTCTCCCAATACGTGGTCGCTACTCGACAGCCTTCGAGCCTTCAAGGTTGCCAGTGCACTTTAGGGGAGTGATTATTACGCTCTCCATTTTTCGATGAAAAAGATTTTCATAGGGCGATCGTCAACTCTATAATTGTTAACAGTAACTGCTTCCCGTCAGACGGGTCTATAAGCTAGTTTACCATGTCCGTGGTATAAAAAAGAAAAAACTGTCTAAACTTTGCTGTTCGGTCGTTCGCCAAACTAAAACAAAAAAGCACTTATAACAGTAACGTTTGCTCAGTGGACTTGGCATCGCTTTGTTCCCTTTCAACCGCTGAGTTAAAAGCAGAGTCAATTTGTTACGAATAGTTTGCAAACTTTTGGGTCCAGATCTCTGTAACTGGAATACTACCTACGTGAGAACATTTTGGAACAAATTCCTTGTGTTCAAAAGGTCTGAAAATAGAGTGCTTTATTTGGTTTGTGTTTATTATAATACGATTTATTGCAAACGCAAGACTTCAATTTCTATTCCATTTCGCAAATAATTCCGTATTATTACTTGTTATACTGCCTCAATGGCCCGGTAGTCGCACGTATTTGACGTATTTTTATGTTACAAACACCCAGACACGGAACAACTACCTGTAGACTGTACAAACATTTACTGCGTGCGGGGATCGAACCCGCATCTCGTGCTGTGAACAGACCAGCCAGCTACTGCGCCAAACCAGTCGTCAAATCTGCTCAGCGTAAGGTCCAGCCCAGATCAATGCCCAAGTCGTACTCGACTCCGACCTTGTTACTGAGAATTTCAAATCCCAATGATACTGTAACTCGGAGTTTGGATTTGTGGCCAACAAATCCAAACTCCAAACTAAAGCCATTATGTCTGACTACATTTAGGTATTTATTACAGACGTAAATGTATGTTATATTAGGTACCTACTTCACGTAAAGCTTTAAGAGGAAATTATTAATTAATGACCCAAGCAAAGAATTCGAAGCTGACGTCGCTATAAAGAGGCGCCATGTATCGTAAGTCCCTATCTCGGAGCGCTCGACAAAATTAGCGGCGACATTAATTCTTAGAGGCGGCTCGTCCGTCACCATATGAGTTACGAGGTCCGTAAGTGAAAACGTATTAGATGTCTAATGTGATGCTAATGCAATTAATACACTAACATGTTATCTGTTTGTGCGTCTGAGGATTATAATGGAGATATATATTATGTCTTAATGGTTGTAGTAGTTACAAGCACTGCTGGGCGTGAAGCCTAACTTGTCATATGGGATATTCTATGAAATTCTCGGTAACTTATACTCTATGTATATACAATACAAACATACATACACACGCCTGTCGTCCCCGAAAGGTTAGGCAGAGGTGTACTAATGTACACCCACATTTCGCCGGTATGTTTTAGGTGCCATGTAATAGGGGGTGAGCCTATTGCCATTAACCAGGCACAAATCCAAACTCCGAGCTGCTACTGAGAATTTCATAGGAAAGCTCAATAACACATTGCTCGACCTGGGAATCGAACCCAAGACCTCTTGCTTGGCAGTCGCACTGTACGACCACTAGACCCACGAGGCAGTTATACCTACTCTATGTCGTTTTGTAATTATAATAAATATAATATAATAATTACGAAATGTGGGGGTTCATTAGTAGGTACTTTACAATATTTATATGTCAAAATCTATATTACTTTTCTGTCGTACAAAATTCTTGTACTTGCGCAAACAGTAGACATTAACACAATACTACTTTTTACGGATTTTATATGATACTACACTTAGGAAATGTTCTCAACAATATAATACTTCATAATACGTAAGATTGCTCTTAATTTCTGACCTGCATTCTATTCTACTACTCAATAATATCGTTATAAATTATATGAGACAAGCATAGCCGAGGGACAAAGAAGTGCACACTCACGCACATACCAAACTTGACGGGTACCTTAACGATCCCTTTTTTGTGAAAAAAGTAAGAATCATACGACAATGGGCGGATAAGGGAGGGAACAGAAATCTCAAGCTAAAGCCTGACTGACGTCATTAATCACAAAAACTGCGCTTTAATGGATGACGAAGGAAATCTAAATGTGATCTGGTGGAGGCGCAACACTAAATTGAATGGAGCGGTTGATTCGCGTTGTCATGGCAACGGCAAAATGGAACAGATTGAATTACTGACGCGCAGGTGCAGATTGTGATGAGCAAATAAATTAAACAAATACGACGTTATGGGGAGAAATTGGTGCTAAATTTGTAACAAAGGGTAGGTAATAAATAATATTAATGGCAACATAGAATGACGTTGAATAAACACTAATAAAAAAACAAAGTTGAATAAAAACACAATAACGTGGTCTGGTCTAGTATAATTTTATCTCTAGTTATTTTTGTAATTAGGTAAGTAGGTTAGGAAAACTATGTATTATTCTTGTTTCTTTTGAATTTAATTAATTGTAAGCCTCTTGGGACGACTGTGACCTCTAGAACAGTAAGATAGTTATTTGTATTTCGTGCCTAAATTATAATATCTACCTCTTTTAGGCTCCCTTATCTGATTAAAAACTCATTACTTGCCTATTATATTCTTCTCTTGACGTACATTAAAACAAAACCAACCCTTCGCCCCTTTGTCCTTATTTCGAGAACATTCCACGCCTTCAACTTTTTGTCTTTCATTTTCCTTTGTTTTAACTCAATTATACAGAGCAATGTAAAATAGCTCACCGAATATTCCTGAGCGTGGGAATTCTACATTTCGCAATGATAACGCCAGAAAAATACTTAAAATCACATTTTTTTTCTACAGGTCTGGTTTATTACTTAAAGTAAAAAGACTTAGTGGATAATTATCATTTTGTCATTATCAAATTATTTACTGCTCCTCTGCTGGGCATAGGGCCACATAGGACCACTTCACACACTCATGGGCGTAACTTTTCCTACAGGGGGGACTTGGCCTCTCCTGGGGTGGGCACAGTCCACCGTATGGGACGTTTTAATCGGTGGCCCAACATCCTGGAGTGGGCACTGGACCATTCTGGGGTGGGCATTATGGGGTGGGTGGTGTGATTAGCCGAGTAGGAAATTAGGAATCCTCTTACTCACTACGAAATTAGTATATTTACATAGCTTTGATAAAATAACTGCTTGCATAATGTATACTCTTGTCAAAGTAAACAGTTTTAGTTTAACTCTGCATCAGTCATCAATAGAGATGAAAATGTTCTAGCAAGTACTTTTAATAGGTGAGCGGTACTGAGAATATTAGTACTAAAACTCCTCCATAGATGGCGGTGTGCCAATGACGTCATATTCTGAATCGCGGTGTTAAGATTCTCCGCGATTGAACGACCCTCCGGGTACACTTTAATTTGGTATCGCTTCTCGGCCTTTTGGCTAAGATCAAAGTGTAGTATCTGTTCTTTTCAGCTTAATATCTGAAAGTTCCCTCACTGAGGGACCAGTATATTAAACTGATTTTTGTAAACTGACGGGATGTTCGGGGCTCGCTCCACTCCCGTCACGGGTCGGCCCGGCATTGCAGTGCCGCCGGGATCGGCCCACATAATTATTATTCTATTTCTGTATAAGCAATTCTTGTAGTTTGTACAGATCGCAAAATTACCCTAGCACGACTTGACTAGTCCAAGTCGTGCTAAGGTAATTTTGCGATCTACGAGTAATTGAACTAATTTCGTATTTCACATAACTTGTACTACCTAACCTACCTAGGTATATCCCGAGATATTTTTCGTTCATTTCTGTGAGAGTGGCCCCCCAACACACGCATATACGAATACGTGTAATCGAATGCATGGGTTTTGTTAAAGAAATGTTGCGTATGTAAGAAATGTACTGTACTGTAGTAATTTTAGGTTTCCCTATCACGTGCTGCCCCAAACTAAATCGGCGCTCGCGATAAGCATGGTCAGGAACCGACTTCAACCAATAGCTATAAAAGTATCCCAACCCACAAAGAAATTGCCCGCACCCAAATTGTATTGTTGACAAGATTTCTCAAGTTATTTTGACAAATCCCATTTCTGTAAATCCTCGATCTTGCATAGGAACAATTTATTCATGATTGATATCTCTAACAAATTGAGTTTGGGAGATTCTATTAAAGTTAGGCAATGTTCCGGGTATTTGTCCCAGACTTGGGAAAAAATGCTTGATGTTAATTTTGGTCAAACATCGTTTCATTGATGTTGATGCTTAGATATGAAAGCGGTTGGTTGTTATGAAGGTTATAATCTCGTAAACAGTAACGGTTATTTACTTGCACATACTCGTATTTGCGTGTGTATTATGTCCAAACTACATCCTGCTGAGTGAAACTGTAATTTTTTTACCATCTTCTAGAGAACTAACGAGCGTAATTAACTATTATTTTTCGCTTATATTAGTTTGTCTGGTTTTATGACCTTAAGCGCAAGACTGGAACAGATGCCTGGATTCTATTCCAAAGTAGGGCAAAGCGTTACTAAGGTTTTCAATAAAATTCTCAGAAGTAGTTTGGAGATTAGATTAATTTTATGAATGCCCGATTAACGACTCGCTACCTATTACTTGAAAACGGGAAATCTTTTATTTTATATGTTATAACATATGTCCAATTTATACTCCAACCCCTTCAACTTGAGAGGAGACCCGTGCCTCGCAGTGTGACAGTAATTGGATTGTCAAACAAAATCAATTGCATCCATACAATCAATCCAGCAACATGCTAGCAAGTCAGTTCTCAACAGTACATCCACTGCGCACCAATTTACCATCGTTCATAAAACGCAAGCAATCTCGCGAAAGATACTAAAGGGATGAAACAATTTGGACAACTGAATATACTCCAACTTTATAGCACCCCAGTGAATAGAATGTGAACGAGTCAGGTTTGAAAAATGTACAAAGGTTCTCTTCAATGTGAGAAAGTTATTTCGTCTGTAAAAAAACCGCTTTAGTACCCCCGGGATTTGGAGGTACGTTCATTGAAAATGTTGAACTCTAAACAAAGTAGCACAAAGGTCATAATAAATTTAGATGGCCTTTATACCTTATCAACATTTATCTTGGAAACATGTCTTGAAGTGAAATTATGAATTCAACAATTTACATGCGTTTTTAAACCAACTTCAAACAGGAGGAGGTTCTCAATAATATTCTTTTTCTTAAGCTGTCGATCGACATTCTATAATTATATTGTGCCCAGAATTAATTACAAAATGCCTGTTTCATTTTTGGACCTTGAATTGATAGTTTACTTACCTTCGCGATTACTATTGCTAGGATCACACATGTTCCGAGGTTGTGGTGCATGCTTTTGCGAATCCCATGGCCCCGGAAATAGGGTGTGGCGTTGACGGACTCAAGGTCATCACTTACCATCAGGTGAGCCGCCTGCTTGTTTGCCGCCTTATCACGATAAAAAAAAAAAAAAAAAAAGCGGAGTCCGACATACCCTGGCGACGGGAAGGTCCGTAAAGGATTTTTCGCACATAAAAAAAAGGATCACACATAATAATTATGGTACCCGGTTAATGTAGGTAGCCTATAGGCGTTTGCAACACCAGAGGCTACTCGCGCGTTGCCGATACTAAAAAAACTTTTTAACTCCTTCTTTGAAGAACCCCATGCTATAGTCGTTCATTCCACAACCTGATTGTAAGCCGCGATATAAAGTTCCTAGATTATTAAATTATACTGAAGAAGTGTATAGCTGAAGTGGCCATACGTACGTAAATGGTTATTTTTTCAACATAAGCGGTAGATACTATTTGCTAAGCGCCGAATAGTTTTTAAAGCATGATGTCCGATATGGTACATAATAAATAATACTGCAACGTGAGTACGGTATGTATATTCTCATTTAATATAAAAATTATAGATATCCACTATAATATTTACATGTAAGTTAATGGCAAACAACTTGTCAAGATTTAAAATATAAAAAAAAAACAAAGAAAAATACATAAATGTTGGAAGTAGCCAATCTTTTAACCGTATGGTTATAAATTGTGAAACAGAAAGATGAAAAACACATTAATAGGTAATAGTATTTTAGTGAAATTGTATAAACACAAATTAATGAGCCTGAGTATAGTCACAGGTTTGTAAAAGAATAATGTTTATATTTTTTACAGTTGTGTGCAAATCCTGTAGTCAAACATACTAGCCCATAGAGAAGCCTCGCATAAGTTCATTCAGTAACTAAACGCAAACATTGCGTTTGCTGCATACAGCGCTCTGATTGGTCGGTGAGCTCCGAGCGGGCCAATCACATCAATGTACGCAACGATCACGTTTCGTTTCAACTATGGAAAAAGTCTTACATTAGACACTGAGTTCGCAAACTACCCGCAAACGTTATTTTCATCTTCCTGTCTCACTCTATTGTTAAATTCTCTATACAATAATACTGTACATGCAAACTTTAGACCTCTCATATATTTCCATCCCTAATATGTTTTTCCCCTATGGTATTGAAATATTATATACTTATTGTAATGGAAGTCATTTTACACTGGAAGATAAGGTAACACAGGTAAAACAGGGGGCAGACACTATATTGATTCAATACCATAGTTTCAGGGATATTTTAAGCTATTCATTTCATGAAAAAATTGAATGGTTCACTTCTATTTAAAATAATATAAATGGCAGTAGGATCATTTTTAAGTACCATTATTAATAATATTGTATGACTGTTGTCAACAGTATTATTTTGACTATATTAGTACTTCAGTGGAGTATATTATATTAGCATTTTGCAACAATACAATATATCTACATATCAATATGTTATTACTTGACATATTACGGACAGAAATACATTTATACCCTATCACAGACAAGATGCTCAATTTTAGACACCAAAAATGAATAGACAATGCTATCTTTATAATTTTTCGTTACGAATCGCGGTGCCGTTTACTGTTCCAACCGTAATGGAAGACTTTACTCCACATACACCAACAACATTACTGGAATTATTGCTAACTTTGAATATTATTGCTAGACTGTGCATAACACTGATTGCTTGAAAATTTCTAAATTACTAAATACATGAATTTTATGGCTTTGTACCTAAATAATATGCAGGCGAAATAAATCAATGTTCTTGCAAGATTACGCTGCGTCGGACATGGTAAATTGATGCATAAAGCAAGAAGTACTGAAAGACAATATGCAAATTAAGTACAATACATTTTATAGATAAGAATATACAAAATAGCAATTTACCTAGCACATAAGACACATTACCTAACAACCCTCTATGACACATCAAACACAATTGGAACCTTAAACAACACCACTTACAGTCTATTTCACTTTGATGAACAATGATGCAACTTGACTAAACTTCTTTGAATAAATATCATTTTTCTGCAACACCAGTGTAGACAGAAATTCAAATAATTTTTAAACTGTCACAAAAAATATAGATAGGGCAAAATGTTATTCAGCCAAATTGCACCAAACGTTTATGATTGATAATTTAAATAAAAACTCAGATCTATATTATCATCTAATCTTGAATTTTGATTGCACATTAAACGCCTCGCCACTCTGCCATTACTTTAAAAAAAAGAAAGGAAATAAATTGATTATTTATATGTACTTAACGAAAGCTTAATCGAGGTGACGCCTAAAATATAATAACGATCGGCACATATTATTAGTTATGTTACAGGTCAACCATTTGTGATGTCTACGAAACTGGCGACTTTAAGGAACTAAAAGAAAAAAACGGTAATAATGAACTTGCGTGGCCAGCTCTGCAAACTCGAATATTCATGTTAAGTACTGTGCTTTTGTAACACACACTGATAGAGGAACCATGCTAACTAGAACTATATGTGTGTCTTATTAACAAATGCCATTCCTATTTGGAAAAACTAGATTTATTTATATATCACCTCATAGAAAACACAAAAACATTTCCTTCATAACATAACTAATAAATACATCACGATTATAACTGAAAAGCTTAAATGCTGGTACCTACTACATAGACATTGTACATTTTATTACAAAATCCACCGCTCAGTGCCGTAAAAACTTGATATGTACAGAAGATTACTAACATTACTAAGTTGCCCTTATAAAATAAGCTAATTTACACAAGAACACGGTACCTATACCTTGTCTTTTTACACACCATACAATGTCCTAAATTTTAGAACATTCACTATAATAATATACACAAATGAATCGATCAGTGTTTCTTTAATTATTGCCATCGAAATTAAGTAGTTTCTCGAGTTCTCTATATCTATACGACAAAGAACGATAAAATTAAGGCTCTATTGTAAGGCAGATGTCTATACATTAAATAAAGCTTTCCAATCTATTGGCATGATTTTTTTCTAATTTAGGCTTCGGTTTTCGTCAAATCTGTTGACAAAGGACTTTTGACATAGTTATATGTGAACATTAGGAGTTTTTTTACATTAGCACACTTATGCATTTAGACTTATGTACTTATAAGGAACTTGGATGAATAAATAAAATAATCGTAACAACTACTAACTTATAACATCGAACTATGATGTCAAAAATTGACAGAATTTACACCAGGGTGCGCTTAATATTCGTTTCTTCATTATGATTAGAAATTCGCACAATATTCCACTATGCTATAAAGCAAAAACATGTAATGATACCTAATGTTCACACACAACGTAATAACCAAAGTCCTTATAATCGTAATAATCATAATATAACAACCCAATTCTATTCTTTGCATGTAACCTGTACACTCACAATCACACTGTTTTCTTTATAAATGTATTTGTGTTTTAGTATGCTTGTACGAAATTGTTCATAAATTTATTATTAAATAAAACCTTTGTTGATAAATTACTTACTCTAAAATGTAGCTTATTTTGTACATGGTAAAACAGTGTTTTGGCTCTTGTACAAGTATAGTTAGGAATTTGAAGAATAAGACAAAACAATGTTGAAATGCAATGTTCAAACAACATTTTTAGTAAGTAATAATCTCTTCCATCCCAGCAACATAATTTTATACCAACTTGCATGTTGAAGTATACCGCTGACTTGTACTTATAATTTAGCCAATTATTAAAACCTTCTATGACAACAACTAATTTGACTAGTCTCGCAAATTAGGAAGGCAACATGAACTATTTACAACATTTTACAATTCCTTTATCACATTATTATGGCAGTGATGTTCCAAATTTTTTTACATTTTTTGTAGTGAGCTGGGCAGTATATCAGGGACAGGACTAGAACATGCAGCATTTTTACTACAGTAAATGCTTTATAAAAGCTGCTGAATTTTCTATTTGCCACTGAACTACTAATTCTAACCATTTTAATGTCACTGCAGCCAATGTAAGGTGCAAAATTTAATGCAAGTATATTTTTATAGACTCCAGCAAAAACACTACTTGGTATAATTCATTGCTTGTATTAATATAAGAAAGCATATTTAATTGACAATTAACAGACAGCTGAATCAGAACAGTTAACTACAGACTACATAATACATTAAATCACGCACCTTACTAATTGAAGTCATTTCACAGTTGATACTTCCAAATATCGTTTTTGTTTCACAAATATCACATTAACACACTATTGCACTCGTAATTTTGCCCACAACGCTATTTTCGTACAAACATACTTTAACCACGTCACTAGAGTGTCACACTATCACTTTTTGAGCCAAACGACCATAGGTTCGTCTGGTTCTCGCTTTACTCAGTCTAGCTGTTGCACTTGCACTACAGACGTGGGGGGCGGGAGAGATATCTCGTATTTGATGAGGCCCGTCCGTCCCGCCGATAGGACAAGGCCGCCAACTTCTTTCGCGTCGCCGCTGTGGAGAAACAACAATAAGGATTAGTTAATATTTTTTTGAAGATATAATTTTTTAGATCGACACGCCACAACACTATAGACGCAGCTATACAATATAGAACATGGTAACGACAGCAAAAAGTACATGTATTTTATTATTTATAGTTTGGTAATGGACCGAATATGTGCAGAAATAGCACACATTGTTCATCTATGTTTCTCATTATATTATTTCTACTAATTTATGATGAATGTCCAACCGGCGAATAGCTATATTAGACTCGTACCTATCATACATGAGGCCTGCAACGAGGCGAAATAAAATTGATGTAATCTAGGTGGCAGTTACCTGGTGGTGTGTTGTCTCGCGTGATGCTTGTGTGTGAGGTGTGCGAGGTTGGGCTTGATGTCGCGCCCCACGATGTGCAGCTGCGGCGCCAGCAGCCGCCGGGCGCCGCCCACACCCACCACTATCTGGTTGCCTATCACCTGCCCTGATCTGTTTGTTACCTGATTAGAAAGACAAATGTTAATACATCATTTAAAAATTCATGTGGGTTAACCTAGCTCAAAATAACTAGGTATGTTCTTATACAATATCATGGATTTCACCCATTTACAAAATTTCAATTTATTATTAATGTATAATTTTGCGTAATTTTATTCAATATGGGAAGAACTTCCTGAAATAAATGATTATTATTATTATACCGTCTACACGTGCGACTTAGTATCAAATTTCAACTACTATCGATAAAATAAATTAACCTTATTCGAAAGGGCTTATTTGTTGGCGCTCGTAAAAATGCTAATAAGACATTCTGCTAGTGTGACGAGATCAATAGGCATGATGACTGAATTTGGAAAACTGTTCTATTATGTTCGGAAGTATGTTCTATTTAATGAATATATCTGTATTTTAGAAAATATACAGGTTTTATGGAAGAAAATAGACATTTTAATTGTATGTTCAAAATTCACGCCAAAACGCTCGCTGGTGTCATGGCGTCCGCCTGTGACGTCACGCCCCCGTATGTCAACAATAAACATAAAGTGCTAAGACAATAATACAGTTATTTTGCGTGTTTAATATGAATTCTAAATTCTATAAGTGGTGCGCGGTCCCCCAGTGCAATAATACATCGGTAAAAACTCCCAACAAATTATATGTTTACGTTCCACACGACAAAACAATGCGAAATAAATGGCTTAATCTCGCTCGGCGAGATCCATCGTCTGTAAGTCTCAATTCCTCGATTTACTTCTGTGAAGATCATTTTGACGTAAGTTTTAAAGGTTTTTACTTTATTTTGTGGATTTTAAAACGATTACTTATGGATACTTATTACTTACTTGAGGTTTAATCAATTTTTAAGGTTAGATTTCATCTCTTGAATAATCACCAATGTTTATATTAATGGGTTTCATTATTTGTATTCCAGTTGCCAAACGATATGGCCAATTTTATGGAGTATCATGTGATGGGATCGGTGTCGCAGGTACGCATGAAACCAGGGTGTATTCCTACAAAATTTTATTGCCAACCCGATAGAAGAAAACGCACTAGTACGACAGAACGAGCATATATTCTAAAGAAACAAAGAAAAATATTAATTGAAGAATGTGAAAAAGATGTAGAAGAAAGAATTACTAAAAATCAATTAGAGCATACAGGTACTTCATCTGCATCTGCATCAAGTTCAGGTACTTATATATATTTGTTTATATTTCAAACATCACTAAACCAGAAATCATCTTAGTTTACTAAAATCTTATTAATAGGTAATTATTCAGAATTAATCAAAGTTATTGTAAACAATGTTACATTCTGTAATATCTTAAACTTTTGCAAAGAAATAAAAATTGGTGCGACTTGTACCAATTTTAATAAGTGACCTATTGTTGTTAAAATAAGTTCAGTCTCAATAATTTGTGTATAATATATATGTATATGTATAAGTAGTGTATGTGTATAACCACCAGATACTTTATAGTGTTCGACTTTTTTGTATTCATAGATAATGTTTTATTAATTGATTTTCAGTTGTGCATGGAAACATAGAAAATATTACAGAAGAAACTCCAAAAACTGCAGATAAATCAATCCAAGTACACATGACAAATAAGTTCAGAAGTAAAGCCGTCCAATCTGAAATTAAATTAGTTAACCAGATGACATCACCCTTGCAACCTCATACCCAATCTGTTTCAACATCACCATTCAAGATTACAAGGTGCATTACTACTAGCCCATGGACATCCACCTCACACAAACCTTCAAAGAAAATATTTCCCATTGAAGATCAATCTGATAGTGATATTTCTTATACACCAACTGTAACACTCAGAGAATCATCACCTTCAACTATATCTCTCCAAATGAAATCTACATCAGATTGCAGTGAGTTGATAGAAGATGATAGAAAACATGAAGCATCTAAAATTCTAGATTGTACTTTACTTAAAATTAAGAAAAATCCACGTTCATACATTGGTATTCCTGCAAATTGTTATTACCTTATAGATTTAATAAACAAAAATATGGGTATACATACCAACCATATTCTTATGTGTTTGAAAAAAATTAGATTAAATAATCCATTTAGAGAGCTTGCAGATGATTTTTCTATGACACCAACTTATGCTAGTAAAATATTTGTAAAAAATATACCTTTGTTAGCAAGTGTAATGCGTCCTTTTATAGTAACATTAAATAAAAACACCATAAGAAATAATTTGCCCATGGCTTTCAGGCATAAATATCATCAAGTTACTTGTATCATAGACTGCTTAGAAATAGAGGTGCAAAAGCCTTCAAAAGCCTTGAATCAATCACTCACATGGTCTGAATATAAAAAGGCTAACACTATAAAGTATCTGGTGTCATGTACTCCAAATGGTTTAGTGAATTATATTTCACCTGGTTATGGAGGGAGAATAACGGACACATGTTTGGTGGAAACATGTGACTTTATTAACTGTTTGCAAACAGGTATGTGTGTAATGGCTGATAGAGGGTTTAAGCATGTGGAGCAATATTTACACAAACAGGGAGTGAAACTAGTACGACCACCAAGTGTTGCAACTGGAACCAAGCTGTCTAAAACTGAAGCAAGGGAAACTAAACAAATTGCCAGTTTGAGGATCCATGTTGAGAGAGTGATTCGACGCTTGAGAGAATTTAGCATGTTAAAGCCACATGCTTGTGTTAATCATAATCTTGTCAAAGTACTTGATGATGTTATAACCATTGCTTGTGGTTTAATAAATATACAAGATTCTTTAATAAAATAAAACTACAATTTGTTAATATATTAATGTTTTTTATTATACACCAATAGTTTAGTTTAACCCACATATTAAAAATCATATTGGCATAGTAATGGGTAAACATTATCTTTCCATGAAGAAATTAAAACTTTGATCAAATTTGATACGTATTTTTCATCAAACACAACACTTATTATTTCTACAGTTTTATTTTCACTGTAGTTGCAATCAGCTACACAGAAATAACCATTCTGAAGCCCTGTCAAATACATTTGTAACTGCATCTGCACATAAAACTTTTGTGTTGGTTTGCCATTTTGCACATAATTTTTATAAGTTTTAATACTTGTTGGACATTTAATTTCTATTATACTCGCTTCACAAATCCCATCAGGTGAGCCTGCTATCATGGGATAGTTTTTACTAAGCATTAGACCACATTTTTTTATTTTTTTGCCCAGCTTAGTACTCACAGTATCCCTTACTTCATCCTCCAACATTCTACCGCGTTTCATGGCTGGTGTGTCTGGCATTTTTCCTCCCATTATTAGTGATATTAAAGTTCCATCACTAGTTTTACACCGACTGAATTCGTATGCTCGTGAAGCTGTCACACGGCCATATCTGAGCTCATGCCAAAGGCGAGTTTGATGTTGATCTCTAGTTTCTTTTTCAACCTTTAACACATCAGCATCAGTCAAAACAATTTTTTTTAAAAAAGCTTCACAGGACTTTTCTTTGTATTTTAAAACCAATTTATGCATGGAGAATCTTTCAGTAGCATCACAAACATAATCATCTTGATATTTTAATAGTTCGCAGTTGTTGATTTTCCGTTTCTTCCCTTCTTCAACAAACTTTTCAAATACCCTGCTAATTGATGGCAAGCTAGGTTGACCATTTGATAAATCTTTGCTGGTAATGTATTTCAGACTGGTCCCAACCTTGGACAGTTTAGACTTCATCCAGTAGCATTCCACAGATGTGCAGGATGGCTCCTCACTCCTGCGATGGACCCACATGAGGAATGCAATGGCATGTTTACAGCCTCCTTGTGAAGCAACACAGTCATGGCATTGTACAGATTTGACTGCTTCCTCCTCTTCATCGACTATTAAAGTGATTCCGTACAATTTTGCGTGGACTTTATGTTCCGGACAGATTTTCGCTTTGATTATGCACAGTTTCCCATCACGTTTAAGCTGTACGTAACTTATAGCGTCATCGCCATAGGATGGCCTAGAGGATCTAAAAAAGAAATAGTTATGTAAATACACTGATAATAACAAACTTATATATAACATAACCTCTAATACTTTCTCGACAATCAGTTTTAAAATGTTTGTATAATTTGAATTACCTACAGTTTATTATTTATAATATACTTACACGCAGGTTTTGATATTTCTAAATTCTGCTGAACAGAAGTCTTTGTTTGAAGATAGAAATTCTCCCAACATCAACAAGTCAACTCTAGGCAAATTAGAGTTATTTGCCTTGGTAAATCCTTGTTCCATGGCTATTTTGTTTTACGATTATAAAACTAGGATCAGTCAGATCTTTGGGGGACCACAATTAACAAGATGAACGCAGGTGAAAACAATTTGAAAGTGCAAAGAGTAAGCTCGAACGAAAAGAAATTGACGTGTAGTATGACGTTACGCGTAGTAGTAGTCTATATATAAAAAGTACTCTGTGGTAGTAGTTCTAGTCATAGATTAGAATACCGTTCTAGTTACGGGGGCGTGACGTAATTCGCTCTGATTGGTGTTCGCGTCTCATGGCGGATTGCTGTATTTTAATGTTTTTATTTTATTAAATATTAATCAATCACATATTAAAACATGAAAATAAATACAATTTTCGAAACCCTTGAATCCTATTTCATTCGGGAAAATCATTATTTTAGTGATTCTAGATTATTGTCATCATGCCTATTATCAATCTCGTCCTTATCTATCTCAAACTGTAGCACAAACAACACAGTACTGTGCAAGAGATATGGTCTAAAATTAGAAGTTACGGTATAGACCAATATTGAAGAAGTGTATATTACATTACTCTAATTTACTAGATACCTACTCTACGAAATAAAACGAATACATCTCTTCTCAAAAGAGTACCTTTAATACTAATACTGAAGCTTTGATTGTAGTTACTCTGATCGTAATTATTCTAGACTTCATATTACTTTTCTTGCTTGATATTGACACCATTAACGACGTAAACCTAGTAAATACAAATACGATTTCTCATTATTATTATTCAGTAAAACACACTAGCAGCTAATTAGCTGGTGCGTGTGTATCACAAATAGCTTGGATTATTAATGCTTACATTTTTCGTGGTCAATCATCAATATTTGGTAAATTTTTTTCATGATAGACGCGTACTGCATACCATATAAGAATACTATACTCAGTTTGAGCAATGCGTTGAGCAAACATAAATATATGTATATTTACATATATTTGTCTAAGTGTCTGAGTAAATTCTTTTCTAAACATGATGCTCGACTTGAATTATGGCCATGGATGATGTAAAAATAAAATACAGTTTTATTCAAACACCCTGTATTACAAACTAAAAAAAGTTTTAACTAGATAAACTTACAACTTGTATATGCGTGGCCTGTTGGTGGTCCTGCTGATCCATCTCGAGGCTGTTCTGGTGCTGCACCTGCTGCTGGTGTTGCTGCTGCTGCTGCACTTGCTGCTGTACTTGTTGTTGCACCTGTTGTTGCACCTGCTGTGCTTGTTGCGCGGCCTGTTGCGCTGCTTGTTGCGCCGCTTGTTGCGTCACTTGTTGCGATACGGGCTGACTCTGTAAAGTTTAGTTTTTTTTTTAATTATTATCATTAACTCACTTGCTCTTTATCTTGCTTGGTAGAATCGTTATTGACCCTACTAATGTGATTCAAGCAAATTCACCAACCCTTTTAAATTATGATATCAAGACTCAATAAAACTCGATTTGTTTTCTTTCCAAAAAAAAACTAGCAATTACATTAAAATTTAATTCACGCACACGTTGGCATGTGTAATAACATCTTCTTGCTTATGTGGCAATTTTTAACTAAGTTATATTAAAAGTATCTAACATTTCTGGGCGGTAGGTCCATGTGCTGGCGTTGGTGGAGCATGAGATGATTCTTCTGGAAGAACGCCTTCCCACACTGGTCACACACGTGCGTGCGTAGGGTACAGCTACCGTCCGGGTGCCTGTCGGAATTGAAAACATTACATTATACAAGTACATTACCCTCATTATGTCCAGCAGTGGACGTCTAACGGTTGATGTGATGATGATGATGATGAAGTACATTATCTCTCAAACAACTAATATTTTGGTACGTCTGAGGCATGATCTTTCTTATACGTTCCATGAACAAACACACAGACCTGTAACCACTGTCTACAGAAAGTGTAAATTGAGCAGAAATCAAACACTAGACCCGTGGCACAAGTTTCTTTTTATTTTGCACATTTACTTCTCTTAGTGTCGTACTTAATTCCGAAGAATGTACTCACCTCCTTTGATGTGCTAATAGACCGTGTTTAGCCGCAAACCCTTTCCCGCAATCGCCACAAAAGTGAATTTTCGGTCTTGGGGATGGTACGTGATGATTCTGAAAAATAACATCAGTAAATAGTACATAAAATGCTACTTATTAGAAGGACTTATGTATTGACTTGTTTTGCGAACGGCACCAATTTATATTATTATTAAATGTTTTGTTGCTCTTTTAACGATAAATTGGTCTGATAAAGTAACGAGTCAAAATTTAATACTAGTATATTTACCGTAGCTATGACTTGCGTGTGTACAACATTATTAGGGTTCGACGAAATTATTTGAATAGGCTGGTCGGGAACTATGAAACCTGCAAATAATAAATAACTATTTAATTATCATTTATTCATTAATATAAAGAACACAGTAAGATAGTCACAGATTAAATATAATAGTGAATTTATTAAACAAAAACTACTAAATGAAGATAAGCCTTGTTAAAAAAAAATAAGGTTATTAATGTGTACATACAATGTATAGATAGGTTTCAGGTTATCTCGTACGCTTTAATTTAACGTATATTGAAGTAAGTGAATACTAGCGTGTTTATAATTTTTGTTTTATGAGACATGCCTGCCAGCCTACTACTGCAACTCCTATAAGCCAGCATCAACAATAGTAACCATCCAGAAAATCGTCGAGACAATGAAGCCCGACGTGTCCCAGGGGAATGATGTTTACCCGCATTGAAATGAATCATGAAATGAAATAGGAGTAAGTGTTGTGTGTACTAACTGTGCTGCTGCGCCTGCTGCGCGGCCGCCACGAGGCCGGGCTGCAGCGCCGCCGTCAGCGCGCACAGGTCCGTCACGCACGTGCGGTCGCCGGCGTGCAGCCGCACGTGCAGCGACAGCGCCTCCTGCAAATGTTAGTAAACCATTGTCAACCATCGGCGATCTGCATTTAGATATATTGGACTATTGAGCTCATACATGCTATCGCAATCATAGGGGCACCTAGGTCGGTGAGCCCTACCCACCCCATAATGGTCCAGTACCCACTCTAGGATGTTGAGCTACCAATTAGAAATTCTCATACGGTGGACCGTGCCCACCCCAGGAACGGTCTAGATACACCCATGATGGCAATCTGTATTAATCCTTTTTCTACGTACGTACGTAAGTACGCTTAAGGCTGATCGGGTACAGTTTTTAACCATTTGACGCAGCTATCCGCTTACAATCCGCACGAAGTCAGTTAACATGAAATCGTACCGGTATCATCTCTCTAATAGATTTTTTTATACCACAAGGTTAACAAAAGAGCTTACGGCTCGCCTAATGGAAATCAGTTAGCGTACGTAGCATATGAACGTTAGCAACACCAGTGTGTCACTCGCGTGTTGCCGATCCTGATACGAATATCACATAATAGTCCTGCTAATAATGCATATAATGGTCCCACGCAATGCTAATTTATTTAGTTTACTAGTCAAGGAAATCATCATATTGAAAAGTGGCTGTTCAAATATTACGTAAGCAATTTTTTTACAATGATTTATCTCCCCCCTCCCTAATGTCAGCAAAAGTAAGCAAATTTCTTACCTACTTATCTTACCCAATCTCAATAATAAGCAAAGCCAATACCCCCCCACCCCCACCCCCCTTTAGTGATTACGTAATATTGAATGGCCCCAAACTCAGAGTAAAGATAAAACTAGGCATACAACGACACCAACCTTCGTATTAAAACATGACCCGCACTCTGGACACGCATACCCTGGGGTCGTCTTCTCCGATACTATTTGTCCGTCAGCACCAATAACCTGCAATGAAATTTAAAATAGTTGTTTTAAGTAAAATGGACTTTATTAGTTAGAAAGGAGCAGTTTTATGAACCAGAACAAGATATTTTACCTGTACAATTTGCGGTTTAAAATCATCCTGTTTTATCACAGTTGCTTGTTGTTGTTGTTGCTGCTGCTGCTGTTGCTGTTGTTGTTGCTGTTGCTGCGCTTGCTGCTGAGCTTGCTGCTGCGCCTGCTGTTGTGCTTGTTGTTGAGCTTGTTGTTGTTGTTGCTGTTGTTGCTGCTGCTGTTGTTGTTGCTGCTGCTGCTGTTGCTGCGTTTGTGACGTGCTGATACAGTGCCTCGTCATTTTACAGTGCTGTTGCAACTCTGACTTGCATTTGAAGGCTTCGCCGCATTCTAAGCATGCCACTGCACCTTCCCCTGTATGGATTCTGAAAAAACCATTACACAATTAATAATTATAAATACATAATTTATGACACTGCATGCGACAAATACGTCTATGTATAGACGGCAGAATAATATGTGAGAATTTGTATTTGTAAACGGAAATACTAGTGTGGGGCAAAATTTAATAGCTTCACACTGAATGAATCACTGAAACTTGAGCTATAACCAATAAAATAAATTAAAGGGACGAAAGACAGTTATAAAGAACTACGTGTAAATATATTAATTACTATGAATATGTAATAAAAGTTGTCTTAACATTTTTTGGCAACATTATTTTATTTGTTGACCAAAGAAAAATTAGTCTCAAGTTATCCCTCTCCTCACAATTTCACAAGGCCCTCTACTTTTATGAATATACATATTCACACTAGAGTTCAGTTTAGTTTATAAATGTAAGGATCCTTGTTAATTGAATGTCGTGTATAGCAGGCAACTGAAAGACGCAGCGTGGGTAGGCCTCCGGCAAGGTGGACCAACGACTTGGTAAAGGTAGCTGGAATCGGCTGGATGCAGGTGGCCAAAGACCGGTCGTTATGGGAATCTTTGGGGAAAGGTTATGTCCATCAGTGGACGTCATCTAGATGATATGATGATGATAGCCGGCAAATAAAAACGTGACCACGACCCTTGTCGTCCCATGCCAATAGTGTAAAACAGAGTAAGTGACGGGTGGAACCGAGTGCTGCCGTCGACGGCTGCAGTCGGCAACGTGCCGCTGTGTGTGTGAGCTCTAAGCTAGGTGTGTACTGACTTCATGTGCGCGACGAGCGTCCGCTTCTGCAGGAACTCCTTCCCGCAGACGGGGCAGGCGTGCGGCACGCGGCCGTGCACGCGGCCGTGGTTGACGAGCTGGAACTTGCGCGCGAACGTCACGCCGCAGTCGCCGCACACGTACGGCGACAGCGAGCCGTGGAACCGGCTGTGCATCACCAGGTGCTCCTGCGGACGTACGTCTCATGTTATGCACATAAATACTTAGTATATTTTTTTAATGTTAAAAAAAATAATAAAACATAATGAAAGACTGTTGTTTTGCAAAACGAAAGGGTAAAAATATCTCTTTACAATAGAACCAGCTGTCGCTGGTGGTCTTTCCGAACCGTTATGGCATGGGAACCTTCAAGAAGAGAGCATATTCTTTCCTAAAAGGTAGGCAACGCATTTGCACTTCTTCTGGTGCTGCAGTTCTCCATGGGCGGTGGTGATCACTTACCATCACATGAGCCTCTTGACTGTTTACCCCCTTATTTCCATAAAAAAAAGAACCTGGTTTACCCGAATTCTCAATTATCCGAGTGACTCAGTTTATCCGAACTCAGTTATAATATAATAATAATATAATAAAGCTTTATTTATTCCTTACACGTAGTTTACATTAATTCTAAACATTATATGTAGTGTTAGTATCATACTTATTCTAGTTTGTTAGTATATGTTATTAAACTGCGTTAGCGTGTTTTGTTGTAAGGACCGCTCTGGCGGTGAAAGCCTCCTCCATATCCTTCCATTTCACTCTATCTCTTGCCAGTCTGCTCCAGGTATATCCCACCGTTGCAACTATGTCATCACTCCATCTTTTGAATGGCCTTCCTTTCCGTCTTTTCTTGTGAATAGGGTACCAATTAGTGACAGTTCTGGACCATTTGTTCCCTGGTGACCTTTGGACATGCCCAGCCCATTTCCATTTTTGAGTCATTATGGTTTTTGTTATATCTTTTACCTTAGTAATTTTCCTGACGTCTTCATTTCTCACTTTATCACTTAGCTTAAGGCCCAAGAGACTCCTTTCCATGCTATTTTGGCACACTTTGACCTTATGAGTATGTTTTGTTGACAAGGGCCATGTTTGGGAAGCGTAAGTGAGACAGGGTACTAAGCATGTCTGCATAGCTTTAGTTTTCAGTTTAACTGGTAGATTACTCTTAAATACCTCCTTCATTGCCCAATACTTGTTCCAGGTTATTTTGATTCTTCGCTCTACCTCTTTATCATTGCATGCCTTGAAGGATAGTAAATGTCCCAAATAAATATAATCTTCGGTGTATTCGATTTCTGTTGAGTCTGACTTTATAATTATGGTTTGCCTATTTGTCATTAATTTAGTCTTCTCCCAGTTAATTTCTAGACCTACTTTTCTGCTCTCTTTGCTGAGTGATTGTATCATGTATTCCATTTCTTTTGGGTCTTCCGAGAGCAGCACTATGTCGTCCGCGAATCGTAAGTGTGAGAGGCGGTTGCCATATATGTCTATCCCTCTATCTTCCCAGTCAAGTGTTCTGAATATTTCTTCGAGTACTGCAATGAAGAGTTTTGGAGATAAAGGGTCGCCCTGTTTCACTCCTCTTCCAATTTCAAAGGCTGAGCCATACTCATTTATTTTAATTCTAGCGTTACTTTTGTTGTATATTTTTTTCAATATATTGATATAGTCATGGTTCACTCCTTGCCTTGATAAAGCTCGCCAAATTGCACTGTGGAATATACAGTCAAATGCTTTGCTGTAGTCAATAAAACATATGTAGAGAGGTAGGTCGTATTCGTTGTATTTTTCAATGACAATTTTCAAAGTGTGGATGTGATCTGTTGTCGAAAACCCCTTTACAAAACCTGCCTGTTCTACTGGTTGGTGTTCATCTAAGATACTAGTAAGACGTCGGAGTAGAGTCGATGCAAACACCTTGTAGATGCACGACGTGAGGCTGATTGGTCTGTAGTTTGATATTAGTTTCGGGTCTCCTTTTTTGAAAAGTAAAACGATATCTGAAAACGTCCACTGTTTAGGTATTTCTTTTGTTGATAGTATTAAATTGAATAGGTTTGTAAGTGGTAAAGTGAGAGCGCTTTTACCCGCAATCAGCATTTCGTTTGTAATGCCATCAGATGCTGGGCTTTTTTCTGGTTTTAATAAATTTAACGAGCATTCGATTTCATTTATATTAAATATTGGTACTTTGTCATTATTTTGATAAACTCTTTCCTCAGCTAGTTTTTCCTGGTTTGTGATATCTTGTGATGCATATAGTTGCTGGTAAAAGTTTGTGGCAATTTGCATGATCCCATCTCTGCTCGTAACTGTAGATTTTTTCTCATTTTGGAGCTGGTTCATCACGTGTTTTGCGTTGGCTAGATATTTATACGCCTTTTTGACTGCTCCAGATTTTCTGATGTGATTTTCTATAGTATTGACTCTATATTGTCTCATATTTTTCTTAATCTGTTTATTTATTTGTCTATATAACTTGCTAAGTTGAGTTTTCTCACTTTTTGTTTTATTGTGCTTGTTTTTTAAGTAGTGTCGTTGTTGACTAAGTTCTATAATTTCTGTTGTTATTATTGCTTTCTTCTTGTTGTTATAGTTTGATGATGCAAACTTGATGCTAGCACGCTTGGCGCTCTGTAAGATTGTATTCTCTATAGTGTCGTAGTAGTTCTGCACAGATGTTATTGTGTCTGGCTCTATGAATTTGTTGATTTCTGCGGTGTATGTTTCGTAGTCGATTTGTTTCCGTGCTGTTGTAGAGAAGTTTTTACGTGGTAGGTGCTTGCACTCAATATTAATTGTTATTCTAACCATGCGGTGGTCACTTGGGTGGTGTATGCTATTTATCACACTACAGTTTTCTATTATGTTCGGTTTGTTTGTGGCAATGAAGTCTATTTCATTTCTAGTATAACCATCAGGTGACAGCCAAGTCCATCTTAGTTTCCTAGGTTTTCTGAAGAGCGTGTTAGCTATTTTTAAATTATTCTGAAGGCAGAATTGAACAAATCTTTCACCTCTTTTATTTCTTTTACCGTATCCGTAGCTGCCCATCACCCTGTTTTCACCTTCCGCTGGTTGCCCAATTTTGGCATTCATGTCCCCAAGAAATATAAAATTGGGGTTGCTTTTTTCCAGTAATGTATCTAGGCTGGTGTAAAACTCTTCTATTTCTTTTTCGCTTGCTTTTTGGGTAGGTGCATAAGTTTGACCGATACTATATAGTTTTCCATGCAGCTTGATGTGAATTAAAGCGACTCTATCCGTTATACCGATAGAATCAAGGACCTCTACTGACAGTTGTTTTTTAACTAGGAATCCTACTCCGTATTTGCCTCTGGTGTGGCCGTAATTGTAAAGGTAGTAGTCGTCTCTGTCTTCTATTGTGAAACGTTGTCGTCTTGTTTCACTGATGCCTATTATATCCCATTTTAGTGATGATATAGCATGCTCCATTTCCAGTATTCTTGTTTCATTTGCTAGGGATCTTACATTGAAGGTGGCAATGTAGAGCTTATTATTATTTCTTCTTGATTTAGTTATTGGAGGGTTGTAGTCTTTCGCCCCCGCGGTGACCAGCCGTATTGGGGGACGTAATTCGTTTGTTCTTTTTGAATTTTTGGTGCTTGTTCGACTTGCGAGAGGAGGCGGTGTTGATTGCTATACTGCGTTTTGATCATGGTTGTCTTGCTGGTTTGACGGGTTGTTTGTATTTTTGTTCACTAAATAATTTAGCATACTAGGCTTAAGGACTCCTTCTGTAATGCTAGATGATCTTTGCAGTGAGGAGTGGGTAGATTTAGGGTTGTTTTTTCGTTTTTCTTGTGGTCTTCTATCTGCTACTTTGTGAGGGTTTCGTTGGTTAGTCTCGGGAGACGCGGAAAGCATTCTCTTTTTGCTAAATGTATCTGATTTATTTTCAAGTAGTATGAGTTTATCGTATTTAATAATAGCTTTATTTCCTTTTTCTTTTTCTATTTTAACCCTTTCCTGTAATTGTTTCCTTTTTTCTAAGATATTTTTTGGGTAATCCTCTTTTATGTAGTACTCAGTATTATTTAGTAACGATTTTTGCTTGAATATGTCAATTTTCATACCAAGTGTTGTAAAGTTTACTGTTATCGGCCTAGGCCTTTCTCCTTTTTTGCCTAATCGCGTAATCGCCTGTAGATCTCTTTTTTCGAGCTTAATGCGAAAGTGTTTATCAATAAAGTTTATGATACTGTTTTCCAAATCAGAGTAAGACGATTCTTTTTCTGCTAACCCAAAGAGTACTATATTTCTCTGTCTTGCCTGTTTTTCCAGAAAATAGAGTCTCTTCTCTTGGTTTTCCACTTTTTCTTTTAGGTAATTATGTTTTTCTTCCCATGTTTTGAATTTTTCTTCAAGAATTATATTAATATTTTTTGTTACGTTTGTCGTGACATCTTCTCCGTTTTTGAGGATTGTTTTCTTCTGTTCGTCTAGCTCGTTTTGAATTTTTTGAAGTGCGAGCATTACCTCCTCCATAGTTGAAGAATTTTATATTTGGTTTTGTTATGGTACAACTGCAGCCCCCTGTTGGTAGTAGGCTGAACTAAGCAACGTTTTGGTGTGTTGCGTAGTATCTGCTACTCGTCGGTAGATGGCGCTCTTTCAACAGATGATCCAGTAATGACTTTTAAATTTTCGGTTTCGAGGTTATAATTTTTAAAAAGAATCTAATTTTAACACTTTCTGCTTTCTTTTGCGCTTTTTTATTGACTGACCTTCTATTTAGGGTGTTGTAACTTTCTCTTCAATAAACTTAGTGGAATTTGATCATTTATTGGAGCGGTTGAAGAAATCCGTTGCCGTTGTTTTAATCACAGTTTTCCATTTAAAGGTGGCACTTTCACGTTAGATAACGATAATCCTGGTGTTTCACCACAAGTTCCACTCGTACGTTTTGGTTTTCGTTTGATATATCGTTGTTTTATATTTTTATTTGATAAAAAATAGCGGAGCCGATGTAAACATGAGAACAACAGCGCCCTCTCGGCGAAGCATCCGAACTCAGTTAAATAATATTAAATATTATTTAATAATCTCTTTCTCTAACGGCTGCGAGACTTCTTCGCTCATAAGCGTCTCTGTCCCAATTAGTTCGCATAATCGTATTTTTTATAGGTTGCAACTGAAATACGTACTTTTTGTGCGAAGCTCTCTCCGCAGTCGCTACACACGTAGGGCCGCTCGCCCGCGTGGTACTTGCTGTGCGTCACCAGGTGGCGCTTCAAAGGAAACCCGCGCCCGCACTCGTTGCACACAAACGGACGTTCTCGGCTGTGTACCTATAATATTATAACGTATTTGTCAATCCTGTACGTACACACAATGAAAATATTTTCGTGAGAGACTTTGATTTAATAGAGCAAACGTTTGCAGTGAAAATTATAGATTTTTAGTTTTTAATTTTGGTTGTTTGTCATTTTCACAAAAACGTTTTTCTTTCTGTTAAATAGGCCAGTGCCTATGTATCAGTCATGAATTCATGATTGACCAAAGACATTTGTCAACAATATCAACAAAACACTCACCCTAGAATGCGTAACGAGATGGTGTTTCAACGTGAACGCCATCTTACACTCGTGACACCTATACGGCCTCTCCGCCGAATGCAGCAATAAATGCGTGTTGAGACAGTGTTTCCTTGCGAACGCCTTCCCACAGTGCGCGCACACATGCGGCCTCTCACCTATGGAACGTAACGTTATAATAAAAGGGGTGTTTTTTTACCCGTGAATGTGTGAGAAGGTGGTGTTTGAGCGTGAAGGATTTCTTGCATTCGGGGCAGCGGTACGGGCGGTTAGAACTGTGCAGTAATAGATGTGTGTTGAGGCAATGCTTGTGCGCGAATGTCTTGGCGCAGTGAACGCACACGTGCGGACGCTCACCTGAAACAGAGCGAACCGCATCGGTACGAGCACTACGCGACTACGTCACTACGATATTCTACCGGGGGTATTGTGTATCAACTCATGTACTGGCCCACTGGTGGGCACGGGTCTCCTCTCATTTGAGAGGGTTTAGGTTTAGGCTGTATTCGACCACGCTAGCCTTTTATTGCAGGTTGACCTCACACGCCATCGACAAATACCTCAGGCCACCTTACGTCATGGTGGTATCCTACGCCGGTTGACACATAACTTTCGGAAATCAGTAGTGCCTGGATGTGTTTGACTACACAGTCACACTGCTAGGCGCACGGCATTAGAACAGCTAATCTGATAAATTTATTGCTTTGACTTGAATTATTAATGGAAAAAAACATTGTGATGAAACCTACATGCGTAAAGAGACGACATTTAGTTCTTGCAAGAGTTGCAAATGCGTGGAATGTTACAACTATTTAGTTAACCATAATTTATTTCAATCAATAGTAAAAAAAATACGACGAAATAACTTACAACGAACTATCCTAATAACTAACCATATACTTAAGTTGTTTTTGAAAAAGTATGCATAACATGTTGTTAATTAATTAATTCGCTAGACTGAATTAATAAAAAAATATACATATCAAACTACTTATAACGCCGGCATTAATATTACAGTGCAAGCCATTAACAAATTATGTGAATGACAGTAAATTGCTAAGCAAATTCAGGAAGCAACAGTGTAGTAGACTCATAACTATTAACATTGTTGCTTTAACTGCACGTTTTATGTTTCCTGCGCATTGATAAAAGCCCGATATTCATAGAAATCATTCATGCTCTGAAGTCTGAACTAGTACACAAATAATATATCGTTAAAGATTTAGAGTCGAGACGTGCTTCCTATACGTACTATAAGTACACAAATAATGTTGGCCATCTGTAGTATTTCTACCATCGCAGTTATATGTTTTAAAAGGTTTTTGATTTGAACATTTTTTTAGTTAACATTTAGTCATAATTTATTGTAATATGTAATTATTATTATTTTTATCATGAATATGTCAGCGTTTGACCACAATCTCACCTGATGGTAAGTGACGATGGTCTAAGATAAAACACGCTAATTTAGTGTAATTGTCGTAATATGTCAAATGTATATTAATGTTATGAAACAATATTTAAATACACAACGTTTTCATCAGCGTGGAAGCGTTGAAAACCTCTAACAAACGATAACAAAATATCAACATGTTTTAAAACATGTAAATGTTCAATTACCTATACATATTTTAAAACATTTAATAGCTGCTGTGTGCAAGTAAGATATATTTTAACAATGGGATACAAGATACACAATGTTACAAGTTTGAATTAATTCCCGAAGGCTAGCTACTGTCTTTATTGACCAATATATAAACTCTGTATAATAAATAAATAAATAAATATTCAGGGACATTTTACACAGCACAATCTAGTCCCAAACTAAGCAGAGCTTGTACTATGGGTACTAGACAATGGATATAATACTTATATACTTTTTTTTTGTAAATACATACTTATAATACATAGGAAACACCCAGACGAACACAAACACTTATATTCATCACATAAATATTTGTGTCCCGTGGGAATTGAACCCACGACCTCGTGATCAGCAGTCCGGTACTCGAACCACTAGACCACATAGGTCGTCATGTATGGATCTGTACTTGACAAATATTACTTCATACATCCATAATAATATTATAAATGTAAACGTATGTTTGTCAGTTACCACTTCAACCGATGAAACCGATGAAACGCTGAAACGATTGAAAAAAAAATTTTGGGAGAGGACATATTATGATATCTTTTTATCCTGGAAATCGTCCCTTGAGGAAGCGAAAAGAAGGATTGGAAGTTTCTACACTGATAAAGTCGCAGACAAAAGCTAGTATATACATAATAGAGATGCTTGAAATACTTGTGATGTTTAGATAAAGATGTATTACTACTTAGTTTTTAAATCATAAAAATATTTTTAGAGGTTTATTTATTTATTAACTATTGTCTGGTCATAGCACGACATTTAGTTGTCAGTATTGGTAGAGGTTTTATGACGCTAAAGCGATAAATGTCTTCAATATATTATTATCATGCAAATGCCGTTTAGATCTAATAATACCTGTATATTCAGCCATGCCAAATGTGAACTACCAATGTAAACCTTATTACAAAAATTTTAAGCCGCAGTTTAAAACAGTCATCCATTTTTGTGACATGGTATTAAAAGGTGATGTAATAGGTACGAGTTTGTTAAGACGCCGATTGAAATGGCTAAACTGCGATGTATATCAGATATTCATAGAAACACGCCAATATAATTTGGTGGGCATGAAATAAAACCCATTTCGTACAGTTTAGTGTACCCAGACACATCTTTATAACCATCAGGACGTGTTTGAAAGGATCTTTATCTGAAGCTGTTACTATATACCTATGTATGTTTATGTTGGAGTGTCAATTCATAAAATAATTGGGTCGTCGCCCGATGTCTGTGAGACGTAAAACTAATGCGGGCATTTATTGCTTCGTCTAAAAATATACTCGTAAATTCTTCGTTACTGGACGATTTTTTTATGCACCTATAAAAATTTATGAATGATTTGCGGCGTTATATCACAAGAAATAATCTACTGAAAAAAAACCTAACACTGACTGAAGAGAACTAACCACAGCCGGTAGACTTACAGATTTGAAATTGGAAGGAAATTATAATAAAAGATGCACCAAGAATTTCAGGAAGTTTATATCTAGATGGAATTGTTTTTTTTTTATACTGGCTGGAAATACTCACCGTCTGATATACGAACATAGAATGAATTTATAAACATAAGGGTGTATAAAATAATTATGATATTGAATGAATTAATTAATATAATTATGGTAGGTATTTAATTTGTAATTAACTCGATTGCTTTATTTTACCACCTGATTGCTTGCAGAGAATTCTTCCTGTTGTTTCTACCTAACATTCACGTCAAATTTATTATTAGCTAATTATTCTACGATACATGTTGTGAAACTTTACAGAAAATGTTTTTTTATTCACAGCGAATTGGAGATTCGTCTGATATTTCTTATTGTTCATTTCACCGAAGAATCATAAAGAGTATTAATTAGTAGGTACCTCCTATGGAGAATTTCATAGCAGGCCCGAATAATGGTTCGACCTGGTTTTCAAATCCAGGACCTCATCCACAGATCAAAAGACCATGGAGGCCAAATATTGCACCTGTCAGATTTCAGGATGGAAAAAATATGTAGGTATATTTATAATTAATAATAAAAGTTAGACCTGATAATGACTAATCATATTCTATTAGTTAATAATAACAATCGGTTTAGGAATTATTTTTGTTGCGGTTTTCCTATACGCGACTTATCTACCTATATTTGTGAATCAGTAAGTATGAAAAATAAAACATTTTTATTCTTGTAAATGGCACAAGACAATTTAAAATGTGTTCAAAATATTAAAAACACTGAAAATAAAGTTTATTATTTTAATCGTTCTTCTCGTTAAAATGTATAATTTGAGTAACTGGAGTTATTCTGTAAGGATGTTGGGAATAAACAAATTCAGCTTACATCCGACATTCGCCTCCAAGTATAATAAAAACCACTAAATCGGTTTATCTAGTTTAGACCTAAATTCACGATTTCAACGAACTGAAAACACAATAGACACAGTAGCTAAGCGGTCAGTTTCTACGCTACAGGTGACCAGTTTGATTCCCACACGTATGAAATATCTAATATAATGTAGAAGTAGTTTTGTTAAGGTGTAGAAGTGTGTTTGACATTCATATTACGGCACAGAAGAAAGTCTTAACACGGGTAAGGGGTAAGGCCCGGTATCCACTGAAGCAGGGAGAAGAGACGAGAGATGTGTGTTGAATAACCAATCAGATTCATTATTTCCACGTTCTCCTCTCCACAAGGATATCTGATTGGTTATTCACATAAACGTACATAGGTAGGGAACCACTCTAGAATGTCAAGTAGAGGTCCAGGAGACCCAACATCCTAGGATGGGCCCCCAGGATGTTGGGTCTCCGATGTGCCCACCCCAGGATCAAAGTCAAGATACGCCCATGGTTATTCAAAGCACGTCTCGTCTCCTCTCTGTTTTGGTGCATACTGGGCCTAAGAGTTCTTAAAATATCAGTGTACATACCGGTATGGACTCTTGCATGCGTGGTGAGATGATGTTTAAGGAGGAAGGACTTGCCGCACTCATCACAACCATACGGACGTTCCTTCACCGCGGCCGGCGGCGCCGTGGTCATCACCGAGTTCGTGTTCATCAGCTCCGTCTGCGAATATACCGCCTAACAAGACTTTATTATAAGATTTTCTATCTCATACCATCACGCCTGTCATCCCCGAAGGGTTAGGTAGAGGTGTACTAATGTACACCCACATTTCGCCAGTATGATTTTGGTTTGATGGCAATAGGTCGTAAGTCCCATTTAATAGGGGACGAGCCTTGTTACAATCAACATGGCACAAATCAAACTCTGAGCTGCTAGTGAGAATTTAATAAATGAAAACAATAACACTTTGCTTGACCTGGGAATCATGTATAGAATACCAAGATAGCAGCAGTCGCCTTACGACCACTAGACCAACGTGGCAGTATACCACTTGTCAGGATGACCCCAAGCGAAATTAGACAAGGCTGATTTAAAAAAATCAAGTTATACCATACAGCCACAACTTTAAGGATGATTTTGATTATGCATTTTTAACTGTAATACAATAGTAATACTTTATTTCAACAACAAAACATCTACATACATACTACCACGCCTATCTCTCATTGGTGTAGGCTGAAACTATAGTTTTCCGCCTACAAGTAACTAGGTATTATCCTTCCAAACGCCTGATCCTTCATCTATATATATTCTTTAACTCTTTATGTAAGCTCAATAACAAAATTATTTATTGTTATCTTCAATGAATAGCAACACTTACTTTGGGCGAGTTATTAGCTGTCCCAGGCTCCTGTTTGGTATGTAACAAGTGATGCTGATGTACGGTTGTGGTCTGAATGGTTTCCGCCTGCGTTTGCTGTGCTGTTGCTTCCGCTAGGCTCTTCAGACCTCCATTCAGTAACGTATGGTTGAGCTGCGAGGCATCTATGACTGGAGTCGCGATGCCCTGCGCTTGGAGTGCTCGTTTCATCAAGATCTCGTTGCATTCTTCCGCAGTCAACTGGATGGGACCTATTGGTGTCATAAACGGCTTAGCTGCTAAGTTCGCTGTAAATGATACATATGTGTTGTTACTTTATATGATTTTGTGTGTGAAAATGAGCATTCTGATGGATATAAACCTTCATAAACTTGAATATAAGGTCCATATCTTACTAGCTAGTGGTGTGATCAATGGACTGGGAAGGTCAAAGATCGTGACTCCGATCTTAAAGCACGCACCATTGACTTTTCGTAGTTACTTGCGTATTTATCACATGTTCAAACGGTGAAGGAAAACATCGTGAAGAAATCTGCATGGCTAAGAAATTCTTTCAATGACATGTGAAGCCCGCCAACCTGCACTAGGCTAGTGTGTAGCCCCGTTTCTCTCAAAGACAGGAGACCCCAGCAGTTGGACAATAATTGGGTTGATGATGATGATTTTACGAGGCGAAGCGTTTAGTGTAATTATTTCTAGTAAATTCAACTAGGAATTTTATCATTTGCAAGCCCGTAGCCTGGGAAGACCCCCGACAAGGTGGAGTGATGACCTGGTGAAGGTCACTGGCATCCGCTGGATGCGGGCGGCGCATGACCGGTCTTCGTGGGGATCTTTGGGGGAGACCTATATCCAGCAGTAGACGTCTAACAGTTGATGTGATAATGAAGCCCTCTGGTGTTGCAAATGTCCATTGGCGGCGTTGATCACTTACCATCAGGTGAGCCTGACCCTACCCATTAGCCCCCTTATTACCATAAAATAAATAATAATAAATATGACTTGACTGTCACACTCACTATGTATAGTAGTCGTTTGGTTCTGCTGCGACACTCTGTTCAAGGTATGTGCTGAGGCATCATTCACCACAAACATAGTCCGTCTCCCCGAGACCGGCGTGCCTGCACTCACAACCCTAGTTAACTGAGCACCTGCATTTGAAACAGCTACGGTCACTGCACCAACTTTTTCTTGCACCTGCGGTGTCTTATGTGACATCACAGTCAATGTTGTTTCTGGAGAAACCTGCGAATAGATTTGTCCTTATTATTGTTTCGTTTTCTCAGATTTTAATATAAGTAATAGGAAATAATAATACAAATGACCATACTTTCACATTATTCCTGTTACTAAAATAGGCATAATGTGAAAGCATTGATACAAATATTGATAGGCTTTTACATGAATATACACAGGTTTTCCTTACTGTTAAAATATTTACTGGATTTTGCAAATTTTTAGGTTGCCATGTGTATGATAGAGCATTTCCTAATACCTACATGGTTTCTAATAACTAATTTTGACCCATACAACTGCTATCAAACATTTGTCTGATACTTAAAAACTTATCAATTACCTATAAGAATTTTCTTTTAGTGATGAATTTTACATAAATGAATACTATACTGAACATTTATTTACTACAGGCATAATTTATAATATACTTGCAGTAAATATGCTTTTAGTTAAGCATATACAATAGTATTTATATATTAGAAGACCCACGTAAAACATAACTTTATAATCTAATCGGTTTGTGGCCGATGGCATTGTTGTAATGTGATGCAAACAGCTTTGTTAGCCAAAAAAAGATTTATTTCAAAGTTAAATCATGATATCATTGTTTTTTTATAAATAAATAATAATATATTAATAATTTTTGATTATCATAAAAAAATCTGAGCTTAAGTTGCAAAAATTTTACATTATCAGGAAGGAAGTTAAAAAGAATTCTTTATTAAAAGTGCACATTTAAATATTAACTGAGTATACATATAACAACAAATATATCAACCAGGAAATCTGTAGCTACTTAGTAAACAACTACTAGAGAACCATTCTTTCTCCCTGTCATTAGTTAATCTTGAACCATATAAGCAATAATATAATGGTAAAAAATATTATGTTAACTAAATCATGAGTAAAACCTTTTTAGGTATACCTAGGTCAGATGTTTTAGGTTTCACCCTATATTTCAGTATCTCCTACATTAATGATACCATGAAGTACTATTACTTTGATGACGATACAGTTGGATGGGAATTGAATGCAGCTTCTCAATATCAAAATGTTTTCAAGCATATATGTTTTAGTATCTGTGACAGTGAGTGTGTGATTTAAGTGTCCACTAATATGATTAACCCAGGCACAACATTAAGCAGAAAGTAAAACTATTGTATATGAATAATCAACATTATTGAAAGATATAAAACAATAGGGGTTGATGACATATTTCGTGTGTTTACTGGTTAATATTCTTCTAAGATCACTAGCACAAATTAAAAAACTCTAGATTTGTATCAAAAAGTTAATTTTAAGACTGATAGATGAACTATAATATATTTATTTTAATAACATAATTACATACTCTTTCTATTCATTTTAGCATTAAAAAACTATGTGAAATTAAATTTCTAGTATGATTGTAAACAGCACTACATTTAATGACAAACATGTAATTTAATGTATAATTTAGACTAAGATCATCATAATTATGATCTTATGATCATAATAATTATTACAATAATTATAATTTATTATTTTCTTTTATAAGACTTTTTGATTTCATTCAAAGCCATAAGGTTATCATATGTACAATGTCATATATATACAATAATTTGAACAAACAATGTTTCAAAGTGTAATATCTAGTTTAACTTATACTTTTGTTTTAAAATTTTTGTGATCAATGTGCATCTCTGTATCAGTTAGACATAATATCTTATTTTACATGATGTAACATGTAAACAAAACTTATTGGCATTTCTATTCAGTCTTATTGGCTGGAACCAGGTATATTAGAGAGAAAATTGATAGCATTATGATTTATATTCTCTGTGAAGTGTGAAAGTTTATTACTATGCAAATATGACAGCTTATTTTAAAATTACAGTTTTAAACAATTTCACAGCAGTACTCACCGTATTTCCTAAAGTATAACTTAGGCTACTTGGTGTTTCCACTTCGCCTTTCGTAAGATCAGCTGAACTCGTGAAGCCCCACGAGTAACCGAAGCCCCCAACATTGTTAGGAGTTGGCATACACATTTTTAACAACAAATATAATTCATTACAATTAAAAAACTAATCCACTAACACAAATTCACTATTTGATAGTAAACAAGAGTCCTCATGACAGTTTTATCATTGCGAACATGTATGTACGCTTTCACAACTACAAACGCACAACGCACTCATCGATCACAATGCCGACAAAAACTTACAATCTATGTAAATTCATAGTTTACAACACTGTTACTGACTGACAAACACCAATCTAAACGAAGAAATCTTCGTAAATTAGTCTAATCAACTCAATATAAAAGGCGGCATAGGACAACGACGCTACAAGCAGGATTGACACGCACATTATTTTCAACAAACAATGCCTGATTCAGTTTATTAGAGACGTTATTACTATTCATAATTGCGTATTAACAGCTGTAATTATGATTTAATAGCCAAAATTCCGATAAATCTCGGGATTTCATGAAAACAATAATTTTATCGCACACACAAAAAACCGGACGCCATTTTATTGTTTATGGTCAATTAAAAGTTTTAAATTCAACTCATTGAAGTACATAGCTATGATAATAAATCACTCTATTGCACGGCCACAATGATATTGTCAAAATAATAATTGTTCGCGTTTTTTTTTATAATTTAATGTTAACGTGTAATTTTGACTTTGTTAAGGTGACTGGTGGTTCATGTTATGAAGTGAAATAACATAATTATTTAGTTATTATTTTCATTAAAACTGAGAAAAGTTCACATTCATCTATGGCGTGAAACTATTAGGAGTAAGGATTTCGACAGTTCGACACAATGAGTCCAATATAATGCTGTGCTAAGACCGGGTACAAAAACGTCGGGTTTCATGTGTGTGTGTCGGTCCGACCGGTTTCGGTCACGGCGACCGATTCATGGACTCTGTTATCGCTGGTGAGCTCGCTTAAGTAGCCGATTTTCTTAGTAAAAGTTCTAGTGCATTGTGAGCATGTGAGCTCACCATTAACGATATTGTAAGAGAAAGCCACAGCTGGTCGGGCTTTTAATTCATCACAGCGCCGCCGCCGTTGTATTTCGAAGTAACGGATTCCACAAGATTCCGCCACTCGGGGCGTTTGGCAGCCTGCTGCTCCCAGCTAGACGGTACAATGTCACACCTCTTCATATGACGTTTGAACACATTTTTGAACATAGGGAGTTGTCCGCCGTGCTTTTGCTTGCCTTCCTCAAGTTCAGAGTAGAAGATAGCGCATCTTCTATTCGCTTCGCTATTCTCTGTTCTGACATCCTGGACACATGACCGCACCACCGGAGTTGACGCCGCATAATATAAGCCTCAATGCCACTTATATTGGCTCAGCGCAGCACTTCAGTGTTTCACACACGATCAGAACATCGAATTCTTAATATTTTGCGTAGACATTTGAGATGGAATCAGTCTAGTATACGGATGTGTACGGATGTGTTGGCGGTACACAGTCCAGGTTTCAGCTGAGTATAAGATGTTGGGCAGCACGACTGCCATGTATTCTGAGACCCTACTAGCTAATTTCAGGTCGTGTGAACAGAAGACCTTCGCATCCAGCTCACAGCATGGGTATGATAATAGGACTGTTTTACATTAAAATAAAACAGTTATTATGTGCCGAAAGAAAGACACAGCGTTTATGTGAAGAAGCTGTCTATGATCTTGCCATCAAGGAGCATATTTAGTTAAAAACATACCTGTTTGTCTCTGTTTTTCTGAAGTTACCATGAATTCCATCCGGCAGGGGCGCTGCGTCCTTCCCGCGCGTCCGTTGATTCACTTCATAGTGTCTTCACTCACCAGCAAGGCCCTTGCTCTAACGCTGTGTCTTTCTTTCGGCACATAATAACTGTTTTATTTTAATGTAAAACAGTCCTATTATATGCCTAGTCGAAAGACACAGCGTTTATGTGAAGACTTGTTTGATATCTGCTGGTGATGGTAACTGCAAACGCTATGTGAATTGGATATAAATGTATAAAATACCAAGAATTGTTTCTTATAGATTAAACATTTATTCTTATTAATAATCAATTATTATTTTTTCTAACATTATATAACAAAATATAAGTAAGAATTATAAACGACTCATTTATATAGTTACTATATTATTATGTAGTATGGTTATCTACTACTACAATAAACAAAATGTTATTAATTAAGATATTATAATAATTTGGCACTCAGTCTCATGATCATTAACAATCAATATTATAAAAAGGGTGCATCTACAGTAGATGCTAATTAAGATCAATTCTATATTTGTAATTATCAATTAAAATATAAACTCTAGACACTTGAGAAATTTGATCTAAGTAAATCCTCATTCTTATCTTTCTGAATGATTTCCCTGCAATGCAATAAAATCTAAAAGTTTTATCACTTTTCCAATTGCCTGTTTTTATTCTTTCTTCAATTACAATGTACATTTTTCCACCAGCCTTTGAATGCTACTGCAGCTCTAATACTCCCTGGTGGTGCACTTATGTCTACTGCTTTAAAAACAAATTTAACCCATCCTGCAATTAGGGTTCTAGTAGCTGGCTTAACTTACCCTTTAAGAGGAATAAATAAATAAACTGGATATATTACTATTTACCCGACTATGTTGAGAAGTCTAAATTAATTGTTTGATATGTCTTACAGGACATATATGTGCATTTGGGTGTTTCACCAATGACCATCCTGACTGCCTGTAATGGCTTGAATCTGTTATTATCCAAACCTGGACCACAGCACAATGATGTCCTCTTCTTCTATGCAGTTGTTTTGAGATATGTCTAGTAAGGTAAGGTCATGTATTCTTGGACCTGATGCTAAGAGCAAAATTAATGCAGTTCTTCTATATATATCAAAAAACGAATTGGTGCAATAAACAGTGGTTTCTAACCAATTAAATAATAAAGGGATATGCCATAAAGCCGATTTTGTAGGTTTGAGTTTAATCAATGCAATGGCTTTTATTACTTGTTAACAAAGGGAATTTTTTGGAAAGGTTTTCTATGGTTGAAGCACAATAAGTAGAAATAGCAGATTTATGTAATAATATTGTGTTATAGTACAATATTATTGTATATTTTTTGTATATAGTGTATATTGTATATTATATATATATACACTATAAAATAGTTTTAAATAAAGATTTGCTAAAAAACCTTGCAACATCTCTGCCATCTGGATTTTTATTATTAACATTATATGTGGTGGAAAATGCTAACCACCTGTTTATAGGGGTTTTGTATGTGGTTTAGAGTGCTAGTTCGCCAACTGCTACTCAATAATTGTATTTCCTCTCTATTCCAGTTTGAGAGCTGATCACCCCTCCCCCCCCCCCCCAATTTTGGGAGGCTTGAATTTTTCAAGCTTGGAAGGATAATTTGTCCACCTGTGGGGGACCTAGACCTGTTGTTTGATCGATTAGATTCTGCTGCAGATCCAATATTGGCAATAGATCTGCTAGGGCTCTGGCTTTGAGGTTGGTTAACCAAAAGTACTGGTCCCAATGTGGGACTATTCAGGTGAACATTCCCTTGGCTTTGTTCAAATGTGCCAGTACCCAAGGGACTAGATTGGGTGGGGGAGAACCCAGCCCAACTGACAGTTCCAATTTTGAAGGAAGGCGTCGCAGAAAACTGCTGACCCATCTGTCGAGTCCCAGGTTACGTACCGCGGGAGGACTGCGGTTTCTTTTGATGCAAACAAGTCTATGTCTGGCACGCCCTATTTTTTGAATATTGTAAGCCACCCTGGCTTGGATTTGCAGATGCCACTTGGGCACAGGCTTTCCTCTTGAGAGGTGATCTGCAATCCTGTTTAACCTCCCTGAGAGGTAAGAAGCCGACAGCGTTATGTTGAGCTGCTCGGTCAAGTGAAGGAGTTTGTCTGTTAGGCCCAACAGGGGTAAGGAACGGGTACCCCCTTCGTTCCTTATGTAGGCTATCAGGGTGCGATTGTCTGAGTGTACCAGTACGTGTGCACCCCTCATGTCTGCACCTTGTTGTGATAAGGCTGCATACACGGCATACATCTCCTTCACATTGGAGTGCCACTTTAGCTGGCGAGGACTCCAATTGCCCGACAACATTATGTTGTTCAGGTGTGCTCCCCAGCCCGCGTCCGCCGCGTCTGTGGTTGCACTTTTAATCTTGCATTTTTAGCCACTTTAGTAACTCTACTCAAGAGTCTACTAGAGGAGGTAACATCCTCTTTTGCCTTGGTCTGCCTCCTCTGAATGATTTTAGTAAAATCGGTGTTCTGCGATAGTGCAGGTGACCATTCATTGTCGCCAAATTGGCAAGGTTTATTATACCCAGCCCTTTCTGTACCTTCCGGAGACAGGCCATTTTCTTTTACAATAAATTGGTTGACATTTCTGTTATATTCAGTACTTTTTTGACAGGAAGAGATATTAAATTGGATTTTGTGTTCCATGTCATGCCTAAGTATTCTAGTTACTGAGTTGGGGTGAAAAGTGATTATTGATAATTCACTTGCCAACCCAACTTTATCAGGGTTCTACAAGCATTGCTTGGTTAAATAAACTATTGATAATTAATAAATAAAAAATAAATTATTATCCTTATGCCCTGTCTCCGAAGGATTTCCGCAATCCAATTGGTAACAGAAGCGAAAGAGTGAGGGGCTGATGAAAGACCGAAGGTTAGGGCTGTTTACTGCAATATCTCGCCTCCATATATTATACGTAGAAAACGCCTGTGGGTTTCCTTTATGCATAAATGGAAGTAGGCTTGGTGGAGGTCGATTTTTATCATCCAGTCCTGATCTTGAAGGAACAGAATAATATCCACTCGAGAAATGAGTTGGGAATGACGAGTTGAGACATGCATAATCAGTTTTCTTAAATTGAATATGAGTTGTACTCCTCGTCTGGGTTTTTATCAAAATCATCTTTGAATGAAAACCCGGTGCGGTTAATTTTAGTTTCTCTAAAATGACCACTTCCTTGAGTTCGCTTATGACTTGTGTCATTTTTGCTGATTGCTTTGTAGCAAATCTGGTTATTATTTTCTTGCAAGGATATTGCACGGGAGGTTTTGATAAAAAGGGTATACAGCCCATGGCTATAAAATTTTGAACATATTTGCTTGCCCTCAGCTGTGCTCATGTCTGAACATGGTACCCCCCTTGAATATCCTGCATTGATAGTCACTTGTCTTTATTAATGTTGGAGTTGTCATGGGAGTCTGTGAGACAGGGGAATATGATATATATTCCCCTGACTTAGATTTTATATGATAGTTATTATAGTAATTATTTCTCAACTTTTGATTTATTTTCCTTATCAAATTTTCTTGATTTAGAGGACTATTAAATTTTTTAATTTAAGTTAGTATTATTACTGTCACTAAATTTATTTTTATTCTTTAAATAACTTGGCATGTTTAGCCTCACCTGGGATATCCCCAAAGAGTATACCAGCGGAATACGAGCATCCCTATTAATTAGGTGTTTCAAATTGGGTGGAATGTTTTGAAACGCAATTTTTAAATTGACATTGTTTATTTCTTTTAGAATACGGTCACATCTAACCTCAATACATTCTGCCTATTTTGTGCAATTAACCTGCATACATGACTCCATGTTTTTATATGATGGAGATAACAGACCAAATATTTCTGTAAATTTACCTGAGTTTGCATTCAGTTCCGTACCTGCATTAGAAGCCTAATATATGACGTCCTGTAACCATTTTTTATATAGTTGTCGACTATGTAAGACTGCATTCGATAATCCCGCTAGTAAATGTTCAGTATTAGTATTAATTGTTCCCTTATTTAAAAGACAGAGCTCCTCATCTAATTTCAGACCTGTAAATCTCACAATCACATCGCTACTCCGGGTAGCGAAGTGAGCCTGTAATGCTTTTTTATATCTTATGCCTTTCCAAGCTTGCGAGTTAGACTGTTGTAAATAACTAATTTCCGCTAATTTACTTGGGTCAGCACTAGGTATAATTTTATTGTCATCAAGTTATTATTAACTTTCCTAATGACATATTAGTTGTAGGTATAAAAAAAAAATTTTTGTTTCGGACATCTTGGAATGGCCGGCATTATCTAAACTATTATTAGTTTTGTTACTATTTAATGCATTTAGGTATGAAGGAATCTGAGCTACGCACTCAAAGGAAATCGACTTGATTTATCAGCGAGTCTTAACAGGTTCCGACCTGCTTCGACTTGCGCCTGGATCTTTTGTTTGGTGGTGGGTCCGCAAAACCCTCCTCATCTACTGAAGATGAGGAAGAGCTGCTGCTGCTATTGAGCTAGAGCTCCTAGCACTTCGCCCTCCCTCGGGAGCGACGACTTGCGCAACGGAAGCCTCCGACTGATTCATAAGTACAAGTAGGTACTCACCTGACTGCCGCTAACGACGACACCCACACACACTACATTAAACTTATGCGATAAAGCACTTATTTCAGCTAAAAAAAAATAAAAAATCAAAGTAGGAACACTTAGTTCTCACTTTTACAACTTTGGAAAATTTTCGCTCCTTAAGCGACGAAAATCACAAACGCTATGAAGTGAATCAACGGACGCGCGGGAAGGACGCAGCGCCCCTGCCGGATGGAATTCATGGTAACTTCAGAAAAACAGAGACAAACAGGTATGTTTTTAACTAAATATGCTCCTTGATGGCAAGATCATAGACAGCTTCTTCACATAAACGCTGTGTCTTTCGACTAGGCATATAATACTCTTTTGAAGCTTATGGAATCTAGAGAATTTATTATAACGCTGAAATACATACGCCTCTTTCGCTAGTTTCTACTTACTCCCGTGGGAGTAAGTAGAAACTACAGAATCCCATGCGCTATGATCCCTTCATATAACTTTTGCCTTGTCCACATTCATACATCCTTCATGATCCTTCGTCAAAATAGAATAAACGAGATGAAACCCAATTTATTTAAGTGTGTTAGCTTCGATTTGTATGCAGGAAGATGCACAGCTCTAACTCTTGTTGGACTTATGTTTTTCATTTTTTTTTATATAAAAATTCAGAATACGGTCCAATAAGAACACCACTGTCAAATTTAGAAATGTCAACGTCAACATAAAATTATCGATTTTGTCAAATCAATTGAATCGCGTCAAGTTGTAAATTCATTGCCGTCGTAATAGTAAAATATAAAAAAGAGGATTTTCCCAAAGATTGTGTTTAAGAGAAAATTTGATTTTAAAACTGTTAACTTTGTATATGTAAGTAGGTGATATCGGGACATTCACAATGAACCCGATGTCAATGGACAAAGATGAACCCTCATCATTGTTATCGTTTTCAAGCAACCACCCTTTAGAACAATTTGTGTTGTTAGCCAAAGGAGCTAAAGGATCAGCATGTGCGGAACTGATCAAACAGGTTCTGGAAGCACCAGGTGTTCATGTGTTTGGCGAGCTTCTCGAAATGCCGAATATAAAAGAGGTTATATGCTATTCCTTATTTATAATTACCGCAATGATTTTTTACTTAACCTGTAGTGTAAGAGGCCCCGATTTAAAATATTAACCTTATGATAATTTGTAATAAAATTGATAATTACTAAGTAAGCTTTTATTAGTAAATATCAATTTAATAACCAAACTAGCACTTGATAATATACTGAGCTTTACAATTAATAATGCCTGAATAATTAAATTCATAAATTCCCAATACTTTCATTTGTACTATAATTAAAACAAACATCTTTAATAATATTTCAGTTGGAAACAGGACCCTTTGCCACTCACTTGAAGACTTTAAACCTCTTTGCATATGGCACCTACAAAGATTACCTTGAAAACAAGTCTGATTACCTAGAACTGTCGCCAGCTCAATGCAAGAAGTTACAACATCTGACAATTGCTACACTGGCAACACAGGAGAAATGTATCCCTTACAGTGTGCTATTGAAAGAACTAGATATCAAAAATGTTAGGGATTTAGAGGATCTCATTATTGAAGCCATTTATGCAGGTGAGAATAACTTTTATATTTTTTTATGTGTAGAAATTTTAAGTTATATTTATTTTCTGTCTACCCTCATTGGACAAGGCATGTGGTATCAACACATTAAAAATGTCATAAAGAAATTTGGGGTTGAGGTAAGGGGGTTGAAAAACACCTTACAACCTAATTTCAAAGCTACCAAATTTCATAAAAATCAGTCTGTTTTAAAGTCTGATAACAAACACTGTGATATGAGTGTTCTATTTATTAGATGTAAATAGCTTTACCTAGCCCTACTACATAGGTTTGTACTGCGTACTTACATCAGTAAATCAATTGAAATGGAATACTGAATCAAAATTTATAATATTCATACTTACATTGTATTTTGCAAGCTACTTACATGAGAACAAGTGTTTGAATTATTACTTCAAAGTAATAATTCAAACACTATTATCTACTGTAATATTGTTATTCTATGTGTTTACTACTTTGAAGTAATAGTGATTAACATCTAGAAACAGATGTAGCTTAATGCTATGTGTAAAATCAGGCAATAGTTTAAAATGGATTATAAATTTTGAACAAAATTGCTGACAGTTATAAGATATATTAAATGCTTTTCCAACAATATTCTAGACATAATCCATGGCAAGCTGGACCAGGAATGCAAGCGTGTGGAAGTTGATGTTGCTCTGGGCCGTGATGCCCGCCTTGAGGACGCCTCAGCCATCTCCGATGTATTAGCAGACTGGTGCAACGCATGTGAAGCAGTTCTCAACTCCGTTGATAGGCACATACAGCGAGCCAACCACCACAAACAGAGGGCCATCAGGCATCACCAAGCTATTGAGCAGGAGGTCTGTTTTTATACACCATCTTTACTGAAGTGTCATATGTAATTAGGGACCAATACGGGATCTGTTATGGATATAGTGGCCTATAAATGTTGTAAGAAACTAAAATACTGACCAAATTGAGAAACTCCTCCTTTTTAAAGTTGGTTAAAGATGAACTTTATTTGTAGGCTTTATAGGTGGTGATAGCTATAAGCCACATCACAGCATGATATTTTTTGACTTTAGCATAAACCAAACAATACATTTGTGGTATATTTAATTTCTTTTTTTTTTTGTAAGATCAGTTGGATATTTTATTATCAAACTTGATGCTGGGCAAATGTCTCATTCATCTCTTATCACAACAATGATTATCATATCATCATGACATTAACTGGTCCGGAATCCTGATAATTAAATAAAAATATAATTGTTTTGAATATATTTCAGATACTGTACATAAAGAAAACTTTAAAATCACAAGCAGAGAATGAAGAATCTGCTTCTGGAGGAGGCAGCGACACCCATTCGGCGCCAAAGAAGAACTCGGGCAAGGGCAAGACCCCTCGCAACGCCGCCAAGTTCTGGCAGAAGAACACATAATTGCTGCCAATATGAAATCATAATTAAAATATTGTAATTTGTGATACTGTTAATAAACTCTAAGTATGTATGCTCTCAAGAATTAAGGATTTTTAATTTAACCTGTATAGAAGTTTAAATTATATTTATGAGATAAACTCATGGGCATATCTAATTTTTTCCTTCAGTGGGGGCTTGACCCATCCTGGAGTGGACACAAACCACTGTATGATTTTTAATCGGTAGCCCATCATCCTAGGGTGGGCAGGGGTACTGGACCATTCTGGGGTTGACACGGCACAAGAAAATAGGTTGTATATAATTATACTACTTTTTTATCTATGACGAAATGAATGTTGCCCTGATTCGGCACATATAGTAGGTAAAGGATTGGTTTGACAACTAGTTCAACAAATATAAGTTATAATTAATACAATTTTATATGTTAAATTGTGCATTCAATATCAAAACACCTACTAAAATTGAATTACTGTTTGAAATATTATCATATCTACGACATTGCCGCTATAATATAATAAGGCGCATGAAAAATCTGTATGATTTTATCATAACATGGTTTTACTTAACGTAACGAATAACGAAATTATGTGTTAAAACATTACAAATATTCTTCAGACTTTCATCTATAGTCATTTATATCAAGAGAATGGACTAGATAAGAATTTATACTTCATAATAATGTGAGGTTTCAAAATTTAAGCGCTGCAACCCCGCAAGTAAAACGTCAAATGTGGGAGCGGGACAAAGTTGCGCATATTCTAGGCTAGTGACTGAGAGAGCGCACCTCTTGCCCGATAGTTGTGGCGATTTCGCCCGACATGGAGCGCCAAGAGACTGTTTTGTTGACGCAGAAGCGCAGCAAATAAAGTGCGCAGGCAGTGCAACGATTATCACGTTCGCAGGCCACCAAGTGATGTAAATAACATCTATAACGTAATACATCGTAAACATTGACCACGTTAAGTACTTACATAAACAGATCCAGATGAAAAAAGACTCCCAAGTCAAGTGTCGTGATAATACACAGCACCATAGCAACCGAACTGAACAGTGAAAAACTACGACATAACTAAGTGACCGTCGCGTTTTCCACAATGATGCCGTGATAAATCTTCGTACATAATAAATAGACTATACCTACTTTGTTTTGTAAAGAGACTTATTCACGGGAGTGCCACAACTCGAGGGCCTTCGTGTATTGGATGAACAGAAAGGCAAGTATTAAGTTGCCCTTTGTTAGGTCGTATGTATTCACCTTTCACGTAGGACGGGCGATATTCATGGTCAACACTGTTTACTCAATACTTGAGCTGGTTGTCATGTAGCTGTGCTATTTGTTTGGATTCTGGATTGCGAAATTTATTCGCTCGTTGACAGGTCATGTTTTGTCAGAACAAAGCTATAAAAATTATTCTATTGAAATATAAATAAATATGAATATTGTGTGTGTAATTACGAAGTTTCAATCAATACACTCGCGTGTATTTTTAAGTGCAAAATAATAGTAATGTATCGTGATTGTATGTACGTAGCGTGTTATGTTTGTGTGGGTTGGGTTGATGTTCTTTGTTGTCGGGGCTGTCAGCTGTTAGAGCAGGGGGGCGCGGGGCGGAGCGAGCAACTGGTCCGACTACAACCGACCGGTCTCGCGCGCGCGCTTTGATGGCATTATAATACTCGTGCCATCTGACCCTACATTCCCCTTTTGCAAGATTTTTTTTTGAGCAACCCCTTAATTTTTTACCTTAGTTATAAAAGATTTTATTACACTAAATAACTTCAAAGAATAAGCACGCACGTGCCCAAATCTGTCTCGCAAACCGTAAATATTTATAGCGCACCGATGACTGATAAAAAATGAGGTAGCGCGAATAACTTTGTAACCTTCGGCACTATAGATTGTATCTAGGTAAATATACTTAGGTAGGTAAGGTACAACATCGTTTAGGAAAAGCTGGAGCCTTGCCAATAACACTAAAATGCGTTCAAAAAGCATGAATATTTGTTGAAGCGTCAGATAAGTATTGCAATGGGCTTCTCCTATAAATGGAGAATTGAAAGCCTCTTATCATTTTATCGATGTAAATGTGATGTACAAGGATTTGCCTAGGCTAGTTAATAAGTCATGAATCCATCATTTAAAAGCCATCAAATTATTGTTTCCTTATGTCATTATGGTGGCCAATGGTGGTACCGGCCAACCTCGAAGTAAGGTTTTCTTGTTACTTCTAAACCATTTCTTATTGTAATAAAACCTCTTTACGGATTTTATTGCAGTACCTATATTAATAGTCATTATTTCATTTCGCTGTTTCGGATCCTTTACAGCTTCCATGGACATGAGCTTATCAAGCGACGATATGACATTATACAAAAAATACTTATGTACTAGAGAATCGACAGAAACGACACCTATGAGATTTTAATACTTGGTTGGCAAATAAATACTGTCATAAATCAATGACGTTTTGACAAGTGACAAGAGAACTAAAATCTACAAGGACGTTGACGGCTGGATTCCCCGTTGATCAAAGAAGAGCTTACCATTCACATCATGAACAATAGAACCCGATAAGAATATCGTATAATATATGATATTCCATTTAACTAGACAGGATGTAGCCGACCACTACCGCACGAAACTTGGGCGTGCATCGCTAAAGTTCGGTCCTTTGTTCTATGCGCCGCGGTCTGGAGTGGAAATGATACGCACATTTACTTCACAACTTTGTCTTTATTATATTTGAGAAGTAACCGTTCGTCGACTGTTTACTTGCCAAAATGAGCTCTTTGCTCAAGTCATAGTCCTTAACAGTAACCATTCCTTGAGCATTAAACTGAATTTCTTTTTTGTGCACTAGAATAGTAGCTCAGGTTCTGTTTACAAGAAAAACATCGAAACAAACTATTCAGGACTTTAATGGATCGTAGTCTAGGTTTATGATGACATTCTCGTAGCTATCTTCTCGTATTTATCCTCTCGATTGCTTTCTTTGATACTTCTGCCCAAATACTGTACTGTACCGAACTGATTGGGGTCTGGAACTCTCAGTCTAAGCCTAGATTACTGTTGTAACCGATCCATTATTCGGATGGACTCGTCGGATTTGTGCTCCGTTATGGAAATAAACTGGCCTTAATAATAATGGGTCTTAATAGAACGTGCAATTTGCGAATTTAATTAAATACTGAACTTTCTGCCATTTGGAGATTTAAATAATAATTCATAAACACCTGTTAATCAGCATAGAAACAAGATAATAACAAATGCATATTACAGAAGCCAGCTCATAAGTATGCATCGGTCAGGCTTCCATAACGGACAGTAATGAGATACACGTCGTGACGTCGGAGCCACGGTGCGGGTAAATCTATTATGTCAGCAACTTCCTTGTCACTGGGTATATAAGATTAGTGCGCTAAGGTAACCCACTTCTGTGGCAATGCACCTGTACATATTCCGCTATTCATAATATGCTGCTAGGTAACGATAAACGACTCTATTGTAAGTGGTATTGGATGATTTTTGGAACAAACGTTGTTGAATTGTAGTTATTGTGCATCATCACCCCATTTACCGTCCAACTGCTGAACACGGGTCTCCTCTCATTTAAGAAGGATTAGGCGTTATTGTGCATTTAAATAAATTTAAACTTTGTGTCTAACTACCCTACATTACATAAATAAAAAAGAAAAGTTAAAATTAAATTAAACAGCGAGTCACCGCAGTGACTACATTTCGAACTATTAAAAGAACAAACCAAAACAATAACAGCCGTAACAAAATTAAGTTACCCAATAAAATACTGTTTAGCTTGGTAAACTTCCAACACTTAAAACTTAGCAGAAAGTAAAGTTGTACGTAACGTGTGCGTAAGTAGCTATAACTTCAAGCCTTTCATACGGAAAGAGAAATGGAATTCTTAAATCCCAAATCAATATTTATGTTGCAGGATAAAATTATATATATATATATATATATAGAGAATGACAAAACTATCTGTTGTATAAACAATTTGTTACACTAGCCCCTTAAATAATTTACCTACAGCAGTGCCACGCGTGAATTTAATAATCTCACACATTTCCTGCATTTAAAATAACAAAACGTGCTCTCATAACCACGCTGTTCCGCACCACAAATGAGTGCTCGCCCACGAATAAAATGTCCCGCAAATGTTTAAATACACAATGAAAGTCCTGCGGTTTTCTGCAACCGCAGTTGCTTCAGAGTTTGAAGGCACGCGCGTCATCTTAAATTACCAGTATTAAACACTTTTATTGTTCCGAGTGCCTGTTGTAGAAAGTGCACTAACCCTTTCTCTATATATCTATTTTCTGTTTGATAGTATTGTTTGTGTTTCGCTCTGGTGCGTAGTATTAAATGTCGTTAGACTGATTCAACAGCATCGTTTGTTGCGGTTAAACAATCTGGGTTTACAATTGATGGGAGTCTTTGTGTGGTTTTGTGCAGGTATCTATGAAGGTGGCCAGAGATGCATTAAATGTATACCGTATACGTAGAAACATTCATTCAAATACGAAAGGCAGGAGACATCCCAATTGATTTAAAAAAATATCCTAGTAAGAATAGAAAACTCTGTAACGAAATGAATGTAGGTTTAAGGGAAATAAAAGACAAATATAAAAAGTCATGTTTATCTTGATAGCAGAAAGATATACATATAATAAGTAGTTATATAAAAAAAATACAGTCGAATTGATAACCTCCTCCTTTTTGAAGTCAGTTAAAAAAAGTTATGTCTATCTCGACATTCCAATTGAAAACTCTAATTAAGTATAAGCTATTCTTGGAATCGGATGCAAAATCTCACAGGTCTTCTAGATTTAGCGCATGAGTACGAAACACGAAGACAAACATCTTCAATTTGGCCTCGCTATCAATAGGCCAGAAAGTGGCTAATATTGATCTTAAAGTGGTAAGAAGCCACTCCAATTTTTATTCTTATTTTGTTTCATCGATAACTACTAAAGAATTAAATAGAATTACCTACTTGCTGAAGAGATTAGTAACTTTATATATATGTATAAAAATCTAATCAACGTAAGTTTAAAAAATATAATTAAGTTAAGATTTTTAAAGCTGGTTTTTAAAATCCATCTTCTAATTTTACTAATGGAAACCGCCATTACTCTTAATTATTGCAGAAGCTACGTAATAAAATAAATTTTAATATTTGGCAGCAGCAATTAATTGTCTATTGTGTATATAATAATTGGTTTCATGACGGAATAATGTACATATGTACATTCTTTTCACATTTGAGTGATGTATACATATAATTTGTGTGGAATGACAGCCTCAATTGAATTATACATAAGTTGATTACTTTTTCAGCATTATACCATCTAGTGAGAGAACTTTCTTTCCCCCGGAATCTCGTTAAAATTGTCCCATTAATTGGACTAGAATTTCCAGGACAGTTTTATTTTCTTTTACTGAAGTCGTGACTAAGTTTCGTACGAGTGAAATATTCGCGTAGAATTTAAAGCGGACTAAAGTTTCGAAAATTTATAAAGTGTAGCAAGTTCATACTATATCTATTCATAATTTAAATTATGGTAAACAAAGAGTTACTGTTGTAAATAGTTTATACTTACTTTTGTTGCATCAAATGTAACGTAAAATGATGATAATATGAAGTAAAATAACTACAAAAAACTATTAGCACGAAAAAATTAGTTTAAAAGTGATGATTATATGTTTTAATGTTCTTATCTGTAAAAGTAGGAAGAACTAGTAAGTAGTCTAATAAGTAGTCTCTGAGTCTCTTCGATATGTATTTCACCTATCAGTCCAAACTATACAAATCAGGAGGTCATATTATACATATTTTTATACAATGTCCGGTGAACTTGTCTCGTAGCTGTGCGTTGAAATAAGCGATGGCGACGACTGAAAACCCAGAGTCGTAAAAGAAAATTTTATCGTCCAGCTTGTTAAAAAGTCGTGAGAAGTAGCTTTTCTTCATGTTTTAGTTTGATATACGAACCTACTTCGAGGCTTTAAATTAAGAAAATGCACTTCTTTATTAAATTTTCAAATGCTCTACTACTACTCGAAATAGTACGAAAATAGGTCTGTCTGTCTTACCTTTTCACGCTTTAACCGCTGAACTGATTTAGGTGAAATTTAGTATGGAAATAGTTTGAATCATAGGAGAGAAAGATATAGCAAAACATCCTTTAAAAGGGTAAAAAGTGCAGGTTAGTATGCGGAATCGATAATATCTTAAAAAAATTAATAAGCAAATTGGATGAAATTACTAAAATTCTACGCAGTCAAAGTTGCAGTTAATTTTCCTTACCTCTACCTACAACAGAAGAACCATATTGTTTATTAGTAAGGCCAACATTCAAATCAGATCTATCATCATCAACACCGGCGGTATCATTTCATAGCTCAATCATAACCCATTGTTAAAAAACAGATAGTTCATCTGTCATTAAAATTAATCTTTCCTCGTGGATAATTAAGTTAGTCTATTAAAAAATAAATATAATGTGCAATGGAGAATATCATGAAGTATACTAAATTTCACAACACAACCTTTTTTGTATCACAATCAAATGGAAAAATAAGTAGACCGATCGATGGCTGGATTTTTTTTAAACTGTATACAGTTTAAAAAAAATCAGTATATTGTATAAAGAGCTATAGCTTCAGCAAATTTAAGCCTCTTTATTTCGTCTTCAGCAAATTTAAGCCTCTTTATTTCGTAGCAACGGAGAGGTACGAATGCATGTTACCTAGATTTATTTTTAAAGAGAACTCCAAAGTCTACAGTGTCTTTAGTCAAAGACGTTACATTGTAGTAGAGACTAGTCGGAACAATAGCCTGTTTCTAGTAGTATACACTTAACTAGCGGTTTCAGAACGAGGCGCGTCTTTACCAATATTCATCTTTTGTCTTTTTGAGTAACATGTAGTTTTCATTTGTACTGCAAAGAAAATTAGACTTATTACCAAATCCTTAAACGGTATTAAATTTTCAGTATCTATAGTACTGCTTTATTCGCTCGCCTGCAAGAGGCAGCATTATTTTTGAGAGCTACTTAAATAGGGCCAAATAATTATTTAGGCCTAAGAGTCTGAGGGTTTTATTGATTTTTCAGCTAATATCATTAATGGGGTTCTATTTTCTTTTCAATCTTCTAAGCCAAGTTTTAATAACTACCTAACTACCTACATTAAAAAAAGAATGACGAACCATATAGAAGTTCAGGGATTTTTTCTATTCTCGGCGAATGAAATAGGTAATTATACTTGTCCTGCTCAGAATGTGAAGCAGTCAGACTATATAAGAAGAAATTGCCACAAATATTTGTTCCAGGTTTATTTCATGTTTAAATGGTGTCCTACATCTGGACAGCCCAAATGTGACTGAAAAATAACTACTCCATAATAAACAAGTGAAAGTTCTTAACTTTGATAGCTACAGGCAGATATTTCGGCCTCACCGTAACCCAAATACTGGGTTGCAACTCATTTGACCTAACCACGCGCTATGTAGGCCATGACGTCACTATGCGGAGATGCAACGATAGGGGAAAGTCTATTTCTATCGAGCTGGATGTCAAAGATAAAAAAAAAACAGTTCTGATACAGGTATTATCAGTATCAATGTAGTAGCAAACATTAAGACTAAATAACCTAACGTACAGATAAAATATAATAATTGCGTGTCATGCCCATGCATCCAGTTACGGTTTTTTAATAACATAATTATACCGAAGGTATAAGTATTTTTTGTCTTGTTAAACTGTATTTTATTCCGTTGCTATAGATATATTAATGCCAGGAATTAATTTATCTGCTAGATTTATATTTTTTGGTTTCATGTATTCTATTTTCAATTCAATTCTGGAACAACTTTATGATACAATATTAAATTTTTATGTTTTATTGCATTTATCTCACTGTTTGCTTGGCGCTGAACATATTCGAATTACAATAAATCGAAATATTTTATTCATTCCTATAATACCCAGCCGGCCATTTTTATTTCATTCTAAAATCAAAATATAAAAGAACACAGTCGGGTTTTGGCACAGACAATGAAGATCAACTTAGGGTTTATTTTGAATATTTTTATATTTTTGAATTATGAAGCAATTACTGACAACATTTCCATTGTTTTCAAAATTAAGACATAATTATTAATACACTACTGTTATCTTTTTTATAGAAATCTTAATTTAATTTAAAATTGGAAGCTACAGTTCTTTGGCGCCAAAAAATTTATCACACTCAATTTTACTACAAAAAGCTGAACATGTGTCTTGTTCTGAATAAGTTATTCCGCTTAAGCCTTGAAGTGCTTTATGATGCAGTAGCCTGACTGCAAACTTGAGGTAGATAACCCTTCAGAGTCTGTTACCAAGGCTACGAGTATATTGAGACTTATCGACTTCTCCTCGACGGAGAGATTACTTGCGATGTGGGTTTAGCATTTTAGGGATTGATGCAGGTAACAGTGAATAGGTGTTTTTGATGTAGGTATGTTTTAAATATTCTTTAAACCTTATTATACAGTTTGCCATTCTTCGCGGTCGTTACTAGGACTATACTTACTTATTTAGTGACGACCAGTAGACTGAAATGTATTTTATGATTGTGCTACAAATATCTGGTATTTCTTTACAATACCTACGTGCGTTGCGTGAATTTCTAAGCAGCAGATTAAGCAGCTAATGCATTTTTATACTGCAATACTACGAAGATAGCACATTCAGGACCCTTTTAGCATAATCTACTGAATAGAATATATAAAGAAACCTATTAATCCTCGCCTCGGGGAAAACAAAAGAAGACCAGAGACAGTATGAATACATTGATCCATTTTTTTGGTGAGCTGCTAAAATCTGCATTTGAATGCGCAGTGCATTGGACCGCTAAGAGTTTAATCGCGCGTGTGTATAGTATGCTGTGAGTGTATAGTCTATAGCCTTTTGTTTCAAATTTTACGTGAAAATGATTCGGCTGTGTTGGTGTTTTTGATTTAGAAATTACTTCTGGGTCATTACTTTACCAGATCGGTTTAAGAGACGATTTGGTTTAACAAAAGCAGTTAGATGGTAAAAAGTGCTCAGGTATACTTAAGCGTTGAGAATAGAATAGAAGTTAATCCTGATCTTCCCTGATGAAAATTGCCGAAAGGATTTTAAATGGATCACTCAATACAAGTCCTTTAATACTTTGTCAACACTCCCATTCTTTGCTCCACCTATCTGACCACATCAGTCGCATATTCTCCTTGATAGAAATCACTTACTCAAAATAGTTCAATTCAAAAATAAAGCTTGATTCACACCCTATAAGTCATGATGCTAGTGTTATCTGCCATGACTACGTGACTGCCAGTAAATGGTATTGGCATCCGACGTATGTTTGTACGAATTCTTTAGGTGGGCGATTTGAATAACCAAAATAGTACTACACCTGATTCAAGTGTTCATTTGTAGAAATACATTGCTACGAGGTGCATACTACGTGTCACGTTCTACCGTGATCAGAGACTTGGGGACTACTCTTTATAGTCTCTCTAGGGTTTTTCAAGCGTTGCGTACGAAGTTCCGGAGTTGGTCTCCTAGTCTAATGTAGTTGAAAATTTAAATGATATGTTACCTTTTGTCATAAAAGACTGAGGTCACAGAACTTTTATTACCATACATATTTACCAATCTTGTCGTACACTCGTAGTTCGCCGTTGCGTTGCTGGGTTCCATGTATCAGTTCCAAGATAAATGCCTACAACCAGGCACGCGGAGCTGCTATAACACTATAAGATAAGTAATTACTATAATAATAAGATAAAAAACTATCTAAAAACTTTTCTTGCCCGTCTTACCAATCGATCCAAAGGTATCCACCATATTTGCGACTAAACCAATAATGCAGAATGAGTAACTAATACAAATTTCGTATCATTCGGCACAAAGCTTACCATTTACCATAAGGCTGGTCGCGTGCTTGTTAACACATAATCTATTTAAAACAATTTAGTACATCAGAATACCACAATACTGACATGCAATATTTCATACAAACAACCTATATCATGTAGCTCCACTAACTTCAGTTATAATTGGAATCAGTCCCATTATGTCATTTTCAAAGGCCGTATGAAACCGCTGTAGATCGCCATTCAAGTAATATGATTAACCAGTCAATCCGTCTGAACGCAGATATATTATCGATAGTACAAAGCGCTTCAAAAACTGCAGTAAAGAGCTGTGATCGCCTATGTGACCAGTTGACTGTAAAGTCAAAGGCACTGAGGCGCGTTTTCTGGCATAGAACACTGAATTTTCGAATTTACGTGTGTATTTTACCACATGCTCAAACCGCGAAGGAAAACATCCTGAAGAAACCAATATGCCTAGGAGGTTCTCTCCATGATTTGTGTAGTCCGTTTAAACTAGACTTGGATGTGGATTATAGCCGAATTTCTCTCAAAATGAGAGGATACCCGTGCTTATCAGTGGGGCAATGATTAAGTTGATGATGGTGTCAGAGATAGATATGTATTATGGAATTTATATATGGAATTGGATAATATGTTTAAGTTTCATTACCTCGTGAGAGGTAGAGCAGTACACGATAGCGATAAGTCTAGAACTGCAGTATTGAGAAAGTGAACATAAAATAAATACAATTTCGCTCCTTGTATTCAGTCAGTTTCGTCTCATTGTGGGATAAGCCCGTTGGCGCCCCCCGACTCTTTCACTACAGAAGTACAGATAGCTTCGGGCATTTTTGGTTCAAATTGACGAGCTTTCTACGAAAATGTGCAGACGAGAAAATATTTTTATGTTACAGATGTGAATTATTTTTTTATGGAAACTAGTCATGTTTTTTTATTAAGTTTTTAATATATGGACGTAAGTATTTACGGCTGTACAACAAAAAGGTTACATGAAAATTGCCAACCTGACAAAAACTATGTTCATAAAATACATAAAGACAATATTTGTACAATACTTTCTTGACGGACACATCTTATAAAACTGAACAGCTCTCAACCTTAAAATCGTTGCACATTCCACGTACCTTTATTACAATAATTATTCATAGTCCCGTCAAAACACGTCGACTCGCATCCTCCACGCGTGTTGAGAACTTGAGACAAAATATTTGTGAGGAACAATAGTATTAGGTATAAAACACGCGGCGTATGTATGCACCGATCTGTTGCGTCATTGGTTGTGCAACTTTGTCTATTGTCGGAGGAACGTGTAGTGCAATGTCCTTTGTGTCTTCCTAATGAGGGGTTATGGATAACTCGTGGCGACTCGCTGTCACGGTTATTAGACACGACAGGTTTCATAAAGAAAGGTATTTTCTTTATTGTTATATTTGTATGGAGGAATTGCATGTTTTAATATATTTCGCGGTCAAATTGAGCTGCCCGACTGGGGAAATATTTCCATTATGGAGGGAAGGAGGTGGTAGTCCCTCCATTGGAAAAGGAGGATCCTCCGACCAGGCAAGGTGTTGTGCCTGGTGGGCTACTGCCCAACGGTTGATGTTGGGTGGTTGTATATATGCAATCTCGCGTGCAAATGTCACTTGCGCGATGTAGGATTAACTGCGTCATCGCGTCGAGTAGATAGTTCTTATGTGGCGAGATAGACGCCACATCACTCCCCTCCGAGACTGGTGGTCGATATGATGATTTTCTGATGAAGAGTCAGCGGTTGTTTTTGTGTTGCCAGTGCCAGGTGTGATGTTCCAGTGAGTCGGAACAGGTTGCCGCGTAGTCCGCAGTGAGTCGGGACTGTGTTGCGGTGAGTCCACGGTGAGTCGGGACTGTGATGCTGCGAATGCCTCAGTGGGTCGAGGTGGTGCAGTGATGCGTAGTGGCTGGCTGCTGCGTCGACCAGGAGAGAGTCTCTGCTAGATGACCGGCCGAAGTGCAGTGTGCTGTGCCAAGTTGCTGATGCTGGCTGAAGGTCCTGACCAGGCATGTGCGTCCGCTACAGGCGTGTGGTCAGGGTTTGAAGCCGGAGGGTTGCTGGCTGGCAGGATGATGCGCTGAAGAGTGCTGTGAGGAGTGATGAAGGCGAAGCTGCTGGTCATCGAAGGTTGCGTTGATGTTCAGCTCGGGGTCACCAGTATGGAGGGAAGGAGGTGGTAATCCCTCCACTGGAAAAGGAGGATCCTCCGACCAGGCGAGAAGTTGTGCCTGGTGGGCAACTGCCCAACGGTTGATGTTGGGTGGTTGTATATATGCAATCTCGCGTGCAAATGTCACTTGCGCGATGTAGGATTAACTGCGTCATCGCGTCGAGTAGATAGTTCTTATGTGGCGAGATAGACGCCACACCATATTACAGAAGTTGGTATTTTCCATATTATACGGTTATACCCAACCGCCCAGGAACAATTACCTTTAAGTATAGATCATACAATATGCTCCATGAGAGGATCGAACCCGCAGCCCGTGGCGCACAAACCGATCGCTCACCCACAGGGCAAATGGAGTCGTCAATTAATAGATGGATTATTTTAGGCCCAAAACTACGAATTCTTAAGCTGAGATCCTCACTGACTGTCCTATCAATGCAAAGCCAACACATATAAATCTAGAAACATTTTTAGAAACTAACGTTAAGAGGTGAAATTACGGGAGAAGGGGGGGGGGGAGTATCCTAAGTTATGGTCAATAGGCGCAGAAATTATTATAGATAAAGAATAATTTATATCAACAAATGTATGTAGGGAAATGATTTAGCAAAAAAAATTAGTAAAAGAAGTTTTTAACTTCCAAGTGGACCGCAAGTTTCCTTATATAATAATAATCAAGTGGCATTATTAATTTTATAATAAGTAACATAACGAGTAACAGGAACTGATACGATATCAGTTCTACAGAACGCCTAGTAGACGGTGTAGCACATAAGTTACTAGGAACTTGATTAGAGAAATGTCATTGCGATTGATAGACCGTTTTAACTTCTAATGACAGATATCAAAACGCATTTTATATCACGTTATAATAAATATAAAATAGTATGATTTTTGGTTAGATTTAAAAAAGTAGTGCATATCCAATAAGTATATCTATATATTAATATGTACTACCCCCTACCTAAACGCGTTATTTGTTAAGTATATAGGTAGAGTACTTAAAAAATATGCTAAAGTACCCCTAATAATAAATACCAATTTACTTGCGATAAAAATACAATTTTAATTCCAGATAAAGTATACTTATGGGCAGAAATTATGTTTTTGAATATTTCGAGAAATTGCTAAAATATTTAGAAATATTTAAAATGATCGCGGGTTAATGTCGTTGTATTTCGAAGCGTTTGACGATTAGAATTGCAACTTAGATAGCAGGCTTTTGGCCTTGTGTTGTGTTACAAAATGTGTTTGGGTATGTGCAAATCGCAAATCAGAGCAATTAATACCACAGTATAAAATATTGATTCGTAATCATGACAGGCTTTGATATATTATATTCAAAATAGTTTATGGAAGTAATTACTTATTTTCATGCGCTTTCCACAAATGGCAATTGAAATAATAACGGTATTAAATATTAATAGTAATAGTGAAATGATAGGAAATTACATGATAGTATATAATGACAGTACGTAAGTATAAAATTACAGTTTCAAGGCCATGGCATTCCATGGTGTATTGATAGATAGATGGATACTGATAATACGATAGATGCCGCTGAAACTAATGGTGTTATGGTGTTTTAATCCTTTTACATAATACCTACATTTGGTAAAACGATGATCACACTATAACGAAAAATGGTTAGGCAGACGTGCAAAGGTTCGCTCTTTATACATATATTCATATTTTTTTAATAGTTGCATACTTCTACGAGATGCAATTGTATAGGTACAAACTTGATTGCGATTGCGATCTTTCTTATTTAAGCTGAAAACAAAAAAAGAAACACAGGGATCCGCGTAAAAGTAAAAGAAAACATCGCTGATGTTAAATAGAGCCGTTCCAAGAACTTAGCAGTAAGTAATAAAACCAAGGATTAAGTCGAGCATCACTTCAGATTTAATAAACCCAAGTCCTTCCAAAAGAAAACGCAATTCCTACCTAGGATGATTTGTGAGGCTCTTGAAATTAAAATATACCAATTTAATTTCAATAGAAAATAGGTATGGGTTTCTATCCTAGATTCTATAAAATCTAAACCTAAACTATAAAACTGCAACTTCAAAAGATACGGTTAGCTTATTCTGTGTAAATCGGATTGTCAAGATTTTTCTAAAAAAAATGGTATTACAATTATAGTACCGAATACCTCAGTCTGCCCGCGACTATGGATTCAGATTTGAACTGAAATGTAGGGAATAAACTTTAGAACTAATGCGTTGTCGATCTGCTGGTCTGACCCTGGTCAATTACCCGCCCGCCTATGGACACATTTCCGAGCGCTATGCATGGGATCCATTACTACAGTCTATATACCTTTTCATACTCTACGTTTTATAAATAGACGTTGAATTAACTAAATACTAAAATAAACAGAAGGCTAAACAAAATATGGCAACAATCATCATTTACTCAAATAGCACAAAAGAAATAGATGCATTTTGATTAAAACCAACCGCTGCAAGCTGGCAGCAATGCAATTCGAACGGAACGGACTTCTCAAACTGCATGCGCCCGCGTCTGTACAACGTCATAATATGACAGTGTAATAAGTTTCTCGACGCCAATTGCCTCCAATTCGCTCGCAAATTGAACGATAACCGATACCAAAGCAAGTGTGTCATACACCCAATTAGATAGCATTTGTGAGAAGATAGGTACAGACAGCAATCATTGGGTTGGTTACTAGGTACCCTCTACTAGTAACGCTTGAATAAAACTCCATTAACTGATTAAATGGGTCAAAGGTTCAATGTTGTCAGTTCGATCTCAAACCACAAACTTTTCGCACATATGTGCGTATTTATCACATGCACAAACGTTGAAAAAAATCTGAATGTCTGAAACATTTTGTCGGTAGTGTGTGAAGTCTACCTAATCCGAACTGGGAAATGAGAAGAGAGAGCATAGAATGGAACAATAGATGGATTGATGACAAAACGAACCTTCCTAACTATAAATAATATTTAAAAAATAACAGCGTTTGTCTTCACTACAGTGAGAACAAATTAGTTTAATTGTGTGTCAATAAAGTCTATCATAAAATGTCAAAATATTGTACCTAGTTTTCAACGGCAAACTTTTCTCTTTAACATACCTACCTATCTTTAGAATAGAATCTTCACACGCAAATGCTGCTTAGCACCCACGCGCCTATTAAATCACACGAATTTTACGACTGCTTGTAAACTAGCTGCGGTAAGCAAGCTTGACTGTGTTGCAAGAGGAACTCACAGATAAGATGTCCTACATACCCAGGGTTGCCAGATGTTATGTTTACGTATTATGCGATTTATGCGTAACAATATTACCACAGCGAAGATAGAGTTGTGAATTTAATACGGTAGGTCAAATGCTTTCGATGTCGATGCGTACACTAAAGTGGCGTATGGTATCTCTTAAAACTAGCGCTCTGTCTCCGTTTAAATTCTAAAACTTTGCGTTTTCCGATAACACGACGTTAATATTCCATAAAGTGAATATGAAATATGTGGCGAATGAAAATTTCTGAAACATGGCACGTAGAATTTTAAAAAGTTCAATTTACCCCCTACGGTTTGTGAATTGAACTTCCTGGAAGTTTGTTACTTTTTTAGAGAATATCAGTCGATTTTCAATTGTGGCGTTCTTTTGAAATAGTGGTTCGCTACTTTATAGTACCTACCGTTTGATTACCCAAAAATTTTACTTATAGCTTGGTACGTAAACAATTGCTTGCATAACGTTGTAGACATCCGATACACAGCCCGGACCTCGCACGTTGCGACTTCTCTGTATTTACGAAAATTCAAGATATGTTTATATATTTACGATTTACAAGCCCGGAAACTGCATTAAATGCATTCCACGAAGCATTTGACGAGGTTCCTACTGAAGACTCGATTCACTGTTTCACACAGTGTTTCCGGTGAATGCAAATTGTGTATATGTATAATGAGAAATCAATAAATGTATATAAATATAATATCAGGTCTTATTGCTCAAAATTCAGGAGCTATCTGTTTGTCCTAAGTAAATATTACATAACTTCGTTAGTGATACTCATATAAATTATCAAATATGTAGATTTTCAAACAAACACAAAGAACTCTAAAAACTGTTTCTAATTTATTTTGAGGAAAATTACGGGTGCAATCGAGAGAATAATCTTTTAAATGTCATAAGTACCTACATACTATAATTATAAATCATTTTCTTTATAAAAAAATTCACACTTACTATACTAAAAGCTTGCTTTGGCTAACCGTATAAAATTATTCTGTGGTAAATAATAGTACAGAACAGAATGTGATTTGTTTAGCGGACAATACCAAATATTTCAGAAGAAATTGAATTTGGAATATTCAAACGAGGACATTAGTGTAGCCCCATATTTTTATATTTATTCGGTGAGTGCTAAAATACGCAGCCCTATTTTAAAGTACTAACTACATAGTATATGGGTGTTTATCAAAGATGTGTAAATAGGCGCAGTTCATGTCTGTTTAGTATGAAAGCTTCTAAAATGAGGTTATCTATACGACCGATATTTATAAGTATTCGAATTTATACTGACCTTGAGGCGAAAGTACCTATAACAATATATTCCGGTTATCTCTACTGCATTTTTTTGTTTGTATTCAGGGAATGAGTTATATATGTATATACAATAACTAGCTTTACCCGGTACGACTTCAGCCAGAAATACCTACCCTACCTATGTACTAAGTACCTACCGATGTTTTCCTTTCAGCCCGTGATGGTCGGGCTTACATAGAAAATCCACCAAAGTGTCATCACAATGAGATTAATGGTTTCGAAACGCATATACAAACATGTACAAACATATGTTTTAACTTATATAAATGAAGATGAATAAGGTAAAGGCAGATTATAGATTATTAAAGAGCCCGTTGAGTTTATTATTCTGTACGATTTATTAAAAAAAAAAAAGAACAAATATATTAAGCCACAAAACGACGCGCCGACGACGATGTGGCCCATTTCCAAACAGATTTAAAAATACTTTATAAAGAAACATCCTCTTCCTATTTTCCTAACTAACCCATTTAAAACAAAATGTCTTTTGGTTCGTTTCTCCCGCAATTAAAACTTCCTATGATGAAATTTTTTAGTCTGAAAAATTTAAATAGAATGCGAATGCGAAGCGTGGAACTTAGTAATGGAGTAAATATAGTTTTAATGATCCTTCTATTACCTTTTATGGCAAAACAATAATCTGTAGTCAACATCAATGAAATGATTGTTTATTTCTGTAATACTTAGATCTTTTTAAAGACACTTTTACAAGTCATGTAATTTTTTTTAGTATCTATTTGGCATCGGCATTTTCTAACTGATGACCTCTGAGAAGAAACGCCGAAACAAACTCAGAGAATCATGGTCTCTTTTTTTTTTCAAAGTCCAAACATTTTGGTTTTCACTAATTCACCAATTTTACAGATACTTTAGAATTGCCAAAAAATGTTACACGGCTAAAAAAGTGGGTCTTATGGAGAAGACCCGTTTTAGGTTGGTATTTGACCATCGTGTTTAACTAGTAATTTATGAAAGTGGTAATTAATGGCACGTCACACAAATACGTTACCCAAGCCTTACAAAGCTTGAGCGCTAGTTCTTGGACTGAGCTTTAGGATTATTTAGCAGTAGGATTGGTTGGCTCGATACTAATCGCTTTATATTTTAACTGAGCGTAACTTTTAGTTTCTTGTATCAATCACCGCTCCAGAAAGGATTTAAGTGAATGAAAGATTGGGTTTATTCAGCGGTTGATTTTTTTGGTGAGCATACGTGCTAAGATTTTCTCTTGTGTCGTGGGTGCGTTTACAACATTATATTATTAATCTCTTTTATTTCTTTCTTTATACATTCTGGGAGCTATGTTTCATAAGACAGTACCTACGCTAAATTAAATCGAACGTTGTTTGCACACGCTGTCACAACTTCACAAGTCTGGAGCGAAAACCGTAATCGACGATATTTCGACACGCCACGCTTCAGTCGGCTCAATTTAGACGCATCAGTTAACCGATAGATTAACTGCGTCACTGTATCTATTCGTATTCGCGTGTAAACATTGTGAAAGGCAACGTCTAAATGTTTGCCTGAAAAACATCTTTGATTTTCTTTTGGGTCTTATAAAAATACTGTTTCCAGGCAAAATGGATTTATAAAAGGTTGCTGTTTTACACCGATTTGGGCTTATATATTTGATAGATGTATGTATGACGTATGTACCAATTTGGTTAGGTTAAAAGTCGCCTAAAACAGCATTTTCTTACTGTTCCTTCGACAGGCTTAAAGTCACTCTTTGCTCGTCACCCAGTCATAATATTGATGTGCAAATTTACCGTTACCTTTCAAGCAATATATTTGGAGTTAGTGCTTCGGTATAAACAGCGTTTGGTGGTTGTATTTCCTAGAATAACTTTTACACAGAGAGCACTGCTAGTACTAATTAATACTAACAATATTATTCAATACCAGTTAATATTATTTTCTAGAAACGTCTAATAGTGTTGCTTCTAAGATTTACTTGCGCTAGTTACAATAATAAATTCTCAAGCGCTGCTACAATTTCGAAATTTATTTACGTAATATGCTAACGTTATTCTCATTATTTAATATTTTGAGTGGTTCCTGTAACCAATAAAGATCGCTAAAGAATAGTTTCTTAACGAAACTACATTTTATAAAATTACTACATAACAAGTTTTTATGAAAGAACTCTTTTTATTTCTACGAAATAGGATTATAGTTCTGCTGTATATAAAGTCATCATCATCAACCCAATTATAATCCACTACGCTAGCCTATTGAGTGTTAGCAGACTACACGCAATCGAGAAAATCTCTCAAGCATGCAGGTTTCCTCAGGATGTTTCCTTCACATTAAATATGCGGTTAAATATGCGGACAACTTCCGAAAAGTTAGTGATGCGTTCCTTGAGATCGAATTGAGAACTTCATACTCGAGACCTTTGACTTTCACAGTCCACTGGTCACTCCACCAGCCTACCACTTCTTCATACGAAGTATTAATTTTTAATTTAGTATTATTCTTGTGTCCTTGCAGAGGATATTTCATTACTATAATTATCATAATTATGCTCTTTGAAATTACATCTATCCCAAATTTTACAGATCTTTTTAGAACTAGTATATTATTTTTCAGATAGTTTACGTTAAGGGAACTTTTAAATGAAGAAGTTTGTTCAATTATTTGTTTCTGGGCAGCCATAAATTGTAAAACTTTTGATGTTGCTAAGATTTATTGTTTGAGGCAGTTCCTATAAAGGCGAAAATTTCCAAGTTGACTAACTTATTTGAAAATTTTGAGGGGCCATTTTGAATCTTAGGAAATTATACTTTTAGTATACTTTTTGTATGTGATAGGCTAGAGGCCCAAGCAAACTGGAAGAAGCCCACTGGCCATTCCAGTTGACGCCCATGCCAAGGTACGTCTTAAACTAGGGATTTACTAAACGGAATTTCCATGCTGTCAGAAAAGACACTCCCTTAACGAGCTCTGGTCACCTTACTCACTCGCAAACTCGAAACTATTGTTGATTCACTGCGGTCTTCTGTAAGACGGAGATACTTCCCCAGACGGGCAGCTCAATTTGAGTGAGAAATCTCGCTATGCCTACCAATCGAAAAATGTTTGATATACATATATAATATATATTATTTAAGTAACTTTTTATTTAATCACGACTTTAACCCGAAATTCAAATCCCAGATGTAAATAAAAACTGGAATGAAGGTACACAAACATTTATTATTTGCATTTAAATCCATTCGTTGTTAAATGAGCCAACGATATTTTGGTTTATTTTTGTATATTTGCCAAAACACCATGTATAATTCAACGGGGGACATAGGAAGTAGGCCGCGAAACTGACGAAGGTTCGCTCCTTTTTCTGACATGTTTCAAAAATACGGTGACGGCCATTTTGTTTGTTTTATTTTTTATTTGAATATGTAAAGGCGATTCTGCATGTTGGGCGGACGAGCCGATATTGATATGGTATACAGTTGGATTTGGAGCTGACATTTTTTATGTATTTCAGGTGTTTTTTATTCAAGGACTATTTTCCACATTGTTAAGCTCTATCGACTAAATTTGGCCTAGAACCATGGGATATAAAGATGAAAAATCTTGTTAAATCACGAAAAAATATCTCGTAAATCACTTCTCATCTATATTATAATAGTTAAAAGATCCAAAACTGGTCTATTGCCAAAATTGATAACTGTAGGAACCTAAGATTACACTATACTTTGTAAGTCGGACTTCTTGCATGCACTCAAGCTAATGGAATATTTGTTGAAATTCAATTATGGTGAAGAGGCCATTGACCCAAGCGTTGAAAATACCCTTCTAACCGGGTCCTTTATTTGCGTGTCAAAACAAGCCAATGTGTATAGCGGGCGTGTGAGCGTTCCATCCGAATACCGGTACAATGTTGCATTGCATTCTACATGCGATTTTAATGTGTAAGTCGTGTATGCGCGTTTATTTTTACAATTCTATGTTTTCTTTCGCGTTTTACTTTGTTCGGTGACGAGGTTCCGCTTGTTGATCGTATTAGTTGAACGGAACATTCTTTTAGCTCCGTACGGTTTACTATTTAAATACTAGGTAGTACTAGAGTATGGCGGAAGTCTCTTAAATGTAATGCTTATAATGTGAAGAGCAAGTTTATTTGTCAGATATAAACTTAATATTCCCTCGCTAGTCGCGCGTCCTAAAGGCTCCAAAGCATTTAATACACAATTTGGAGCTGATATATAAATGTCTATTTTAATTGATATTAAAAAACCGGTTCTTTGTATGAATTGATAGTTCTTGAAATAAATATACTTATAAACGATGTTATATTTGATCCCGAAGAATTTGGATCCTGTAATAAATGAATAAAATGATAGCCCGTACCTACAAAATTACATTAAGACCAGTTGAATTAAACCGTGCTTCATATTTTGTTTGTAGGGTGCTCATGACCACACATGTTTATGTCTTTAATGTTACCTACTCATAAAAGTATTTCTGATGAGTGCGTTTCTCGTAATAGAAGTTCAAAGAATGCAGCATACGTTAATACCAGCTGGATATACTAGTTTCTTCTTTACTTGTATAATTAATTTTATGTAACTCAAATGTAATAATGCTTGCATTCATATTTTATAAACATGTCTATTTCAGGGCCCTTGCGCGGATCCTGATACAATCAATTCAGTAAAGGGACTTAGTAACTTGACATTTTTGCAACGTGCAACCTTTAGCTAGATAACGTACGGCTGCCTGCGTTTATTACCAATCCAACTGGTGCGCCGAACTGTTAAGCCAATTACACGGGCGCCGACTGGCAACGTTAGCCAATCGAGTTAAGGTACGTCACAGGTTTCCGCATGTGTTATTTAGCTTGCATTGCATGCTGTAGGTATTATTGGTTTTACAAATGCACTAATGGACATTTGTTAAATGTTCTCTGAGATAAGGATAACTTGCTCATCAATTTCCATATCCTAGAATAAACACTTCACCACTGCCGTTACTATATTTCTGAAGCCCGAGATAACTTATCGTGCACCTCATCTCAGGGACCTATTATGAGGCCTTCTCCACCTTAAATTAAACGATCATCCAAAGGTATAAAGTTTATTTCTAGTAAATAAGTATATATATGCTAAGTACACAGAGTTAATTTAATAAAATACAAATCAATGGTATTATTTTTTTAACAATAAATATTAGAATTCTCTCATTCCCTCAAAGCCGACTGGGGCCTCCTGTGGCCGGGGGTTTGTGGTATTCTGCCCGTCCTGGTACCCGGTAGTAACGGAACAAACGCTCTTAGCGAGTGTTGCCATAGCGGCGGTATTTTTAAAGTGAACTTTTAAGTTTTCAAGCTTGTGTTTACCCTATATTGTAGGAGCTCTTACAAATTCTAAATTATAATAGGTACAAAGTGCAAACACGCATTTACAAAATGCTTCGTTGTTCCAGTGCAGTGTACACTATTTAGTCTAGTCAGTACTTAGCTGTTGAGCGCTGTGTACATAACGATTACTGTAAGTGATAAGCAGTTTAAATTAGAAGTTTGTACAATGATCCTTCCAACTGCTTAGCAAACGCACTTGATAGATTACACGGTGTAGGTAAATAGTTAAACACTGCAACTGTTAGAGCTACATGGATTATTTATAATGTTAGTTAGTAGATAGTTATTAGATAGCACACATAAATTACCTGGCAATCATAGTAATCATACCAGGAAAGGCACGTTCACTGCTGAACAAATGCCTCCCCCATAGATTTCGTGAGGGGAGTGACCATTCTGACAGCATGAAAATCCCGTTTGCTGTCAGTGTAATAACTCCCCTGTTTTAAAGATCCAAATTTACAGTCTTTACGGTCTTTACATTGTCGGCAACGCGCGAGCAACACCTCTTGTGTTGCAAACGTTAATTGGCTACGGTAACCGCTTACAATCAGGCGGGCTGTATACTTGTAACTAGTAAAAACACACTCGTTTATTGACAAAAATATCCACAAGGTCCGGTTATATATTGTCGCATGCATTCAACGACTTTCAGCGACCTTTACTAGGTCTTCTGCCCATCTTGTCGGAAGCCGTTTCAAACTGGGTTTACTGGTGCGTAGTCGCCATTCAGGAATTTATTACCACTTGCTTAAATGAAAAATATCGTAAACCTCCACATAATATTATGCTCTGTAAGACGCTCTTGTAATTTTCAAACAAAATAAATCTGTCCAATAAACAATAGACTGTACAGTCTAACAACCTAATTGGTATACATGCAACCATCGATCGATCTATGTGTGTGTGAATGTAAACCAGTTAACTTGTTAGAGTGTACATGATTTTCGTAGGATTTGTTTAATCCCAATAAAATCCTTGGAGCTTTCTCACTAATACTATTTTATGCATCTTAATCGTAGTTCAACAAGCTTACTGCCTGAAAAGGTTAGTGTTCGTGAATAACTAAACGCTCTTGAACTTTATCGCGTTACAGTCGCCCTTTGATTTTCAGTCGTAAAGTGCGGTTATAACACTTTATGTAACTGTGAGTTCTAGTAACTAACTGGTCTATATACTTATTTATGTAGGAGGTATATATTTATTTTACTGTTGATCAGCGTAGTCTTCGTCGATAAAAAGTACATTTGCTTTTCAGTTTTCCGACGGTTTAATTATTTTGGTAAAAAGTTTTTATTTTATATTTTTTGGTGACTTTTATGTACTAATTACTACATGCTTGTTTTTGATTACTTTTATAATAGCTACCTACCTTATAACATACAATTCAGCATTAAAATCTGGGAATCAACAATAATCACCCCCATTTTCCCTCCCTTAGGGTAGGCTTTTTTAAATGTATAGGGAACTAACTTCAAAGTATATCCTATCCAAAAAATATAAAATTATCAAAATCGGACTACTCTGTAAAAAGTTACACGTGGTGATACATAAAAAAAAATATACCTATACGTTGACTTGAGAACCTCCTCCGTTTTTTGTTTCGTCGGTTGAAATTATTTTGAAGTCTTATATTTGCGTAAGTGTAAAAAAAGCAGTCCATTTGTATTTCTTTCAGTTTACCTTTCTTAAATATTGTGTGATGACTTTTACAGTTACCAAGACATTAATATAACATTAAATTAAATTCCCGTCTCTCTTTTCTGATAGCAGGTATATTTTTTCAAGCAAGTTAATTAGGTATATAGCTCACATTTACGTGGAACTCGTCGGTCGTACATAAGCTTCTAATCAGCTCGCCTTCCATTCCTCGAGTTAACTGCTTCATAAGCTTTCCTTACCTACTCCAGTTTCTTAGTTAACTTGGTCGACTCTAGTGTACTTAATACTTATAAACTAGAAATTATTTAAGACTTAGAAACAACTATGACTTAGAAATAGGTGTGGCAACAAAATATACGGATGTTTGGTTTATATCGCGGATTGGAAGCCACGAAGTCACACGAAGTCAATCGGAATCAATCGGAAATAGCCATATTATTTTATCGACTTTCGAAATTTTAATTGGGGCTTGGAATTTAACACGTTTTTTTATTTATTTTACACGATATTGCAAACCGATTTTCAGTTGAAATTTTCTAAATTATAATTTTTGCGTTGTATTCAATTTCTGTAGTATTTGTAATATAAATAATATAAATAGGATGATATGATGTGTGTATAAATGCGAAATACTCCTCGAAACCCCAAAACACAAAGCTGAGTAACTTGAAATTTGTCACGTAAATTCCTTATAGAGTGTAGGCATTCGTTGTGAAAGGATTTAGGAAAATTCCCATGGATTCGGGAAAAACGAGATCAAAGAGGTTATCATACGCAGGAACATATTATATTTTCACGTGTATAATTTTACTACACATATTATTGTAATTATTAAGCTATTCGATATTTTCATCTCAAGGCATGTTTGGCGTAGTTAGTGGCTTCTGCGTCTCGGGCCACTGCGCCGCTCGGTTTGATTCCCGTAACGATCCAATATTTGTATCTTAATGCTTACCTCTTTGAGTTTGTTTGCCTGGTTAATGACAAGAGGCTTGCCATCAATAAGGTACATTAAATTTAATGGAATCTAAAACATATGCACGGCGAAGTGTACGGGTAGTCGTACCAAGCTGAGGTATTGTGTATATAAGAAGTAGCTTTTTCAAACGCATTCAGGATGCAGCTGGAAGTGTGGGGCATTATTTCAGAAAAAGTTACGGCCAAAAACAAAACTCCTAAATATAGTGTTACCTCTTTTACCGCGCGAGCGAGTGATAGAGACAGCACAATATTTAAATACTACTTAAAATTTGTTGTAAGTGTCAACTCTTTGTGTGATTTGATACATTTCGTAGTAGTCGCAGTGTTGTGTGAAAGTAAATACGTATAAGGTATCACACAAATGTTTACAAACACAGTTCAACATGCGACAAACACCGAAGCAAAGTGAGATGATAAATGTAACACGTGTACACATGTTGACACACATAAACACCGTCCAACGTAACATGGCCGACTGAAATTATGGAACTACATTTAAATATAATACTGAATTTCAAATGTTGCTGACATTTGTTGTTCTAAGTCGGTTTGTTTTGACTAGGACACTCAACGGATCACTCCGTACTAATATGTACAAACAATTTCAAATTTTCAGTTCGGTCTTCCTCTAGTACTATCAGTAGGTACATTAAATTTAGTACACTGAAGGAATAGTGAATATTATCATGCGTCTCATTCTTTCGTCTGCTGATCTGACCAAAACACGGAACGATCGCTTCTGATCATTCCGTGTTTTTTCCTATTAGTACGAGTTCCTCTGAGGTGTCAAGATATATTTGATAAGTTTACACATGGTAGACTTGCATTGATATAACGTAAGTTAAATAAACGACTCTATTGCGCTGGACATGTAAAGTCTGAACGGCGCAATTATAGTTTGCACGACGTTTTAAATTGTAGCTAGAATTTTCTTACAACACATTCTTATGTAAACAAGATGATATAATGTATGCGATTTCTGCCATCTTTATCAACACAATAATTGTCTCACCGCTGGGCATGGATATCCTCCCATTTCAGGAGGGATTAGGCTATGGTCCACTACGTGGTCGCCTACGCGACGGCGCTACGGCTACGCGTGGTACGCCTAGTGCGGGCTAAAACGGCAAACAACATCAAATTTCACAAGCATGTGGGTTTCTTCAAGATATTTTTATTTACCGTATGAGCATGTGATAAATACGCACATAACTTCTAAAAGCTGGTGCGTGTCTTGAGAACGAACTTGAGAGCTGTGACTTTACAGTCCAATAGACTATAAGTTCAATATTATTATAGATAGAAGTTCTAAAACTGTTTTACCGTCGAGTGTGTTGATTTTACAATCATGTACACGGGTTAAGTAATTTACAAAAATTAAAAAGGTCGATGTAATTTGAATTTACATTTGTCAGCATCATCAATAATCATCTCGGACAATTAATCTTAATTCAGGTTAATCACAGCGATAACGATCTACGCTGGAATCGATTATTATGATTACATTGTTAAAAGCTACTTTTTGTTAAAAGTTGAACGCACTTAGTGCTATTGTTTCTTTGTTATGTATGGGAATAGATTGGATTTGCGATTTAGAAAATCTTTCATTTTATAAATAGTAGTTATATAGAAAAACTTGCCTTACTATGATATACATAATATGTATAATAAATTATTGGCTTATACATTCAGATCATTATAAGAAATCAAATCCAGTATCCCTTTCTTTTACTGTCGAAACTTTAAGAAGAACAAGAAGTATCTCTGAGGAAATATATTATCAGCTTACTGATGTCATATCATACTCGTCATATATTCGTCCACTGCTGGACGTAGGTCTCCCCTAGTGAACGCCACAGAGCTCGATCTTCGGCTCTTTTCCTCCAGTCACTGCCTTTTCCTGATGCCTTTTCACTCACGCGAATATAAGACATTGAAACAAAATTACTTATATGGATTTTATCGTGTTATATTGATATGGTGACCTGGTAAAGGTCGCTGGAATCTGCTGGATGCGGGTGATACAGGACCGGTCGTCGTGGAATTCCTTTGTGGGAGGCTTATGTCCAGCAGTGGATGTCATGATGATTATGATATAGATATGATTTGATCTCGACGTTTTGGATCTTTTAAAGCAGCCATGGTCACTAACAGATCTGAGACCGTAACGATAGTAATTATAACTTCAACAGAACTAACATCGTCTGCCTTTAATGCGATAAAATCCTTAAAATTTTATTTCAATTTTTTCAGCTGCTTACAACAGCTTGATCCTCAAATTATTGTTAATGAATATTTATATAATTTTGTGTTTAATTTGGACTTTAAAACACAAACAATTATGGACCTTTCTGTCATAGTATTTTTAGTGAAGAGAGCGTCTATATTATTACATTGTAATTCTGTGTGAACAAATAAAACGTCCACCATTTTTCAAATCTAAGATTACGAGTAAATGAAATGTATAAGTTACCAGCAATAAAGATTTATTGCTACTTTATCTTTATTCTAGTACATATTTACGAGTACCTATTATATTAGTAATAGACGTGTAGTCTCGCTTGTCTATTGAACTGGATTATTCGAAGCGTCTTATCTTACACGACACGTGTCGAACGTATGATTATAATATAAACAAGTATAGAGGAAATACTGAAATAAAATTACTTTCTTCGGATTTTATGACGGTATATTGATATTACTTAATTGCGACAATTCGCATCCTTTAAGCTTCTCGTTTCGTTAGTTTTTTGCTTATAAACTATTGTTATTTTGTAAGTACAGTCGGCGTCAATTATGTACATATGTATCGAATAAATACAGAGACTAAATTTCAAACACAGAAACCCAATTTCAAATCATTATCATCAACATCAATTCGTGTATTTTCCCACTGCTGGACACGGGTCTTCTCTCATTTGAGAAAACTTCATACGCTATCGAATTATACTCTCTCTCGTGGGTTTCCTCACGAAGTTTTCTTTCGTTCAGGAGCTACGCAAGTGTGTGCTGTTCTTGTTTCCTGTCTCGTAAACGTCTGTGAAAGAAGTTAAATTATAAATGTGCATGAATATAAAGAGAGCGTGTATAATATTAGATGACGACAATCTTAGTTCGGATTTTTATTCAGTAATATTTAAACAATTAGTATTTATGTGTTTAGTATTTTATGTAGTATCTTATAAATATGTGCTGAAAAAAAAACATCACAAGATGTTTTGTCCTCCTCGTTTGTGAATAACACACATTTTTTTATTTCCTTTTTATTTTTACTAACAGAAAAGACTTTTTAGAAAATTGAGCAAGTGTAATTATCTATAGGTATATAAAAGGAGAAGCTGACTGACTGACTGACAAATCAACGCAAGGCCTAATCTATAAGGTTTCGAAACTTGAAATTTTGCACAGTATTCGGGGGGTCACTAAGAGAGAATTTTTGAAAATTCACACCATAAGGGGGTAAAAAGTTACTATGAAAGTATTTTTTTTTCGTTAAATTGCACGTGGACGAAGTCGCGGGAATCAGCTAGTTATAATACAAATACCTCTATACCGTGCACTAACTGTGCGACGAGACCACAAAGTGACGAATCAAAGTATTTGCTATTTTAACTTATTTAAGATAGATTATCGTAAATTAACTCAAGCAGTTAATGAAATGGATACCGATTGCCCCAGTTTAGTGCCTGTCTTCACCCACCTGTAGTTAGTATCGTATCAATCAACTAATTGGTGTCGTGGATGTTGCACAATTAAATGATTGAGATGGGACTTAACAATTCGCAGTCGTCGTTAACTGAACTAGGAAAATTTACTACGAAAATCAGCTAACCGTTCGCGTTGTTTTGGGTCCTACGTTTTTTTTTAAATATTTTCAATGCCTTTTTCATGATTTTATCGTAATGATGACAAGCGAAGGCGAAGCAAGTAGTATAGTATATAATATTATTTTAAACTGTGATGAAAATATTCATAGAGATATTTCTTTAAATGGGTTTTTCTTAGACTTTCTTTTGGGGTAAATAGTACAAAATAATATAATTTGTACTTTACTAATAGATATAATTAATTAAATGCTATCGGTGGTGTCTGTGTTATAACCTTTGATCTTGATTTATTTACGCATTTCTTTGCAACAAATCTTTTCCCTTCCTCGCGCGAAAACCTGTGCAGAAACTATGTGAAAACTTTAAAACAGTTTTCTGCTAGAGTAATGTGACATTTTTACGCACGGTTATAGTTGAATATAACCTATCGTGGCATCTTATTTATTAGTTAGTATTATTTAGTATTAATTTGTCCCATTGTCATTTCGATGTCATGGTCTGCCAACCTGCATTAGGCTAGCGAGCTGTACTATATCCTAATCTCTTTAAATATTAGAGGACACCTGTACAACGCAATGGGACATTAATTGGATTGATGATTTGTCACCTAAGATATAGAGTAATTTGTAGTAATTACCTACATGTGGCTATTGAAAAATTAATTCAAATTCAAATTTCAAATAGCCTCTTGACTCGCAAACAGCCCCCTTAAAGGGGATTACACGCACCAAGTCACAAACGCTATTCGTCATACACTCAGTTGGTCATCAGCGATCTGATTTACTCAGTCACATTCGCTGTTTGTCATATACGTTTTTAATCACTATTGCCTTTCCTTATATACGTACTCAGTAGATTCATAGCATCTGTAAACAAGCCATGTTTCATATTACGACACAACAAATAACGAGTGGGTAATGTCCACTGGATAATGAACGTTGCAGGATATTATGGCGGCCATTACCGTGCACGCACCCACTTTGTGACCGCGAGTGTACCTAGTCAATCAATTATGACTGGTCTAGTTTGTGCTCTTTGTTACATTAGCGTACTGACGACTTCAGAATAACTGTTGTTTCTTTTTTTAAGATTCAGGTTTTTTTAAGGAAGAATTCGGAACTGGGGATTTTATGTCCATTAAACGTAGCTAATCCCTGATTTAATCAGCTTTCAATCAAATCGTTGACCGTGAGCTTCGGTTTTTTCTCGCTCATCAAGACTTGAAGTATTGATGTAGCATTTGCCAGGGTTCCCTTTCCTCGGTCTTTTTTTTTATTCCGTCTTAACGTAGCAAGGTTTGTCTCTCTCTAAGATTGTCTTAGGTGTACGGTGTAGTGAAACACAACCACTATGTTGTGGTTCAAAAATATTTGCTCTGTTCGAGGATCGAACTCGTAACCCACGGCTTACAGGTTTGATCCTCGCACGGAGCATCAGCACGTACAAGCCGATCACCCAGCCTCTGCGGCAATCGATTCGTGGGTTTCTCTGACTCAACTTCTTCTTCTATTTCTACAAAGTTTCATCTAAGTATTCACTTTCTCGATTTCCTTCAAATTTCTAAAGTGTTCGGCCGTATTATATCAAATAATCAGTCATATATCCCTTCCTTTTTTTATTAGATCTTCAAAATGGGTTGTTAACATAAATTACGGATCCATTTACCTAATATTTTCTCAAAGTATATGGCCGTTTGGGATCGGCATCCAGTCTAAACAGTTACAGCTAAATTTGCGGTCTAAACCAAACCAACTCATATCTGCAATCCACTATACCTACGTAACCCCTCCAACCATACTCAGTGAGTGCTTCTAGTAGAACTTTAAAGGATGTCAGATTTTAGACAAGCCATACACTTCTTAATATATGTATGCTGTATATAATATTTACGTAATAATAATAATAATTGAAACTATATTTGTAAAGTTATAAAGGAAGAAATGAACGAATAAAAGACATGAAGCCAATAATAATTTCCGAACGGATATTGTGCGCTGAATGTGATTATCGTAGCGCAGGATCGCATTCTTACAATCTTATGGCTTATGGAATAAGTCTTATTATATCTTTGATAATTTTTGGGTTTCATTTGTTTTCGAAAACCAGCTTTTACATATGAACAGAGAACTTGGTAAAGGTTTTTGACACAGTCTGTCAGAGACATCCTCTTTGACGGGAATACACCAATGAAATTGCTCACCTGTAAAAACGAAGTCTTATTAATTTTATACGTAATCATCACTCATCCATCATCGACCCATTTATTGTCCCATATCTGGGCACGGCTCTCCTCTCATTTGAGAAGGATTAGGCTACAGTCCACCATGCTAGCCTAGTGCGGCTTTTCTTTGACTTATAGGTAAGTAATTTTGTGAGGTGAATATCGCTTAAGCTTTATTAATAATTTTCTATAGACACAGGAACCACAGCTTTATAGCTAATGTTTGAATAAGGATAATATTTTCCATTTTTATTACACACATTTAGACTATAGTGGGTAGCTTTAACATCGTGACATATGATTTACAATAAATAACCTTTCATTGTACCTTATGCCCGAAATAGAAAAAAAATATCATTAAAAGCGAAGTAATTGTATGACGCACGCCCGTTCGGCGTCTGTCAATCAAATATAGGTAAATTTATCATTAAACAAAGCCATGTTGTCTGAAGTCTGTCATTATCTACAACACAGACTTTGGTGATATTGTTGTTTGTTATAATCTATTTTTAGTGAAACACGATAAAGGGCGACCACACTAGTCCAATTCTGGTACTCCTAAAATTATAGGTATTCAAGTGTTTAGCAAATAAATAATTTACATATCGTAAGACTTCGATTTCTATGATTTAGTAGTTTCTACCGTAAGATTGTGTTCCACCCTTGTGGTTAAATAAATCCACTAACAATAACTAATATAAACGAAACATAACAATCGATATATTACCTTAAAATTGAAGTCTACTTTAACATCCAAATTAAATACAATAAGTTGCGTAGCGTGTATCGTCATTTATTTTTCAGGCGACGCGCCCGCGCTGGTTCACATTGAAAGCTTATATATTTCGATTTTAACTATCGTAGATTTTTAGTGTATTTTTTTAATTACTTTAGTTTAATAAACGCATAGTATCACCCACCTTTAAAATTCAGCTACCATATGTTTATGTCCACAAAACTCAAAACGTAGTTGATGGATTGACTCGGAAGTTTTTATACAACGTTGCTTTTTAATACGAGATTGCATACTTTTAGTTAGGTTAGGTTAGGTTGGCGCTAAATATACTTAGTATAACCTGTAGGAAGCCAGGATGAAGTCTAGTTTTAATATAGTTAATAGAGTTTATTTCTTCATAGCAGATAAGACCTGAAAATTAATGAGGACAGCCTACTGTCCTATTGGACCTGTAGGCAGTCGCCTTCCTACAAAAACTTTGTATGATGCTTTCGATTAACAAGGCCTCATAATGGAAAGAATCCGAATCGGAATCGATTTAAAACGAATCCATTATAATTCCGATCTCACATGCATTCCAGGTAAACCATAAATAATCGTAGACATATGCGGTGTGATACATAAGCAATTCGTTTGAGGTAAATTTACTATATATTACATACTATGTATTACATTGTTTCTTGTTGATGTACATTTGTGCTGTATGGGTTCGTCTATAGAATGCGTGACGTACATCTGAACAAGATGCACATCCAAGATGTGACGATATTCCTTTTCTCTCTTCTCAAAATTGTGTCATTTGGATCTGATCTGTCTATATATATGTAAATCATTTCATTTTTGATTCGCGGTGACGTCATATTATGCACAAATGTATGTTTGGCGTCCACATCTATGTACTAGGGTTACTACGCCTTATAACACCCCTGGTGTTTCTGGTATGAAAAACAATAAGCATAATTTAATAGTGGTACAAGTTAAGTAGACAGCCTAGGAAATACACAAAGTAAAATAATGTGTTAGATAAATAACAGCTCATTGTAATGCGCATCTAGTCTTTGTTCTAAAATTCTAAAGCGACAAATCGCTTAGATAATGATGACTCTACCTGTTTTCTTGGCAAAGACGTCAACATTAAATATTCAGTATGAAAGCTGTTGCAGCCAAGACAGCACTAGGAGAATTAAGTTCACGATTTATAAGTACTATGTTTGAAACCTAAGTTATTATCACCAACGGTTTCAAGGCTTTGAAAATACAACAATTATTAACTCCTGTGATTAATTTCTTCATCTCAGAATGTCTAATAAGGAAATATGAAATGCCATTTTAATTTTTCAGTTTTTTATTCGTTTTGAGCTGCTTTTGTTTTTGAAAAACATATAAATAGTTTTGTAAATGCGTCCTCGGCTACAAGGGCGTATGTATCCGCGGTCGTGCCTGATGATGAATCAAGTATAAATTGCTGCGTACGGTTCTTTGTCCTACAACAGCACTACGCATAAGGGGGGTTAGTCACCGGCTCTAAGAAATAACTGTAATACAACAACTATGTAATTCCGCCTTATTAGGAACACCATAAAATTATGTACAATTATTCAATTCATGGGAACAATTCACGCGGTTCCCATTATAACTCATTCAGCCTCAGAACATTTAATTTAACGTCAAACAATTTGTATAATATAAATAAACCTGCAATCACCGCACAAAGAAACATCTAGGAAAATATTCACTGAAGATTTTCCTTGTTTGAGAATACATAGTATTCACTTAGCTGAATTAATGCCTATTTAAATACTTGTTTGTTTACATAATTAGTATTGTTCATATATTTTTTACAATTTCATTGTAAAATGCATACCAAGGATAGTACCTATTGGATGCACTGTGTTGCATTTGAATCGTAGATTTTAATCAAAACTGCAAGGTTGCTAACTTGTCCACGAATGAACCAACACCCGTATATAACCGCTTTCCACCAGAAACTCCGACTGTGAATAATAAAGAAAATTAGCATATAAAGGGTGGGGTCTTATTACTCCAATTTAGTTGTTATACGATTGCTTTGGACCGAAGTAATCCGGTGTGTTCAGGTCGTCGCTCCTACCGTCCTGTCAGACTCAGAATGAACAGAGATTTACTGACTACTTGTATTAGATGAGTACGAAGTATGTATTGTACAATCATCGCATACAGAACTATTAAACAAACTAGAATAACCATTGTTTGGCAAACTAGGACGCGATTTGTAACGGAACAGTATGCGGCCCACTCTGCATTTGTTGTGTTTATTGAAGGTGTTCCAATTTATTGAAGGAATGCCAAAAATATTCTTGCACTAATAAATTATTTCAGTGATATCGGGTATAAATAAAACGGAAAGGGAACGTATTCTTTTGTATTTACTAAGACATGAACGGTTTTCATTGGTGGGCAGGCCCCCGGCAAGGTGGACTGACGACCTGGTAAAGGTCGCTAGAATCCGCTGTATGCGGGCAGCGCATGACTGGTCGTCGTGGCGATCCTTGGGGGCGACCTATGTCCAGCAGTGGACGTCTAACGGTTGATGTGATGATAATGTTGATGATGATAAACGGTTTTCTATTGGAAGACAAATGGGATTGTTTTATTCTATGCGATACCACATGTACTCCGCAGACGCTGTCAAGGGAAAAATAATAAATTCAAAACAATCTTTAAACCGTACTTTGATTGGATTAATTAAGAAAATGGTAGCATTTTTAAAGAACAAAACCTATTGTAGATAAAGCTAAGATTAATATTATAAATATTGTATTCTTCGAAAGGTTAGGTTAGTTACTGCCAATATTACAATGTTACCAATGTACATTCTACCATTCATGTAATAAATATGTAAATAGCACTCTGACTGGAAAATACAAATTCAAACGGACTGCAATTTCTGTTGTATTCGATACACACATTATAATAAATAATACGACATCACAGTCTCAAAGAGTTAGACCGAGGGTATTTAGCTTCTGTTAGTACATTCATAATTGATATGTTTATTAATAATGTTTTTACCGATAACTTCATCGTAACAGGCAAATTAAGCTTAAAGCGCCTTCTCTATAGGTTTTTTGAGCCCCATGTAATTTAACTAGCTACGAATTCTAGAACTTAGACTTTAAGCTCAGAAGCCGCTAGCACTAGACGAAGGCTATTACTAAAGCAGTCCATAGCAGTGCATAGTATAAGATAACGTCATCCCTACCAAATGAACCCCATACCGTGGATTATAGAATACCACCACGCTGGGATTTGGCAGACCTACACTATAAGGAGAAAAACTCATAAATTCAGGTATGAAGCTTTCCTTCATCATTCGAGTTTGTGATAAATACCCGTATAACTTTGAGAAGTCAGTTCCTGCTTGGAGTCGAACTTGAGACCTTTGACTACACAGTCTACTTGGGTTAGAAGATGAAGCTTCAAATAAAACATCAGCAAAGGAAAAATATTATTTATTTAAAGGACACAAAATCCTTTTTGACCATAAAAGATTTGTATTGCAAGAACGGACTAAAGTACCAGGATTACATGAACGGGTGGAGATTTGAGTAGATGGAGGTCTGGCGGCGGCAGGAGCTACGGGCGTCGGCGACCTAGGCCGAGAGGTCAACGCGGGTCATGTTCCAGTTAACTAGGTCACAGGCTACTGCTTGTGTACCGATGGATACCAAAATAAACCGCTCCGATTTATATACGATGCTTACAAACCTATGTTTATTTAAAATGTTCGATAAATATCGTTTGGCCAATTATCCGTATCGTTATATTTCTAACGAAGCAATTTTCTTTTTGTTACAGGTACGTTTTTATCTTCATGTTGTACCTGCCGTACAACTAATACTCCGAACCTTGTGAACAAAGGAATTTAACTGGAGGTAACTAAACATGAACTAATTATGTTCAAAACAAATGTGTTCTAAACATTTCTAAGCTCATTTGCTTGTGATTCTGGTTGGAGCAACTTGAGACTTAGTCAGTAATGTTTCTTATACAATGTAAGAAGCGAATTCGGATAGTGAATGTAAGATATTCTCGCATTTATTTTTAAAAGTTTCATCGTCATCATCATCATCATCACACTAACCATTAGATGTCCTTCGTCCGGCTTTAAAAGTTTATCATCGGCAGTCATTTTTGATAGACGGCTTGGTAACTATTATGAATCGAGTTTTAAGGCATGATGTATATTCTTAAATAGTTGGATAAATACAATTATCGCTTAGGTTTAAAGAATTTAAGCTTGTGTCGAGTAGCTTCAGAAAGTACACCGCGTTCAAGAAAATGTATTGGCGCCCTTGGACTAGATAGAGGGTCGACTTATGCTTGTGGAAGGCGCCTGGCTACGACTGGACTAAGACGAGTTTAAAGATATCGCTCTGCGGTGTTCTAAGAATACAACATAATCAGAAGAAAAAAGGTACTTAGAGTAAAAAAGAGCAGACAGAGGTGCTGATAATTGTTTTTAACCTAACAGTGCGCGTTACCCATCTATTCATATTTTTATTATTTCAATAAACAAGGGTAACAGACTAGCAAGGAGTTAATTTACTCAGGTTAATTGCCTCAATAGCACTGCAATGTGGAGAACTTGCTTGAATGTGTATAATGAATAGGTTTATCTATTTCGCGGAATGAAAAGTAAGGTTAGTACTTTTTCTAAACGGGTGCTTAAGTCGGTTTTTTTTATTTACAGATACCTATGTAAGTATATTCTTAATCTTTTTTGTTGTAATAGATTATAATATAAATATGATGATTATAATAAATAAAAAAAACCTTACGAGAAGAGATGAAAACATTAGCCCGTCGCAAGACGATCCCCAATCAATAAGTACCAGGCAAACATAGGTCAAAGAAAGTATACGCGTTTCGTCAACAGAGATGCAGGGCGAGGGCAGCGGGTCAACAGTCGCTCCGTTATATAGGTCGCGCCATTCTTCGCGAGCGTGTCTGCAAACATTCTTTATTCCAATGCTTTTATGATTTAAATTTAGATTTTTATTTACACCGGCTGCCAGGTGTTGTTACAATATTAGCTCGTGTACAGTAGGTACTGGTCCTATCATAGAATAGGACCAGTACCTACTACTGTACCTACATGAAAAGGGACTATTCCCATTTTTACCAAACGATCTGATTTACAAAGATATCGATTACATAAAGATATAGATTTACATAAACTTTGATGTCGTTTAATGAGACTACTGAAAATTGAAAGTTCAATAAACACGAAAAATAACTATAAATTGTTGAATCCAAATTTCGCTTGATTCATGGAAATTTTGAATCCGTTTTTATATTTAAAAAATGTATTGACGATTTTTTTATAAAAGTCAAGCAGAATTGAGCTAGCGTAGCATGCGAAAAAAAACTAAAAGTAAAACCTTTTTCATTTCATAAACGCATTTTTGGCGGGTAGTTGCGGATGCGTTTCGCTTTAAAAGCATAGTCGGTATTATAGATATAGAATACTGCACTGAACTGGTTTCAGTGACACGGCCCCATTAAAAATGACCCAGTTAATCTCGCTAACCGGATGAACGTGTATTTAGATGAATGGATAGATGCATCTTCTTTATTCCATGCAAGGTACTTGAATACGTGACAAATTATAGCTCTAGGGCTTTTGTTATTCATATGTAGTATTATATTACAAATTGAATGGTCATAATGTTTTTTATTTATGTATGTAGTACAAAAATAACTACGTGTAATAAATCAGTGTATTACAAAGTTCTACCTTTTATTCTGAAAGGGAAAGACAAAGCGTAAACAATGGCTTGCAACAATTTCTTTGTCGAGTTTTCATTATATAAATTAATACAATAGCCATTTTATAACGTTGCAGCCGATTTTACAATAGTATTTCTTGAGCTATCTAGACGCTAAATAATGTTGATGATATTAATTTGTTTCGGGTTGATCATCCACTGAAGACCCCAACCCAAAAAATCCTCGAAATTCAAATATATTAAGATAATATTTTAGGAAGTATACTGAGATATTGCTAATGAAATATCTTAAAAAAGCCAAATGGTTTAAAAATGCTTTTAACAGAGGTCATGTCGTGTTTAAAAATCGATGCGTATGTGTAAATTTATAAAATAATTATTTATCTAAAATATTTTCCGAGGCACTGTAGTGCGTCTGGAATGTTTACTGCTGCGCATGCTTGATGAGATGGCTTTAAAGCGGTAATCCGTAAAAAAACAGCTTCTATGCTGTACCGTTTACAGAATGCCAGCAACAGCATTCTGAAAGTCATTGCTGCTAGATTTGACTGCCCTATCCAAAAACATTGGGTAAGGGTAGTCAACGGAATGCTTTAGGTTAAAAACTGTAAGACACTAACACTACTAACATAGTTATAAGCTAATATTGTTACTAACATACTAATCATATATGGGCATTTGTCTGAAACAAACGTTTTTCTATTATATTCTATTAATTCTGAAAATTGTTTACAACATGTAAACAAAGCAAATACATAAACTATAATAAGATATACATAAATAAATAAAGTGCTAGTTCTCATTTATCAAGTTTTTTTAAACGTTAATATACAGTAGCAACAAACTCACTGACCACTGTGGAAAACACTTAAAAGCTAGATCGAAAATATACTTCATGTAGCATTTAATCAGATACATACCTAAGTAACTGTGTAGTGCTTAACAATAGCATCACTGAAGTGCTATTAATTGATCTGCTAGCTACAATCAAGAGTGATTACACAATGGGCCAGCTAATAGATCCAGCCACAATATAGTGTATTCACACAATGGCCCAGCTTCGCTTTGTGACTAATGGTCGTATACTAGGCTTGTTGCTAATAACGTTAATGTAAATTAACAGATTGATAAAAAATCATATTGGATAAAATGACTAATGTTATGCAGAACTAGTTGTTAAAAAAACAATTGGGGTTATTTGACATTTCAATCTTTTAAAACTCAATAGACTAGGTACTACACTATGCCCAAAAAGGAGCATTTAACTCGTTAACTTGTGAATGACACAGCTTTTATTGATTCCTGAAAAAGTCTAATAGTGTGACTTGAGATTTTTTTGAAATGGCCAATTCAATTAGAAGTACATTTATAAAATTACGTTGAACATAATCCTTTGGCAATAGAGTCTGCTAATCATTTTAGTTATGAAGGACGGGCGGTTCGTTGACCCCTCCCGCCGTCTAGGGTTGCGAAATATTCCCGGCTTTCAAACCGCGAGTCTTTCGGGACATAGCTACCTACCCTTTCTCGTATTTAAAACACATACGAAATGAATTCCTAGCTTAAGGATTCGGTTAAAGTTTCTGGAGGTAAATAAAGCCAACGGTTATTTTTTGTTAAAATAGTTTACATCTTTCTCCAAATGTAAACAGCAATACCATCTATTTATGCATTTAGATATTATTTAGAGACTTTGCCTGCGCACAATAAGTACTTTTATCCTCTTTTTATAATGTTATCTTCTTATTTATTTCTTGCCCTAATCTTTTAAGTAATTATCGATTCCGCATACAAACTTTCACCTCCTTTTTGGTTATTTTAAGGGATGATTCCTGGGATAAAAATTATCCTATGTCCTTTCCCGAGCCGCAAACTATATCCATACCAAATTTCATCTAAATCGGTTCAACGGTTAAAGCGCGAAGAGGTTACAGACAGATATACTTTCGAGAGTAATTTGCGTAAGTTTGCGTCCCAGGAAAGGCCATAGGGTAGTTTTTCTACTGAAAATCATCCCTTAAAAGGGTCGAAAAGGGGGGAAGAATTTATAATATTACGTAGTAGCAAGAACGACGTAGTAGCGGTAAAATGGTTTTCCCATTTTAGTTCTTTTCCCCGTTCAGTTGTCAACCCTATGAGACATAATGCCTAATAATAATTAAGATTTAGATTTTAGAGAATTATCATATACTAATGCCTTTTTTGTATTCTTCTAATGACTTTGGTAAACAGACGCTGCGACCCGGGACAAGATCGAATTCATTATAAAGATTACTCAAAATTTAAGAGAGGTCATAGGTATCGTAACTTGAAGCCATGACCTCCACATTCATGTAATCCTGGTACTTTGATTATAAGAGTAAGAGCAACAAAGGCTCTTTTACTCTCAACTCAAATATTTAATCGTCAACAGTTTTGTGATGAATATTTCTTTTATTGAAACCTTGTGCTATACCTAGCTGCTTGAGTGAACAGTAAATGTAAAGTCTATTGACATTGACCATTTAAGTCGTATAAATTATATTTATTATCCACTGCATCGGTGAAGAAAACTGACATGTTTGTTTGGCTGGTTTAACTTGAGGTTTAATTCGGTTTCAAAGAATTTTTTGTTTTACTTTGCCAGAATCCCATTATTTCCATATCTCGCTTCTTCCTCGAATTTCCCAAGAAGACATCCAAGCAAATACGTCCATATATTCTCTGTGGTAACTGCAAAAAAGACTTATCTCCCTCATTTTTTCAATTCTAATAAAAAGCAACATAAATACTTCGCAGTTACGCCTATAACACCTATCTACTCGCACGTCAACGTGTCGTTTGTATAACGTTATTAGTCAATGCTAACCTAGTTGATTGACATACCAACAGTACTCGCACATTAGTCTTCTACATGTCATTAATGTCATAACGGACACTAACATTAACTGACTATAGCTAAACGACTATTCGCTTACATGCTAAGAATTAATCATCTCTCTGTTTAGCCTTTCTATTCTGCCTCATTTATCCATTGGTCGCAAGCGCGGTTGGTATTAATGAGGTACAAAGTTTGGTTTCTAAATCGAGCATAGTCTCATTGACTTTTTTCTATAAAGAACATGTTTATTTGGTATATAAAGTTTCAGATATTTATTCGTCTAAAATCAGTCCGTTTCGTCCTGGACCACCCTTCACTTCCTAGGGCGGCAGGACTGTTCATGAGGATTTCCCGCAGTAACTGAGAGTCCTACCTTTTCAAAATTTAGTTTCAGAAGAAAATTATAGTGTGACGTTAATTTTTTCCTAGTGTGAGAATTCTAGTGGTTTGTATAGGAGTTTAGGGCAATGACTCTCATGCTTTTAAGTTTTCATCTAAAAGAATAAGAGTCATTGTCCTAAACTCCCATTTCGACATCACTAGGTACTAAAAATCCTGCTTAATATTAAGTTTATTGACCGCCGATATATATATCCAATTGTAAACTTAATTCTTTACTGATTGCTAACGCCCTAATTCAATCAATCGCATCAGTCCGATTTATCTAAATTCAATTAGCTGTCGGTCTGCCCAACAATGTAGGTAACTGAACGATCTTTTCGCTAAATTAATGATCTAAAATAAAACAGTTCATTCTTTTCCGTGCGACCATTGATTTTGCAGTTCATTTACGTTCATCATCAACTATTTTAGTGTCCCACTGCTGGGTACGGGTCTCCTTTCATTTTGGAGAAGGATTACGGTGTAGTCCACCACGCTAACCTAGTGTGGGTTTGCAGAGTTCACACGCCATTGAGAAAATCTCTTAAGCATGCAGGTTTTCTCACATGATTTCACCGTTTGAGAATGTGATAAATACGCTGCGTGCCGTAGGATCGAACTAGCGACTAGACTTTGCAGTTAGTAGGTATATAATATACAAAAAATATGTGTCCTTTAACTTGATTCTCATAGTCATCCTCATGCAGTCAAAATAACTAGCTACCCCTAGACCTGTAGAGCAGGTAATAGGTAAAATAATAATTTAGGTATATAAAAAGTGGTATTTCAAACACATTTTTATATAAATATTTTGGCATTTAAAATGATTATTGCAACTTTTATTACTAAAAGGTCAAAACTAATATGATGAAGAATGTCAGCGATAAGGTCAATATTAAAATGATTTTTAATTCACTGGACAGCTGTGTGTAAACGAATCAAAATCATAATAATATAAATAATTATGTAAAACCATACATACATATACATACCATCATGCCTGTCGTTACCAAAGGGTTAGGCAGAGGTGTACGTAGTGTGTAAATATCCTGTATTTATCTATAGGGCTCTATGCTTAGCGTAAACAAATTCACAGAATTTGAAGTGCGATATTTTTTTTAAATTGTCTGCAACTCGAGTATGTCTTAGAATATGTAATTTAAAAAATTGCATATTGTAGTATAATTACCATAGCATAAACTAACAACTTTAGATTTAAAATTGCGAATTTGTGAACATACTTTCAACCGTAGACTTATCTGTGGTATGGTGTTCGATCGGCGAGTGGCATTTTCATGGCAAATCGAACTTTTACAATAAAATTGAAGCAGTAAATATCGCCGCTAGCTGGCACAATGCCATTCCACCCTCTGCGCGACGCGTGCTTTATAGCAAATCTTTACTACACCTAGTGCAATAAATGCTATTTTCCTGTACACAGAAGAACTACTTATGAAAACTACATGAGACTGATATTACTTCGTTACACTTATAAAGTGTGAAACAATTACAAAGTCTTTTTGGGATTCCGATTTTAGCAAACGAATAAAATCAGGGACTTTACGGGAAATAAATAAATGTATGAATGTATTTTTACTAGAAAAATGCGTAGCTACCGACACCGATTGACTAATAAAAAGGCTGTGAAAATATTATGTAATATTTGTGTCACTTGGCAATAGTAGCGCAAAGTTCAGTTGCAGAACATAATGGAATGCAAATCCCTCGAGATGAAAATAAGATCCGATTCACTTGGGGGAGGCTAATGTCCAGCAGTGGACGTCATTTAGCTATAATGATCATGATGATGATGACGATCATGTCCCAGCAGTGGGACGTTAATGGGTTGATGACGAAGATGTTTTTATTAATATAAACACACTAGCTTTTCCTTGCGACTTTATCTGCGTAGAATTAGTAATTTTATCCAATCTTCCATATCATCAATCAGTTTATTTATTTCTACCCTCTTTTATAAAACTATCGTTTTTCTATGTCCTTTCCCAGGACTCGACCTATCTCCATCCGAAGTTTCATCTAAATCGATTCAGCTGTCAAAGCGTGAAAGGGTAACACACAGAAAGACAGACACACTTTCGCATTTATAATATTAGTATGGATTAGATAGCAATAGCATTTGACCGTCGGCTTACGGGATCAAGCACCTTAAGACCTAGTCTCCTTTATTGGATTAGTGTTTAGCCTTGCACGTTTGACCTGTGTATCTAGATATTTTGCTAGACAAAGGAATTTAATACATACTTATACGCGTATCCACGGCTAGCCTATAATAATAATCCGTTTTACTTTATTGATGTTCAATTTTATCTTTGACTGCCTCGTGGTCTTTTGGTCCCAAGCGCTACTACTAAGCTTAAGGTCCTGCCTTTAATTACCGAGTCAAGCTAAAAACTAACTTGCTGTGCCCGACAGGGTCCATAATTGTTTCTCTTTAATTTCACCCACCAGCTTTTGCAAAGTTATTGAGTATTGAGTTATGTACTCAATAACTTTAACTTAACTCAATACTCATTAACTTTTTTTTCCATTAAATTCTCATCAGCAGCTCTATGCTCGGATTTATGCGCGGTTAAAAGCGTTTGGCTCACGCCTTTTATGACAAGGCACCTAAAGAACACCGGCGATAGGAGAATACATTCGTACCTACTACGCTGCCTACCACTCCTGGAATACAAGCTTGACTGTATGTTTATGTATTTGTCATTTAACCTTGAACGACGGTTTAATTATTTACTTCATTATAATAATAATACTTGCGCAAGCGTCGCTTTGTTAAAATTTACGTAATTTGAATATCCGATGATCAACCATGAACTTCGGTTGCACTCGTGTCCTCGTTGCATCGTATATTAATGTGATGGGTAATTTATATGCATAATGTTTATTGGATTTTAATTGTAATCAATGTTAAATGATAGTTACTGCGAAGAAAGAACACAGGTGCTTTAGTGATTGATCACTAAAGCACCTGTGTTCTTTCTTCGAATAATATTAGAATATATATATATATATATATATATATGTGATATATATATATATATATATATTCTAATATATATTTATTCTATTTTGTTTTAGAGGAATATTGTTAGTTTGTGGATACGGTGAAGTCGAAGGCCGTCGCTTATTACCAACGAGACACTGCGAAATTATTAGACACTTATTGCAAACCGTGCCCTCCACGCTGAGGGTTTACATCACAGAAGACCAGCTATTAAGAGGAAAGATAGAAACAAGAGCGATTACGAAACAGTTAAAAACCCATTGTATGGAGGTGTGGGAAAATATAAGGAACCGAAATATGTGCTAACATTTTAGGGTCCATGCGAAATCGTTTACTTGAAAATAATGGGGGTTATACAATTAATACCTAGATGTTTTGGTTTAAATAATTAGGTGTTATTAAAAAAATTTTAATATTAACATAATTATCTGTAAAAAATTAACAATCCTAAATTGAGGTTTAGTTTCAATCCTCTTTTCGCTAAGAAAATGAACACTTAAGCTATAACCTCAATACATTTATTATGACGTTACATAAGAAATAATTTTCATTAAGTGTAAATCATATATTAAACCTATAAGAAGTGTGTATTAACAATTATATCTGTGTTATTAGAATACCCTTTTTTGTTAAGGTATTATTTTCACTATGTGGGTATACAACAAAACTGTTATGAACGGTTACAAATGAACAATTTTTATCTAAGTAGGAATGTGACGTCACAATTATCATAGAAGATTACTATTTTTTTAAATAAATAAAACAAATAAAATTGTTTGTTTTCATTGAACAGACTTTCTTATTTCCACCCCCCCAACACCAAAAAGATAAATAAAAATCATATTTAATACTAATATTTAACTTCTTAATAATAATAAGAATAATGTATTCATGCTTATTATTAAAAAATAGTATTAAGTTATTTATAATTAATACATTATAGATAAACATATAAAACAAGTTTCTGCCTTATACTAATATTTTATGATTTCAAAGAAACAAAAACATCCTCACGATGTAAATAAGATTTGAACTCAAATAGGTTTGAATATGAATCCATTGCCTAGCGCAAGCTGCTACGAGCACATATTAAGTTTCTGCGAATTTTAGCAATGGAATGGTTAGAACACCGTGACGTGGATTATAAATGCAACAGATATATAGTGATATTTCGCGTAGTGTAACGACAGTTCATTTGTGTTTGTTATCTATGTTGAGACATAGACTCATACACGCCCACGCACACACACACTGGTTTGCTAGTTCGTACAGTTCATAGCAATGTAATCCTTAGCGTGCTTATGCACTATTGAAGTTGTCTGTACATGTACCTTACAGAAGACCGCAATAAAACAATAATAGTGTTTCTGCGAGTGAATAAGGTTGGCAGAGCTCCTTAAGAGACTGACTATGTTGACAGCATGGACATTTCATTTGCTGACAGAGTTTAAGAAACCTCAAACTGGTTTTACACGGTCGGTAACGCGCGGGCGACACCTCCATGACCTCCAGTGTTACAAACGTCGTTACGCTACGATAGCCGCTCATCATCAGGCGGACCGTAAACTGATTTGCCATCACCTCTTATACTAGCCTCAGGTACAAAAAAAAATACTTAAAGGGGTGAAATGGACGGACGATAGGCATTCAAAGCCACGAGAAACATCTAGTATAATATATGTTGGTCTGTCGTCGGGTTAGTAAGCACAACTTTATTTCTAAAAACTTGGCATATTTTTACTATAACGTTTTTGTGTAGAAGAACATTTGCTGCAGTTATGTATGTGGGTGTCTCGCGAGCCAATCACGTCGGGTCGTCAATTCTTTCTCGTTTTTCTGTTGTTTGCTTGCATCCTGTACAAGCGGCGCGGCGGAGACGACGCGAATTGGCCACTAGCAATAATTCTGACAATCGAGAATGGAGAGCTAAAAAAGGTTGTATTGCTATTTTTATCACGTTTATAGGAAACCCAAACAACTTTCACTTTTGTATCTAAGTCTTGACAATTAAGGTATGTATTAACTTCCTATATGTGGGTCCTAATCTGTGAGTGTTAATAACCGTGATGTTTGTCACCTCGCTTCATTTTCCGAAGAACTTGGCAAGTTTTCACTGTGACGTTTTTGTGTTGGGAAAACATTTTGCTGCACTTATGTAAGTGGATATCTCGCCAGCCAATCACGTCGGGTCGTCAATTCCATCTCGTTTCTTTGTTGTCTGCTTGCACCCTGCACAAGCGGCGCAACGGAGGCGACGCGACGCGACTTGGCCAATAGCAATAATTCTGACAAACGCGAATGGGGTAGCTGGGAATTGTTACTGGAAAAGGGAAAATAGTTTTTATATTATTTGTTTATAATTTATTTTATTTAAAGGCTGTATTTTTTTTTAACCGATCAACCTTCTTTAATCTATACCTGAACACTTTAAGTGGTAAAGTATTGTAGTAAAACAATAGTACATAATTATAGACAATAATGGTATTGAAATACATATATTTTTTGTATGTTTATTAGAACAAAAGAATTGTACTATATCTTAAACTGGTAGATTTTCTCTATAAACTTAATAAATGAGCCCGGTCATCTGAGATGTGAGTTTTCAGAAAATTTCACTGACAAACTAACGGTTACTTTATAAGGTGAGTGATAGAGCCACCTCTATACTTGACGGCTACTAAAAATTAAGGAGCATTCAAATATTAGGCCATTAGATACATCAATTTTAATAGAGCTTACATCGTACTTCATCTTACATTTTATCCTATCGTTTGATAAACCAACAATAATTAGACGACACGACTGGCATAGCAGCTAAAGTATGACGAGCAGGTTCGATCGACGCACGAAACAAAACGTTTCACACGTCGTTGGTACGAGTGGGATTTGTCACCGTTGCTGCTTCAATAATACGCCAAAACTGAGGGGAAAAAATTAAGGGAACATATAATTTGGAACCACAAACGTTAGCATTTGAATTTCAAATACGGAATCGTCAGTAAAATAGCAGTTAGTCGTTATTTTTCCTCTTTTCACTAAATGCTGAGGGTGTGGAGGTCTCTGCCCTGTCAATTAATCACGTAGTCGTCGTCTCAACGGCTACCTTTGTCGTCTGCAAACCCCTCCCCTCCCGCCATCTTGTGCCTGCAGCCTGCACTCTGCACTCTGCACCGGTAGTAAGTCCCGACGTATAAATCAACTGATTGTTAGCCACGACAAATCCTAGGATACGTAGACATTCTGATTTATTTTTGTCGGGGATTTCCCTGAAAATTGTTCGGAATATTGCAGTTTTAAATTGAAGAGTATTTTGACTTATGGCAATTATATAACTTACTAATGACAAGCTAAACGATCAAGGCAATTGGCACAAAGTTGATGTTGGCTTAAAGTAGTTGATGAGGCGTAGGTACTGGCATAATTCAAAGTCTAAACTTTTTCTATTTTGATCGAAAAATCAGCAACATTTAGTACTCCCTTAAAGTTTACCCTTGGAAATAGTGAAGAATCATTTGCCACAATAGTGACTAGATAAGCAAATTTCACCAAAAAGATCCAATGGACATTCATTGACTGACTCAAAGAGAAACCCAACCCACGTAATATAATAAAAATACTTAATATCAGCAGTGTCGTTAAAAAATATATTGAAAATTTCAATGTAACTTTAAATGAAAATAGTTCGAGTGAATACATAGATACTACGATCAATAAAGTTACCTTTTTGTCTATTTATCATATTCGTTGAAATCTAAAAATGGAGACGTTATTTATATTCCTTTTGTTGACTCGTAGACTAGAAATATTTCTTTGTCGTCTACACTTCGTCTTAATATGCATCATACATATCTGCACCGGTAATAGGTCTGGCAGTCTGACTTTTAACAAACCCGTATATTCTTAGGTCTTTACTGATTTGATGCCATTTATCGGAGACAAATCTTAAGTCCGAGCTGCTGGGAATTTAATAGAAAAATTCAATATACTGTATTTGTATCAAATCCCAAGAATTCACTATTCCAATGCGTAGACGAGACAGGCGGAGGCAGTCTAGCCATAATAAAACATATTCGAGAAGTTTCACTGGCTCTCTAAACAATGTTATGAAATTGTTATTCAGTCTAACTATTGGATAGTTTTGAAAACTTCACATTACTGTGCGGTCTAGTAAATTTGTGCTGAAATATTCAACCCTGAATGTAAATGAAATGAGCTGAGGAACGAACAAAAGCAAATGGAATTGTCAATTTAATTGATTTTGATGAATTTAATTCTGTGTTTACTTTCGAAGTAAATACTCCTTCAGTTTATCTTGACGAAATTTATCAGGGAATAACTTAAATAAATTAGAAATTTAGTACGCCCTGGACAAAGGTGATAAATAAGTAATATTTCAACGATTGCACGGATTTGATTGAATCGTAGCTAAGCTATACGGTTGAGCCAAGTTAAATTTAACATCAGTTGAGCAATTTTAGAGGTGTAAAATAGCCACAAAAGGTAAAAACTAATTGTTTTGAAGTTAGGTGTTAGCAGATGCAGTATTTTGAGACCTTAGACACTCCTTCATTCTTAAGAACATGTCTCCTTCGGACTGTGTCATAAACTTTTTGGTCTTTAAGTACTAAGCACTAAAAGACGGGATCTCGACTGTGGTTCCTTTGTTTCCTGAGCTCTTATAAGGCCTGTTTCTTATTAGTCTAGGCAGAAATCAGATCATAATAGTAGGCAATAATAAAACCAGCTATTGAAGAATTGCTGCCGTCCTACCGTTGGAAATTAGATTGAACAAAATAGGTAAGTAGGTATTTAAATTAATTTCACTGTTTATTGCTAACTAGGAATAGGGTGGTCGTATGTCGTGAATTTCCTTTGTTGTCTGCACCCCGTCTGCAAGTCTGCATTACTAATAGCTCTTGTCGTTGAAAACTGCTTTCTGTTCACAACATGACTGAGACTGATACTTAGTTTTGTCATGTAAACCTTATAAATAGTTTTTTTCATAATCGATCGTTCTTTTTTCAATCTTAATTAATTAATTATTTATTAATAACACAATATTTCTTTTTTTGTAAAATTGCCATCAAGTTTGTATCTCTGAAGAGGCACAATTGCACTGATATATCTACTATACCTACTTTGTGGTGAGCTGTTTGCCATTAACTGAGCACAAATCCGAGCTGCTACTGAGAATTTTATAAAAAGCTAAAGACTACTTGATATCTAAATCGAATCTAGAAGCTCTCGCTTAACAGTTGCTCTTACGAATAATTAAACCTGAAGTAATTGTAATATAATTTTAAGAAAACTTAGAATAGGTTTATTTAAAATTATATTACAATTGCATCTTCATAAAAATAACTTCTTCGTAGATGTTGTCGTCTCAAGCGCCGGTACTGAGTTTCGAAGTTGAGGGATTTTCAGGCATAGTATTAATATATATACTTATTATCATTATTTTTTTTTCAATAGAAGTGCTGTTACTGCTCTCAGGTTCGTCCCTTATTAAGTGTATATAGTCGTGGCTACTTCTAAAAGTCTGAACATTACAGTAAATGATGTGTTTGCATCAATACTTCCACATCTTCCCTTGGCCCTTGTCTTCCGATACCCACAGGATGATATCAATAAAACTACTATGCAATTATGTTGATTAATCATTAAGTCGATCGGTTGCGTGGCGTCGATGGAAACAAAGCGTTTTGTTTTACAAGTTTGTTTATGCCATGCAATAATGCCCCTAACTGCTTTGTTTGTTTAAACCTGTTTACTTCAGGTGTTTACGGTTTATTGTCTACATAGCTTGGACGTAGTGCTTGGAAAGTGTATTGACTTATAGTGCTGTTTTTCTTGCGTAAGCATTTAGTAATATTGTTAGGCAAAAGCTTCCGCACTACCATATTACTACAGCTTTTTTTAGTTTGATCTTATTTTGTTTCTTATTTAATGCTAGTGACAATGCCTCTTGGGTAGGTAGTGACCACGAGAGAGAGCACATTACACTGATCCAGGACAACTACCCGTAGGGCATAAATAGGTATTTTTGTTTGTGGCGGGATCAAACCAGTGACATGCGGCGCAGAACCAAATCGCCACCACTACATAAATGTAATATTGATAAAGATATTAATCTTATATATAAAATTCTCGTGTCACAATGTTCGTTCCCGCACTCCTCCGAAGCGGCTTGACCGATTCTCATGAAATTTTGTGAGCATATTGAGTAGGTCTGAGAATCGGCCAACATCTATTTTTCATACCCCTTAGTGATAAGGGTTGTCCACCAACCCCTATAATGTGGTAAAACATAGTTTGCTGGGTCAGCTAGTATAATATAAAGAATAATATTGATATCGGATCTTTACATTTTGGATTTATCAATACAACTTCTGACGTTGAAAATTTCAAGGATTGGAACTTTTTCTATAAATTTCCTCAACTCTTTCCTCTTTCATAATCCAGAGACTAGTTTCGCAAAGCAGCTTACCCTTTTAGACACACTTCATCGGCTTAACTACGATCGGACTGAAGACCCATTTACACGATACAATCAAATTGGCTGTTGTAGGCAATAAAAAGAAGCACAATAAAGTTATTTAATTAACTGTTCCGTTTTTAGGATGCCATTATTGCCCGGGCAGTTAAATCTCTGCCCTGTAAATTAGTTCATCACAACAATCGTCGATGGATTGGGTTCTGTATTACAGCTGATAGACCAATTCTATACTTAATGGATATATACTGTAGTCTTAAGAGGCCTATAGATAATGGGAAAGTGTCCTAAGTTTAATTTAGCTAATATTTAATTTGCAACAGTACTTAAATTTAATTAAAAATAAACTTTTCTGTGAAAGAAGATGTAAAATAAGCAATAAATATATTTTATATCAGAAATACGCACGATGCCTGGTGACAGACAGTAGGACAGATAGCGGATGCTTAGTAATAGGGTTCCGTTGGCGCCCTTTGGGAAATGAACCCTAAAAATGAGTTCATTACCGTAGATGTCGGGTATGCGTCCGGATACGATTAAAATTGTATATGTAAAGTTCGTCAAAACAGTAATATCCCATATACTTATATGTATGCTTAGTACATAGCTATGTATTGTTCTCCAAAAATAACGACGCATGTATGTACCTATCGATGAGTGGTCAAAGTTCAACGACCCGCCGCACTAGTGCATCCATCACGGTAATATTGCATTTAATAAAGAGACAATTGATGCTGCGTGGGACCTGACGTCAGGGCCGATCGCACCTCTCGCCGCTAGTTTGCTAGAGGATGACATCAGACTATCGTATTGAGGAGTGCATCTGTTTTAAGAACATAAATCTCAGTTTGCTATCATTGTTGGAACTGTGGAATATTTTCTGTATGTCTGCCTGATTAGTCTTGTGGTCGTACCTAACGGCGACTGCTGAGCAATAAAGAAGAGGTCTTGGATCCGATTACAGATCGAGTGAAATGTCTTTGGGTTTTCTATGAAATTTTCTGTAGCAGAATTTCGATCGGTGTTCGATAGATGGCCACCTTTTACCCACATGAGACCTAAAAACATGCGGGTTAAATGTTGTACACCTCAGCCAAACCATTTGGGGACGACAGGCGTGATTGTATGACTTATTGATACAACAAAGACGTAGCTTTAGGCTTGGATTAACCTAAGTATAGCCAAACGCAGTAGCTTGAAAACAATGTGCCATATCATTGGCAGAAATAGTTCCACTCAAAGCTACTATGGCGCTTTCTTTAAAAGCCCATTTCAGGCCTTGTTGGCTCACAAAATGTATACCAAAATAACTGAACTTTTAAAGATATTTCTTTGAAAATTTCGACATTTCTTCACAGAGGTATTCAGTAAGGAAATGCCGCCTCCATTTAGCACTGAAAATGTTTTGTAAAAGTATTTGTATTTGAATCTGACTCATATTTGTCGTAAATCTCAGTTTGATCTATTACTGTGGGAAGAGTGTTGTGTTTATTTTACTACATTTGCTTCTAGATCCAACAAAGAGTACAATAAGAAGGAATGGTGCTTTAATTGGGATGGTCTAATAGGATTTTTATTTCATTATTTTTTGGATAGGTACAGTAGGGCCGAAAATTTCACATGAAATTCTCAATATTGACAAACAAAGTAATGAGGCTTGACAAAGTAGTTATTACATTATACATTATGCTTTTTTTGCAAAGAGTTTTACATTGATATACGTACTTAGACCTACTAAGTGTTCATTTCACGAAATCGATGTGAAATGTAAGTGCGAGTGATGACGTTACTATGTGTGATATGTGTGACGTTACTAAAATATAGATACAGACAACTGTTTATTTACAGTCTTCGTGACGTCACTAATGGAAACATATCACGACAAACTATTTAAATGTTTGAAAAATAGGAAAAACGTGATTATTTGATATCTTTCTTAGGTTTTAGTAAGCCCGTGCCCACCAAACAGAAAAGAACTGAAACTGGGTTGATGATCATAAGTAATCACTTTATTATGATTGCTGCTATAACTCGTTCAGATTAATATCTTCTTTCCAAAAAAAACAGTCACAAAAGCCCTCAAATTTAATACCGGTAAAATACTTTTCCTCATTAATTTTATGCAAAAACGATTATTTGTATGCATAAGCCGGACCGGCAAGGCGCAAAAAACAACACAATCAGGTCATAAAACATGAATAATAAATACAAAAATAAACTTTAAGTACAAGTTTTTGCGCATAATTATACGCATTCAATTGGTTCATTATAGAACTGCGTATATTTATCATGAAACTGTAAACAATGACTGTCTTTGAAATTAAACTATAATACTTACTTAATTGTTGTCGCGTTACATTGATATCAGAGCTGTGGTGTGACCGGTGGACTGAGATGTCAAAGGTTTCAAGTTCAAACCCCATACTGACCACTGACTTTTCGGAAGTTATGTGCCTATTTATCGCATGCTCAAACGGTGTAGGGAAACATAGTGAGGAAACCTGCATGCTTGAGAGATTTTATCGATGGCGTGTGAAGTCTGCAAACCCGCAGTAGGCTAGCGTGGTGGGCTATAATCTAATCTCTCTGAAATGAGAGGAGACCGTTGCCCAGTAGTAGAACAATAATGGGTTAATGATTGACATCATAAAAGCCTGACAATATACCGTGATGAAATCAATTAAAAGTAGTTTCATATTAATGCCTAGTATTCGTGCAAGTGAAAGAAATCAATAACTATACCTTTATCTGAAACCAAGGTGTGTAAAACAATAGGAAGGGACTTTAAACATGATTCTAATAACAATTTACTAATGTTCTATTGCGTAAATAGAAGATTCGTATTCATTTATTCATTCGTTTTATGTATTCTTTAAATTGTATCTAGGATATTTCAGAGGTATAAGAAATGTGGACGGTTCAAGGAATGAATATAAGCAACTTTAAATTTATCCGATTGACTCAATGGCCTAGTGCTTGTTACAGCAGCTACATTGCGACTAAAACAAAATTTTTTTAGGTTAAAAATTCTGAGGAGCCGCTCTGATTTGCGCCCGGTAGATGGCAATAGGCAAGTCCCTTTTTACAGAAGACCCAAAATCCATACACAATCTCAGTTTAACTCTTTGGGAAACAAGCGTGACAGTATAGTAAATTCCAAATTCGCTAACCAATAAACAGTAAAAACACTGCACAAATCCACACAAAACGAATAGATTTCATACATAAACTCAATATAATTTCTTCGAATATAAAGAATGTTGCAGTTTTATACGAGGTTAGTGGCCATCTCTTTATATAGATATGACAGTTTTACGAGCACAGACTTGTGAATCAGTAGACGGTCCTTTGAATAAATAAATATAAGTTGAACAGCCGCGCAGCCATGATTGTTTACTGTCGACGAGGTTTGTAGAGGTTTTAGTTGGTTTATTATTAAGCATTGTATTAGTCTAGTGATGAAAAGCCAGTAGGTAAGGTCACTGAGGTCAAAGGCTACTCAAATTTAAGTAGCCCTCAAATATAATGTTGGTGTTGAATCTCTTTTACTTGTCTGCGAATTGAAAGAGACGGCACTATCTTTGAGGGTTTCTAGGTTCTAGTATCTATCTAAAAGCAACGATGACTGAAGTACTGATGCTCATCACTTAAACATTTGCCTCTAACGGATATTTCTTAGATCCCATGTAACAGGGGATGAGCCTATTGCCATCAACGGAGCACGAATCCAAAGGCCGAGCTGCTACTGAGTATTTCATAGAAAACCTCCAAGAACACTTAGTTCGATCTGTGTATCGACGCTACACTCAACAGTTTAGCGCTAGCAACTAATAATCCAACGAGGCAGAAACTATACTAATATTGTTACCTTATATCGCTTATATGTATGTATATATACATAAGCAGCTTAAATGAGCTTCAAGCGCTTTAAGTTTGTAGTGTGCCGTAATTTAGGAGCGATAGCAGAGACTTGGCGTAGTACCTAATTTACCTCGAGAGCACAAGGACTATAATACTCCATAATATAATGCCAATAGTATGGAGAATTTACAGTATATTGAGAGGACTTAGTATGAGGAGTAGTCTGTGTTATATTATACTAGGTTTCAGGCGAGGGTGCGCCCGCATAGTATGTTGATAAAATTGAGCCTATTTCTATGTCAAATTTCACCTGAACCTGTTGAGCCATTTTTGCGTGATTGAATAAGGAGACGTTCTACATTCACTACCCTATGAATGTTTGTTTTGTAGCGGATGGCGTGTTGCCGATCCTATAATCATAATCACTCCTTTTTTTAAAAACTTCAGGCCACAACCTGATCGTGCATCGTATGAAGTTCTTTCTACATTATGTGCGGTCTGACATAATATAAATAGTTTTTTTCTTATCTAAAGCCGCTTAACCCATAATCCTATACAAAATAACAAATAATTATTTACGTAGCATTTAATTTAGATTCACACGAGCTATTAATATAATTACATTAAATTATATAGTATATAAATCTCGTTGTACATTTTATAGTACCTAATTATAAATTAGATAAAAAAAACTTGCCAGTTAAAAAAAATAACAATAATTTATGAAGCTAAGTTTCATGTACGGAGCCAGCAATAGACTCATTTATTACAGCAAATGGCTGGTAAAAAATGAAGAACACATAAAACATTTATGTACGAACTTTTTTATAGTTTACTACAAAGCTGATTATTACTGAAATTAGTTTTTCTTAGAAGAGAAGTTCTTCGCAAAAACATAATACAATAATATTCGTATTGTTGTATTAACGCGTAATACACAGATAGCCTTCTTAAAGCTAATAAAATGTTGACATAAAATAATATTACTTTTAACAAATAAACTACTTAAAAAATAACATCAGTTTATTAAAAAGTAATTAAGAGATTTAAACTTTAATACCTTGTTATTATAATAGTCAATTTAGAAATGAAATCACTTGGCTGACTTAATAACGTTGCTAAATTGTTTTTTAACCTCAACCACTATACGCTTGATTTCATTCTTAGACTACTCTAATATATTAATTGATTGTACTTAATATAGTTTAGGTGACGAAACTCGGGAGTTCTGAGCATAAAACTGAGGTATAATTTCAAACAACGGTTCCAACGAATGCAAAAATGTGTAAATAGAGAGGACATATACTTTAAAAACAACAAAATTAATTAAGTATTTATTAAAATCCAGAAAGTTTTGTATAACTTCAATACCTTCGAAGTCCAAATTTAAGTACCAGCGCAGCCAGCGCAAAAAGAATAATAATATTTATCGATTCATAAGCAAAGAAGTTATGTGCTAATATACCTATATATAGACGCATTGGGAACCTCATCCTTTATTGGAAGTCAGTTAAAAAACTGTTGATATTATTATCATGTTCCAGGAAAATAAACCGTTTAGTCCGTCAGATCAGACGTGACCCATTCACACGCGCCGCCGCCGCCGCCGCCACTGGTCTTTTGGCCCGCAACCCGAGACAGGGCAAGTACTCAAGGGCAGCAGGTCCTCGCCTCCGTCACTATACAAACCAATTACCAAAGGACCACTCACTTCAGAGAACTCAGCTGAAGTTTCTTTCCACGGGGAAATGGAAACGAGTTTCTTTTGTTTATTGCGTTCGACACTGAGATTGGCCCGCTCCGAGTGAACGGACCAATAAGAAGGCTGAACGTTGCAATCGTAATATACGCAATTATTTTTCTATAGTAAAACTAAATATACTATATAGTTTATATTACGAACTAGGTTAAGAAAAGACGAATCAATGCTTAGCTTGCGTTGATTTGTCTTTTCTCGAGCTAGTTTATATTACGGCGCATTTATTAATAGATTATGTTATATAGATAGACAAAAATACATGGGTAACATAAGCTTAAACGTGTTCTGATAGTGACAGAATTTGTTATTTTTCTCTCTGCAGGTACAAATTCGATCGTTGACAAATACCAAACTGCTTTAAAACACGTACTGAATATTTATGGTCACTTGAATGTTTGACCTTTTTTCTATTGGTCCTTCTTTGCGTAACTGCTTAGTGTCTATTCACTATTTATATTATGATTGAGTGAATCACTTGATTAGAGACAATACGTCTGAAAGCTCTTTGTTTTTTATTTTACGAGTGTTTCTGCGAATCCCGTCTGTGTGTGAGATGTAAACTCAATGTGACTGAGTTTTAGAAATCTGTTTGTTTCTTTTATGAATGATATATTTTAAAAACATTATCATATGAGGCAGTCTGTAAGACAAGAATGTGTGAGGGTATTTCTTAAAAAAAATTTTTTTTTTCAAAATTATTATGTAATAACGACGTCCATTCGTCAGAAATGCTCATAATACTTACTTAATATAATGTTTTTCTACTTTACAGAAGTAATTTCTTTTTTTATTAAGTATTCTTTAGAAAAATATTATGATAAATTCTTTCAGCATTTTAGTTTCTTGATCAAAAGAGACTGTATAACGAGACAGAAAAGGAGCGCTCACTGGACTGTGAATATTTAAAGGTTTTATTTAAGGGTTCTAAAATGAACAACTTCAATTTTGTAAGACTGCTCCTTAGTAATAAGTAAATATAGAAGATAATTTGCTTGAATTTTGAGGTTTTATGTGTGGGGCACATAAGTGAATAATTTCGTATGTGGCTTAATAGTACAATCAAAATCAAAATTTATTAATGATTTGTTCGTCTCAAAGGACAACGACCATAGGATAAAGTAGATGAGCGGTGAGATGCACAAGTCCATGAGTTGTGAAGAATTTTGAGATTGTCAAAAGAGCCTCAAAATCGATTTTGTTGAAATTAATTTTGAAAAATATTATCGCCATCAAATATCATAACATGCAATTTAATAGATATATCAATCCTATAAAGCGTGAAATATAACAAGCAAACAACATTATATTCTATATTCGTACATAAAGGATTGCAATTGGCATGATTTCAATTGCAAACATAATTTAAACCATTAACAAGCAATAGCATTTGGTTACAATACTGAAATAGATTTGCAATTGCTAAATTATACCCTTTAGTTTCTGCAAGGCCAGCCTTGGGTTAACCCTGAGATTAGAGGCTAACTTTAATAACTCTTTAGAAACCTTAATTGAGTGCTCATGTAGGATGGAAGGACCAAGACAAATTTCTTCAGATTCCATTCAAATTACAATGTTTTATTTCAAATAGTCACACGGTTCCAAAACGTAGGGCTTATGGAAAAGGCCCAACAAGAAACTCCATGGATATTTTACGAATTCTTCTTACTTATATACTAGCTGATTCCCGTGACTACGACCGCGTTCAATTTAACGCAAAAAGCTACTAACTTTGCAAATTTCCAAAAATATTTCGTAATGGTCCCCTACGTTATAAAAGGAAAATTTTGTGCAAAATTTCAAGTTTCTAACCCTTATAGTTTAGGCCCTGCGTTGATATCAGTCAGCCATTAAGTCAGTCAGTCAGCTTACAATATTACTTCGGGATGGTCTCAGGGGGTTGATGACGATGATGATGATGATGATATTCTCAAATATACTTTCTGACGTATATACGTATTATTTTATTGATAATATGAACATGTTATAGCTTTAACTATTTCCACCATTAAAATTAAATTACGCTGCATTCGGCAGGAATGCATTTTAGTATTAATAAACGCAATTTGTAGTTTCAACACCTCATTAATTTACACATTATTTGTCTACATTACATGTTACAAAAAGCAGCTGCCATTATTAGAACTGTAAAATGTTAATTAACATTTAATAAAGACTCCATTGTGTTTGTTTAAAAAACTTTGACAGTTTGAATGTTGTTTTCGTCAAACAAAGCTATAGTAGTTATATATTAAATGGTTCTTTGGTCTAGTCGTAGTAAGTGTGACTGCTGAGCAAGAGGTCATGGGTTCGATTCCCAGGTCGAGCAAAGTGTTATTGGGTTTTTCTATGAATTTTCGGTAGCAACTCGGAGTTTGGATTCGTGCTTGGTTGATAAACTTACCGGATTGTGGTTTCTTTCTTACCTGATCTGCCTAATCCTTCGGGGACGACATACTTCGGCGTGATGGTATGTATTGTGTTATAGTTCTCAACTAGAAACTCGTTATTGTTTATAACGACCGCTAACAACCATAAAAAGTTGTTGTTTTTACGCCTTTTTGCAAGAATGGCCTCGTTTCTTGGTACATATAAGTTGTTATGGCCGGCTACAATAAGACAATCTGTTGTTTTCTAGTTATGAGCACAATGACATATTTCCTCGACACAAATGTAAGTACATACTTCATAAAATGATTGTGTATATGTTCTTAAAATAAATGTACATCTTAACTTTTATAATTTATGTCTTTTTGGACAATAACTTGCACTTTCACTTCGTTAATAACGACTCTATATTACTTTATATAGGTTTTCATTGCTTTTTTTTAATTTTTGTACAATTCAACACTACAATTTAAGCTTCTCACAGAGAATGCTCGCAGTATGACGTTTATCGGATGTTAGAATGTGTTCTAAATTACAAGCCTAGTGAAGCACATCTAGAAATATATGAGAATACCTTCTTTACCTTTTTTTCTTAGAACTGCACCTTGTTCCATTTTTAAATAAAAATTGCCTCTATGACTTTCTTTCGTATTTGGGGTGCGTTTACAAACACAATTTTTCGCACGGATTTCCGAATATGTATTTCCGTACAGGAAACCAACCCCACTTGTGTAGAAATCGATCGCTCAACAGCTTTGCCGATCGTGTCATCGAACTGACTGTCCCCAAGTGTCCATGATTTAAATAGCAATTGAGACGATGTTCTTCAATTAAGCCTATTACGGTAACATCACATGAAACATCTGCTTTATTACAATAGTATTTAATTTACTGTGTATACTACGTACAGTCTATAACAACCTGACAATTAAGTGGTCTTAACTATCAGCTGTCGGAAAAAACGATTGATTTAGTCATTATGATTGATGATAATGATTAATAAATAGTATATATTAATAAATGATATGATTTAGTCATCAAAATCTAATAATAACTTGAGAGATTATCCGACCCTTTCATTGGACCCCATAGACCCCACAGTCCACAAACGCATTTATATGACAGGATATTAAATGCAATAGTAACCCTTTTGATAATTATGTCACACGCGAAGCACGCGCGATGGGTATTGTGCACGTTTTATAATTCGATCAAGTGTAATGCAATACTTTGTACGATTGTTGGGTGTAGGGCTGTTACGCGTATTTTAGTCGAAGTTACTTATAAGTTTCCTAAACTTATAATACTTAAAACTAAGATTTACAGATTTTGTGTCTCGAATATATAAAATTGTAAACAAAAATATAACTAATACATATCTCCAAGGGATAGGTATTACTATTTAGTGATTACTAAATTGGTATTAAAAAATAAGCTCGTATAAACCTAGATAAATACTGTCTTAATTTAATAATATCACAGTAGAATGCAAATTTGTTTATTTTTTTATTTACTCCATAATTAAATATTTGCAATCTCTACAGACCTTATAAACTACATAGATATAGCTATATACTCGCTAGTTTATTTACTCATCATCAACCCATTATTTTCCCACTGCTGGGCGCGGGTCTCCTCTCATTTGAGAGGGATTAGGCTATAGTCCACCACGCTAGCCTACTGCGGGTTGGCGGACTTCATATGCCATCGAGAAAGTCTCTCAAGCATGCAGGTTTTCCTCACGATGTTTTCCTTCACCGTTTGAGCATGTGATAAATACGCACATAAATTCCGAAAAGTCAGTGGTGCATGTCTTGGGTTTGAACTCGAGACCTCTGACATCTCAGTCCACTGGTCACACCGCTAGGCTACCACAGCTCTTCAATTTCAATTTTCATAATAAAGCTTTACCTAAACCACATAATATTTTTACTGGGCTGTTGGTAATAAAACACGGAATTATAGACGCGTGTTAATAGGCGTTAATTGATAAAATTTTGTGTTTCTGACGTTTCCGAGCGTTTTATAACGTGGTTCACTTGACTGACCACGATTCAGTTAAAATAATCAATTTAATGGAAGCAGGGGATGTAAAACAAAAAAGCTGAGATGTGAGTGACGTGGGTAGGAAATCCTGAAGCATATTTTTTTATAATTACCATTTTAATTTTATGACATCTAATTTCTTTCACATATTTCAGGGTATCTATACTGTTTGTGGAAGTGTACGTTTATTTTATACGACAGGGGTGGCAAACAAGCTTACAGTCCGTCTGATGGTAAGCGGTTACCGTAGCCTACAGACGTTTGCAACACCAGAGGTGTCGCAAACATTTAATGATGTTTTCTTTCTATTATGATATCTAGTCTTCAGGACCTCTGGGATGTTCGCCGCCGATTTTGAGATTCTTTGTTCACGACTTTATTTTTGAGACAACAGAATGTACTACAAAGTGCGGGGGGTTCATGTAGATACCTATGTCTTAAGTTACATATTTACGTAGCCTTTTTTACGTAGCGGTCTATTACTGTGGACAGTACCTAATAGTTATTTTGTGCTTATATCTGTGGGTAGATAAATTATTCAAAACCTTTAAGTTCCCTCATACTTGTTGGGTAAAAAAAGCGTCAATTGAAGAGTTAGGCCGGTTCAGACATATGTTAGGGGTGCGAGCCTATTTCCTATTACCGGCTATAAAATATGTTACCTAATAGTTAACAAGCCACGGTGTGTCAGCCCTGCGACAATTACATATCGGTCGTGGTTATGTTTCGTTATTCTATATCGGTGTCAGGGCGAAGTTTCATAGATATAGGCAGTGCACAGACTTCGATATTTAAGTGTTGAATGCACAAGGTTAGGTGAGCGGCTAGGTATAAGACGCTCTACTTCTGGTTACCATGACAACCAACCGTGGAAATGGACGCGAAGCCGGGCTTGGCACTTCTGTGTTACATTGCCATGGTAACCGATTTGGCTCCCTTTGTAGCGTGACGTGAGTAAGGTCGCAGACTAATTTTTCTATTTCGATTTTGAATTTGAAGTATTGTGAGAATCAGCGTTGTGTCAATACTTCGATTAAAAAGGAAAATTTTTGGTTATGAATCTGTAACAATATTTTATGATTAGACTTTACGTGTACGTGAGTTGATGTTATACGGAAAAGGATTGCAGAATGTTAAAATTACTTAAACCATTTTAAAATACATTAAAATAAGCTACAATTAAATTAATGTTCATACTGACCATGTCATATTAAGTCCATATACTAAGTCAATATATTACGGGCTCATCACGTCTGCCCGTGACCATGGATGCTGTAAAGGATCCGAAACGTTGAGTTAAAATAATATCAATATACCGCGATAAAATCCGTAAAAAGTAGTTTTATTTCAATCAATATACTTACCTACCTACTGCTATAAAATCCGTAAAAAATAGTTTTATTTCAAGGGGTTATCAAGCTAACAAATGCTGTGTATCCTCGTGAACCTGCTGGGTCAAGGAACAATGTATTGGCCGAATCTAGAACGGAAGATTCCGATATAATCTAATGACGTGGGTAGCTGGTCAGTATCGGTAGTGGGGTATAAGACGTGTTTACGTGTTTATCTTCGCAGGTATAAAGTTATAATATCACAATCTGTCACTGTGACAAAATTAAAATAAAACTACACTTTAGGGATACACTTACGCGTAATACGTGACGTAAAACGAATATTTACGTATTGACTGTTTACAGTATCCAAAGTCACGGGCACACTGTATCTGCCCTTGACCATGGATTATGCATCCAGCTTTCCAGACTTAAGAATTAAAAACAATACCTTGACCGCCATATGTACATAAATAGGTTTTTGTTACGCTTAACTCATAATTGTAGCGCGAAGGTTCCTAACAGTTACATCGTAATTCCATATTTAATAAAATACTAGACACTGGTGGATTTAATCTACCAGTCCCTGTGATACTATTGCAATGTCTCGTATTATTCTAACCTATTCGATAGCGATAAAGTCCTTCACGTCACTTTCTGAACAGACTCGCCGTGCCGTCCGTTAAAGCCATATTAAAAATAGATTAAGGAGATTAAAAGACTACCGTTAGTTCTCTCTTTGTAGGTATCTCTAAAGTAACATTTTCCAGAAAACTCTAAAAGTTCCGCAGTAAATGGAAAATAAACAGGTCTCCAGGTATCATAGAAGTTCCCATCATTCCGCTCTCCCGCCCCCCAGGGATCACTCGCAATGGATGGATATCGAACACCAACACTCGTGCTATCCACTCACAATTCTTCGATGTCAAAGCGGGCTCTGAGCTCTGTCGCATATTTTATTTATAATACTACGTATATACATATATGTACGTTCAGTTTCGAGGAGATAAGGTCATTGGCCGTCAATTTATGTGAAGTCACAGGTGCCTATTTATTACTTAAACCAGCGTGGAAAATCTCTTTCACATTTTATTTTATTAAACATTTTGTACTTATAGGTAATCTTGAAAACATGTCATTTAAATTACACAATTTGTATAGATATCCTTACAAATTTGTTTTTTGTTTCAGGTATGTTCGAGAATTTTATCTAAAAGAAGCTTAAAGTTCGACAAGTAAGGTTACAGGTGGGATATTATTGAACAAGTTATTACAAGGTTTTTTAACATTACTTACCGCTAGGTCAACAAATGTTCTTATTGCGTCTCTGCCAAAAGGACCAAAAAGTAAAAGTACATTTTTTTACCGGAACTCCTAATGACAGAGAAAAAGGTGGAACACTACAAAGTAATAATACATAAAAGCGTCGCAGCATTACACATTTTTCTATCACAAAAAACGAGTGATTACATATTTCTATGAATTCACGGATAGGATTGTAAGAAATTTCTTATGGCATTCGCTAAAGAAATTTCTTTGAGAAATGATATAGTAAATACCTATTGCCAATACATATTATAGATTGGAAAGATGTCTCATACTTAATGGATCCCTTCCGTGGGTACTTACACTTTTTGTGGTCACATTGTGGTAATCGGTACTGTAATCACTTCCTGCGCAAAGTGATATACTGGGTGAGAACTATAGGTTCCCCTTCCAGTACTTTTTAAAATAAATCATGTTTTCCACTGCAATTTTGAACCTTAAATTAACCAAGTTTATTGCTCATTCATAACATTGACCAACATAATATGGCTGGAAGGTCAGTCTTTATACCTACTTAATGGATCTGACAGTTCAAGGTCACCATAATTTTACAGTCTGGGAGACTGATACCAAACTAAGCCGAGTTCTGTATTCCAGGACGCATGGTTCTTGTTCTCAGAGATAGCACTAACTGCCTCGTTGGTCTGGTGGTCGTAAGCGAGAATTGAGCTTAGAACTCTTTAGTTTGATTCCCAGGTCGAGCAAAGAGTTATGGGGTTTTTCTATGAAATTCTCAGGAGCAGCACGATGTTTAAATTCGCGCCCGGTTGACAGCAATAGGCTCGCCTCGTATTACATGCGACCTAAAACATACCAGTGAAATGTGGGTACATTAGTACACCTCTACCTAACCTTCGGGGACGATAGGCGTGATAGTATATGTATGTTTATACCAAAAAGGAGACAATCTTATCTAGATTGGTCCTACCTAAAGAACCAAAAGGACCAGTCTAGATAAGTTTGGTCCTTTTGGTAGTTGTATAAGTTTTTGCCGGGCGTGTGGTATGCTACCTGCGCTCGTTTCCGTCCCGCGGTCATCGCTCGCCGCTCGTCGCTCGCCGGGACGTTGACATCGCTTTGTCTTGCACCGATCGAATACAGTGCAACCCGTCTGCACAGTGCAGCCAAACACGGAAAAGTAAGGGACTGAGCGTATATGTGGATGTGGCAGTTTCATTATTTTGAGTTAAATGCCTCCTTTTAGTATATTCTTGATATATTTCTAAGCCTAAAGTTCAAGTGTTGGCTTTAAATATGAAAACTGACTTATGTATACTATAGCAACGAGAATATTGACCCTAATATTAAATTAATATTATTATTATTATTATTCAATGTAAGCAATAGTTTTCTGTATTAACGATATCCAAGAAATAAATAAAATGATATTACCTATTATTATACATCTAGTGTTTTAACAATATTATTTTTATTATATATTTCTACAGTAATACTTTCAATGACTAACTAATTCTTAATTAGTTTTAAGATTGTGCCCTAACTCTGAGGCATAGGGAATAACAAATAATATAATTAGTTACTTGTGTTACTTCTCCAACTTCATTGCTGTTTATTCATGTATCAAAGAGAAGCCAGCCTTTTATTAATTGTTTGTAAAAATAGAAACACTACAAAGCTTTCATTTTTATAACACATCCGTCCCTATTACATGAACGTCGCTTGTAATTAACTTAAGAATAAGAATAACATAATAGAGATAAATAATAGAGGAATCGTGTAGATATTTTTTTCTTAGTTTATGGTATTGCCTTTTATTATGTGGTATTCCATTTATTGTTTATTAAATACATACATAATTACATATACATTAACTTATTCAATAATATAGACAAAATGTCTATATTATTATGCAAATTTGTTGCGTAAATCTACAAATTGCAATTATTTTAATTCGTTAAACTAATAGTCTTTTAATGTCTACTGGTTTAACATCAAGATTATATTAGTTTAGTTTTATTGAGGTTCGAAATTTTCTCTAGCAATTCGGAATGTTGATTTCTTTCTCCTTGTAATAATTTCCGCATACCTATTGTTTAATGGTCTACCCAACCCTTTGAAGACATAGGCGTGATAGGTGATTTTTATATTGAGTTATTGAATTGAGTCACAAATTTACATAATTTCGAGCCTCGACGGTGCCGTGAAGGTTGTTGAATTTATGTGTCTGGTCGCCTCCACCGTCTAGTCGTGTAATGTAACGTGGATACTTGCACAGGACCTCTGGCCTGTTCACAGTGCACACTCAGTTATGAACGATACCTGCCAGCGTCGGACGCCCGCCTCGCGAGTGCAGTGCCCGTGTTTATTGCTCATCCAAAAAGTTTGCAAATTCCTTTCGTAGTTCTGTGGTGTACACTGACGGATTGTTAGCTACGCCGCCGCACAAAGAGGTGAGCTGATTAAAACGTACATTTATTTAGAAATGTTGTGGCCCTATTCCAGTTTGTTTCGTGCGGTTGGAAATTCTACACTCTCAAGTTTAGTTTAAAATTCAAAGTTGTTTGTTGGAGAGGATCAATTCCCAATTAATTCTTTTTGGATCGACTTGAACTTCTAAGCCCTTGAGACTTGAAATTTAATGAGAAATTAATTGACTTGTTTTGCTTTATTTACTCACAAAGATTTTTTTTTATGTGAAATCATCATTTAGTTTTAGTCAAAACTTGAGTTTAAGTAGGCAATCGAAACTTCATTACTCAAGACTTCAACTAAATTATTCTAGAAACAGTTAATTCATTTATACTTTAAATTAAAATAAAATAACACTGCAGTACTTAAAACATTTATTTAAATACAAACTATGTAATTATATTCAGTCACAATACAATAGAAAAACATTATAAATTGAACTTGTAAAAATACGAATATTGAGTTTCAATGTAGATGAATAGACGTTTTGAGAAACTTTTAATGAAAGTTATACGAACGAAGTATTTCTTACTTTAAGTAAATAGAGATATGATCATGAATCGGATTAAGGATTCGACCCACTGCAGTATTAAGGGACGCCAAAGAAATGCTCCAAATATTACTCGATGTACCTATTCGCTAATAATAGCGTGTAGAGAAGAGTTTAGTATCTAATAATGCGGAATCTTATCATTACAAAGAATATCTTTTGCAGAGGACAGTTTGTGAATAGTGAAAGCTTTTATAATTATGTAATCAGCGTATCAATCCAAGGCCCTATTTCTAAATATCTAAATAGGCGCTGTCGTATAAGTATTTTTTTTTTAATGTAAAAGGATTGCCAACAGACCGGAATTTATCCAGACGTGGTAAAATAGGCTGTTAATTTTAAATTCATATTCAAATATTACTTAATACGCCTTGTAATTGGCGAAAAGCAAAACAAATGCATTTATATACACAAATGATTTGCTCCAAAGTCCCCGACTTTACTGTCAATACCTCCATGCAGTGTCTATTGACGACTGCCATAGAAAAAGCCAATAAAGCCACTTTGCCCAGAAAAATTAAGTTCATATAATACACCATCCGTATTGACAACCGCTAGATTAACGACGCAAATATAACAATAAGGAAAAACTTGGTGAAAGGAAAATTATAGGCACTAGTTTGAAAACACGCGGAACAGCCATTAAAGAAATTAAGGGTAATTTTCACCGGCGGCGAAGCCCAGATGTTTTTTAATGGAAGTTCTCAAGAACATAAAGTAATCCACATGTGAAGTTTTACCCTCGTGGAATATAACATATTAATGCAATCTGCAAAGAAGTGTAGATTTACGTTTAGCGTCAGGCGTTTTGAATAAACAATACAGTTCCACACAAATTCAATATACCTAATATTTATTTTTTAGTTAACAAAAAACTCTTCGTCCGATTAGATTTTACAAGATTTTCCAAGTACAGTGCAGCAGAAAAAAAAATCTATAAATAGGTATTTTTCAACTTGCACTAAGAGCTTTATTTATGGTCTGTAAAAATATTGTGTTACCAAATATCGATCGCTAGAATTCTAAACTAATTAAATATAAAGAAATAACAACCACAATAACAAGACAAAAATACCTATGTTCTGTGACTAAGAAAAATATTAAATTACGTGTACCTATAGATGTCATTGTACGGAAAAAACAAAAACTGACACAAATATACATCGTCATCTGAATCATTTTTAAACGTTGACTAGTTGGGAATTATTTAAACTCATTTCGGAAAGAAGCCAAGTATGTTTCATTCCAAAAGCATTTGATTGAAATTTCCGTTTGTGTAATCGTCAAAAACTCAAAAAGTTTTGCACTGGTTGGACTCAAATTTCAACACAATATACAACCCACTTCAAAGATTATTTTTATCTTTAACCAATCTGCCACAACAATGAGACGGAATTGTATATGGTACCTATATTTTTAAAAGTATCGCTTTCTGAAACGCCACTTTAAAAGTGCGACTAACAAATTCAAATATACGTCACAATAAACGAATAAATTGTTAAAAATATCACGTGCTTACCGGATACCGACCACCGACTAAGTGCAAAACCTGATCAATAAATATCAATACCCGATCCCCAATATAAAACCTCTTTCAAAGAACCCGGCACACCGTACCGCATGGAAGTGACATCAGACACGTGCAGAAAAAAAAATAACTGTCGACCCCCAAGGGTTAAGCAGATGTGTAGGTAGTAATGTACACCCACATTTCGCCGGTTTGTTTGATTAGGTCCCACGTAATAGGGGGCGAGTCTATTGCCATCAACCAGGCACGATTCCAAACTCCGAGCTGCTACTGAGGTTTACATAGAAAAAAACAATAACACTTTGCTCGACCTATGAATCTTACCAAAGACCTCTTGCTCACCAGTCACACTGAAGACCACTAGAGCAACGAGACAGTAGAAAAAAAATTAATTAATAAAAATTACCACACACATATATGGACTTGCATATTTGAATGTCGTGTGCCAGACACGAATGGTACCTCCATAAATACATATCGGTGGCTCAATCGCGTGTGACGTCACTCATCGATTTTCCGTACAGTGGTTTAAAACGGCACGTGTTTTGAGGCCTTAAGAGAATACAGGTCCAAAATGAAAGATGAAATTCCTTATCTCAGTTAATAAGACCAGTAAGAAAATTATCCGAGGGAAAGCCCTCTTGTAGAGGGTTGGGTTCTAAAGGAAGCCATCCCCATGTTTAGTTTTCTTATTCGATAGCTCAGGCAAGACCCAAGTCAAAAGAGTACCAGTTATGTTTATTTTTTTTATGGTAATTAATCTTACTAACTTTGATAACTAAGAGCTTATTGCAAAACATGGACATTATTAGAACTGTTACACACAAAATAAGATTGCAAGGAAATTAAATCGCAATCGAATAACTATAACATACAAATCTTTACTATAAATTACATAACTTGTAATCAATTAGGTACTTTATGCTTAATTGAATAAAGCTATTAGAAAACTAAAACTGCTACAAATTTATTTTTAAATCTAACCATCTGATGCTTGATGTTTCTACTAAACTAAATAGTTTTGGTTGCCATACATTTAGACGTGTATTTAATTTAATGATGGAAAAAAATATTTGGCTTTACTTAGGGTCTATCCTAAGTAAAGTACCTGAGTATAATTAATTATAATTTGGTTTTCCTAGAAATATCCAAGAAAGAACTAAGCTTTGCTCGCAGTATGAAAACTATTTGTTAAGGAGGTTTTAATAAATTATCCAACTTTTAGAAGTTTTAAAATAAGAACATACCGTGACAATGTTTTTATTACAACAAAACCTAACCTAACGACGATAAAATCTAAGTAAAATGGATTTTGTAAATTCTTTTGGTTGACTTACCTTAAATATGAATCAAACAATCACGGTTTTTCTTGTTCTTATCCATTTAACTATATAGAATCCAGTATATCGAGACGTCATTATCTATCTGATATGCTTACATCTTCCAAATACTAAAACAAAACAACAAAACAGTGCACTTTTTCATTAAAATTAAATTAATTTATCATTTCCTAAATTGATTCTTCAATTAAAGCTGATCGTCATAATGATTTGTATAGAAGTCAGTGCTTCACAAAAATAGGTCTTATTGCGTAACGTAATTTAGTTAAAGGTTAAAGTTGCCAGCAATTACGCAACTGGCCTGTCTCTAATGACTTCGACAGGAAGATCCGATATCATTAGGGCCCCAAAAGAGCTCAAGATACGGAAGTTAGTGCTGAAAAGCTTTTATTTACTTTCCTTTTTAATTTCGAAGGAAAAAGATTAGAAAAATGGCGTGTTATTAAAATTTTAGATAGATAACCGTATCTCTCGTGTCTCTCTACCTCCTAGTACAAATAATTATAATATAGTACGAAACAAATGGCAAATAAATAAAAAAAAAACTGAAATGAAAATTATCATTAGCGAAACATCAGGTATACCAAAAGAAGACATCAAAGAGTTCCAAATAACAAATCAATCTCCATGGTACAACAACAAAAATTAAATTAGGACAATAATACAGTTAAATATAACCAGTCTAGCAAATGATAGCTATGTAAATTACCTCCTAAAATAAAAATAATAAATTTGCCACAAAAATGAGGTCAAGTATTCGTAATAACATACAACTGGCTGGTGACCGATATGATATGAATGAATGTGGATTGTAGTTCTGCACTCGACATGCCCCAGTTTTTCTCACAGAACCATTTTAACTGTTTCGCAGTTTTTGTGATAAAATGTTTGCTTGAAACACCAAAATTGTATTGTGGGAAAGTCAAGGCTAATTATGATTCTAACCTCTTTCGTACCACTGCACTGTAACCTAATGAAGGTAGGTATTTGAAAAGCGAACGCTTGATAAAAATATAATTGCTGCCAGTAAATTTTGTAAATGCACGTAGAACTATTATAACGGTTTGTTTTTATTGTTCTATTTTTAAATTTTAGTTTTATAAAATACCGGTCGATTGCGAGTCGGACTCGCGCACGAAGGGTTCCGTACCATTTACCGGCTACACGTCGCGGTTATTAATACAGAGCAAAAATCGGCAAAAAAACGTTTGCTGTATTAGAGAGTATTCTTGCTCTCGCGTTCCTTGAGATACAGCCTGGTGTCATACAGACGGAAGGACACTCTTTGGGTACGGAACTCTAACAGTTGCACAAAAATACGTTATAGGTATATAGAACAGAATATTTAAACAATAGTTTTGATCAAAGTACTATGATACTGAAAAGAGAACAAATTCTTTTGGATTCTGAATTCGGAAAATTGTATTCACATTGTTTGTTATCAAAGATGTAGAATTCTGGCAAGAATGTGCTTACAAGAAGACGTCTTCAAAGTAATTTCAACGTCACAACAACGCAATTTTAGTAATTTTATAACACATTAACACGAACATTTTCGAGAAAACATACGCTCATACAAATTTGCGTCATTGACATTGATCTTATGCTTGTAAGCGCTGCAAATGTGAATATCGTAAGTGCTACTGTACGGTTTTTTTATATATTTGGGCTATTTATTATAGACTCACCTACATGGTATCAAAAGAGATATGTGTAATACACATATTATACGTCCTGATGATATTATACAGCTACTGGACTGTACTGTCAACATTTTTGAGGAATTCATATGTGTATTAGCACTAAAATATTTGTTAGATAGCCCAATTTTTTGAGGAAGTCAAAAGACTATTTAACATCATGCTATAGCCCTTAGGAGCTCTCTTATGTAATGTTGATATAATTCAACCCCTTTTACTGTCAATCCGCTTATTATACAATCTATTTTGTATTTTTTAGCATATTTCAAGCTAAGATTTTTAAATTTTAATTAAAAGAAAGAAAAATTCTAAAAAAAATTTAAAATCCCCTTATTGTCAACTAAAAAGGCCATCCATATAATCCAGGAGTAAATAAAAACACACCGCGATAAAATCCGTCAAAAGTAGTTTTATTTCAAATCACTAGGCTTCTTATACGATCCTTCACCATCAGTCCATCATCAACAACCGAATTATTATCCCACTGCCGACCGGGTCTTCCTCATTTGAGAACTATAAGGTTCAGATTAAACAACTAATCATTTGAGCTTTTAATCTAGGAACCATCGTATATAGTGGACTATTTCCTATTTGGCACGCAACATCGCAACATGACGGTATACAATCGATCTGATTACATCCAACGCAACTGGTCAGCACGCGACTCGCGTTAAGGGCCACACCAGATCTTACCAACTGATAGTCCAGGTCAAGGCGCTCCGTACTGATTGGGGGCTTCCTATTTGTGCTCCAATCTTCATAAACGACGTGTCAAGGAAAGATTTGACGTTGTTTTGCGTTGTTGATAACGGTCAGTTAGTTGTAGTTACGCACAGCGATTTGAATTGTGAATGATTGCGCCTGCGCAATACGTGTTCTTCTGTCGCTCTGTTTGAAACGGGACGGTTCTTCTTGACGCCTGTTTTGCATTTCTGTATAATTTTTTTTCGTGTTGCGCTTTTGTTTAGTATACCTACCAGCTATAAATCTGCGTCTATATCATCTTTGTAGAGTAATCTAATAAAAAATAATTATATCACAACTTAATTTTGTAATTCAACAGTTAGATTACTAGTTAGGGTTGAGAAACTACTTAATAATATACCGGATCTATACATTATCAAAGAATGTATTCGTTTTATTTTTTATTTACTTTCTTATATATTATATCTAAATAATGTTTATGGCTTCGTGTCTTAAAAGGAAAATGGCAACCCTAATTCGGTCACTTCGTTGTCGTCCGTTGGGTCAGCCGAGACCCTTTTGCTCAGGAATGCATAGAGGTATCAAGTTGAAATTAATATTTAATGTTTAAACCTGCGCCACCTTGGAAGTGTAAAAGTTCAAGCTCATTTGCCAATGCAATAATAAAATAATATAAACAGGACAAGTAAAGGAAAACCTAAACTTTTTTTTATTTATTGTTATATCACATGACGATTTTTTTGCGATTACCGGCTTAAATTTGGATATGGATTTTATTGGTGATTGTGGGAGAAAGTGTCTCTAACTGCAAAATGATTTTCGATTATTATTTCAAATTGTTCGTTGTAAGTTATCTTTCATTTTCTTTTGAAGAGAGAGGCTACGGAATCTTCGTTTTGCGAATACAATTCACATTTGACCGGTTCTTTTATTAATCCTTAGTCAGTTATCAGCGATTTAGTAACCTCCTTATATACATACACATGGACACCATTAATTATCCACACCTTAAATATGCTACAAGCTAATCTCTTAATATAATAAATTAATACACGAAGTCAGAAAAGCTTGGGAAAGACCCTAACTGTACATACATGTTAAATGCCAACGTGGATACTACTTTAAAGGAATTTGTCGCGTTACATTCAAGTTATTTAGACTCCAAAACCAGTTTCATGATCAAAGGTTAGGCAGATGTTAGATGCCATGTTATTAAAAATACATTACACGAATTTATTATAAAGAAATATTGAATTCCATGTTAATTCAAGAAGCAACCCTGCCATCCCTTTTTCACGTGTTTTTATGTACAAAAGGACCAGAAAATAATAAAAAAGACATTTTCTTGTGTACATCTTTGTAACTGTTTCTGTCTCTTATACACAACGTTCATGTTATAGGGGAAAAACTGACTTGCCATGGAATGAATGGATGGAATGAATGCCTTTAATGTATATAGAAGCAAAATATCATTAAGGTGCAGCGTTTTGTTCACAGATACTTGTTTTACTTGTGAATCTCCAGATTTCGTACACTTAAACGAACATAGAAAAGTCTAAATCTATTAGAATACAGTAGATATTAAAACTACTTTTTACGACTTTTAACGCGGTATATTGATATTATTTTAATCCGGATGTTTCGGATCCAATACAGCATTTCGCCGATTGTTTTTGTCTCGTTTATTGTAACTTAACCGTTTGACAATTCCTTTGACAAATAAATATAACAGTCGTAAAAATATGCATTGGATAATGGAACATACTTTAGTCTACACTATTAAATAGGTTTTAATAAAGATTCATTGAAGAATATCTAAAAGCGAGTCTTTATTAACCGCTTGACTAATATAGGTTCTAATCGCTACAGTAATGCAGTGCGAGTCCTTGTGGAAGCGCCTTTAGTGTGTAATGTAAAGTGGCAAAATATAGTGGTTAAGTGGCGTACAGTTATCATACATTCTGTTTTATTCCTGTCTTCCAGACAGTTTACATACATCTTTTTGCATAAATACATAAAATTGTATCTCGAGTGTGTTTCAATTTGTGCCAACCTTTTGGTTTGAACCACATTTGCATTATATTTATTTCGTACTGAAAGCCTTTATGATGTTATTATCTCGAATTTTAGGACCAAGTTTTGAAAACGAATGATGAAAGTAGAAACGATAAATAACTTAGAATAAAATGCAAGCAAACAGATGACGCAATGTGATGGACGTACGATTACTGTCTGAGCAGGTCATGACGGTCAAGTCTAAAAAGAATAAGAAAATATCTGTCTCGAGGTATTTGTTCTGAGCATAAAAGTTTGTTTGTCCGAAGAATCATATATTTTCGTTTCTCACGTGTGGATATCTTCACGAATAATTGGCTACCTAATACCACAGGACTTGAAGGGTTATGTTGGACTGCTACCGACTTAAAGTACGCGGTGGTTTTTCCCGCACATCAGCAGCTGCAAAATTTCCAAACAAATGGAAAACTACCACGACGTTTTTCTTCTTTAAGCGTACTTACTGTGAAAAGCAATTACCTTAAAGTCTAGCTTAGTCTAAAACATACCTGCATCTACGCCGATAAACAAATAATTAAATGCTCCATTTCTGCCAGTAAAGCAATCAACGATAACCTATAACGGACTATTTTAATCGGAAAATATTTAAATAACGAACGTTACGTCATTGGCTGAAAGTAATTAAACTGTATTTGAATGATTTCCCAGAATGTCTAACGTTGAAACGAAGCGAGGGAGTGTATCGGACACTATTACAAAACCCTTTTTCGTTTTTCATAAATAGTTTGAATTCAGTATTACTAAGAATCGAGTATTAGTCAACCCATTAGATTATATATTTGTGACTAAAAATGGGCGGGTCATGTTTGCAGAATATGTGAGGGGAATTTTTACATTTGTAATCAATGTTTTTAGCCAATAAAGAATAATTCACGACTCTACAAAAAAATTTTCGTTCTTTGTCCTAAAGTTTATACTATTATTTTCCAGTTAGTTATGCACAAAAACGAAAAGAAAATACCTTTTTTCGGTATAAAGTTTGCTTTTGTGATAGTTATAATAATAATACTCATTTTTCAATTTTTTTATAAATTTTAATATTTTTAAAAAGACCGCGCGGTGAGAGTGGTTTATTAACGTTTACACTGTGCCGCTAGATGGCACCCGAGTGATAAACAACCATCAGGTGTTATTTACAAGCCCAGAATAACATAAAATGTCGTCACGAAAGTGCAAATACGATGCTGATGCATTAAAAGTACATATGCTGCATGCTCATTTGGATAAATTTAAAAACAATATGGGAGCCTATTCCGAAGAGCAAGGAGAACGTTTCCATCAGGACATCATGAATTTTGAACAACGCTATCAAGGCCAATACAATGAAAACATGATGGGCGACTATATTTGGGGTTTATTGAGAGAAAGTAGCTATGAACATAAAAGAAAAAGTAAAAGTGTGCACTTTTAAGTTATTTTCCACTTTTCTGTAAGCTAATTTGATAGTAAAACTTAATAAAAATAATAAACATTTTTATTTCAATAGTTTTATTTTCAATCAAAAATTAAAATCCGAGATTTTTAAAAATTTCGTTCAATCAGTCTTCTAAGCACAAAAGCAAAGTTTTTCATGCCATATATTTTTTTTCCGTCTTATTACAACCTAAACTACCGACATTTAATGCTTTGCAATCAAAGTCAAATTTCATGTTGACCCGTGAATCATTAGTATAGTCACGCCGTGGGTGCCTGTCAAAACGCTAGTGGGACAACTTAGTCATCTTTTAGTATTAGTAGATAGGAGATCATTAGGAAGATTACAGCTTAACATATACAGCAGTAGTGACTCAAACTTTCTCTCCGCACACAGAGACGATGATGAGTGTTAATGAGTGTACGACTTAACACCGACAGACACTACACCAACAGACTGAACACCGACAAGACTTTACGATGGGACGTTACGTCGATAGGACATTAAAAAATTCGGATCAGGCGCCGGTTCAGCACGCTCACTTCGCTCGCTCGACTCGCGCGCTAGTTTCAAAATACAACCTAAGACTCCTCCTCGCTTCGCTCGTAGTCGTTCCTTTAAATTTTGCTTATATGTAATGTATTTTGATAAACACAGAAACTTATATTAGAATAGAGTTTCATGAAACAAAGGAATTTCATACCACGCACGATCAGGCTGTGGAATGTACTTATTACCTGTCGACGTTTTCCCAAATAGCGTAACATACTTTTCTACTGCGAAGCGTGAGCGACAGCTCTGGTGTTGCAAACGGCTACGAGAACTGCTTAGCATCAGACAAGCCGTAAGTTTGTTTGCCATCCACGTGGTATAAAAACAACAAAAACGGCATATATGTGACGTAAATATGTACTACAATTATAAACCTAACTGAGCCGAGTTCGACGAGCAATGTCCTAATACATGTTGCTGAAAAAGTCCAACTGATCCGCTATATACTTTATTTCAACAATAATGTCACAGTCCATGCACAATTATGATAATTCATGAAGGCGAATAAGGACTATTTTCCCGTGACCGTGAGAACGAATTTACATTATTGATTACCTTACTCAACTCAAAGCCATGTTTTCTGTCATTTAAACACGTGCATAGATCTCGCAATATCTTATAGGTAATATAAATTATGACGTACAATATATTAAGGGAATTTTGGAACTTAGTAGAATTTCATTGACGTCATTATAATCAGGCTAAATTTGTGGCCTACTTGATATAAACCTATTCTGGTGAAAGCCATCGGGCCAATGTTCAGCTCACTGTTATTTGCCATCGGCAAGTAGGAATACCTTCACAAAAAAAATACTCCAGGAGGCCCTTTAAGGTATGTCCTACGAAGATACAGAGAAGTTACTAGTTGTGCTAATGTTGGTTAGGTTTTCAATCAATACCTAATAATATATTTATTTTTTATAATTAATATAACTTATACTTTCATTTAATTCATAATTTATTTTTCTTTAGTGTATATATTTTTTGTGATTATTTAATCTGTATTAGCTCTTTTCGCCTGAAACACGGGATTACCTAGTTCATGCATATGTATTATATTGTAACTTTTTTATACTTTCTATTGCCTACTGTATATGTATCTTGGCAGATAATGTTTACTGACTAAATTATTATTATTATTATAAAGCTTGCCTAATCGTGATCACCCTTGATTCCATCCCTTTGCCCAGTATTTTTTTTTGGCTTACGTGTTGTAAGCAGTAAGGTTTGACTTCCTGGAAATGACAGTCTCTTAGTAAGTAATATTAAATAAATTCAAAGTTATTTTTCAAAAGTTAGCATAATTTCCACTATAATTATTTTATTTGTAGAAAAACCACGATCGTTGGGTTCTTTTCAGTTGTTCGTCTCAATTACTGTCAGTAAGTGTCAACTGTCCTATCTATTCAAATCTCAATACAGATTCCATAGTTAAATTTAAAATGTACGCGTAAACGTTCACCATTAAAAATCGGTTGAATCCTTAATTCGATACCGATTCTCAATTTGAACAAATCGATTCCTATAAAAGTGTGCGGGCGTTGTCCGTTGGTAAGGTCATTTGAAAATGCTTCTATGTCATTACTTCTGGTTTTTCCACAGAATATTTATTTATTTAAATGTGCAACGCAGTATCTTTATCAGTCACTGATACTGCATGTTTGTGTCAATGTACTTTTATTAAAGAATAATTTTATCCAACATTTTTGTTTTATGTATATTTGAGCCAAGATCTTTTGTAGTGAATTTTTTTACGAGTTCTTTATGTAGCGATTGGAGACAGTACTCTTTTTAACGATGCTCCACAAGTTTAGGAATACACATACGTATCGTATATAATAAGGCCAATCAGCTGTTTGTGGTATCAATGTTCTAAGATGTCAAATTAATTAAAATTATATTTTTTAAACGTTGCCCCACACTAGGAATTACTAGAGTGTCATAAACATATCACACAGACCCGGAGCAACTACCTGTTGGCTATACGTATATTTGTACCATGTGGGAATCGAACCTGCGACACACGACGCAGAAGCCAATCGCTTGACCGCTGTACCAAACCGTGTCGTTTTCCACAACTCTAACAATATACGTCTAGTTCTCAAAATCCCAAGAAGGACCATTCGCTTTATCTTGTCGCAAGAAAAGCTGTTTCAAATGACTGGCAACTTCGAGCACTGAAATCCCCATATTCCCCATCCCCTTCAGGTTCATTGACATTACATCGCTTTCCGGTCTTTACGTCGAAACTTTGGTCCTTCGAACTATCAAATCTAGATTTTGCTTTTGAAATCCTATATCAAAACTTGAAACTTTACATCACATATTTTATTAATGTGTTCTTATCAGGTAAACATAGAATGGCCTTTTAGACCCTTTTATCATCGTTATACTATGCATAGGATGCAACACAAGACTGTAGTAGGTGCAGTTCAATGAAATCAGAAAAGAGCCAAATACAAGCTTAATAATGTTTAGAGATCTGCAACCTGGCATGATTACATTATTTCAATTCATTAAAGTTTGTTATAATGCTCAATAATGTTGGTGCAAAATATTGATAACGTGAGGAAATTTTTAATAATGTTTAACGCAACATATGATAGGTTGTTAAAAGCCTTTATTAAATATTGTTACAACAATTTTATATTTGTACTCATTTTGATTTCATTTAATTATATATCATACATTATATATCAGCACGAGAACGAGCGACATCGTCACCACTCTAATATAGTTGTCAGATTCAAAGCAAAACACAAGGAAACTGTAAGAGATAAATATCATAAAACTGTTTGTTTATTATGCTTAACGAAACGTCACTATGGAAAGCGTTTCAGGTATTTTTGTGGTAAAAAACAGATGTAGATAACTCTATTCAACATAATATATTATGTGTACATTCGCAATTCGTACTAGGCCCAGTGCATTATTATTTAGGTCTCTCCTCGCTACACTCAACATTTTCGCGCAAATTTTACATATTGATTTATATTGCGCAGTTTTTCCTATGGCATTGGTATGTAAATTTTGGTGGGGAAACCAGGTTTTCGGAGAAAACAATACATCTAGAATGTTAGAATAATGAATCATGAATCACGATGATCGAAATCATAGAAAAACTATTTGTTTTTGTCTGCAGGAAATAATTACCAAACATTTTATATCTTATTTATTCTACAAAGAATCCTTCATTTCAGAAAGCGACAAATTTAATTTTCTACTTTGTCAGTTTGTCACTGACAAAGGCGTTCGCCAAAAAAATTCCTTCTTCCGTAGATAATTTATTTATTTAAATTTTTTTCCTTGTCCCATAACTATTTCCTGTGAGTTGTGAGCCCCATTCCGCCCCCGCGTTTGGACCGAATTTCTGTCATACGTACATCAGGTTCACGGCTGCTTAGTTATTTACGTATCGCGTGCTAACATTAGAATACGAAATCGTGACCTATCACGACTTATTTTTCTGACTACCGAAGTACAAACGATCGCCGCAATCATGTAGAATCAGCTGTCGAAGAGTCTAGACTCCTCGTACCTATTGTAATTTGTTTTACTGCTGCCGATAACGCGCGCTCCCCGATAAGGCCCATGTTATTGTTTTGATGCGTTCATGTGAGGTCTTGACCCACGTCGTGTTCGTATTGATTAGACATTTGACAATTGCTTTCATCACACTCGAAATATTTTTGATTATAACAGTTATCACAATTCGTCATGTTCTGCAATTTGACAAACCGCTTTAATTTGGCGGTGTGTCGGTCACTAACTCACTCCTCCTAATTTATAGCGAAATTGAGTTCAGCGAAATCTACTAATCTACTCAATGTTTACGTGTTCATTCACACGTGTTGTATTGTGTGCGTGTGGCGTCGTTGCGCCTGCGCAGAACGCTCCCGACCGAGCCCTCTTTGTTTGTTGACAAGCGGAGTGCTCGACTCAACAAGCTGTTCTATTCGCGTATGGACTTCGTGCGCGACGGACGTGCACTGCGTCCAAACTTACTTTGTTTAGAGCTATCGTGTTATCGCGTATATCGGCTAAATTTAGTGCAGTTATTTTAAAGATTTTTTTCCTCTTCTGCGCAATATTACTGTGAAGTGTTGTTGTGAGGAGCTCTGATCTGTCAGCATTCTTGGGAAGATTTTTTGCCACATCTAAAATTACGTATTTGCTTCTGTGCCAGAAGGTAATTCATTTTCTTTTATTTCCTATACATTGTACATAATGTCCATCAATCAAGGACTGTAACGGAGATTTAGATCTATAATTTTATATCGCGATTGCAGTGAATTTTATATCAGTGAAATCATCGAAGTCTTTCAATGCAAATGCATGCATTGCTCACAACAAAGTTTTTTATACAAACAACAAAGGTATACAGTGTGTATCACACACTCGACCGATCATCGCGAAATGTCAGGACGAGGATTGGAAAGTGAGTACCGACATGGTCATTAAATGTGGTGCCGCACGATTTCTCCGCAAATAAGATGCTTGCACACGAGCAACTAAAAGACAAACTTGCAACTTGCGTATCACCAGCTTCTGTTGCGACTAGATACAGTTATAATTCGGCCGGTCGCCGTAGAAGGCGCCTAGCGGTATCTTATGGTCGTCTCGTAGCCTGCTAACTCGTCTCTTGGATAACGGTAAATTTATTGCACCGTACGTATCTCACATACACAAACAATTACCAGCACTAGTGACACGATGATTTAATTTTGCGGTCAACTGAACCGTATGGCATAGATGCGGTTAATTTACAGTTATTACCCATTAGATAGGTATCATAATAAACAAACAATGAATACAAATAATATTGTTGACAAACTCCTTGGTAAACGACGGTGCTATATAGTCTGTATTTTCTTTCCTGATGTCAAAAGATACTGGAGTTACTGTTAATGTCAATAGGAAACATAAAAGTAATGTTCATTGTTTATTTATAATTTTATCGCACAATTAACAAGTCGTGAACTTGTCACTAACAATAATTATGTGCATAATACAAGTCAGATAAGCGCAGTATCTACTTGTAATTCCATTGCAGTTTCTTGAAACATTTTAGTTAACTATTTCACTAATTATTGCGGAAAGGAACTCTTAAATACTTAAACTTTTATCTTTTTCACGTTTTTAAAGACCTTTACAGGTAACCTTCGGTTAACAATAAAACCAAGATATAGAGAGATACTTTTGTTTATGTTGAAATACTTTTGTTAAAAGGCATCTTTACTACTTAACACATTTTCAAATGAATTTCGTTTGCATATTTGCTATTGTTAAATAATTCTTTTGTGGAGCGCCGTGCTCATTCACGAATACTTTAAAAGTAATTTTGAATGCTTCAATAAAGTTATAATCCATAGTTTTAAAAGGTTTTAGTGAAGTTATTTTATCTCGTTCGCCGTCTGTTGACCTCTTGAGCAGCCATGATTGTAAAGCGTCTCGGATAAAAATAATCTAGTGAAAGTTGAATGTGTATTTTAATATTCGTGAACTTTAATGTCGTGTGTAATTATAAGGTTTGGGGTTAGTAGGCTGGTTAAAGTATGTTTATACAAGCTGATTTTTGGTTTTTGTCTTTTTTATTTCTACCATTTACGCAAATTAGATTTTTAATAAAAATCGTTTTAGGGATCTTCATCGAATAAAATTTAAGGACAGAAATTGACTGTTCGAACCCTTTAAAAAATTAAGGATAATTGCCATAAACAATTTTTTATACGACTTGTTATTGTAAATATGTATGTATTATGAAATATATCAGGTGACTATCGTACAGTTGAGGGAATTAGACTTGTAAGTGTATATATTTATTGTTGAACTGCGCAGTAATACGCGTGTTTACAACTACATATATGTTGAAACGATGAGAAAAACATATTTTTGTACGTTATCATATCACACATGGTGTAAAAAGCAATTAAGTGAAAAGTGTTATTAACTTATTACTATGTTCGTGACAATGTGTCTACTACGTAGGTACCAATAATGTCTTGTGTTAATTAATGAATATGTCAAGATACAGCTGATTTAGTTTTTAATAGGTTACATTGTTGTGTTGTGTTTTTTTTACTTTATATGGTGTAGGTATTATTTAGACTTTGGGAGTCAATTTTTTTTTTCTTAGCTGCCGTTGCCACAGGTTATGTTTAAACAATGATTGTTTTTTATTTACATAGGAAATTTGTTAAGGATTTCTGTCTTCTGTCAGTTATAGTTGTGAAGGTAGGCAGAATTCCTATCAATATCGTGCCTGTGTTTACAACACCTTCAACAAAATAACACATCAAACTAAATACAAAAAACACTACATGATTCGACCGGATAATTTCTATAGAATTGGCTTAGGCTTTGAAATCAAAGATTGATTAATGTTGATCAACCGAACGAAATAGGTATAACCTGATATAGAGAAATTCGTCTGTAAGGTCCGATCTACATTCACTCTTGATAGATTGCTCTCATTACATTTGACATTTAGTGGTTTAGTACCTATAATCATTACTGCTAGGAAACCTTTTAATTTTTGATCCCATGAGATCTTTAGCCATGGAATTTTATCACAACTAGATCTGAACACAAATAAATAATCAGATTCCATTACACTTAGTACAAACTACATCTTCATTTTCTTTCGATTGTTGTTTAAATATAATTTGCATACATTCATTGCTTGTCACGAATACCGAATCTTGTTATGATATTACACGTACATTGTTAAAATATTATAACACAACTCATATAAACGAACAAAGATACTGCATATGGTTATACTTCGCTATCGAATCGCAAGCCTTCAATCCTTCGAAATAGGTACTAAAACTATCTCAAAGTGAAAATTACCCGTTAACTTTCAACACTTCTAAGAATCTGCAATACAAAAGCAATAATAAAATCAAAGAATCTGTATCATCAAGCCGTATTTCAATCTGTCAATAGTCTGAAAGTAGCACAAAGTGAGAATGATGCGTCTTTCAATGCTCCAGGGAACCTTGAATACAGTGTAATGACTGGGTGGCTCCGTAGTGCTGAAGTCATCTCTCAACATGTCAGTCAGGTCACAAAAGCCATGATTCACAGAGAAAGTTCCTGTTCAGTACTTTATATGTTTGATTGTTGGCTGTAATCCAATGAACGTGTACGTCTTTGTAATATACATACATTCATTTCTTTTGTAATTAACCACGGTTCGCGCAACAATGGACTGTTGCAACCTCTTGATGAAATTTACACGTTTACCAGTAATAGTTTTTTGTCAGTACATATTGAGTATTTCTGAACTACTATTTATATATTATATGTATATCACTATATTAATTGGTGTTGAACGACAAGGGAAGTTGGTGTGTTGATGAGGACAATAAAAACTAAAAACACTAAGAAGCGGTCAAGCATAGGCATTTTTTGGGTTATCTTTATTGTCAACGGTCAACGTTCAAAAAAAGCAATTAAAATTTGACCTAGGACCTTTGAATAAATAATATTTCGAGTTTTGAGTGCTTAATATACCTACTACTTCTCGATAGACAAGATTTTTATATAAGATGAAGATTTGAATATTTATACATAAGAATTTTCTTCTGCTAATACACATCTTCCGGCCAAGATTTAAATTCTCATCCCGCACTTGCATTTTAATAAACAAACTCAAATATAAATCTAGATGTATTTCGAAACTGTACGAAGCTATCTTAAGCCAACACAGTCTGGTATATTCGTAGACCCATAAAATAAGCCACAAAGCTAATCTTCGCTATCTATAGGTCGTGACTGCAACAGGGAACGACCAAAATGCACGACTATAGATCGGGCCTTGTCCATCGATCCACACTCTACAGCCACCGATAAGGTAACGTAGTGTACAATCTATTCGTTCAGTTACTTCGAAGTTTAGTGATCCGTCGTAAAAAGTTTTAAGACTGTAAAATGTGGCTCGTAAAATGTTGGCGAACATTTCCGAACATGACCTCTACATCACCGCTCTTTTAGAAGTTATCTTTAGTTTTCTTTACTCGTATAAAGAAAAGTAACTTGAATACTTGGAGAATGATTAACCTTTATATCATAATGTCAAAAAATATGCAATTACCGACGCGTTGTAGTACTTGTTTTCTATAAAACATTTTTAAGAGCAAATATCACCATAATTAGAAAGCATTTATACGAGTCAAAATCAGAGACAAATTAGAATGGATAAGTAACCTACTCCAATTTTCTCTGTATTGGACAATCATGATAAACACAGTCGTAGGCTTAGAATATGTCTGAAGAATCAGTTTATACTTGAGGTATTTGTAGTCTACAAATACCTCAAGTATAAACTGATTTAAAATGATTATGATTATTAAAATGATTTGAAAATCTCAATAAAAATGTTTACTACTGATAAGTATGCATTTATCTTTCACCTCTGAATGCGCTCGAATCAAAAAAGTCATTTTCTTATAATGGAATAAGCAAACATACCATTATTTCAACTATAAAACCACAGACAAACCATAATGGAGCTCAGCATTGCACACAAACTTTAATATTCCACCTGCAAGTCTAGATGACCTTGGGGATATGAAATACGGCAGAAACAAAGAACAAGCTGAATGTCTGTACTGGTATTATGATTTAATGATGTAAGACACTATCCCGTGTTGTGTAAACACTTATCAATACAATGAGGAAGTTGATATAAACGTTGATAAATTACGAGTAAAGAGTATCTAAACTGAGTTTATACTGGACTACCATTCAACTGGCAACTATGCAAATACGAAATATCAGGTCCAGCCAACTGAAACTGAAGAAAGTAGACTACATACAGTCATCTGCATCCCAAAAAAATTTAAGATGTCATTATTTTTGCGATCAACTAATCTTAAATTCAACCTCAGAACTGTCACTGAAAACGAGAGCCAGGGAGACAGTCTTAAAGGGAAAACAATCTCAAAATGGCATCTGTAGTAACAAGTGATAATCTATAAGTCTAACTGTTATCCCCAACATAACAGTTAAACTTGACGTTGATTGCATATTACCAAACATCACAAATTCTCGTTAACAAAGTGAAATCTGTTCGAATAACCGGTCTTTCATTACTGTAACGGGTACAGAAACCGTTGCACTGCCCCGGCCGAGGGAAAATAATCAACTAAATAAAGTAATTTTAAAGGTATAAACTCGTCTTAGCAATTTGGCTCCTATCCAACGAGTTTAAGGCAAATATTTACAAGGAAGGCGACTAGAAATACCGAAACCCTTTGTTGTAACTTCTTGCTCTCTTTCCTATTGCGTCTCAGATCTAAAATAAATCCTGGTAATTTAAAGTTGTCATTGTAGCAACGGAAAATCTTCTGTCCTTATTAAGTCTAATCCTGCGCACTTTTGTGCAAACACTGTTGTAATAAAATTTAATCTGCGTCTCGTTAGTTTACAACTTCACAGAATAATGTCGCTTAGTTTAAAATCCTGTTTCATTTTAGTTTATCTTAAAAGTGCAGTTTTTGTCCACAGTTACGTCACGATTTTACTAGAACGTAAACATAAACAGTGAGAATTATTTTATTGTTGTCTGATATAAAGTGTTCGCAGAATTTCAACGAATGAATCAAATTTTCGAAGAGCGTTTCTCGAGTATTTGTAAACAAAACTTCATTAATAAATGTAACATAAAATGCATTTACTCCTTCGAAAGGCAAATTTCATTTGGCTGTGAAATTTTATACTCACACAGTTTATACCCAGACGGTGGGGTGTACTTACCTAATATTGATACAATAAATTCCCTCTGCATTCTCTCGTCTAGACGCGCGTTAAACTTAACTGCATCTCTCTCTTTTGCCCGTCTGCATCGAAATTATGATCTTTATTTTCTACAGCATTAGAATAATATGTTGGAACAGCGTCTGGACACTTTTCAATTGTCTTTTTTATATACAATATATCTACTTCCTCTATGTGTGTATTGACTTCTAAGTTTGAGCAATAAAATGAAACGGTCGGATCGTTCAGTGATTTTAAATGTCTGGCTATTGTGTCCTGTCTAGACTCGTAGTCAATTTGTGTAATATCTAGCTAGTCTGTCCTTGGTCTAAGTTGATATACACATACATTATAGAACGCTCCCTTTCGTTTATTTAAGCCCTTTTTGCTTGCTCCACGCTGCTTTATAATTCTAAATGTTCTATTGTGAGTTTTTGCTTAGCTGTTTTTGTTTTATCATTTACTACCTGTAATAATCCTTCATCTTAACCTAGTTCTTGTTAAGCTTAACTTTTTAATCTCTTACTCTTGAGAAACATTTGAATTTGCCAGATGTTTGTTTGATTCTTTGTTTGAAATATGGCGTTGTGTGTTCTCCTTCAATATTGGAATTTCACTACGAATCGCCTCGATATCAACTTTACTATGTGTCTGTAGATGTCTAGATGTTGATGTACATTAATTTACTTCGCTTGATGTAATTTACGTCTCGGTGCAATCGACACAGACACAGAGACGTTGACTTATATTAATGTAGTGACTTGTAGATTGAGAAATACAATTAAGATCTGTTTTAGTGAGCACAGAAATTATGAGATTTGACCAATAATTCACTGGACGAGGTATTTTGATACAATTGAATAGGTATGTCTGTAATTTATATTGTGATAATATTTTAATAGACACTATATGTTAAGTAACTTTTTGTTTAAATTTGATCTCTATTTTAAATGATGGTGAGGTACGCAAATATCATGTGTAATATGTTTCTTTTACTGTTTTTTCTTATTCAAGCACTTAAAGATTGAAAATAAAAATGATGTTATGTTCACATGTATACAAACGCTTATTTATTACTCGTGCCTAATAAATCATATTAGTTTCTTAAATTTTATGTCATAATAAATATTTAATATCCCTCATTTCTACGATACAAATATCTACAACGCGAGAACTATTGATAATAATTAATTAATCGTTCAGTACTTTAAATTAGTTCACGATAAAAAACAATATATTTTTAAGAAACAAGCAGAATTGGATTGAAAATGACGCACCTATATGAAGATAATCATGACGTGACTGACGTGGGTTCATAAGACTCAAGAGTGTCTTAATAATAAAACCTCTTTGTAAATGTATAATACTGGCAGGCTCCATCAAACGTTATCGTGGAAGGTCACTGCGGAATGCAATTATGACAACACGTCTATAATTAAGTAACACAATCTATCATTGTCATTATTTTTATGTCATCGTCCGTTGGTTCACGTACTTGTTACATAATAATAATAAGTTATTGGCCGTCATTGTAGGACTGTTTTCTTTGCAATAATGACGAGGTGTGATATGAGTATTGCATTATTTACTTATACTTAAATAATACTTAAATCGAAGATTTTTTTTATTTTTTATTAATAATACTTCTAGTGATAGTCAAATTTTGTAAGAAATACTATAAAATAACTACATATTAATTATTCATGGCTACTCGTAGCCAGTCATTCTTATGTGACTTTATTTTATAAACAATATTAAACATCTTGTTCAAAACACTACAACAACTTTCAGATAATGTAGCGTATATTATGTTAATTTATTTTCATAAAAATTCTGATTTCTTTTACGAAATAAAACGATACATACTAGGCTTTATAAATATAACCAATAAAATAACTAAGCTCTCTATTCAGCAATTGAATTAAAGATTTAAATCTCTCTCGATAACGTTCAAAATAAGACATATTCAGTAACCTAGTTATGCTAAAATTCCAGTATATATTTGTATTCATCACGGCTGAGATATAAATGTGGTGATTCATCTACATTACTGTGGGACCGTTGACTGAGAGATTTCGGGGGCAGTAACCGACGGTACTTCAAATAAGGTTGACAGATCCGGAAACAACCGGACTCTTTCTTTAATTCTTTATTGTACACAAAAAAAAAAGATACAACATAACATATATCAACAATACATTTAAAGTGTTGTGCACAAAGGCGAGCTTAATTCAAGATTGAATTTTCTTCCAGCAAACCTTTGAGTGAGAGAGTTTTAAAAAGAAGGGTAAAAAGACAAAGTGTACAATAATAACAAAGAAATTCTATATAGCATACGAGTAAACAAATAGAAAGATAGATAGATATATGTGTATATATAGCTATATAAATAAATAAATATATATTACAATTATTGACATATTATTCTGACAGAAAATGCTCCCTAGTCCTCCCCCTGAAAATGTCCAGAGAAGGGCTAGCGCGTAATGAGTGTGGTAGAGAGTTCCATAACCGTACTGCTTTTACAGTAAACGAACTGTCATAGCAGCTGGAAGAATGTGCCGGAGTTCGCAATAGAAGGGAAGAACTGACACGACAGAGTTTGTCCCTCGGGACAAGGTATTCAAAACGCTCTCGGAGATATAACGGCGAGTTAGGGTTGTGAAGGACAGAATAGAGAAGGCAAAGTATATGTAAGTCCCGGCGTCGCCGAATGGGTAACCACTTCAATCTGGCTCAAAATTCCGATACATGATCGTACTTCCGAAGCCCATAAATGAAGCGGATCCCCAGGTTCTGCAGACGCTCGAGTTTATTTAGGAGTTCCTCCTTTGCATCAAGAAAAGAGACATCAGCAGTAATAGTGTGGGAGTAAAAGTGATTGCGCAAGTATTACCTTAGTTTGAAAAGGAAGGAAATTTTGAAGTCGTCTGAGAGACTGGAACGAACTGTACATTCTCCTGCTTACCTCCACAATGTGTGCTTCCCATGTTAAGGTGGAGTTTATAAGAACGCCAAGATTTTTGACACACTTAGAGTAGGCCACTGGGATTGAGTTGTAGATTATCGGAGAAAGTGACTGGTAATCTATAAGGTTCAACATGTATCTGCCACCAATGATCAGGGCCTGAGATTTTGTAGGATTTACTACAAGCCCAAAAGAGTTTGCCCACTGATGAATATTCTCAAGATCATCATTGATGGCATCTACAGCACCTTTGATATCGTCTATTTTACAATGACGATACAACTGCAAGTCGTCTGCGTAGAGGTGATATTGAGAAGTTATGACTTTCGTAATTTCGTTTATAAAAACGGAGAAGAGAAGAGGAGACAGAACACCACCTTGAGGAACACCCGCAGACAGTTCACACCATTCCGAGCTAACCTCTCCAGCGCGGACCACCTGCGAGCGACCACGAAGATAAGATTTGAACCACTCAATTGCTGAGGAAGAGAGGTTAAGAGAGGAAAGGATTCCTAGGAGGATATCAAAATCCACTGAATTAAAAGCACTGCTAAAATCCAATAAAATGAGAACCGTTAGCAGTTTCTTCTCCATAGCCAGTCGAATATCATCAGTGATTTTCACTAATGCTGTAACTGTGCTATGGCCAACCCGGAATCCAGACTGGAAAGGATTTAGCAGGCTATTTGAGGAGAGGTATTGTGATAACTGTTTTTGTACAGCACCCTCAAGGACTTTGGACAGGATTGGAAGGATGGATATGGGGCGGAATTGACATAGTAAGGTGGGATTTGAGACTTTAGGCAGCGGTAGTACGATGGCTTTTTTCCATAAAGAAGGGTAGGAGCCGGTCAACAAGGAAAAAATTATAATATGAGTGATGGGTGAGAGAATTTGGTTCAGGATGGGAAGACACATTTGAATTTGGAGTCCATCGTCACCTACTGCTTTTGTAGAGATGGATAAAATAGATTTCTTAACTTCTTGCTCAACAACTGAGTGGAAACTGAAAGAAGTATTTAGTGGCAGAGGAAGATCGGATAGATATTTCAAAGTTGAAGACTTAATATTTGTGTCAAGGGTAATTGGAGGCCTACAAAAGTTAACATTAAGCACATTGACGTCTATGTCGGAGCTGTTACTAGATGAGACTTTACCAATACCCAGTGACTTGAGAAATTGCCATACTTGAGATGTATTTAGATTTTGTATCGAGCTGTGAATGTGGCGTCTTTTGGCATCTCTACACATACGACTGCAGCGGTTGCGGAGTTTTTTATACAACTCCCAGTGTTTCTCCGAGGGCATACTTCTATAACTCCGCTTTGCTTTATCCCTTTTGGCCATTAGGGTTTTAATGGCTGTTGATAACCAGGGCGCTGGTAAGTGTTTGACTTTTACTCTTTTGAGCGGAGCATGCTTGTTATATAAATCCATCATTATCTTGTTGAATGCTATCACTTTACCATCCACATCATTGCAGCAGTAAATCGAAGACCAATCAATACTGTCCGCGTCCATTCCCAGGCGCTCCATATCAATATTTTTAAAAGAACGAAGTAAAAGATATTTGGCCTTGCGTTTAGGAGGACGTATTTTATAGGAAAGGAAGACTAGGTCATGATAAGAAAAGGAAGCAGAAAGTTGTCCATGCGTAGCTACTTTTTTAGGGTCAGAGACAATAATTAAATCTAGTAGAGAAGGCAAGCAGTGAGGGGCCCTGTGAGTAGCATTTAAAGGAAGAATTTGCATGTTAACAGAAGAGACAAGGGACTGAAGCTTACGGCTGCGCCAGTCATCCTTCAACAAGCAAGTGTTAAAATCCCCGAGGATAATAGTATGGTCATAAAGCGAAGACATATTTTCCAATTTTGATTCCAGAGAAGCAAAGTAATCAATATGACACGATGGACTATAGTAAACTCCTAATAACACTCTGGAATGTTGAAAACCCACTTCTATAAAGAGGTGTTCAGCGAATTTGGAGTATTCATTCGGAGATTGATCGATCACTTTATGAACTAGATTTCCTCGTAAATATATTGCGACCCCTCCATATCCCTTGCCTGTTCTGTCATTTCTTACTAGCTTGTAAGCTAGTAAGAAATGACAGAACGGACTCGCTTGGAATCTGATTATCTGATTGTAACTATTGCAAATTTGCAATGTCTCCTTAGTACAACTAGATTTCGCAGAGACAACAATACTTGGTACAGATAACAAATCCCTTTCGGCAGATGTTTATTACTTCAAAACTTTGTTTTTTTTTGTATTTAATTGATTATGTAAAAAATCTCTAATTAAATAAAAAAAATATTACATGAATTAAAATAAAATAAAAATGATAGGTATCTGTCATTTGGCATTACGAATGTAGAATAGAATAGAGCATAACCCCTAATAACCGCGACCCCTAAGAGTCGAGCATTATATTCAGCAAAAGATAAAAGAGACCAATTTTTCTAATAATTCATAATATTGAGCTTAGAAGCAAAGTCCTGCCACCCCTAATCAGTTCATATTTACTACACGTTTCTGGTGACCGAATACCCTATTTTACACGTACAAACTACATTAGTAATAGTTGTAATATTTGAGAACAACTACTTAACTAGATATATAGGTACTCACTTAGAGTATGCACTAAATTAAGTTTAGACTTCGATTCGATCTCATTAATTTCGTTTAGCCTGACATAAAACTCGATACTAAGGCTAAAAGGCTACAAATTCGATTTAGCCGCACTCTAGTTAACCCGAAAGTAAGATCGTGCCCGTTTTATTTTAAAACTTCAAATGTGTTTATGTGACCACCTTATTTAAAAGATGGCGCCCAGTAAAAGGCAGTTCTATATTTAAAATCACGAACTGGAGCATTTTTATGTCATCGTATGCTATTACGAAAACTGACGAAATATTTTTAATTCTTTATTCAATAATTTTAAGTTTTTATTTTTCCAGTAAGTCAATTATTTTATCCCACTAATAATATTTGTTACACTTTCGCGCAAAAACCGCTTAACGGATTTGGGATAGAATTTGGTATAAAGATAGTTTATTACCCAGATTAACACATATACTACTTTTATCTACATATACATATACCTTGCGGGCAAAGCCGTGAGTGGAAGCTGGTTTTTAATAAATCATAGTCATTATTCGTAACCATTAAAACGACTATAAATTTTAAACCTATATTATGAATAGAACATTGAAACAAAACATAAACAACAAAATATTGTTGAGTCTTTAAAAAATATCTAATACCTATCGAGTCTATTACAACAAAACAAAACAAATGATCCCTCATAATTTTATTTGAATTGAATAAATAAAAAACATTGTAATCTTTTACACAGTACGGTTTGTTATTGATTGGTTTATAATGGACATTGTATAATTAATTACGAAGACTGTTTACAAATGTCGTTTACAATGTAACAGATAAAATACTTACATGTTTCTAACTTCCCTCCAATCTGTGATTGGAATTTAAAATTACAAAATAAATCACAGAACTTATTCTGACATTGATTGACAACCCCATAAATAAATACAAATTTAATACTTCTACTAAGTATACGTATAGAATTCATAACAGGATTTTTATGCATCGTGCAAGAGGAATATTAAAAAATATAAATTAAGTAGTTTTTAGGAAAATATTATTTTTCTCAGATTATTTATTCCTATTAGTCACATTCACATCGCAACTAAAAGAGAATGATATCTATTAAATTTCGCGCTGGAGTTACAATCGATTAATCATTTCATTAGATAGAAAAAATAATAGCGGTTTACGTTAGTATTGATTTTAGCCACTTTTAAAAGTCATCATACCGCTAATAAAACTACTTTTAGTGCAGATTTTACAGTACAGTATATGATATTATTTTGTTCCAGACTTTTTGGACCCATGGTCACGGGTAGACTGTATATTGAATGTGCTGTGTACTGTAATATTGAATAAGATTAAAAATATATTATATCGTATTAACCGTCACACAGCCGTATAAAAAGCCGATACGATTCAATGACCCGCCAACACCGCGTCGTCAATCGATTGCTGCGTTTGTTCGAATTCATTCACCCCAACTGTACCGATACATCGATATACATTACTCGATGTATCGATACATCGAGTAATGAACTCCGATAACATCACTGGGGATCAGCGATACCGAGTCTTTGAATAACACTATTAACCCTCAAAATTCTGAATTCCAAAGTTGTTAACTCTTTCAATATTGACCAAAAGTCAGTCTGGTTATAATTAAAAATGATTTTTGATAATGTTTATTTAGCCTTTACTGAGCGCTGCGTTTATAAGAGTAATATTTAATGACTATGATGTAGTTTGTATAGGTTTATTAGGAGTTTTGATTGTTGCTTGATGTATGGCATAATATTGGCCCCTTATGGGGATCAGGTAATAGATTTATGTATCAGATAATATAAATTAGCATTATAATGGCGCTGCGAAAACTCAAAGTTTTCTTTGAAGTTTGTACAACAGATAAATAAAATATATTCTTGAAATTTAATTATACATTATAACCCATCAAGATTTCCCTGGTACCTCTTATTGTTGTTATTAAAATTTATCAAATATCAATATTTGTATGTTGCACCTGAACATTGTACCTACATAACTTTCTAACGACTTAAGTGTATGATAGTTTACCTACACATACATCTGCCTACCTCTTCAGGAAATACTACGATATAATATGTGTGATGTAAGATGTTTGTATACATTTAATTATTGACGTATACAATCCTTATCACTGCTTGTTTTTATAGTACCGACGACCTAGTCTTAATAGATTATTAATTATCAACAATATTAACAATCAAATCCAGTTATCAGTACATTTCAATGAATTCCTAATGTTATTTTTTTGGTCTTAATTTATTACGAAATCAATCGTGTTATTCATTTGATTCGAATAATATAAATTTATTTTCCAATTTTACTTTGCAAGAATTATTGTTTTGCATTCAATTGGAAAAAAAAATTGCTGCAAATTAAAGCAATAATTTAATAAAATTCAATTTGCACACACATTTATACGATAAATTATATTTATAATCTTATAAAAATATTTTTTTAATTCAAGATAGGCATTTAATTATGTATGTAATTAGCGATATACAATACATATCATAAGTACCAATCTATCAGTTCAATGAAACGTGCATTGTTTATTGTTTTTTTCAAATGTTTACGTCTGTAAGTCAAGCGTGGGATATCTCAGGCGTCAACCGCTAGGCATTCTGCGAATTTTTTCACTGTAAATGCAATGTTAATAAAGACTAGTTTGCGATACCATTTGTCACAAGCTTTTTTGTCGAAGATGCTCATAATAAAAGACACGAATTGGTACCTACTCTCACTTTCGATAAGTTTTCTTTTTCATTTCGATCTCACCTAACGACAAATTGTTTTCTACAAACATTTAGATGTCTTAATTAATTAAATGCTGGGTAACGAATCGTGAGGAAGCCCCGTCTCTATACGTTCTAATTTTAGACCTGAAGATTAAAGTTGAAATAAACACACGATGATATTCTCTTTAGAGTTCATTAGCACTTGTTTTGTTATCTCTGTTTTGACTACTGCATAAAAGCTAATGACATTAATTGTGTACAACCAGCAACATTTTTGGCAGACCACTTTTATCCTTATTAATATTGTTATAAGATCCAAAAGTGGTCAACCGCACCTTTGAACTCTCGACTAGATTGGCACAGTGGCATAAAGGGATACAGGTTCGATGTGAACGAGCGAAAAAAATAAAGAGTAAAAAATGCAACAATTTTTATTAGCAACAAATATGTGCGTAGGTCTTATTTAATAAAAAAACCTAATCATATTATATAATACTGATCATAAAACTCTTAAGTAAGACGTAGTACCCACTTAATAGCATCTTCACAATACATCATAAGTAATAAAACTATACATACATTAGATAAACAAATATAATTTAAAAAAAATAGACCACGACGCACCCAAGGTCGTTAATAATACTTTGAAATCTGGCGCCAAGTATTAACATTATATAATAACCTTGGAAGGTTGCCGTATGTTACATAAATATTAAAATATACATGTAAATAAACTGCTTCTTTGTTGGTAAATGAGGTAGGAAACTGGCTTTAGGTAACTAGTTAATAACTAGTGGTTAGTCGTGCATTTAGTAACGAGCATAAAATATGCTACGCGGTCACCTCTGATGTTGTTTTAAGGCGTAGTGAATTTAGGATTTAGGATTGTACGTACTGCAAATGTATACTAATATTATAAATGTGAAATGTCTGTCTCTTACCGCTACACTCGTAAACCGCTGATCCAATTATGATAAAATTTGGTATGGTGATGGTTTCATATCCGTGGGTTTGATATTAAAAAAAAACATGTAGATAGCATGGACATTGTACGACAGTACTGCGTGCCTTGAGTACGAACATGAGAACTCTAACTTTCACACCACTATCACAGCTTTTACAGCAAATCTAACTACCAATTTCTCTGAAATTTTCCATCTAATCAACAAGTCATTGACTCTTAAACCACTTCCAAAATCACCTTTATATTTACTTCTCAGGCTGTGGACGTTTATTCTGATTTATTCTTTGATACATATCACCTTCAAAACATAATACTTTTCAATAACGAAGTGTGAAATTGCGAATTAGTTTAAAATGTCCATTGTACTTAACACGTGTATTCATACTTCAGTAGTCACAGCTAGGTCATCTGGATCTAACATGAAAATATTTTCATGAAAATGTATAAATCATCATCATCATCCACAGCCTTTCTGATCCCACTGCTGGGCATAGGGTTCTCTGAATTTATGGCTATCGCTTCGACACGAAAACTTGCTTGAAGCTGCCGGTCTTCTAACATCACGATTATGCACTGTTGGCCACAACTGGATGAATCAAATGTATGAATACTACAAATAATTAATTAGCATTTTATTTTATTAGTATTTTCGAGGCAAAAGTGGTATGCAGGGACCATAGCGCGTGGCATTCTGTAGTTTCTGCCTACCCCCATGGGAAAAAGGCGTGAGTGTATGTATGTATGTATTTTCTATCATGATTAGCTGTGAGCCAACTGCTGACTTTAGGACATAATACATAGCTTCTTATTATGACAATGCCTAAACAATGTAGCTTATTATTAGCGGTAGTTTACTAATATAATTCACCACGGCGGTTCCCATTTAGGTGCTGAACTCGAGGCTAAGACTTAGTGGTCTGTGGTCATATCACCTTCATAATGATGATAATAACGCAACAATCAAGTACATTATTTAATTGATTATATCACCTGTTTATAATGTAACTTGACGATAATTAAAATATGCAATTGCACAACAGCAATAAAAAAATATACATACATAATTGCAATTATAAATTATTGCAACTTTACAATAACGTTTTATCACTAATATGTATATCAACGTAATGATTAATTGTTTCTACATGTTGTTTTATTTATTTCATAATAAGTAAATAATAAATAAATAAATAAATATTTCCGGACGTTTATTACACAGCGCCATCTAGCTCCGTGGTAAGCAACGAGGCTTGTGTTACGGATACTAGATGGTTGATATACTACATATATACTTTTTTTTTGTAAATACATACATATTATACATAGATACATCCATGACTCGGAAACAAATGTTGACATCACACAAACATTTGTCCCTACCGGGATTCGAACCCGGGACCCATAGCACAGCAGGCAGCGTTAACTACCGCTGAGCTAAACGGGTCGTCTAAAGTCGTACAATTTATTTATTTATTTATTGTTCGTGTAATAAAAACATGTGAGGAGGAGGGGGGACGATGGCTGAGTAAACACTACGCTTAACAATCGGTCAGTCTAAGAGGACTGATCATTCTTAACACATCTACCTCTTCTCTCCTCGGAAAGTACGTTAAGCAGTCAATCCCGGTTATACGTACGAATAGTGATCAGAAGCCTGGAAACTGACAACCAGTCTTCCCTTAGGATATCGGTATAGTCCAGTTAAGAGTTTCGTAGGACTGACAGCTCACTGTACTTCTTGTTAAATTCTGATTGTCAGCCACATCTATGTAGACTGAAGACCGACCAGATATTTATCGGCTAACGCTGAAAACCAGCGCCGAGGTTTCGTGCTTGCGCGCACAAGCCACGGCTATAAGCTGAGCGTTGAGCCGTTTCGCGTGGGTTGTGGCGCATACATTTTATAAATTATTTTATTGTTATTTTTTCTTTTTGTCTACTCGTTTTTTGTGTGCATTTTGTGCGTCACGTTCACGCGAATAAACTGTTTTTCTTTCTTTCTATATATTTGAAAAAAGGCTCTGAAGTCTATGTATAATGTGTAATACACGTGCATAAGGCGGAAGAGTAGATAATGTACAAACAAACCGGTTGGACCGGTGTTCATACCGGTTGGACCGGAGTTCAGTCTAGCCGGAGCCTTCCTTACGACCAATAAACTCCGATAATATTATTCAATCAAAGCATGCTCTGTGAAAAACGTTTGCTTGACGATAATCATCGAAGTGTATTCGGACAGCTCATGCATATATACCATCAACAGGGCTGCCAGTAAGCAACGACGCATCTGAAATTAAACCAAATGCGATGGTATTATACCATACTGCCCATTCTATGAGCTTTATTTTTTTTAGCTCAAATCCCTCGATTATTCGGTTATCCTTTGCAGAATTAGCGGACAACTTCTTGGCATGACCTTTTTTTTGTGAGCGTCTTGCTTTTGTATCGAATTATACCAAATGATCATGGATACAATATATCGTCCAATTATACCAATTTGGTATCAAAAGATACAATCTGGCAGCCCTGACCATCAAGCCTGTTTGCTTGTATGTATACCCATAATTCGCTGTTTTAGGTCCCATGTAATACCCGCGCTTAACTCGCAAACTCCGAGAACTTGCAATATCAACATTTTGCACGACTGGCGAATCGAAACTGAGACCTCACTCTTAATACTAACAAGCCAGTGGCAGAATACAATGTATTTAATTTATTATGATTGTTAAGAAGTATATTCTTAATAAATAAGTATTCTTAATTAAAATCTTATATTAGGTACCTAATTTTTTATGCCTACCAAGACGGTTCCAGATTGTCACTAAAAAGGCTTTAGAAAAATTTGGCAAAATTAAATAAAGTTACTGAGAGAGTCTTATTAAAAGAAGTAGGTAAATGTTTTTGCATAAAAGGAAATTTGTATTTCAAAGGGACGAATAATTAATTGACGCTATTAAATTAAGTTTTAGTAAAACAATACTTATTATCATATAAGTATTGGTTACTTAAGATCCAACTTATTTGTGTACACATTACATATTATTATTTATTAATATATCTAATATTTACTTGAATTTGTTTTGAGTACTTTATACCGAATAAAAATTGACACTAACACAATATAATAAGCCTCTAAACATGATAATACCGACCAAATGAACCATAAACAATAAATCCCCGCAAATCCGAAGATTCGGAGAAAACCTCTATCTATGAAACAATGTCACTCTGATCCATTACAGCTGTCAGACACAAAGTTCACGGCCGTTTGTTTATGGTCATCCAATCAGCTGACTAACATCTGCCTTATTTTCAAACGACTTTCGTTCTTACTTCGTAGAGATTAGGTGTATAGTGTAAAATAGGAATAGTGAACTTATGTTAATATTGTTTTTCTGTATATTTTCAGGTAATTACCACATTATATGGGACACACGGTTTGATTGACACCTAACAGTAAGGTTATACAGGTATAGTTAATAGCAATTATTATATTATAAACAGAACTTGGCGACTTCGTTACGGGTTTGGTTTCAATTAAGCAATTACCAAAAAACAAAAATATGACCTACATTTACACATTCGGGCCTAGCTTCTATCTCTAAATGTAGGCGATAATTAAAAAAGATATAATTAAAGGAATGATCTATTTTATCACCTGATAGATAAAATATCAAGTTACAATTATATCACTTATAAAATTAAAATAATCATCTTTATACAAAATATAAATTTAAATAAATTAACATTACAAATATCAAATGCTCCGTTTTTATTTTAGTATTAATGAATATTAAATAGTAATTAGTAACATACTGTGTAACCGGTACTTGTTTTACGTTTCTGCAAATAAATACGTACGTACGCACATGTAACGTATTAATGTCGGTTTCTGGTATAAAACCGGTTCGTGTTTCCTTTTACCGCTAGTGTTCGCCTTTTAACTACACGTGGGTTGTAAGTTGTTTTGAACTTACACGTTTTGATCAATAGAAACAAAATACCGGTAGAAACCGTTTAGGTTTCTTAAGATATCGGAGTTACTTAAGTAACAGGAAACGGAATTCCCATGCTGTCAAAATAGTCAGTCCCCCAACGAGCTCTGGTAACCTTACTCACTCGCAGAAACACAACTATTGTTGTCTCATTTCAGTCTTCTGTAAGACTCCAGTCGGGCACACACACTATGCCCTACATCTCAAAAAACTAGATGGCATTGTGTATACCTAAATATCCAGATACATATATTAATATCATATTATAGGAGCGTTGGTAATATAATTTTGTTGATTACAATACAAGCGGCTAGCTTTCAATTACTTATATCAAATTAACTGCGAATTTGACATCTTTATCTTAGACCCATTTCTTAAAATGTACCACTTTCAACATCGCACGTGGCTTGCTATCTTGCTAACAAGCTGCAATCATCTCTGCAAACTCTCTATACAACAGTTTAGATACAAACTGCGTAACAGTTCTTTGTTATTGTATCTGAGAAGGATGTATCGTGAATTCGTGAGTGTGAGTGAGTGTGTGTGTATTGTGAGTCAAGTGTTTTTGTTTTTGTAGATACGCATCTAGTAATAGGTACGTGAACTGCGTATTATAGTAAGATGTGCTGATAAAATGGGTTTGTTAGCGTTGTTGTTTGTGCGTGTGTGGGCGGGCGCGGACTGACGATAAATCTTAATAGCTTTAAAGTTATAGTTGCCATACTAAGTACTATAAAATGATTGTATCGTACGTACCTTAAATTAAGCTATTCGTATGACTCTTTCTTGTAATTACTATATTATAATTACTAATATACTTATACTCGTACAATCGTATCACATAAAAGCTTGTAACCGTCAATCGTCAAATGGGCAATTTTGTGACACATATGCATTTATTTAAATACACTATTTTTCTGAAAAGTATCTACCCTTGACTATTCACGGTGATACTAAATATGACTCCACAGTTTACACCAAAATTAGGTGAATGCCCGACCTCTATCCAATGATTTCCGTTCACACAAACACGCAAAACGCTAAATCAATATCTACATATAAACACACATCAAAGTTTAAATACAAACTTTAAGGTCAAAACGACCTCTTTAGAATGGCTTAAGCAAACAATTGCCAAGTAATATCCATGGCTCATTTCATTTATAAGAGGTTAAGTCAACTTCTTACTATACTGTCAATGTATTAGAAAAATGTGGCAATACAATGTCGGGTAAAGGTGAGTATAGACTCCACCAATTTCAAAGCATTAACATCAAATGTAAGGGTCTTACGAATATAAATGAATAAATATTAATATATTCCGACATTGTGGCACAACCAGCTGTTTAGTTCCGATTTATTTTTTGTAAATACTCATCATGCTCATCACGCATAAAATTGCCCGTACCGAGATCCAAACCCGTGACTCTTAAAGGCAGCCTTAAATACCACTGCGCATATTATGGGCCTTAGTAAATTAATTTCTTCATTTATCGAACCGTAAAATGGTGATACATTGCAGCGGTAATTCGATGTTTTGTTACCGGTAAATACTATCGTGTATACCCACCCACCTTAAGCATGGTCAGTCGCTCGGAAGACCACCCACGTTATTGGCCTTACACAAAGAGTATTGTTGACTGGTTTTCTACCATTATTGCAATACATAAAGCCAGATAAGAAAGTGTTAAGATAAGTTGATACTATTTATAGACTGAAGCCATTGTGTTCTTTGGAACGTGTGAAATAACTTGAGCGACATTATTTCCAGTATTTTCTTTTGTTTTTATTAACTTGTTTACTTATAAGTTGGTTTTGGTGATATTGTGTGATTTATTTTAAAATAACCTTACTTAAATTATATGAGAAGATCAGATCTGAGTGAGGCAGTTCGCGAGCTACACCTCTGAAGTTGCAAATCTCTTAAATTAGTTTCTATGGAATTAGGATCGACGTGTTAAGTTACAAAAGCGGTTTCGCTCGTTAGCAAGTTAACGGTTACCACTCGACCATTTTCTTAATTAAGTATATCATTATCACTATTTGCATGTCTATAGTCACTTCACATGCTTAATAAATGTATGAACGTATCGTCCGTCATCTCCCCACCATTTTATTGAGTATGCTGAGTATGCTCTCAGATGATGCAGGGATAATCCACCACCCTCGCTTAATGCTTGTTGGAAGACTTCCATTGAGAAATCTCTCAGGCATGCAGGTTTCCTCACGATGTTTTCTATTACCATTTGAGCATGTGATAAATATGCAACGTAACTTCGAAAAGTTTGTGGTATGGTCCGTGCTTTGGGATTGAACTCTAGCCACCAGGCTATCATAACTCTATGCATTATATCTGTGAAATATGAAGGTATAAAGAGATAGAATTATACAACGAAACGATAAGAACTTTCACTGTTATCTTATCAATACCACGACTGTGCATCGTGATAGACTAAATACTCTTATCTCTACATTGGAGTGAGTCGACAAATACCAGGATTAATTAAACTGGGCTATCTCACAATAAATCGAGAGTTTGGATTATATATTGTTGCGGCGAGTGCGTTGATGTGGGAAATAAAATGCGCAAATATTTACTAGAACAGAAAATATACTGTTCATGTGTACACTTGCGCAAATATTAGACATTTAAATAAAACTGTTTTCAATCTTAACGTATGAATGAAAAATCCTATGCAAAATCTATTCTACCAGTGACTAAGGCCTGACATAAACTAGATTCCGGCTGAATTATTGTGATTTATTCCTATTATCCTTACTTGTATTCATACTACTGGACAATTCTATAGGTATTTCTTTTTTCGTGTTTTAGTTAGCACTGTTCCAGTACAAAAGAAAGATAAAGCTATGCAGGACTTACACCACAATCCCCATTTTCGCTACGAAGCACGGATGATATTGACACTTCATAGTGGAATAGATATTTTGAAAAACCTTTACGTACACTAATTTAAGTGATACATAATCATTTATTGCGAATATAGATAAAAGGAAGAAGTAGAAGTATAAGAGATTGTTGATCTAGTTATAAAACGACAGGGAACCGGTAATACTCAATCAAGTACAAAGATAACTGAGCAGTATTGACACTGTCATGTCAATTGACACGCTAATTGAAGTCACTTATCTAGTTTTTTAGGTCATAGCATTTCCTTGACGGGGTTTACAGACATACTAATTATCGATATAACTTTCAAAAGTGTGTTTCAAAAAGAGCTCATTAATAGCTCATGTCATGCCTAATGGTATGAACAGTGGGCTGTGGACAAGCTAAAGCTCTCAAGTTCAATCCTTAGGCGCATCACTGACTTCGATCTTTGCATCATGCGTATTTATCACAAGCTAAGTATCAGTGAAGGAAAACATCGTGAGGAAACCCTCCATGCATGACAAAGCATGGAGGGTTTCCTTGACAGATTCTCTTGACGGCACGTGAAGTCTGCCAAACAGCACTAGGCTAGCGTGGTAGGATATAGCCTAATCCCCCTCAAATGAGGGGAGACCAGTGCCCAGCAGTAGGACATTAAATGGGTTGAAAATGAATAGCTAACCTTCCCGTCATTATTATTACGTCAATATCACTTATCAATTTAGTAATACTCAGTACAATCCTCCGTAGACGTCATCAATTTATCTGTCCCGGACAAGCGACACAATTCGATTTTTTTTTCTGTACAGATGCCAAATTAATAGAATTGCCAATTCTGTTTACACTCATCGAGCAGCGAGCTGAAATTCAATCAAGTTTATTACATTGAGTTTACAGAATTTCGCAACGCAAAATAGCTTTGTAGGTTGTGGATGTAAAATTCTCGAATCTACTGCACAGGGTAACTGATAGTACCTACTATGTATAAGACTGTAGGTACATTTTCATTTAGATACAGGTACCTACTTCAATAGTAAATAAGTAGGTATTACTAGAAGATCAAATTTTCACATACATAGGCACACGTATGGACACGGAGGCAACCCTACCGGTTTACACACACATTGGCACGTGTACATATGTCATCTTACGTATGTAGATGTTGAAGGCATCGTTATCGAAAAGTCATAATTACCTTCAGTTTGTTAACTGCACAGAAAATGCAGATATCTCGGCGATATAGACGCTTTCGACGATTCAATAATCATGTCTGCTGCTTTATTAAAACGGTTATTTGAATTCTAAATATTCTTTTGAGGTCTACACATGACCTTTGAGGAAATCTTCGGAACCTACAGCTAAGGTCGAAGCCCTAGATTTTATTTTAATAGGATTTACTAGCCTATTGACTTTTATGGAACTGTTATGACTATGTCTGCTATAGTAATATCAGTTTATTATGATAATTTATTATTATAGGAAGTTCGGAAAATAAATGATTTGATTGTTTTTCATTCGGCCTATACCCATAATGCTTGAACAAAATTCTGCTGAATATGAGTACAATATTTCTCTATCGCAATGGACAAATAGTCAAACATAGCCATTAGACGGAAGAAATATATTATTGATTAAGCTTTGCTATTACCATTATTATACCAAAACATGGTAAGGATTTTCAGTTCAACTCCAGAATATACCGTTGTAGTACGATGGGTAGGGCGTTTTTCAGTCCTATTTTCTACAGCAGTAATCTCAAAGTTTCCTTTAAATATAGGGCAAAAATGTTCACAGTATTCTAAATTGAAGCAAAAATCTACCCTTGGCCCGTCATTCACACTCAATTAGGACCAAATTGAGTGAAAGTTGACTTTAATAAATTTTGGAGTTCCTAAGCCTATTACGTCAGAATACCAGCCATATGGCAGGCTGACAAATGACGTGAAATATTGTATCTTGAGAACTTAATAATAAGTTAAAAAATATGGTAGGAAAATATCTCGCTTAATACATAAAACGCGCACACACACAAGGTTAATAAAGCAATATTTATATGCTTAAGTGCATAGCCATACCGATACTAGTACCAATAATAATAATAATAATAATAATTTATTGAAAACAAAGTAAATACACAGTTACATTAAGCACTGTCTCCTGAACTAGGCTGTTAACCTGTATCTCAGGAGTCAGTTCCCTTCCGGTTTACATTAAAACAAAAATCTTACAGTGTTCTCTGATAGACTAAATAAGAAAATAAAAAAAAAACAAATGATTAAACTAAATCAAAGTTAAGATTGAAAACTATAAACTAAAGATATAATACATTACTAAGTGCGCACGTTGTGTATATATGGTGGGGTGTGTCTGTATGAGGGGATGTGAAAGGTGTTTGTATAGTGACACTATTAGTATGTATTCGTGTTAGTAATAATATAGTTTGTAATTGTGTGTGTGTGTGTGTGTGGGGTGGGGGAGTGGGGGTGTCTGTGTGTGTGTGTGTGTGTGTGTGTGTGTGTGTGTGTGTGTGTGTGTGTGTGTGTGTGTGTGTGTGGGTGTGTGTGTTTGTGTGTGTGTGTGAGTGTCTGTGTGTGCTTTGTTTGCAATTAAATAGTTCAAATATTGGTTACGAGTACGCTTTCCGTTTGCTCATAATCTAGCTTAGCTAACCAATCAAGAATACTTTTCCCGAAATCGTGTTTATTTAGGCGATAACTGTCCTTTATCGCGAGTTTGTTATAAATCCGGGGTGCGACAGAGTTATAGTGTCGTTTTGCAAAATTCGATTTAACGCGGGGTTGCGGACAAGTAAAGCGCCTTTTACTGGTCGGCATTAACTGTGGAACTGTGATGCGGTGATATCTATGGAGCACCCGACTTACGTAAAGTTTGCGAACTGATAGAATACCAGTGCGAGCGTATACATCTGTTGTGGGGTGGCGGTATGGTAGAAACATAAAAACTTTAATAATTGCGCGCTGTGATCGTTCCAGGTCAATCATAGCTGTTTTCGCTGCACCACCCCAGCAACATATGCCATAACTAAGTATACACTCGCATAATGCCTTGTAGGTTGACACTAGAAGTTTAGTAGAAGCAATGGTTCTAAGTTGTTTAAAAATGTAGATCAACTTACGTAGTCGAGAACTAAGATCAGAGATATGCCGATTCCAGTTTAAATTATCATCAACTATAATGCCCAAATACTTTACAAAGTTTGACCTGGTGAGAACATCACATGCACATTGCGAACGTGTTAATGGTTGTAGGTTGCATGGAAAAGTGTGTATTTTAATAGTAAGCTCACTATGTTTAGGACGAGAAGTGCTCGTTTTTGTGAAGCATAAGTACTTTGTTTTGGACGTGTTCAACGTTAGCAAGTTATCCTCGAGCCACCGCGAGACTATTGCAAGACCGTTTTCAGCTATCGTCCGTACTTGCTCCCATGTATGACCATGAAATAAGATGACAGTGTCATCTGCGAACATGATGGTTTCGGCATTTTGGATTGGAAGCTCCGAAAGGCTATTTATGTAGGTCAAAAAGAGTGCCGGGCCAGTCGTACTTCCTTGTGGGATACCGAACGAGCACGTCGCAGCGTCACTGAGGTATTTATCTACCCTCACTCGCTGGCTCCTATCAGCCAGGTAATCCTGGAACCATTGTAGAACATGTCCTCTGACACCAAGATTGTAAAGCTTTGATAAAAGTATAGGAATCGATACGGTATCAAAAGCTTTTTTCAGGTCGAGAAAGACACCAATTACTTTCTCTCCTGCATCTACATGCTTAGTAATTGTCGATGTCAGCTTTAACAGGGCATCTTGAGTGGATATTCCCTTTCGGAAACCAAATTGGCTGTCAGTTAATAGCTTGTTCTTATCTAAAAAGTTTGTGAGTTTCTTTGTCACCAGTTTTTCAAGAATTTTTGACAAACATGAGATCAACGAGATGGGTCTATAGTTTGAGGGAGTTTGTTTGTCATCTGTCTTGTACACTGGTGTGACTACCGCCATTTTAAATATACTTGGAAAAGACCCGTTTCCCAGGCTAAGGTTGCAAAGGTAACAGATTGGTTCAGTAAGTATGTTTTTTGCCAACTTAATTAGCCTGCTGGGAATTGTATCGAAGCCCGGTGCACTATTTGTTTTCAGTGATGCAATGATTTTATCTATTTCTAAGGGATCTGTGGGTGTAAAAGACATTGAGGAAAGTGTTTTGTTAGTCATTTGTGAGTTGGCTAAATCGGCTTCAGTTTTGTTTAATTTACGAAGAGTGGCGTCGGCTAAATCACTACCAATATCTGTAAAGTATGTATTCACTTGGTTTAGGGACTTTATTGGATTGCTGTCTATACGTAGAAGCTCTGTCGGCTTGTCATTTTTTTTTTTTATGTCACAAAAATCCTTTATGATGTTCCAAGTTTGTTTAACATCTTTATTGTTCTTTTGAAGCTCTGACTGGTAGTATTCTCTTTTTAATATTTTAATAATTTTATTACACGAGTTCCTATAATTTATGTATATTTGGCGTAACTTCTCATTATCTGGTTGTCTCCTTGATTTTTTGTGAAGTTTATCTCTTTTACGGATGGATCGAACAACACCCGTGGTTATCCATGGTTTGATCGGGGCCTTTCTTTTAGGTATAGTTCGAGTTTTTGTGCAGTCAGTCATAATAGTCTTGATTATATTAACTAAATATTCCGCAGCGTGGTTAGCGTCGTTTATCTTGTAAAAGTCCGACCAATCAATTTCGCTAAGCCTCAGGTGCGCAGCAGTATAGTCCAAAACTAAGATCGCTTTTGCGGGTTTATTTTTACATAATCCTGCATGCTTAACACACAGTAGAATGGGACTATGATCTGTTAGCTCTGGAAACACTATTGTTTGCCAACATTCCCTTGTTCTTACCATAAAATGATCTATGCAGTTATTTATCCTGGTTGGAAATGTAATGCCTTGTTGTAGACCATGCGATGCCATAAGACATAAATAGTCATTCGCGTTACTATTATTTCCATCGCATGGCAACGTATTAATATTAATATCCCCCGTAAAGATTATATCCTTGTTACGAATCTTTTTAAGTATCTCGTCCAATGATGTGAGATAAGGTTGAATATTTTTGTAGCAAGGTGGGCGGTAGGAGCAAATAATACTGTGGCGGGCAGTATCAAGTCGCAAACAGTTGCCCTCTGCTATGTCCGGTTCGTAAGCAAGAACACTGATTTCCGTTCGAACATAGGCCACGACACCGTCGTTCTGATTTAGGTTATTCTTTGTATAGTATCTATTATATTCCCTTAAGCTAGGAGGTGTGACCCCTTTTCTTGTCCAACACTCCGTAAGGACTATAACATCCACTTTTACATTACTTAGAGATGTCATAAAAGCGAGCAGCAAATCGAAATTGCAGTATATACTGCGTACGTTTACACATAGAATACACAAGGAATCCGAACTAACATAGTCGCTGAGGAAAAGTGAGCATTGGGACGAGTCAATGAGTCTAGTACACTCAGCATTGCCCGTATTTTCAAGGTCGTCAACTATTATAGAGTTATGGTTATTGAATTTTAGTATTAGTGTACCAAGGGTGCCATATGTATAACCGTAGAGTGTAATTATGTCGTTCCCGAGAACTTACTGAAATGATAAGTGAAATTTGTAATTCATTAGTGTGCCTGTAATATAGATAGAATTGTAGCTGGATTTTATATGTGGTTGAGTTTATGTTAGTTTGTGTGATTTGTGTGCATGTTAAAGTGTTATTATGAATGTGACGTTGATGTTGTTTTATGCAGATGTTGTGATTAAACACAACTATTACTTTTGTTGACAGTAGCGCACTATTTAAGAACATTAAATTAAATAAGTAATAACAGGATAATAAATACAAAAAGACCGGATCAAGGTACGATGGCCAGGATATCATGTCTAGTCATTCAATATTAAGACTTTTAAGATCATTCTCGTGATCAATTCGTATCTGTTTATTTCCTTCCGCTTTGCGTAAGTAGACCCGACCATAAGACGTCCAGCAGAATATTTATAGAATAGATAAGAGATTACCGAATACCTGAGGGAAAGGGAGAATTATGACCTTATCGGCAGGCCTGAGTGAGACAGGCCCATACAGAAGGTTAAAAGTAGAAAGAATGAAGCTGAACCTTGAGTTACTACCAAAACGTGAGACAGACGGGATTAATATTCCCGATACCTTCTTAGTACATGCTTAATATTCTGTTCGTGTAATACAACGTGACGTTAGGATACACGAATACAAATATTTACGGGTCTCAGTGACGAAAATAAAGATTAATTGAATTTGGAGCCTATAATCTTCTAATCCTTATATAGATTATTTTAGATAAATTTTATTGGGAATTAAGTAGTCCCGTTGGATATGTACCAAGAAGAAAATCTTACATAATTAAATTAACAACCATCTTGGCGTTTATACAGCGCATTAGCGCAGTGGCTAAGCGAACAGATTCTGCACCATAGTTTATGGGTCTCTATGAGAATTTCCCAACGTACATTCTACATAAAATTGGAGCAGTGTTTGTAAAAATTCTTTTGAAGTCTGGCGGTTGACCCCACATTCCGCCAAAAATTATGTTTTTTTTTTAGTTATCATAATACAGAAAGAAAAACTTTTATTCTCGACCTCGCAGGGTTCGATATTATTATAAATTAAATGATATAAAAGACCAATGTCGATGACATTTCGGCTTCAATGTCATAATATATTAAATAAATATAAATTAAATAAGATAACCTTTACCTGTCAGTATAATGCTTATTTTTGATAAAACAATTGTTTGTCAACTTAAGCGATGTTTTAATTACAGAAAACATTTTGCGGTAAACCGATTGCCCTCATTACTTATATGTATAATAAATACAAAGGAGTGGTTTTCCTCACATTCATAATAATTGTTGTTTCTATTGTGAGTGGTGGCCCAAGTTTCAAATGTATTCAAAGTAAAATTCCTTGTATTCGTTGAAAATCATTGTCAAGACTTTTTGGTGGTAAAGTTAAATATAACGTTGTGTTGTTGTTTTATTTTTCTCATATTGTGTTTTGTTTTTTCTTTTGTTTGAAAGATTTTTTGAATTAAATTGTAACGATCTAATAAGACCTAATTAGTGTTTTAAATATACCTAAATTAGTGTGATTTTTTTCCATCACTTCGATAAAATCCCACTTTTCTGAAGTTGAGGATATTATTATTATTTAGCACCAGGCTTTTAGTTATGTCCCAAAAAAATACACTGAATTCCTAAAGGTAAATACTTATTTCTGAGTAAATTCTGTCTTGTTAGTTTACACTTATCTTATAAGATATTGATATTGTTTTATATGGGCGTAGTAAATCTTTTTGTGATTATATACTTGTCATTTTGCACCTGTTGGTTATGTCAAACGTCAGTCAAATCCTTAAAAGGCCATCCAATGAAACCATAATAGAAATCCATGTGACTGACAGGAAGATGAGTTTGACAGCCGATATCATAGGACATTGTTATGATTGGTACTGCCTTGAAAAGATGCAAGTCAAGCCGAAGATCATGTTATCTTAAAAAACTCTTTGCCACACTTTTGAATTTGATATGCCTTTTGCTTTTCTCACCCAATTTTTTTTTATCACACTTGCTTTGATACTTTTCTAATCAGGAAGCGTATGCATTTGCCAAATGCCATTAGCAGTCTATACTAACACAAATAAATAGTATCTTATCGTAAACAAACACGCCATAAAAGTAACTGTTGAATGGTGCTGAATATGATAAAAAAACCACCACAGAGGTCACAGTTACAAGGCCATGTGCGCATTTCCAAATTATTTAAAGCCGTTACACTCGCACACATAAACACACAATGGACACAAACGTCAAAGTGACTCAGCTGTCATAATTTCGTAAATTACGACTGTGACGTACCTATCTTGTGAACTTTTGATTTCGAAGATTCGCTGGCAATCATTTTTGACATTGATTCAAAAGTCATAAAGGAGAAAGTTGTTTGTGATTCTTATTTAAAAAAAAAATGTTGCCCAGGGAATTATTTTTATTCTTCGTTAATAGATTCGATAGCCACATATTCTCATATACATCCAGACCCTAAATTAACAAATTTAGCTTATACTAATAAGTAGTTCATGTTGGAATACCGGTAACCCATGGCAAAGATCGATCAGATACTGAACCAATGGTAATTTAGCAACTCACTGCAAGTTTAACTCCAGCTAGATGACCCGATGGTGAAGGAACTGGTGATGACCAGTTGCTGTAGAAATTTTCTATGATTGTGTAGGAGGCTTTCCAATCCAGAAATGTCAATGAACTTAAAGCAGTTTCAAAGTTTATCATGAACATTATAAAGTACAGAAAATAGAGCGGTGGCGTAGGATTATAAGCCATATTGGATTTACAAGTTTTCCACTAAATATGTGTTAATTAACGAATCCATTGAAGCGCGAATTGGTTGCCATTAAACTTGAGTCATTAATATAGGCCAGTTATATCTCAAACGAGACTATATTTTGAGCATTCTAAATTTAAAGTGAGGTGGTTGCTTAAGCCAGCCAAATACCGATACATAAATCCGGTTATTTGCTTTAAAAAATGAATGATGAATGAAGAAAAAGAAGCTTCATTGGAATTTTAGATAACTGCCATCTGTGAACAATCAATAGAGACTGCTTACTACGAAATTTAATATTTTTACATTTCGCATTTAAAAGATCTCAATGATCAAATCTCGTAATGCGGGCATCTGTTTTAGTATTCAATTCAATTTATACAAGCCATTGTTGCAATTACTATTGTTATTCAATCTACAATTGAAATAAAATTATTATTTACCTCAAAAAACCACATAACCTTCAATACCAACCTATACCTATATACCACAACAACAATTCATAACTCGAGAAATGAAAAAACCCGTAGACTAAAAAAACCTACACCGCGTACAGTTCGCGGTATTAGGAAAAAACAAAAACATAAACGCAAACGTTTTCGATAAAAATATTATTGTTGTTGCGAAATCTATTTTAAGACTGTTTTGATTCTTTAAATCGTAGCATTACGTAGTTATATTTTTGCTACCATGGTATTATTCTATCAACTGTCAGTTTCTTTGATAGTTGGTAATACATTTATAAATATATTAATAGATGCTAATGATATTGACTCTGTGGTTTACTTTGACAGAATATGTCATTGATATTATGACATTGACAGAACGAAAAAGTTTATTTTATTTTAATGTACTATAGCATAGTAGCATCTATAATCATTTTAACATTCTGCACTCTGTATAAACTTTGGACTATAATTATGTTGTTACAGTCGTTAATGCGTGCAATTTGCTTAAAAGTTTCGCCCTTTTGTGGGAGTACCAGGTACCTACATCAGTAATTAGTACTCTTTTGTCCTCTGCCCAGGGATAAACCGTGTTGATTTGACATAAGATATATGGTAAATATGTACCATCCCGCCTGCTTCCTCGAAGAATGCGGCAGGCTTGTTACTGATCTAAACCTACATATCGCTATATATAGCACACTGCGTAAAACACTAGGAAGCGGTGAAGGGCGGTCGTTTTTAGGGGCTGTCTTTATTCTCGACGTTCAAAAAGAGCCTATTAAATTTGGCCTACTGTGGATTAATATATTTTGACTTTGAGCGAAACCTTTTTTCAAAAATTGATTTGTGTTTCTTACCGATTCTTTTCCCCTTTCGAAAACCACTTTCTGTTTGCGACAGTACCAGTAAAAAATACACATTTTCTCTAAGTTCCATCATTATATCTATAACACTTTACAGGTCATATTTCTATATAGAAATTAAACGAATATGTGAAATAGTAAATATATCTATATATAAAGAAGGTGATATGCTGAACTGTTAGGAATGGTTGAATCGATTATTATTTCGAATAACCGATTCTTCATACCGATTCGATGCGGAAATAAAAACAAAGGTATTTATAATGCACACGCGAAATGTCAATGAACGTAGGGCTGCAGCTTGTGCCAAGAATGTGCTAATTAAGCCGTAATTAAGAATATTTTAATAAAATAGTAAATCGAAATCTGTCGCAGATTTCGATTTACTATTTTATTAAAATATTCTAATAAACATTTGTACCTTCGCAGCTTTCTATAGGTCAGTCAATGCGTTGGCGTGAAACGTTTTCTTACGAACGGCTTAATTAGCACATTCTTGGCACAAGCTGCAGCCCTACGTTCATTGACATTTCGCGTGTGCATTATAAATACCTTTGTTTTTATTTCCGCATCGAATCGGTATGAAGAATCGGTTATTCGAAATAATAATCGATTCAACCATTCCTAACAGTTCAGCATATCACCTTCTTTATATATAGATATATTTACTATTTCACATATTCGTTTCATTTCTATATAGAAATATGACCTGTAAAGTGTTATAGATATAAATATCATTTATATGGATCAAAAATATCAGTATCTTTGCTATCAATGTGGTGAAGAAAAATATCGTGAGGAAATCTGCATGAATGGAATGGAAGATTTTTAATTTTTTGGTAATTAATATTCGCTTGCAAAATCAGTCTTATCATTCATTTTTCAACTCTAGCAGGCACTTTTTTAGCTGGATCTCGTAGACTTTAATCGATTCTTAAAGAAAGCCAGCACGAGGACTTAAAACTGACTCTTTTCATCAGAGAGACATTAAAATAATACGGAAAATACTATCCGTATACTCTATGCACACTACATGTTATTCTTAAAGCTTGTTTTTTCAATTGTATCAATTCTCGGCACGATCGTATCTCCATTAATTTATTCAGCGTGAGTTCTCATTATATTAGATGTGTTTTTGCTTCCTACACGTGTGTGCTGTGCTAAAATTGACAATTTGTTGTCTGTGATAAAAATGTTTCTTATAAAATTCAGGTGAGTGACCTTTGTTTGTATTTCAATACGTTGCAGTTGACAAATGTTATTCAAGGTCGTTTTCGTGTTTCTACACTGTGGGCTATGTGTGCGTAGAGCAGGAAAACAATTTACAGAAGTTTATGCTCTGGTCTATTTTAAATGTTACCCGTTTTCTTCAAACCTGTACGACGTTGATACGTAAACAAACACACACGTCACTTTCTTCTTTGTACAGTAATATCTAGAAACAAATCTAGATGATTTCTAGTGAATTTCCATAGTCCGCCTGTGTGTGTGGTAAATCTTAAATGCTAGACACTACAGTCTTATACCTAATAATCAAGTAGAAACCCACTTATTGCCGCGGAAGTTGTTTCTATATGTCGACTCTGCAACTGTTTGCACGCGCCAATCAAAGGAAATATGTGCCTTTGTAGCATGCAATACAAAGTGTACTCTACTGCTTTGTACTTTGATTGTAAATTGATTGCCAATAGTCCTCGCAGCCGGTTTCGCTTCGACCAGATTATGTAAATGGCATACACATTACACAGCTGTGAGCCAGCGTGCTCTACTCTGTAAAAGTGTTTATCGTAGGTTCCAGCTGATTATGGTTCGTATTAATGAGAGCATAGGGATCACATTGGTATGTGACGGTTCTAATGCGCAAGCAACGTTATCTGGTTGCATAAGTTGTTGTTCAGGCGTGTTTATTTGACGCAATTGCGCTCTGAACCCGACCCGAAATGACATGCATGATTACACCAAAAATCTATATCAACCATCCATGAAACCTTGAAATATCATCATCAACCCATTTATTGCCTCACGTATATGTCTTCTCTCGGATTGAAAGGGTTATTAGGCTAAAGTCCGCTACATACACACACGCTGTCGAAAAAATCCCTTATGCACACAAATTTTCTCACGATGTTTTCAAGTACCGTTTACACATATGTAATTAAACCGCACATCATTTCGTAAATTCTCTACACGTCTCAGCGGTCTGAAATACGATTTGTTAATTTTTATCGTCTGCATCTCCTGCCTCACTTGTGTCCTCAGTGTTATGATGTCCACAACATGTTTACCAAATTCACCTTTGAAAGCGGAACTTTCGAAGGCAAAATAAGAAGAAAAACATCGCATACCCGCGTTCAGCGCGGATCGCGTTTCCCTTGGTGTTTTCCTTAGTTATAAATCAAGTTGTTCAGGTAAACACCGAATATGCTGCTCGGTTTAATAATAGACGAAAGGAATTTCAGGAAATACTTGGATGAATGCTGTCGTAGATAAACATTTCAGACGTCGGATGTTACTATCTAACAATATAATCTAAAATTATCATATAAGTCACATGCCATATATAATATTTCCCTTTCGGAAGTAATTGATAAAATGAAAGTTGATTTAACGGACACAAGAACTCCTTTTAGCTAACCTACGTCACTAATTCACTATGTCCTTCGAGTCTGCTGCAAACAATTTCGAGTTTAATAGTTTTAACGTGTCAAACTTATTTGCACGTTATAACACCACTGTCAATTACAGTAACAGATCCTAGATAAATCTCTAAGCTATTAATATCGACGATTAAGAATCAAGATTGAAATGTAAATGGAAATCGTAATCCAGCGTCAGGAAACGGTACATAAACTTTTCTCTTTGCGAACGTCGAATTGAACGCGGTTCGATTGCATCGGTTACGTAGTACGGGCAGTATTGCAATTAACTTCTGATCTCGGTAAATAGCAAATTGTCATAATTACGGCAAAGTGGAAAATACTCGGCGTCTAATACTGCTATATAAGGGCCAATAAAATAAAATGTATAATGGTGCTTTTCTAAGTTTTACGAGCAACACCCCGCTCACACTGATACGGTGCAGTAACGATTGAAGAGAAGCATTTTTAACTGATCCCTTTTATGGCGGTACATTTTGTCGGATCGATAGCTTTAACTGTATCCGTAACTGTGTGGTGTTCATGAACATTCAGTTCATCTCAGTCTCGTCTATTGATGTACTTTTTAACCGACTTCAAAAAAGGAGAAGCAATTTTTCGGTATCTTTTTTTCCACTGATGGCACTTGTCTCCTCTCTCGTGAGAAAATTATAGACTATAGTCCACCACGCTTGCATAATGCAAGTGGGCAGATTTCACACGCCCATCGATAAAATCTCACAGGCATGCAGGTTTCCTCACGATGTGTGGACATAACATCGAAAAGTAAATGGTGTGTGCCTTGGGATTGAAATGGAGCCGTTTGACTTCACAATCGACTGGTCTACTACTGCAAACCTACGTCACAGAATAAGTAATACGTACATAACTACTATCTAGTCTGTACATATCTGTACTAGGTACGTAAAGACTTCTAGATAATGTTCGGGGAACAGCTTACGTCAAATCCGAGAGAAATATTACGTTATTTACATACGTAGTACATTTACAGTTTTACAAGTCATGTGTAACATTATTTTATGAATTAGATGGCATCGCCATTTCCTAACTGACGACCTCTGAGAAGAAATGCCGAAACAAACTCAGAGATTGTTGTACGTACGTATGTAATGTTTCACGATCTAAAAACCCATCACACTGCTCGGCATTGAACCCAGTATGTCGCATATACGACCGTTAAATTAGGATATTTTAGACTAAAATCATTGCATATTCTGATCTTCTATTATCATTTTAAAAGAATTCTCACTCCATATCAAAATTATTGACTAACATTCACAATAATCGCACAAGATATCTAAATCATTATCAGTAACTCAGTGTAATTGAATTCTCAAAAATCGATTGGAAACCTTACAAATATTCGTGTTTATCGCGGTGCAGCGTATTCGCCAACACCTAATCTATTTTAAGAAGTCTATAATTAGTAACACAGATGGTTATCCCAAACAACCTTGGTTCGTGTTTAGCGTTCAAGATCAAAATCTATTTTCGTCTATTTAAGCCATTTTTGGAGACTATATTTACCATCAGGCAGAACAAGGCTCGAGTAGGTACCATATTGGTCTTGCAGTACCTGGAGACACTGAGTTTGAGGCCTTGGGTCCGAATACAAGGTTTCATCATATAGGACATAAATACAAACCGATGAATAGGGGGTGCACATTATATGGCTAGATGCTATAGGTGCAAGCTGCGTCAGCAGATTTTGAGTAGTGTTACCATATTGCCGGGCGTCCCGATTTTTAGAGGATGGTGACACAGAGAACAAATGTCCCGATATTTCTTGCTCTGTACTTTATTCGATACTTTTTTGTATATTAGAAGCTATAAGTAAGAAGAAGTTATTCGTAAATGATTTGATCAGCAAACTAACTAGTCTAAATAGACACAAAAGTTCAAAGTTCCCACGTTTTATCTTCGTTTTTTTATAGCCATTGTAGCTGGCCCGATTTGAAAAACCAAAATCCCGATTAAAAAAGTCTCCAGCACTCTCCAGACCAAAATTTCTACACAAGTTTTAGTACGCAACACTAGTTTTACGCTCTTGTATAATCCGAAAGAATTGTATGTACAGTTTGGTTCTATTGTTGGTAACACTAGTACTTTGTAAACAAAGGAAATTATTATTAATTCTCATCTAGTAAATGGATCGTAAATTAAACACAGGAGTTTCTAGAATTGAGACTTGTATGTTATCAGTTTGTAAATGTCTAGGCTTTGTCTGACGGTGATATTAGGAGCAACTGTTGTGAACTGTTCAGATTAGATATTGTCTTCAACAGATGATGATAGAATGAAGTTGAGATGTAAAAAAGTTCAGACAATTCCATTTCACGCTGTAAGAGAAAAAAAATGGTAGGGAAAACGTTAGAAGTATTCAAATTAGGGACTCTGAATTATGTTACCGATTACCAATTGAGGTAGGCAGTGACTATAGCTTTCCACTTTCTGCGATCCTAGGAAATAAAATTAAAATTAATAAATATTTTTACACTGGGTATTTTTAAGGAAAGTTAGATGTTCAAAAGTGAAAGTCTAAAGTTTTTTACTATGCCCGACTGGTAATACCAATAATAAGATAGCTGCCGAAGTGTGACCATCTTCTTAACGCAGGAGAACCCTTAGTACCTCTTAGGACGTGGGCGTGGTATCCGAATCCATACGCCAAATGACTAATCTTAGCTTTTGGCAAGTGTTCACCAAGAGACACCAGACTGTACGTCGACGGCTCGACAAAACTAACGGACGGAATATAATCTATGTAACTGTACTATAGGGAGCATACGTAAACTAGGAAATACTGTAAATTTGCTGCTGATTTTGTTGGAAGGACTACCTAGTGCCTCAGCATTGCCAAATATTCTCCCGCTGAATAGGTCGTGTGGTCACATTATTGTATTCCGTTTTAAAGGTAATTCAAATCAATGCAGTTATGAGGCTTTTAAGACCTAATAATAGAACATCCTTGTATTGCTGATATCCATAGGCTACCGTTTTCCTTAAGTGGGCCGTATGTTTGCTAGAACCTCTAAATATGACAAATCCAGTAATATCTATATCGACATATTTTTTAGTCCGTTATCTCATGTCTCGGCATGAGATAAAAACAAAACTTACTTCAGCCTCATATTATAGCCTGACAGGACAAAGTTGATATCACAACGTTTATTTTAACCTTCCCATTTACGTGTATTTGTTATAGTAATTATATTAATTATGCTGAAATTACGGATTCGAGGTGCTTGCCAAGTTTCTGCATCTTGTACAAAGTCCAGTCAGTTACTATTACATCCATGTATATTAACATTATCATAAAATTTTCTCGTTATTAGCTGATACCATTTTCTAGAAAAACTCTTTAAGGCCTTCCCTTTTTGGACCTGATTTTCATTGACAGTAAAGAATATTAGTTATAGTCCGATAATAATCTACTCGCCGTGTGAGAAAATTATGCACTTCCAGCTCGTTTACTGTCTCTTTACTACTACAAACATCTGGTTTTCACACGTCCAGTAACTGGTGGACAGTCTCTGTCCTATACTTAATACAGGTGCCGACTACAGCCCACTGATTGACTAGACGCTAAGTCCTTGAAAACCAGTCTTAAAAGTTCATGGAGTAAGACTTAAAACCGCGTTTCACTTTAGCAATTATTATAACCTATCGTGTTAAAATAGTATTCTTGCGACCCAGATATAGCTAAGCTAGCAGGAAGAGTGTACAAACAAGTTTTACCTGTATTAGGAGCAAGGAAAGTGAGAGCGGCACACATTTACTATAATAATGAATACCTATGTTTTTTATCGATCAATCACACAACTCGCAAGTCGCAACTCGGTCGCATTATAAGTCATCAACTAGTGCGTTTTAGAGTCATTATCGCCCATATAATTGTTTACTTATTCATATTTTTAACAATGAATGATAATTGCTCGATTAGGATAACGATTGTTTTTGTTTTCTTTGTTATCGTTTATTGCGTCGTGAGATCGCTACTTACGTGCCTATGAGGTGGCTGAACTACCGACTGTAAAAAGGTTGACAACCGCAACCCTGCCTACATAGGTAGGCTGTCACAGATCTAAACACTATTGTTATACACCTGATAGCATAGGTAGGTACTATATATTGATGTATGGTATTTCATAAAAAATAAAGAAACAAATAGGTTCTCTGTTTTATGAGCGATATGGAATTTTAAATTTTCTCACATCGCCAAAATCGTACTAAAAAGTATACCAACAAAACGAAATAACAAAAATAAACAGTTTTGTATGCAAATGCATTTAATAATGTAACCAAATACAATCTATAATAAAAACAATATCACAATTCGTAAGTAGGCCAAAAGTTTAAACGTTACGTTGACCGATACGGCTGATAAACTATCTCCCCGTCAAGGACGCCGCTATCAGTGCTCTACAGTTCCCTGTTGACACAATTCTCTAATTCCTGCGTAATATGCGACGGAATATTATGTTATCGATATTTACGGGTCAAAAAGTTCAAACCCTGTGGGTTGAAGGTGCAGCAGGAAGTGATAAAGGAGTTCGTAGGTGTTTTCTATTAAAACCGCGTTTATCAATTATCAGTTGCCATCTCATAGCACTGTAAGATACTGCAACGATGTATTGGAATACTTGCTCACATTGGGTAGCAGTTTGTGTGATTTTACTAAAATAAACACAAACATACAATTATAGGCACATCCTTCTCACAAAAACGCGCATTCAGCCAATATAAACGGCCATCCATCCACAAACAAGTCACATTCAGGATTGCCGTACAGGAGAGCGTTGATGTAAACGAGGCCACAGAATAACTAATAATATTACGTACCGAATGGTCAACTTAACCATTCTACTCTTCAACTCTTCAGTATCCCATACACCATACTGCCTCCGCAGTTGGTTGTGAAGTTTGTTGTCTTGTTAACAAGCCACGTCTGTGGCAACTCTGTTTTCTATTTTATTTATGGCCCATTTAAGCAGAAACAACTTCTTGGCCTTTTGCACCGACTAGTCGTCAGTCGGCTGGTCGTACAAGTCTAATGAATATATTATTATATTTACCGTAATATACCGCTATATTCACGCAAAAAAGTTTTGATAAGTTATAAACTACATCTTAAGTGTATACAAATTTACCTTTTTTTATTTTATAAGTTCAGTCAATTTTTTATGAAATGCAGCAAATATTATGATAATAAAGTCGTTAAATAACAAAACAAGCTAGTTTTTATAATTAACGAACAAGTTATGCATGTGAATTTTAATTAGAGTAATTATTGATAGACTATATACTGCTGCTATGGAAACTGTTTTGTTTAAACAAAAGAATGCATAGGTACCTATACAAAATGTTTATGTATAAAAGCGTATCACGATTTTTGGTCTTTTAGGACTATAATTTGAATCTACTACTATAAATTGAAGCGCTACATTATCAAATATAGACTTTAAGTCATAAAAAAGATTTAGTCACAATAATCCACAAGACAAAAATAGAAGAATGAAAGAAAAACAGCTTTTTCACATGAAATATGTACAAATAAAAAAGACGATATATCGAACCGAAGCAATAATTTAGCAGAGTATACAACGCTAACAAGGGACTGGGTGTCGCAACATAATGTGATAATTTCCCAAGCGTCGCCATTATAAGAACAATATGCATTGTGGACTAAACGCTTCTGGGGGCGTTGCAGCAACTCCTGGGGAACAATGCGACAGTGACCCGCGTTACGACATTACAAGACAATCGGCAATACAAATGTAAATAGAACTAAATATCAAAGGATTGATGCATAAATTGGCGCGCCTTTTTAAATTTAGAACAACATTTGCACGTTTAAAAGAAAATACCGTTGGAACGCCATTTTTAATCCTCTTTGAGACCAATATTTGAGTTGATGGTCTTCAAATGATGGAACACATTTTCTTGATTAATAGTTTTTCATAATTTACACATATTCTTGATAACTGTCGATCAAATCACCAGCCAAACAAATAAAAAACTACTAAAAATCTGTTAATTCGTTACCATAGACACTCAAGTTTAATTTAAAATATTCGTGTTTTTATGTTGGGGGTTATGCTTATGTATGTACTTAATGATCGTGCTGTCTGGTCGTTTATCTCGCAAAATAAAAGTAGGTATAATTTAAATATGTGTGACCAAAATTACAAGCAAATCACAATAATCATATAAGTGAAACTTAAACCAAACAAAGTTTACAACAATTGGAACAAAATCAAACGCATACGGCTATACCGCCTACGTGGAACAATAACAAGGCTATCCAAATAGGCTATCAATTCAATCGGACTCTATTTCCACAGTATTTGTAAGCTCGGAGTTCAAATAGTCTAACACTAACAAAACTGGGCCCTATCAAAAGGGGTGGCAAACATTTATTTAAAATTATAAGCGGGACGTGACTTCCATATGTTGCAAATTCTATAGATTGCATTAAATTTAAATAAATAGTTATTTTGATACATATTTACAAATCAACCACTAGTCGACAAAATTTATAATTACGTTAAGCGAGTTGTTGTTCCATTCAAAACTGACAAAAAATATTTTGGTCCCAAAATATCTCATTTTGATATGATTCTGCGTGAATTTACTAACCTAAGAGTTGCAGTCAAGTTTACTAGGGTAAGCGTCAAGATTGCGAAAAACTGGTAATAAATTTTCTAGTATTAAATTTATCCTTAGTATTTTATTGCGAGGCGAAAGTGACTTTCCTTACCTGAAAAAAAATTAACCCAATATTTTTTTTCTGTCCCTAAAAAGACAAGCTTTATGGTAGGCGGCAACTGAAAACCGGGGGAATAACTCGCGTGTTGCCACCTTGAGATGTCAGTTCATTAGCCCAGAACTGTCATTGCATTAAATGCATTCAAGCAAAAATAATAAGCCTTCATTTCGAGCTATTAGTGGGCCACCCCTGTTTGCTCTAGGATATCGCAATAACGCACGTGTGCACGAATTTCGAAACTGTTTCTGCACCAATTGTATAATGGCGTATACAAGGTGAATTATTACCTTTTATCAAACAAATAAAGGACTAAAGTAGATTTATTGCTTCTAAGAACATTATTTTGTTTGTGTCACTATGTATTGCGCGACTGTAATTGTTGATATATCTCGAAATATCTACTGCTTGTTTTTCTTCTTTTTCTGTCAAGGAATCAGCATATTATTAATTATTATTAAAAAAACTCATATACAATTATGCAATATCATTCTTCCGAGATAATCTAGACCCACAACCACAATGACTCAGTGTTCCTTTTATTAAGTTTTAATTTCCAAACAAAAAATATGAAGTTACTTTTTGTGTCTAGATGAATGAACTTGAGACGACTTTCGTAAGTTTTTTTATTATTATACATGTATTAAGATATATATACATAAATTGTGTTTTATAACATTATGATATAAGTTATTAGAGCTCATTATAAAAGGATCACTTACAACGTAAGGATTTAGTTAAGCCTCATTTTGTGCAATTTATCCGTCATGAGTTGTATAATTATGTAATGATATACAATAACATTTATCACATGCTCAAACGGTGAAGGAAAACATCGCGAGGAAACCTGCATACTTGAGAGAATTCTCGATGGCATGTGAAGTCTGCCAACCCGCAGTAGGCTAGCGTGGTGGACTATAGCCTAATCCCTCTCAATTGAGAGGAGACCCGTGCCCAGCAGTGGGACATTAATGGGTTGATGATGATACAATAACATATAATATACAATAACTTGGGCTATTTTATCACCGTTGGACAGTCGACGTGAATACCAAATATTTAACACGTTTTTATTATTGATAATTGAAAATATAGTTATGCTAATGTATTATACACAGGTAGTTGTAGAAGCGAGATGCAATTTTGCAACTGCAGTGGACAGAATACGAAACTTTTTGTATTCTGTTTAACATTAATGACGATAATTAGGATTATATTGACGAAACAAATAACATAGAGCATAAGAAGGTGAATGAACATTATTAAATGAAGCGGATATACTTAGTTCGTGTTAAGAACCTGAGTAATTGATATTATATTCACGATGCTATACGAATATCAATGATACCCCATGATAGCCTCGTCGATTAGCTCGCAAATAGATTTATGTTTGAGCGAAATAGAAATAACATTATCTGTCACTCTTTCACAGACGACATATTTTTTTTATTTTTTGACAGTTACACAGAATTTGGAAGCTAACGTTTTATGCACATATTTGGGATTCTGATATAATTATTAATTATTAATTTATTAAATTCACCTTAGCAATATATTTTTCAGAATTTTCAAAGCAAATAAATCATCATCGTGATCAGACCCTTTACTCTCCCTAATTTTTGCGAGGGAATAGGCTATAGTCCACCACGCTAACCTCGTGCGGGTTGGCATTGGCGTTGTGGTTGACTTCACATTCGATCAAGAAAGTCACTCAGGCAACTTCGACAAGTTAGTGGTGCTTACCTTGGGTTGGGTTCGAAATCACCCGTCAAGTTGTGGTGCACACTTTCGCGAATCCCATGGCCCCGGCACAAGGGTTCATGCATGGCGTTGACGGGTGTGGTATTTGGTAAACCCTCACGCTGGGCGGAGTCCGACACACCCCGTCGCCTCCTCAGCCGGCGGGGCGATCAGTAAAGAATTTTTCCGCACTTAAAAAAGAAAGAAAGTTCGTAATTAAGACCTTTGATTTCGCAGTCCACTAGGCTAGTTCACTAGAGTCACAGCAAGTTGAGTAGGTAAATTTTAAAGTTTTACTTACATTCTGTATCTACTGCTGTTGGGTCGTGACTAGCTCTAATCGTATCTAACTCGTGTTCCACCATGCAAAATGAATAAACACCTGCATGACTCGATATATGAACAAAATCTATTAAAATCACACTATTTGTGGCGCGATGGCAAATTGATTTGCAATGTCTAGGTAATTCTCGTACAATCCCTTTGTGTTATGTTCATGGTGTTTAGAAGTAATTATGGGAACATGATTTCTTTAGGCCCCATGTTCTAAGCTTACGCCATCTAACCTATACTCCTTTCCTCGAGTCATAATTACTACCTAATCTATACAAAACTTCATGGTTATTAGGTACTTAGAGTATTGTTTTCATACTCCACTTAATTAATTTACTTTTTATTAAGAAGTATCGAAAAGAGTAAATTATTTCCATTTATCATGATCACGTGTATTGCGATAGGTTTACCTATTGTCTTTTCTTTGTCCTTTGGAAACAATTAATATTTAAAATACATATAATTTCACCTCCATCAATGAATACTACAAAATAAAATCTAGTGAAATCCGAACCGCTACTGAGAATTTTATTAAACAAAAAAATGAAATACCACTTAACTCATCGTGGACATAAAACAAAGGACCGTACGCACAGCAGACGTGGTTGTGGACCACTAGACCACCAATGAGTCAGCAACACGTGAGATATATGAAATATTTCCTAAGTTGGAACTTACAGCAGTCATAGTACATTTCGTAGAACTCTACATTCAAGCCGGGAATTTATAGAATCCTCTTTTAATATTTGCTTGAGTTATACAATGTGTACCTAAATAAATTTGCGGCCCATGGTAATTGGTAGGTACATTAATGTAGGTCAACTGGATTTATTCCAAAATTCCAGATAATGAAGCTTTAGCGACTAATCCGATACATTGAAACGAACTATAGTCATTAGTGGCATGAGCCAACATGTTTTGGGCTTCAATCAATTTAGATTTATGAGCTTAACAAAATAATTGGATTATGTTTTGATGTAAGTAGTACCTCTTCCTCTTGAAAGTATTCCTCGTTACGCACAAATTTTGTGAGTACTTAAGATATTTCTACCTATAAGACATTATACCTATTATATTGACCTTTTTTTTCTAATCCTCTTTGTTCATATAAGTTCATAAAGTTGGCATTCTTTCAGCTAAATGTAGGTTTAATGTCATTTTGACTTTGACAGCGTGAAGGGTCGTATAAAATTGAGTTTAAGAATATATTTTCTCTTCATACTTACGTATCAATATTGCTGTCTTTAATTTCCGGTCAACAAAACACTCACGCGCAGTTTTATTTCGTGCCGTATTATTTGCGTATTATGTATCATATTTAATTGAGCACGCGGCGTGATTAAGAATGATAAAAGGATAATAAATTATGAAGATCATGTGTGTCTGTATGAGTAACACTTGTTAGTACGTCACAGCCAACATTGGTGCCAATATTGTAACCAACATCGAAACAAAGGAATATGCATTGGCCGTATTATACCATCTTATCAACGTTTTTAAGCATCTTAATCGGTTTAATGTAGGAAGGCTATCAAAATGAGGTGAATTGTATATTATTCAAAGTATACTTTTTTTTATTACCGAAGTAGTCTTGAACTTGACTGCCAATCAATGCGACCGCCATTGTTACCAAGTGATATAAAAGACGCGTAAATAAAACGAATACGAGTCATAACTGCGCATTCTACATTACGATGTCACATGAAAACATTACTTTGAAAAACAATACGTTTTCAATTCAACAAGGAAAATATTTTGATTAAACTTTATCTCTGTTGTAGCGAAAATAAAACGCAAAATGCCTATTGCATTGGTACATTGACACCGATTTATTTTTAAATTGAGAACAGAAGTTAGACATCCTATTCCACTTGTAAATGTGTAGCTGATAAATCGAACCTACTGCGTATGAAAAAAATAAGACAGTTGCAATGACAGTAAGTGAGAATGACGGCGATAAGAGTAAGTGAGGAGGTAGCATGTGAAACAGTCATAGCCACTATCAGACTTTATTGCAATGGGGATTGGTTCTTGGACCATTTAAATAAGAGTATCCTAAGGTGTGATTCGCAAAGAACTAAAATCAATACAACAGTGCACCCACGATTCCGATTTGCGTAAAGTATTTGTCTTACCGCTCACTTCGTCAGGAATCCATCACTACGCGAATGCTGTAGGGTCTCTCGTCTGAACAAAAATAAAAGCGCAAAATATCTTAGATGCACCTTTAATTTTTGTTGTAGGTATACGTTTAATGTGAACGAGCTTCCTCAAGAATAAAAAAATATAATATGCACACTCCCTGCACAATCGTTGTTATAAATTGAAATAAAAAACCAACTACGTGCCAGGCGTTTATATTTTTATAACTTCCTTCAGTTCCGTCACGCCATATTTGGAAGGTCACCTCACCTTTAAGAGACAGTTAGGTACAAATTCTTGGCTGCGTGATGCAAATATTCTTACCAGGTCAATGCACTTTTTGATAAACAGTACACGTCAACTTTAACCAATGGACTCTAAACTTCGATATTTTTAGACATAAATAATTCCGGACTTCCATTTCTTCGAGAACAATAATCGTAAATCTGATCTGATCTAAAAAATACCTTTGCCATATTATGAAAAAAATAATTATATGCTTTATGGTAAATAACACAGAGCATAGATATGGAGACATTCGATATTTAAAATAAAATAATAAGTTGAAGTGGCTCCCATCGCCATAACACAGATCTACATAGCTACCGTAGGTTTTTATAATTGGGACAGAAATAAAACCAAGTAGGTAATAATACCTCGTGAGTGGGCAATTAAACTAGGTAAACAGTAATGACCCGACACAATGGCATTGTTTTATAAAGAGTATTCATGTTTCTCTATACCCTTTGTCTTTCGTCTATTACTCAAGTTTATTTTTTATTCGTTTTTTAAATATTAAGTGTAAATCGTTGCGTAATAGTTTAATTAGCATAAAAATTGTGAGTTACACATAATTTAATTTTACCTAGTATTGTGCTGTTTTTATTTTTTTCAATTTAATGCAAATGTTTTAAGGCTCACATACATTAGGTAATTAATTTTACGTTAGGTACTGTAAAAACTTGCATGAATATTAGAATATTTAGTCTATATTCATTCTCAAGAATAAATATAGTAATAATACCGTATTTTATTATTTCGAAAATGTAAACTGGTCATATATTTATTAATTATCTATTTGAATTAACAAAATAAATATCTTTAGTAAAATTTATTAGTGTACTATTCGGCTGAATACGTAATTATATACTATGATATACATATATAAATAAATCATGTCACGTTATTTTCCTGCGATGAATGTAATGAACTAATGTACCGAATTTAATGAAACGCTTCATACTGTGTGTAGTTTTGTCCACCTTGAATGATAGGATAGTTTATAATATATCTCAATTTATTATCACAATATTTTTTTATTGCAAACCTTCGAACATCGTGATGCGTGGCCAGTTGGCCACTTGGCTAGTTCAACCAGTACATACAATGTATATTCATAAGAAATGTTCACATTAGATTTATCAGTGAAATGGTAATTGGAAAAGGTTGCGGCAACTTATATTTAACCCCTTTATCGGCATACAATAATGGGAAGTAACCAGTTGGCCTACTGTATTATGTTCTAAAATATCAACAGTTATAATTTTCTCATACCGCAATTATATTTCTATAATAACTTCCTTTTGTTTTCTACGTCTGGGAAGTGGCACAAACGGTACTGTGTGCCGCGGATAACATTAGCACAACGATTTATGAGCATTTTAACGTTAAGGATGTTACACATGTAAGTCGACAGTACATTGGGTTCGGTAGTAGCTATTTGTCAAACAACAAGGCCGGTCCCAGTGCTGGGCACGGGTCTCCTTGCCCAGAGGGGTAGAGGGATAAGGCTATAGTCCACCACGATAGCGGTAACAAGTGAAGTCTGACACGTACTAGCGAGAAATTGAATGCCCAACAAGAGAAGTACTCTGAAGTACGCTATAGCGTACCTACAGTACGCTATAGCGTACTTCAGAGATACCGTTTTCAGAGAGATCTTCGTTTGTTGGGGTGAGTTATAAGAGATTCTTAAGTGTTCAGTGGTTTTAATCGCGACTTCTGAACGTAAGATCGTAAATTAATTTCCTAGGTCGAGCTGCTTTATGTTGTTAAGAAATTTTTAGGAGCAACTTGGGTGTTTTGGCTGTATATGGTTCAAGGAAATAGACCCCCTATTAACTAAATGCACATACCCGGCGGTGGGCGAAAACCTATACACACTTACTCTGCCTCATCCTTTGGGGATGAAATCGTGATTGTAAAATTATTGGAAAAATCCAAAAAGCATTAATGGTTATTCTTTTATGGAGCACCAAATGTGATAAGATTTATCAGGTCCATTTAGTCATAGTACGTTTTTTTAGTGTGGAAAATTGTGCAGTTATTATTTTTGTTTTACGTAGTTAGGTAAATACTAAAAGCAATAAAGATACGGATATAACCTTACCCCATTAACTGTGGCACGCTACGCTCATTAAATGTTTTATTAATTATACTTATCTATAGAAAATCAATTACATTTATGTAGGTATATAAATAAAACATTTATATCGAATTCAAGGCCCGGTTTTAAATAGGCATCTATTTTACAAAATTAGATGTCATTAATTTGACACTTGATACCAATTCTATCGAATTTAATGAATAGTAGATTGGCCAGAGTGTACTCATAGACTTCTCGCTACAGAATACATATCAATATCAACTATCTCCCCCACTATTGAGCACGGGTCTCCTCTCATTTGAGTAGGATTGAACTGTCCCCGGTAGCCAGGTGGGGGTTGTGCAGCCTTCACTCTAAAGAAAATCTCTCACGATGTTTTCCTTCACCATATAATAAATACACACGTAATTTCGAAAAGTCAACGCATGCACCTGTGACTTCTCAGTCCACTGGTTATACCAATAGGCTATACAGACATCTGTCATAAAAAAGTGCCTTTTAAAGAAGGTTTTATAGTACTTACCTACTTTTATTTCCGCGAGCATTCGCGGTCAAGTTTATCGCTTATGATCATCGGGGGCTTCAGGGGTTATTATCCGACCAACAATGCGTTACTGAATGCCGACAGTACCATGCCACCCGTGCATGCCATTCATTCTTAGACATATCCAGTCATTTCACATTTCACTGAACCCACTGAAACAGCAGTGTAGGGAAATGAGTGTTTCTTGTAATCAAACAATTACTAAATAACATGACATATCATGCATAGTGATTTCTTACACTTTAAATGTCTAGTATTCGCGATATTAAACGTCCAAATAAAACTATTTCGTAACCGACTTCAAATAAGAAGGAGATTCTATGTTCCACGGTATTTTTTTACGGATTTTATCGCAATATTGATTATAGTCGCGGGCGGACTGTCAGTCCGTGCTAATGATGCCGTAAAGGATCCATGGAAATAACGGGACAACACAATATCAATTTACCGGCACAAAATTCGTAAAAAATAGTTTTATTTTAATTTTTATTCTTACGATGACGCCTTTTTCGCTTAATGGTTATTACAGAACAGTAATTGTGGTCATTTGTAGCATTGTTCATACTTATTCACTTTATACTAATATATCACAAGGTTATGAATGTGGTTAAATGACTACTGGAGCATAACTAGAGCAGTATTCCAAGATTGTAATATGATTCAATAGTAATATTTTTCTCACATTAGATTATCAACCGCAATTATAAGTTGAACAAAAATTCGCACTTGACTAATTGAATGATTAAACAGTCTTAATAAACTTCGATAGTCTTTGAACTGTCTCTGACAACTTAAGCTTTAATTAAATCTTTCAATAAACACTTTTAATGGATTCAAAGTGTTCTTAAAGTACTTCGAACTTCAAATGAAGTGCGTCATTGAATTGATCAGTGTTTTTACACTTCACTCAGTCTACAATTGGATTATTGACGTGGGGTTTTAAAAAGGTTTATATAAAAAAGTATTGTCGATAGGCGTCGTAGTGTTCCATGGACAGGTGAGGTTCTTCACCTGGTGGTCAACGCTCGACAGGCGACTAGACCGCGTCGGCCTTGTCGCTCCGATGCTCAAATCCGAGCTTAACCCCACTACCCACTATCAGTAATGCTTAATTATTTGTATTACTTAAGCATTCAAGCACGTGATTGTTTTTTTATAATATAGTAGTAGGTTAGGTACTCTTTTTTTTTTTAAAGTTTAGGTACTCTTGCTCGCCGACTTTGTCTGCATAGAATTTGTAGTTTTTTTTCAATCTGCTTTGTAATTTCTTACAATCCTCTTTTTAAGAATGATCGATTCCGCATACCAAATTCTATCCCTTTTTTCGCCCTTTTAAGGGACGATTTCCGGGACAAAATCTCAAAATCGGTTCAGCTATTTCAGCTTGAAGTGGTAACAGACAGACATACTTTCGCATTTATAATATTAGTAAGTATGGATTCTACGAACGTTTACCTTATACAGTTGAACGATCGCCGAATTAAAATAAGATCTGTAATTTGCAGAATTAAACGCAATGCTCTCTTTAAAACATCTTGTTTTAACGAATTTGCATTTCATTTATCATCAAAGCTTTATAAGTAAAAGCAATTACAAATATGGAATTTCTCTTGTAAAGCTCTGGCATCTGGCCAATGCAAACGCTGCTGTTTTTAAATATCAAATACAACAGACTATTAAATTTGTTTTGCAGCCATTTTTAGCATTGCATTAAAGTTTAAAATTGCACGTCTACGTCGAAAACGAGTTTGGAACTACATTGTACTAAATGAAATATCGTCATCAGTTCATCGCTATTGCGATTTATAATACAATAGTATGTTGATGAAGAATATTCCTCGGTGAGTTCTTAGAAGATATACAAACCATGAACTCATTTCATCATTTTCTGTGTATAACTTTAATATGTCTGGACACTTAAATCTGGGGAAAAATCCTCTGGTTCATTTTTGCCATATGTTGTTTGTAGTTTTTTTCGCGAATCATAATGCAGAAGTATGTCTGAGTGTCTCTGCTTGTGTATGAATATGTACCTATATTGTACAAGACTCAGGAAAATATTTTAAGATGATGGGAAAGTTCAATAAAAATGAAGTTACGTAAGAGCGGTAGATCAACATGAGGTCCTGGCTCGGCCACCAGGTCAAGCAAACTATAAATAGCTCTACCTACATAGTGTTAAGTCATAATATTACGTGCGCTGTGCCATCAGTCATCACCTACGTATTACGTCTATTAATACATAGATTGTTATCAATGTCTAATATTGAGTAAACAACGTGCCAAGTCTTTCCGGGTGTAGGTACCGATTTTGTTTTAGGATTATTTATTTGTAAAAACCCAAATCATATAGTACCTATATTTATTTTATGCTAATTTGCTTTAGAGTAAAAACTGTGCACAACTGTGTGTAACAACACAGCGGTAACGCTGATTACAATATTCGTCAATGATTGGGGTTTTTTAAGGTCGAAGTTTTATCACCGCCCGAATTACCTATAATAAACTTTACATAAAATCATTGCATAGCCTCACATGTACCACCTATGTGTACGTATAGAATATGAATGTGGAACTCCTCAGTAATAAGAGTTTTGATTAATGGTAACTTAAATTTAAATATACCGCCCACGAAATATTAACATACGTAAGTTACGTACCTATTAAAGTAATTGATTAACCATTCGGGAATACAGCCGTATACTATACGCCTATGTTTTACTGTCTTCTGGACAAGGATCACCTTTAATAATATAAGGGGTTAAATCATAAGGTCTCTTAGTTACATTATAGGGCTCGTAGCGCTTGGCATTCTGTAGTTTCCGCCTACCCCCATGTGAAAAAGGCGTGAGAGTATACATATATGTATTTTGCAATTACATTACTTTTAAAGTTCTAACAGTGTATGTTCTCTTGTTCGCAGAGGGTGGCGGGATCAAAGTGCGGGCGCGCGGCGCGGTGCGAGAGCGCGCGCGGCAGGTGACCGACGGTGTTCCCGGCTGATGTGGGCGGCGAGCGCTTGCTGCTCGCGGCAGGCAGGTCCGTATCATCACCGACCCACTAGCACACAAGCACCAACACCTAGCCTACGCTATAATGGTGCTTAAGCTCTTACAGCAATGCTGGTTTCAATATACAGGGTAAGCCATTGAGTTGGATCAGAAAGGGGAACTCTGAAACGATTGTAGTGATAGGAATTTCGAGCAACCTATGTTATTGTTTAAGAGGTTATTTAATTGTAGCAAAGGTCTTGAAATAAACCTTTTGTTCTTTAAAACCGCAGTGAGGGTTTCTAGTGATAATTTATATTTTCTAACATCCCCATACTGACACAGGTCAATGATTTACGCTGTTTGAGCATACATTTGACTCCGTCATCTAAACAGTTCTGTTAATCAGAGGCTGTTAAATTGATGCTCACTGCTCCACTTTAGGATATAAACCTTCGATGATGCAACACTATTTGGCTTTGTTTATAGTCGGTAAAAGTATTGACTACCTACCTTGGGCATCAAAACGCTGTCCTTAATCGGTATTAGTAGTGCTGTGCTATCAAGTCAGTCTGAAGCAATTATTCGAAATGTAAGCTATTTTAAGAGTTCTGAACCGATCAGTATATGTCTGATAAAGCATTTATTTATGACTTGCAGAAGCACTTGCAAACGTCAGAAGAAAACATTGTTTGAAGTCTGCCAATCCGCCCTAGGCTGGCGGAAAATAGCCTAATCTCTCTCAAATGAGAAGAAACGCAAAAAATAATTTATTCCACGCTTAAAAATAACCTCTTAAATAGTGTGATTATTGTCGGATATCAATCAATCACCTCTTAAATATTTCTGAATTTGTACTAAAAAAACCGAATCTTTTGTTCACCTAACATTTGTCAATTGATAAAAAAACATATTAATTGTCGAAAGACGTAAGCATTGATAGCATAGCTCACGTAATATTTTAACCTAACAGTACAGCTATCTAAAAACGAGGACTAGTACACAGCCAAAAAGTGTGAAGCTAATTAAACGTCAATGTAATACTGTCCCATGAGTGCTGTTGTTACATTTCGCTCCACGTGCACTATATCTCAATGGCCGCTATAGGGATTTCCAAAGTACTCATTAATATTGTATTTGTTACATCAGACCTAGCTCGAACTATCGTCACCAGTAGATCAGTATTCATACAACATTTTACACAATAGAATAACAAAAAAATCGAATCATTGACACAAAAGAAATTACTATTCTGTCTGCTTACCTATATACTGCCCATACTGTACTAACATCAGTAGTTACATTCTGATTTGAAGACTATGTGATAAAGTCTACTGCCTAATATAGGGCCATCAAAACACTTTACAAGAGAAACATCTATTTTAACGGTAAGCTAGATGGAATAGTCAAAATACGAGTTGAGTCTTGTGAGGATAGGAAGAAAACTGTAGGTAACATTGAAAGTGTGAATACAGTATAAGTACCTGACTGTCTGAATCACGAGTAATGTGTATTACTAGCAAGTTACATACAGTACCTACGGACCGCTGTGGTCACTGCCCGAACTTCACCTTGACATTATAGTGTCAGTAAGAGCAGTAGTCATTATAGGGGGTTGATTCTCGTAAATATATCGTGTAGACAAAATATCATTTCAATCGGAAATAACTCTAATTAGTACCTGAAATCTGATCAGTTCTCTGTTTCCCAGCTCAATTTGGCAGATATATATTGTGTTTGGTACAATTGAGAGACTATCCAAATGATATTTTGTCAATTGTTTGATGGAAAATGACTCTTCTGTTACCGCAGGATTCAAATGATAGAGATTCTTAAATCTATGTATATTCACACTTTCAATATTTCTTATAGGTAATAATCAAGGATGGAAGGGTGTTGTACCACCCATCTTTAATAAATTTTCCGGATAGGTTTATAGGCTCTTTGTGAATCAGCTCATAGTTTATAATCTCGATGTAAGTAAAGCCATTCGTGTAATAAATTGCATTTTCTTAAGCTGACATTGGTCATGTTTTGGATGGATTCCAAGTATTGCTTGGTGACTACAATCACATTTCTGCGCATTGGCTTGTGCGATATTCATCTTTATAACATCAATGACCCCTTAGAATGCTACTCACTCCTTAGTTTTGTCCTACTTATACTAATTATAAAATTGATTGATGATTTGATTTTCCTTATTTACCTAACATCATATAATATTTTATATATTACTCACAATCTGTTGTACTACAAAATCTGTCTTTCCTTATTCCCATAATGATGTATAAATGACGCCTTCAATTCTCATGTCAATGCCCTGAGGCATAAACACAACGGAACAGTAAACTCATTTTATCCCTGAGCCTTGGACTATAATTATAACAAACCCCCATCCTTACGTAGCTTCAAAAAAGTCTCTGGAAAACCTGGAGCAACCTAAAGCGCTTACACTAAAAACTGAGTCACAACGAGCGAATCTCGATCTCCATGGCGGCCATGATAGTGCACTTAGGGCGTCTGCCAGCCGCGTGCGCAGCTGACGGCGGTGTGTGTTGGTAGCTAGCAGGCACTCATGCGTGACGGGGTGACTAACCGAGCCGGGGTGGCAGGCGAGGGCGGCGGCGGCGCCACGGCCGCGCGCACCCCCGTCAAGACCTTCCAGGCGTACCTGCCGCCGGCGCACCGCACCTACAGCTGTATACACTGCCGTGCGCACTTGGCCAGCCACGACGAGCTTATATCCAAGGTATACATACACAATGTTTTATCTTTTTTGGTATCTTTCTTTCTTTTTATGTACAATCAGCACATTGAGTGGACCTCTTTTAACCCTTAAGGTGGTTTCAAACTCAAATTGAAGGGATGAGGATATGTGCCCTAAATTTTTTTAAACCCAGACCAGGATGTGACGATCGTAATAACACGGGTCAACGAGAGATTTATGTTGCAAAGTAATAAATACTCTATTTTCACAGTAATACTAAAACTGAACTTGCTAGTAATATTTCAATACTCGTCTCATACATCATATACCATCCGCTTCTTTCCTCCCAGGTATGAAATCACCCTAACTATTATAACACCCTAACGATTGTACATTGGTTTACAAATCTTTTTCTTTTTAAATTAATTTTGAAAGGAACAATACTATTTATATATTTAACATCTCAAGTCAATCTTTATATAACAGACTACACAAAGCCTCCATTTTTTTCATATTGGCGCCAGTACCGCGGCTTTAAGTAGTATTTTTTAGATTGCAAGGCAGTGATTACGCTTTTAAGAGTTAAATAGCGTAACCTAAACTGCTGAATACTACTACAATAGTACGTCTTATCGTTTCTTTTTCTTCTTTTTTTATCTTCGTTTAGACTTCTCACTATATTTTCACCATAAAATACAGAATCCTTATTTCTATTGTTCAATTTATTAAAGCATGACCTATTTATGATTCCTATTCAAATTAATGCATTCAGTGCCATAATCTAATATTGCCACCCTCAAAAATAGGTCGTCAACTCTTTGTTAGAAGTAATAGCAGCATCACCAATTATATTCATATTAACTTTTATTAAGCACTTAGCGGAATAGTCACTGTAATTTTTACTAATTAGGTCAACCCACTATAGTCGTCCATTTCAGTCATCCTTAGTTTTAGGGTTCTCTAATCAACAAGGAAACTTAATAATTACATACGCCTCATCTACCCGTCCGTCTGTCTATATATCTGTCTCTGTCTGCGGCTTATTTCACACACTCTGGTATTAAAAAGCTCTAATTTGGCATTGGTATATACTACTTAGGTATATCTATATTATTATAATTCAAGTTGACAACTAAGCGGTAAAATAATCTCTTGTCGGATCTGTCGTCAAAAGTATTGAGGATCTATGATAAGACTTTTCCATTCAATTTTTCATGGTTTTTTTTTTACTCATGGATGCTTTTGTGTAATATGTGTGTGTGACTTAACTATCGCATTAGGTCAATACCTGTAATGGTAATTTTTAAGGCATTTAATTAAATAAATAATTCTTTTTTGAAGTACCCATCGCTGTTTATGTGGGCAAATTCACGACCGTAGTATATAGTATAACGAGTTTGAAAGAAAAACTACCACAGCTAAAGGGTAGATAAATACTACCCTTTTACTTAACCACCTGTGTCTTAAAGCTGGGTTTTGCAACTATTATAACTTTAATTACAAACTCCTGTCTCTTTAAGAAAAAACTCACTTTATATCTGAACATGACTTTTTAATTAAAACCAACGCCTGTTGCTTCTCGAGAGCGCGCTTTTAAAATCTGTTGCTGACTTACCTGCACGTTATTCAGTCTAGAAACATTTCGAATTACATTAATATTTAATAAGTCTTACATTTACATAACTTTGTTTTTTTTGTGGAGATTGCATCCTACTACATACATAACTACTACATTACCGGCCAAAATTGTAGTACATGTTTGCTATACAATTAACGGTATAAAGTCTGTTTATGTCGGTGTAGTGAACTCTGAAGTCGAAGGTTTCGAATTCAATTCCAAGGCAATATAGTTATGCACTATATTTTTAAGTTAGTAGAAGAGTTAGTCAGCTCAAACAGTAAAGGAAAATATCATCGGGAAACTTGCATGCTGAGATTTTCTCGTTAGTGTATGATTGCCACCACGCACTTAGCCAGTCTGCACTATAGCCTAATCCCTCTCAAATGAGAGGAGACCCGTACCCAGCTGTGGGACAGAAAATGCATCGATGATAATGGTATTAACGAATATGTGTTTCTGTTTTCCAGTCGTTCCAAGGCAGCCAGGGGCGCGCGTACCTCTTCAATTCAGTGTGAGTATAATAATAAAGTCACATTATATTATTCCATAGTCATGCATATTTCATGTGGCGACCTGCATTCTGGGGTTTCAACACTATACGCGAATAGCACTTAGCATATCCCATAGCGTTTATTTATAGCTAGTTTCGTAAACAAATAAGCCGTTATCGAGATATAGCTGCAATTGATGGTTAAGTTGCTAAATGATTGAAATTTGATGCGCGTCCTTCGTTCGTTGTATGCAATAGACTGCATTGCTGCAACCTCAGCTATTTTTCCGTTGAAATATTCAATACGGTGTCACCTTCAACGCTACTGTTATACGCTTCTTTTTCCTATTCCCGACAACTATAAATATTAACGTGTCATATGTAAATGTCACGGCCAACCGAGATACTTCTTAAAAAAATATTTGCCTTAAAATCCTTGAGATAAAAGAAGAGGATTTGTAAATAACTATCCGGTTGACAGACCGTTCTAGGCTTTTAGAAATTCACTTTATATTTTATTTAACAATAAATTCGATGCTGGTAAATATTTGACCATTATAAAACAAAGACGAAAGCAAATAGTGGATAATGGAAGAATAAATGGCGCCAATATTTGTGTTATGAGTGCACAGATACAAAAAGAACAAATAGGCAATGGAATTTTCATAAAACGAAATTGAAATATACCAAATGTATAATGATTTGACGTTAATGATTGCAATTGTGTAATAATTTGATTTTAATAGTAGACTTCCAAGTCCATTTAGAATTCAAAGCGAAGTATGTGCGTATTAATATTTAATCAATCTCTAAAGGGTGACTGGAAGCAACGTGTAGAAATCTGCATGCCTAAGGGATTTTCTCGACGGTAAAATCTGCCAACCCGTTTTGTTTCTCCCATTATAAGTGGAGACCGTACCTAACAGTGCCAGTGGAACAGGAAACAGGGGTGATTGAAGGGTTTTTTTATTATTTTTCCAGTGTAAACGTGGGTTGCGGTCCGGCGGAAGAGCGCGTGCTACTGACAGGGCTGCACGCGGTCGCCGACATCTACTGCGAGTGCTGCAAGACAATGCTCGGTTGGAAATATGTTAGTGTCAACCCTTATCTTACTAACATCTTATTCACAGTCATTATCTGCCGTTGGAGAGATCGATTTGATCGTCGGACTTATTTATATCGAGTAAGCACCTACCCTAGTTTATATCGTAAAGGCTGAAGGACTTTGACCAAAATCCCGACATACTTTACTGTCGCTGCTTGATTAACAACCATGACATATGGTAATCTGGTCACATAAGTCGCTAAATTCAAATTCGATCCAATTTATGGCCAGTTAAGAATCACAAGTATAGACTATTTATACCTGTAAAGAGACATTATATTACAACTTAAAAAAAAATATTAATATAAAAATTAAAAACTAGACCTGCCGTGACTAGAACCGCACTCTTAACTCGAAATTGTTATACAACAAAGTTACAACACTGAAAACCCTAAAAGTTCTAGAATCCTGTGAAATGCAGCAAAACATTTTTTTTTTCAGTTCACAATAAAATTTCTATTACGAGTTATAATATACAATGGTCACCGCGAAAATAAAATCGAACTCGACCTTGGCGAATTGTAATCGAATGTTTTCATTAATGAAAGTAAAATTGTATTACTTAGGTTAGGTTATCTAACACATAAATGACTGATAATATATTCTGTGCATATTGAATAAAAATATAAAGTAAAATGACGTTTAAATAACCCCATTTCTTGTTCATTAAGTCTGTAGCCACCTGCTTATAACCACGGCGTTGCATTAAATCGATAAAAGAGTAGCCTTTTACATTGTCATAGATAGTTGACACGTGAAAGCGTTATAAGCCACCGACACAAATACGTGACCAAAAATACGGTGTACTGAAACAGGAAACAAAGATTTGGAATCCGTATTTATTATGACAATATACGCTGAATTTATGGTTTAGCGTTAACGCCGTGGCTTCCACAAGCGTATATTAGGATATAAACATATGTATTAAATATATTGTATGTTCGCTTAGTTCAGCAGCCTAATCTGCCCTTGTAATTCTGTTGGTTGCTGGTTACACATGTGAACTTTTTAAGGTTTACCTGTTATGAATAGAATGGAAATATATCGCTTATTTTCTGTTTAATTATCTCTCTAACCATTTAATCCTAATTTAAACTGCATTCAGTTTAAAACGTATTGGAAATAAGCACGTGTCAGGTGTTAGTGACATTAACATTCAAATGTATTTTTTTTTAATTTATCGCTAAAACATGTTTATCGTGCGCCATTATAATAACGTGATCCTTTTCTCTTTTCAGGAGCACGCGTTCGAGTCGAGTCAAAAATACAAAGAGGGCAAGTTCATAATAGAACTGGCTCACATGGTGAAGGAGAACGGGTGGGACTAGGCGCGCGGTCCCCCGGGCCGCGCGCCAGACTACCGAGTGTTTCGGGCCGGACTTTAGGCCTCAGTGACTACAGTGCTGTTGTGATACGATTGGTGGCCAAGCGATGGAAGCCCACAAACCGGCGCGACTGCAAACAAAAACTTTCCGAAGCGTCAATTACCCACAAACAGCTGATATGCACCACGAGTGTTCCTTAACAGCCATAAGGCCTCGATAGGCCAGCTGCGATGAACTCCCGGCGCGAGCTAGAGCCTTCGTGATGACGTGTGAGGCGAGTCGCTCGGTAACGCTCGCCTTACTCCACGGGACGATCGGGAACAGTCGGCCCTCTACGCCAAAGCCTACTTAAAATACCAATTAGATATTAAGCTCTTTGGCGCAGAAGGGTCAATCTTTAAAGCTATACGAGCTTTAAAGATTGACCCTTAAAGCTGTACAGATAACGTCGTCGCGTAAATCGGTCAAGTTCGATTAGCATATTATTTTTATCACAACTAATTAATTATTATTGGGAGATTGAAGCTGACCGATTTGCACAGCGCGTCTCGACTGCCCGGTGCGCGGACAGAGAGGATATCGCCTTATGTGCTCTTTTACTTTAAATCGGCTTCAGCGCTTTGGCACCGCCAGTCAACGTAATGTTATATTGTTATAAATGTAAGTAATCGATCTCAACCGCCTCACGTAAGGGGCTATGGGCTTAGAATTTATTATTAATTTTTAAAAACGATTTCATTCACGCCTCGGCGCGGACGTTAGTACATCGTTAGTTGTCTTAGTTTTTATATTATGTAGCTACGTATGTATTGTATTGAGAGAACACTAATACTTTCTCTTGTCCCTTTTAACCTGTGATAAGTATGTTAGTAATAGAAATTTGAATTTCTTGAACGTATTCTTTCAAGAAGATGCTCAGATAATGTCAGTTGTATGTTCCTAATGATTTCAGCTGTACAATTTGCTTTTTATTTTGTTTTATTTTTTTTGTGAGGAAACTAGTCGAAACTGGAATGTGTTGTGGGATAAACATTCCCATTTTATTTTACTTTGCGCCTGATTTAGTGATTTTTAGTTAATAGTTGTGACAATATTTCGACTACTCCTCGTTTATCTTTGGATAATCTACACAATTTTGTTTTTATTTTTTCTAAATTGAATCATTTTTGTTGGAATTATTCGTTGGTCGTCGGAAACGAATACTGAGCTAATTTTTATATGAACGAATGCGGCAAATTAGCCGTCGGACGGTTTTATTATTCATTTATTGTTTCTATTTAACACTATGACTTAGATACCTACATGTACCCATATATTTTACCTTAATCACGTGGTACTTCATTTATAATTGTATAAACTTATCATTGTAAGAAATTGCATGAGCTTCGATTATATGATTACGTCTATGTGAATCGATCGTTAAACTCGTACGCACTGATTAATTTCCCGATATCGATATATTTCTAATCGACTAACTTGACGTCCGACTTCAATAGTGATGTAATTGGGAGTACTTTTTTGTATTTATATTGTATGACTTTGCCGTCGCATCAGCGTGGAAGCTCACTGGGCGATTGTAGTTTGTTTATTTGGTCCCGCGAATATTTTGTTCAGCCTATAATATGTATACACAATTCATCTCCCACACCGTTTCTCTACCAATTTTAGGCATTAAAACTTATTCAAGAAATAAGTATGTGTGTATTATAATAGTGATTGTGTACTATATGAACTTAGTGAGCTTTCAAACTAACAAATTAATATCAAGAGCGTTGAAAACTGCCACTAGTATATACAATTGTAAAAACTGAACATAAGTGAACGCTCGTTTGATCGACAATCGAAATAGTTTGTTGCTTCTGGACACATTTAATGTGGAATGTAGGTACAACGGGTTCAATATATATAATGTATATTATATTAATAAAATTTACATTTACTAACAAACGATTACGACTTACTATCTATTGTGTACAAATAAACACCGATTATAATATTAGAGTCAAGAGAATGGCAATATTTTCACTAAATTGTCCAGAACTATCTTTATATTTATGCTTCTGTTTGAGAATGACTGTCAAGCAGTGATTTCTGCCTGAGAAGAGATTTGAAGTTATAATTTACTGCAAATGTATACATTGGACGGGTTCGAGTATTATAATGGCCTCAACACTAAACCAGATGACACCAACTGTCAAACAATTTTTAAAAAGGCCAATCGTAAGTGGCGCCATCTCAGTTGTCATCTCCACATAGAGCTTATTACTATCATGTGGTAGGAGCTCTATTTTTGACCAGTCATCAATAACAAGTACAGTATTTTGTCAAACTAGAAAATTCTTTTCAAGAACCAACTTACAATAACATGTAAGTAGAATAATATTATCCGCCATGTACATCATCAAACGCTACTTAACTAGCCGTCACCGCTTGAACGCCAATCTCGAATACGAGGCTCAAAGTTCGCTATCACTAAAGTCAACATTGTCCATAAGATGCAACCTTTCCTGGGCAATGCTGGCTCTGCGAAGCGGTGACAGAGGACTCTGCCCTTAAAAGTCTGTCTGGTTGAATTGAATATTTTTATCGTAATACGTAGTACGTATTATAATGATATCATCATCATCAACCCATCATTGCCCCACTGCTGGGCACGGGTCTCCTCTCATTTGAGAGGGATTAGGCTACAGTATGTAAGTTGACTAAAAATTGTGACGCTAAGTATAGGCGAATTAACGGGTGCAACACTTTATTTTTGGGAAAAAATAGTAATACATATAAGAACTTATTTATCTACCGTACATCTCATATGCCTAGTTTTCCATAAATCCTACGCATGCCCAAAAAATATATTATAATTTTATAAGCACTATAGCCTAATCCCTCTCAAATGAGAGGAGACCTGTGCCCAGCAGTGGGACGTTAATGGGTTGATGATGATGATGATGAATTTTATAAACCAGACAGATTTTTCAACTGACACTTATTTTTACAATACAATATCCACCTTAGATGGCTACATTAAATATCAGATTCGGTTCTAGAATATAAGAACATTCTGTTATCATTTTATGTGACTTAAAAAGACGTAATTGTAACGTTTGAAGATATCTATGCGGATAGTTATTTGAAATGCATACTGTTTTTAAGGGCCATAATTCAAAAAAAAAATAGGCGATACATTGAAAGGAACTTGAAAAAATCACTCGTTTAAAAAATCGTATAAAGAATTACAGAAATAAAGCCACGGAATTGGTAATTCAATAAACGATAGTTTATGCGAAGTAATGAAAATCATCCACTTTCCCTTAACTTCCTTTGAATAATTAGAAAAGAACAGTTGTACAATTCTACGGCCTTCACAAGAGATAATTATTTTGTAATATAAGTATTTATCGTGACTTATTTTCTAATATGGCAATTATTTTCTTTTTACAAGGACAAATAGTTCGGGGAAGTGGAACGCTAAACATTATCCGTTTTTTGAGTGACAGGGAGAGAGCTAGGTCAGCAAACAGATACGTCTTTTCAGAAACATATTCAACTTAAAAAATAAGGTCAAACGATAATGCATTACAAGTTCACAATATTGTATGTTTAATGTAATCGTGTTAACTGTTAACATAGGGTTAATATTAAGATTTTGATGCACAATGTTCAATGGAAATGTTTAAGAGGCTGAATGATAGCGAATAGATAAAAACCCCATTTGTATAAAGACATGTTGGACAGTGCGGTCTGTATGTGAAAGATTATTGATTTATATAATCTGTGACATTTTCATACTTCTTTGATTTGAAACGCTCCATAGTCTACAGTCCTTGTAAAACGCATGAGTTGCAACAACGAATATTGTATTGTACAGGTAATAAGGCATATTTTGCCATAATCAATCGAGTTTAGGAGCTTTACAGTTTTACAAGAACTGTACGAAACTATGTTTCACTCGCTTATCTGTTTAGTGTTCATTTAGCCTATATACGAATTTATCTGTGTTAAACACACTAGAAAATCTTAAAAATAATATCGTTGTCTTGTTGAAATCGACTTTTTCGTTGTTATTCTCGATAAAGCCCATTTTGTTATTTAACCATTGTCAACGTAAAGAGTTATGTATAGAAAGATATAGAGGTCACTGCTGAAATACTGGAATTAATAGTTTCGAGTTTTCAACCTGCCACATTAACGTGAAATGTCGAAAGATTATGAACAGTATTTTAGAAGATGAACCCTAGAAATTGATCTTGGTATATCCATGCTGTGGATATCCATCGTGAATCGATAGATAGAGCGCATTTGTAACAAAAAAAACTAAATAAAAAAATGCTTTAACCCCTCGCTGTGTCTATCGATTTCGATAAATATTTAGTTTTATACGAAGTGATGTAATATTTTCATCATGAACATTATGCAACACGATAATCGAAATTTATCGAGATTGTCACAGTAGTATAGATTAACACTCTTAGACCCACAACGTACTCTTTGACGCAATTCGACATGACACAGAAGAATATTAAAAAAATAAAAATCTTGAACATAGTGAGGGAAAATTGTCAAATGAAGCTAGATTTCTGTGAGGCATAATTAAAAGTATTTTTCTACTTGATCGTTTAGGAATGCTATTAGATATTTTTGGACCATTGTTAAGATAAAACTATGATCAGTATTCGTGGAGTGAAGATAGAGTTGATGTTAGTTTTTGTGGATGTTGGTCGAAAGTGATTGTTGTTGGCGAGATTAGAGAAAAAAGCGCTTTCCTAGCTCTTAAACAATGCACCCATACACATACCGTATCGTTTATGGGTTTCTAAAATATGTCAATGTCAATAGGAAATGTACACATGTCGATATTCATACCAATAGAAATTCCATCGAAGGATTTATCGTTTTTCTTTTTTGTTCTACTTGATAATTTACTATACTATACCGAATTCAGAATCTTAGATAATTACATCTACTTAATTGCCACAGGCTCAAATGTCTACTTTAATATCAATAGCTTTAAGTGGATTTTTGAGTGGCCATGTATTAAGATCCTTATAAATTGTAAGTAGCAACGGAATGTGAACTTTGTCACATATCACATTAAGTCTATTATTGCAATACCTGATAATTATCTACGTTCATGAATTCTACCCTTCGTCTGTCTTTTTTATGTCATCAAAAAAACGACGCAAGACTTAGGAACTCTTTTTATGAATACTTACATATTTTAGAAACTCAAAAACAAAGGTCTTGGAGTGTTAACTGATGACCAAGAATGATATGCGTATTATAAAATGGTGCATTTCATTAAGTATGTGTACATTTCGCATATTTTTAAGGTATCCCGAGTAGTTGTTTACCAAGAAACCGCTTAATATTTTTGTATTTTCCTAGTATGTAATGATGCATTATAAAAAAATCGTGGTGTCTTCTATCGATTGTGTACGCATTATGCTATAGATGAATAAACATATTTGGTTGAAATAATAAGTGCGTAATAAAACACATTTTCGTATTAAAAATATTTTGGCATTTTTATTTTTATGTAACAAATTAAATTAATCAATTACATCCTGTTCCTAACAACAAATCAAGTACAAATCTCACAAACTTATAATAAATATAACTTATATACGTAAAAATATAATCAAAAGAAACATTGTGTACTTTTCTGGGAAGCCTTTTTTTTTTCAAATACACTCAATTCATTCACATTACACAGGCTTCGCTGCTAAGCTTGAAGCTAGATGGCGCTGTTATAATGTTTTTAAGACCTTTTAGATCTAGTTAATGAAACTATAATGAGAACGAATAAAATTAATATTCTTTCTCGTTTTGCCAATAATTTGGGCGTTGGCGCAGCACATACTTTTATCCCATACCATCATCTCATTTATTTCAAGGTGTTGAAGGCACCGTGGTCCCAGGATGCTATAGTAAATGTTCGTTACTGCCTACCCCATTTCAAAATTCATAAACAAGATATCGTTTACGTGAAACCTAGGACATCAGAGAGACCTAACGGCTCAGGACCTAGATAGTTTGTTGTATAATTTAATCGCACGAGTGGTCTAATAATATACTATTATAGTCTAGTAAACTAGGATTCTTTATTCGAATGGATAAAAAATGGTTATAGAGGTAATAGAATATATTATTTAAAGTTATGATATCCAAAATATAATACAGAAATGGTGGTGTCTATAGAAAACTGAAACTGCATCACTGTTTCTTTTGTCAAAATCAATATTCCTTACATTTTAAAAATTCATTCACACATTCTGTATACCAAAAATGTTAATTGTTGCCTCAATTCACGACTAATTTAAATGCTATTTTTAATGAAAAGGTTTCTTTTCAATTATGTTTACTGCGGCACACAATTTTTTGACAAAGAATATTGAATTACGCCTTTGTGCACAAGACTAAATGTATTGTAGATATTTATGTGACTACTATAAAAATAAAAGAACAAAATCAATCATAGAACGCCTCTATAATACCCAAGCACAAAGTTCAAACTTGATTAACAGTCTTAATAACCATCTCACCATCGGATGTAGGCTCCACTACGAATACAACATTATTCTCATCAGCACTATCCACTTTAATCACTTCACCATTTTGTATGTATATAGTGGAATCAGAATCTGCATTACCTTGCATCACATATTGCATAAACTCATCCATTGTCATATCCTGAGATGTCTCGTTACTGTTATTATCTGTGGCTAGTTCATTGCTATCTTCTGCATAGCTCCCTTCAAACTCCTGGTCGCTTTGTTCCACTTCAATTTTGATATGGCCGTCTTGTTCGATATTAGAATCCATATGCACCGTCTCAAAGTCTAATACTTCATTTTTATCTTTAAGGATTATTTTGGACTGTTTAATTTCTAGCTCTGACATCGTTGGCAGGGTTTTGAAGAACATCTAAAAAAAATTTTTGTTTTTATGAACACCACTTTTTAAAAGCTGGATATTAATTTTCTAACTGTATTACGCTTTGAACAGTCACTTTGTCAGTTAAATTAAAATTAAATGTCTGTTTTTAAGCGATTTTTTTAAATGTGACTCTTGGAACACGTGCGTCACTTTCAACTGTAAGAACACTAAGACAATGTCAGTTTAACATAATACATTGAAAAGGTCTTAAAAGCCATTTAAGTTGCAAAGTGTACAAAAATACTTAGATAATAGAAATGATGATGAGTTCATACCTTTCGAGTTATTATAGACAATCCATGCGTTTTCTTCATGTGCGATTTGAGTAGAGACATTCGAGGGTATCTGGAAATTTATATTATTGTGATATAAAAAACTTTCTCCTGTGTCGTGGGTGCGTTTACAAACACAAATTTTCACATACACAAACGCCCAGACCCGGAACAACTACCTGTAGATCATACAAATATTTGCTCCGTGCGGAGATCGAACCCACAATCCGTGACGCACAAGCCGATTGCTTAGCCACTGCGCCAATCAGATCGTCATTAAAGCGAAGACAGATGGTGCTACTGTAGTTAGGAGGCACAAACGCCTCAAAGACCAGGTTACACAAACGTTAAACTTAAAACTTACATAACTTATACACATATACTCTTTTTATTTGTTTTATTTACCTCTTCGGGCATATGGGGCATGCACACGGCGGCGGCAAGTTCTTGTGCACCCTGTTGATGTGCAGCATCAGCGCCGACTTCTGGGCGAAGCGGCGGTTGCACTCGCTGCACCCGTGCTTACGTACAGCTGGCCATGTAATCGTAATGTTTGTTATTAGCTTTAGATATATACTGACACTACGAACAGGCCTGGATTAGCCTTTAAGTTATTTAAGCAATTGCTTAGGGTGTCCCGTCTAGCGATCCATAAAGGACCGAGAAAAAAAAACGAGCGTACGAAAAAGCTTACAGAAGACCGCAGTGAATCAACAATAGTTGTATTTCTGTGAGTGAGTAAGGTTACCAGAGCTCGTTGGGGGAGGGACTATTCTGACAGTATAGACATTCCGTTTGCTGTCAGTTTAGTAATTCCCTATTTTTAGAAACCTAAACGGTTTCTGCAGGGGTTGGCAACGCATATGCAAGTCTTCTGGTATTGCAAATGTCCATGGGCGGCGGTGATCACTTACCATCAGGTGAGCCGCCTGCTCGTTTGACCCCTTATCAACATAAAAAAAAAACTAAAGTCGCGCGATCAAGGGTGGTGCTAAAAAAAGGCTTTTTGAAGCCCTCCGTTTTAGAAAGATTGCTTACGGCGTCCAGTTACCTTAATCCGGCCGGAACTAGACAGAGTAGTAAAATGCCGAAATAAAAGATCATAGATTTTACATGTTATAACATTCATCCCATCACGCCCGTCGTACCCGAAAGGTTAGACAAAGGTATACTACTTTATAACCACGTTTCGCCGGTATGTTTTTTGGTCCCACATAATAGGTGGCGAGCATATTGCCATTAACCGGGCACATATCCAAACTCCGTGCTGTTACTGAGAATTTCATAGAAAAACCCAATAATACATTGCTGATTAAGCCATATTTCCACAATTATATCTAAATAGAAATAAGTTATTAATTGGAACGAAGTTCCTTATCTCGCGTTGCGAAAGGGGTCTTAAACGGAAAAAATTAAGACTAAACGTTGTAACGACACTTTTTGATATAGTAAGCTATTGTAAAAAATATACAATTTTATTACAATTCCTTCACTAATTAATCGAAACGAACTTTGTTCCATCCGGGTGTCCCTTGACATTTGCTTTAATTTGTATAGTATTAATATATCCTTAAGCTGTAGTTTAATATAATAACAAGTCGAACACTTACGTTTGTGGGTATCCATATGCGCAACTAGCGCAGCTTTGATCTTGAACGACCGCTTGCAATAATCACAAATGTACTGAACATCCGTGTGCTTCTTGGTGTGTCGCTGAAACACAATATTCAAGGTTTAAATTGTTAAAATAGTTTGGGGAACATGTGTAGGTGTTTAGACGGAAGGCCAGTAGCGGATTTACCAACAGGGTGAGTAAGCAGCAGATAATAAAGAAAAGATAGGAGATAAAATATTTTTGAAGTTCTTCTTTAGGCACATTGTGCAATTTTTTTTTTAATTGTATTCAGGTGCAGGACCAGTCATCGTGGTAATCCTTGGGAGGCTTACGTCCAGCAGTGGAGTACATCTAGCTGATATGACGATGATGATGATGAAAGGCGGCAAAATTGAATAGTCCACTGCGGGCAAATATGTAAATCCGCCACGAGTAGAGCATTAATTAGTTTGCACAGGATCGTCGCAGGCGCATAATTAGTATTCCATACAGCCGGCTTTAGGGTGCGGCATCGGGGCTTACAGGGCTCTACACACGTCATCTTAACTTATCCACTTTTGAAGTTGAAAATTGTGAATATCCTTCTATTTTTTTGTTTTCTTTTTTTTGTTTTTTAGGGAGATACGCCAGTCAAAAGCGCCAACGGAATCACTATCCCGGGCCGCTGACGGCCGGCCCGGTACGCAGCTTTGAATTGAAACTTACAGATAAAGCGGAGTATGAGGTGTAGGCGCTGGGGCACGCGTGACAGCGGTACGGGCGCTCGCCGCGGTGCAGGTTCTCGTGGGACTCCAAGTTGTTCTTGGTTATGAACACCGCTGAACACAAACTGCATGGGAACCTACGGAAGAGTGACGTATTATTATTCATTTTTTTGTTATATATATATAATGATATGTGTGTGGAGCAAGTAAAGTAGTATGCAGGGATTATAGTACTTTGCGCGGAGCATTATGTGGAGGCTATGATTTAATAAAAAAAAACTCCACTACAAAATCAGACCAATGAGGTATTTACATACTATCATCATCAACCCATTTACTGGCCCACGGCTGGGCACAGTTCTCCACTCATTTGAAAGTGATTATACTATATTATATAATGTATGTGTTTGTATCTCTATGTGTAAATATACATTAGATAAAGAAGTGTAATTACTTCTTGCGCTTTTTAGAGGTTTTAGTAGACACGAGGTAAGGTCGGCTGCGGCCCTTGCGGCCCAGGAACGCCGCGCGCGCCTTCAGTACCAACTCGGCGTCCGGCGCCACACAACGCTTCTCATGCTTATACAGGTTTGTGGTGCTGTAACATAACATTTGAACCAAGTTTATAAGTAATAAATATATATAAATATTATCATAAATATAAAAATCTCCTGTCAGTGTTTGTCGCTGAACTCCTCCGAAACAGCTGGACAGATTATTATGAAATTTTGCGTTTATATTTGGTAGGTCTGAGAATCGGTCGCAGGCTATTTTTTACACCCCTAGTTGGTAAGGATGTCCCTCACCAGACATTTTTTTTTTTTTTTTGACAATTTTTTATTTATTTATTCCAGTAAATAAATGAAAATGGTGTACTAATAAGAGATTTATTATGTCACAACGGTGGTAAAGAAGCTCACGCCCCGCCTGATAGTATGCGAGTTAGCCTTTAGAAGTTTGCAACGCCGGTATTACCACCCTATAGAAACCGTTACTAAACTGACAGCAAACGGAATTCGCATGTTGTCAGATAAATCAATTTCTTAACGAGCTCTGGTAGCTTTACTCACTCGCAGAGGTACTTCCCCAGTCGAGTAGCTCTCAATTTGAGTGAGGAATCTTGCTATTTTGAATTTTAATACAAAGATTAGCTCTCTTATATTTTCTGATAAGAAACTGCTTTAGAAAGGATTTCAAATCTAGCATGAATTTTCAAGTAAGAAATGAAAAACTGAGAGAGATTTTAATCAAATTTATAGACTTACGTTCTAAAATCCACACCACATGCGTAACACACTAAATATCGCTGTCCATGCCTTTCTTGGTAATGACGAGTAGCTGCTGGTATGGTCTCTGACAGGAATTCACAAAACACACACCTGGAAATAACATATTTACAATAATAATTAAGGACATCATTGGCAATGTAGCTTTTTTCATACTAATATTATAAATGCGAAAATGTCTCTGTCCGTTACTTCTTCACACTTAAACTACTGAACCAATTTAGATGAAATTTTGTATAGAGAGAATTCCGGGGCGGGATATAGGATAGTTTTTGCTCCAGAAATCATCCCTTATATAGGGCGAAAACGGGGCAAAATCGTTAATTTCTTTCTGGAACAGATTTCCAGGGTGAAATTATTCCTATGACCTTCCCCCTAAACTTTATATCTAAATCCATTCAGTGGTTTAAGCAAGAAGAGGTTACAGACAGACACATTTATAATATTAGTATGGATGTATATGACTTCTAATTCTGCAACACCAAATACCTATTTTTGAATTAGAGAGATTTATCAAATACGATCGATTATAAATAACACTCACTCAAACATAATGCCATTCATTATATAGAAGTCCTGTGGCGGAGGTGGAGGCTTAGTGTCTTTCATGATGGTTTTTAAGGTCTCTATCAGTAGATCTTCATCTTCCTGTAAATCACAACACTGCTGCCTCAATTCCTCTACAAATGACTTTTGTTGTGAGGGTGTTAGCATTGTGAACCGCCGTGTGTTTGGACCCTGAGAAGAATCGTCTTCATCAAACTGTTGATCTTCATCAGGAATATATTCATCATCGTCAGGAATATATTCATCGTCGTCAGGAATGTAATCATCGTCATCTGAATTTTTCTCTATTTTGAACTCAGGAATGTATTCCTCATCATCTGAATCTCGTTCAATTTTGATATCTACCTGGAAATGTATGTTTGTTTGATTATTTACTAGATCAAGTCTGATGTAGTAATGTTAGTTATTCTGTAGTATAGTCAAGACATTGATTCTAACCTCTTGCCAATCAGATATGGTGACTCTCACTTAAAAGTGTAGCTTCAAAACAGCGATATTTTTTATTACTTTAGCATAACAGTCATGCTAAGATTGCTAAAATTTACAACTATTTCGCCTAGGCTAGGCTAGGCCAGACCAAGGCGAAGTCTACGATTTGATACTCAAAATGCTTTAGCTACTAGAGCTATCTAGGTCTGTGCCAAAAATGTCTAAATAAGATAAATATACAAATGTAAATACCAGCCTATTCAAATAAATAAGTAAAGTAAGAAAAATAAGAACCTCAGGTTTCTCAGAATCTTCAAGATAATCATATTGATGTGATTCCTCGTCGGCACTCCCTGATTTTTTAATATAATCGTCTAAAAACACTTCAGTAGCCAGTGGATCAGTCTCCAAAATCTTCTTTTTCTCATCCTCATCAGCAACAACAACAACAATCATATCATCATCAGCCTCCATATCTTACACGAATAGAGTACAGACCAACCTATTTCAAATATTTAAATCTGAAAAAATATATTTGTTGTTCATAATAAACGCATAATAAAAAATAATCAAAAGCACAAAATATTTAAAAATAATTTTGACAGACCCGATGGGCGCCATCAATTTTTTTTCACAAAACGAAGCAAAGGTTCACCATTTATAAAACCTATATGTACATTTTAAATACGAAATTTATTAATATTTTAAGGTATTCAACGAATAGGACTTTCCAATTGACACTATATTTCGATGTTTTAACTCGCTATTATATATTAGAATGTGTTTTTATCAAACTAATAAGTAGCCAATCAACATAACGACAAATTCGACGATATTCCTTTGCCCAAAGATAATTTATTTACTTTATTTTCCTTTGCCTCATTTTTGGTCACAGAATAAAAACAAGTATAGATAACATTCAGAATAGCTGACGGATAAAATTTAGTATCTGCAAAACCGCATAATTTTGATGGTTGTTAAGGTAGATTAAGATTATAGTTTGCTAAAAAGTGTAATTAGTCTACTAAATATTCTATTCGATTAAGTAATAATAAAACTAAAAATACTTATTAAAATAAAGTAAGTAAGTGATGTTTCAACTAGATTTAAAAACTTGGATTTAGTTTTACACACGATTCAAATTTGAACCAGCTTGGGTTGATCGAAAAAATATTATTTGACTTTTGATGAATTAAATGAATGATAGATATCCGTACCAGTACATATATCTCTGGACAGGTGCTTGACATTATATAAGTTCTGCCTACCCCCATGGGAAAAAGGAGTAAGAGTATGTATAGATGTATGTACGTAAATTTCACAACAGTGCGGTTATAAAGGCATTTTCTGCCTAGTACTACCACTCTGTGGAACCAGCTGTCACCGGCGGTCTTTCCGAACCGATATGACGTGGGAACGTGGGAGGAGAGCATATTCTGTCCTGAAAGGCCGGCAACGCATTTGCACATCCTCTGGTGTTACAGATGTCCATGAGCGGCGGTGATCACTTACCATCAGGTGAGCCTCCTGCCCGTTTGCCCCATATTTCCATTAAAAAAAATTGCTCTACAGCCTACAGTTAAATGGATATATTCTGTCTTTAAAACATTAGAACTCGTTAGTTAATTTTCATATTCAAAAATTTATTTGATGACGATTCACGCTTAGGACGATGCAACCGCGAGAAGCCTGACAGACCGGTACTGTCATGATTAACAGACTGCTAAGAAATCGTCATACAAAAATCTAGGTTTGTGGTCAGCTGGTTAATCAGATGTTCACCACCTCTCCGGCTATTTTCGCATAAAAACTATAACACTCTAGTGTATTGTTTAGAACCTTAGCCATAGAGGACAAAGAAAAATAAAATTTGTGTCAAATTGACAGTTTAACAAAAAGACATTGCCATTGCCAAAGAAAAAAAAATATTTTGACGCAATGTCAATTTCACAAACAAAGAAATCTAAAAACGGGAGGACAGGCCACAGAGTACTTTTTATATATAGGGGACAGGCATTTCTAATCTATGACAGGCATAGTGGCGCCAAGAAGTTAATTGATTGTTATATCAAAATTACAAAAAGAATGATTGAATTGTTAGGAAAAGTAACCAGAAAACTACTTAGTGCTAATTAATACACAATATAAGATTAATAGTTTTGCAAAGTAAACAGATACAAACTTGCCCGTTCAAGTAATACAGACGTAACCTTTCGTTTTGTTTTTGTTTAGATTTTATTTAACCTGTTTGCAGTAGTCACATTATAACCATGACGAGTTTGGATATTAAAAAGCCCTTTAGCTCTATACTTTCTAGTAATAGTAAAGCTATAGCACTTGAGCAATCGTTGCAGGAAGGTGTACAGAATTTCAAAGGTAAATTAAAAGTAATTAGATAGTTTCAAAATATCTCCAAATATAAAATTCTAATAAAATGAATAAAAAACTAAACTGTACATAAGTGTAAAAGTAGTAAAGTAGTTATAAAAGCTGTTTAAGTACTATCAAAGTATGAATAAAAACATTCCTTTATAATTATACTTATCAGCCTATTGTCGTCCACTGCTGAACGTAGGCCTCCCCCAAAGAGTGCCAACCCTCTCAAATATTTACTTATCCTGTGAATATTTGTTTTAATTTCCAGAACTTATGATTGAATTTGAGCAGCTTCATATAGAATCCGATAGTTATAAAAACAAATTTACAAAACAAAAGCAGAGATGTGACAGGTAATACTGAATTATTATTCTTGGTCTTTATAATGTTCATATTTCATAGATTTTTCTTTATTGCTGTGTGTTTATGTACCATTTAATAATAACAGTACATTTTTAGGTTGCATACTACTTATAATTTACTGTTATTTTATATTTTTATAACAAGTCATAACTTGTTATAAAAAGTTACTATGCAGGTTTTGATATCCCTACTCCTAGATATTGTGTTTCTTGACTCTTATAAAGAGTCAGTTAATCATGAGTCAGTCATCTTTACAAAATGTAGCTACGTTTCACCCATATTTGCACACCGTCTGGTAGGTTTGAGTGTAAATGTTAATAACAAAAGTGTTATTGTCACAGTAATAGCTGCACCAGCGCTGAGGCTTTGAAAAGAATTATAGAGTCAAAAGATAATATTATACAGTTAGTTGGTAAGTCAGCAAACAATTGTTTATTCTATTGTTTACTAAAAATGTGTCTATATGTATAATAATTTTACTAGGTACTTACTCAATATTTATTAAGTATGGTTGTAGTCAAAGTCAAAATATCATTTATTCAAAGTAGACCAAATTTAATTGGCTCTTTTTGAATGTCGACAATAAAGACAGCCCCCAAAAACGCCCGCCCTTCACCGCTTTCTAGTGTTTATGCTGGGAAGAAGAAGTGGCGCAACAAACTGCCCAGCAACACATTTCTGTCTGTAATGAATGAATCCTATTTTATGTAAATAATAATAATAAATTTTGCCTGGGACACCTTTCTGTCTCCAAAGAGCTAGTCTATTAGTCATGCCTTAACTAATAAGCAGTCCAGAGGATTTATAATTTATTTATATACTACCATTTGACCTCCTAAGCCTATGAAAGACAAAAGAAAAGCAAAATACCCCTTTTAGCCAATGCCTTTTAAATAAACATTCATGCCTCTTTCTTTTCACAGCTTCAACTCTAACTAGATTAAATGAAACAAAAGACCTAAAAATATTAGATGATGTTTTCAAAATAATATTTGGAGAATCTTCAAAATTTGTACCATCATACCAGGAAACTATAAAATGTAATGATATTAAAAATATTACATCACCAATAAGAATAAAGAATGAGGTGTATTCTTCTAATGAGGACCTGTCATTCAAAGAAGAGTCTGTGTCTGAGATTGAAGGGACACCAACAGGACGAACAAGTCCCATAATACAGATGAAAAAACTGAAGAGTTCTTTGATAAACTCATCCGATTTTAGAGATAAGAAAAAGTGTCCAGAGACATGGTAAGAAAGAAGTTTATTAATTAACTGTGTTGGCTTAGTAAGAAGTCCATTTTATGTAAATATGTTTAAACAGCACTATAGATGGTACTTGGACTATTAACATATACAATCCTTTCGAATCTTCCACTGACTGTACTTTGATTGAGTATCTCTGAACCATACTAACATACATGGAAATAGTATTTGTTCATCCTAATTCACAGTTTGCTTCCTTACTATAATAGTTGTTCACAACAAACCACGCAAATTAGGACATAATTCTTAATTAATAGGGACCAATTTAAATATTATTCAAGTAAATACACTATAATAATAATAATAATTTGTTTATTAAATAAAAAGTGCTGTACATTTGACAATAGGTATCTTACAATTAAAAATACAGGATTACTTATGATATGCCTGAACTAGGTTAAACCTGTGTTTCAGGCTAAGAATAGGTCAAGTATTTTCTTTAAATTAAAATTAACAAATTCTATATTATATTATATTATTATATGTATATACACCGTGAAATTGTAGTCGTTGTGGAACCGAAAGGTGGGAAACTTATGATAATTAGTAGAACAAAAAAAAGTCTTAGATTAACTCTACTGTTTATAATAAAAAAGTTGGCAAGTGAAAAGAATATTTTCACTTGATCGAGTTTGCTAGTAGTAGTGCACCAATATTTCATTCAAAATCGGCCGCAGTCGCTAGCTCGCTACTCTGAAGCCGCCTCGCGAGGGCGGCGCGGGCGGCGGGTTCAATGACCCGAACGCCCGCCAGTCAGCTGGTACTACACGGATAGCGGCTGTCCGAGCGAATAAGTAAAGTATTAATAAGTACTTACGCGTTATTTAAAAGTAGTAGGTCAGTACTTTATTGATGTCATTTTATTATTGAAATAAATTGTATTTAGCAATACGATGCAGATGGCGACGAAATTGATGGTAAGTATTACTTTACACCTATCTACGTATTACCTCCAATTAAATAAAAGGGATTAAAAATTAAGTAGGTACCTAGGTTAAGTAGGTACATAGCTTTAAAAAACCTTTTTTTTTGTAACTTTGCCCCAAGCAAAGATTTAACACACACACACACAGACCTAGAACAATTACCTGCAAATCATAAATTTTTGTTTCCGAGCAAGGATCGAACTCGCGACGCCTTGCGCAGCAGTCACTCGTACAGCCGCTGCGCCAATCATTGCGGCAACATTTTCACGGAATAAATTGTACTCCAATTTCTCCTTCATACTTTTCACGAGCTTAGGACCGCCGGAAATACTTTACTTGAACATAGTTTTAGGTATTTACTGTATCAATATTAAAAACACATAGCTGAAACAGTCAAGAGACTGGGTAGGTATTTCAGGCGTATTTAAAAAATTGGAGCTTTTTACAAAATAATCAACTTTACATACAAGTTACCTGCTAAAAGTTTATTTACGACGACGAAGTGGAATCTGCCGCGTTCAATACACAAACCCGTTTCATACTATTGCCTTTTAGCTTTCTTAACGTGTCTCTATCACTTTTCATTCTATCAAAGGCGTCCACTATCGCACTGCGTAACTCGTCACGATTTTCATGTTCACGGGTATAAACAAGTCTTTTGATTTCCGACAACAAGAAAAAGTCCAAAGGCGTTCAGTCCGGGCTCCTAGGCGGCCAAGCCACGGGACCGCCGCCGCGCGCCGTGGCCTATCCACCTATCACCGAACTGAGTGTTTAGGTAGGCACACACTACACTTGAATAATGAGCGGGGCAGCCATCATGCTGATAGTAAATCCCTGCTAAGGCTACAGGGATATCATCTAACAGCCAGCTCTGATATTATCGTTTATAACATGTCTAAAAACGAGCTGTTAGATAGCGTTCAATGAAAATAGTCACTATTAATTGGTCGTTATAATAACTGCCTACACATTAGCACTAAACTGAACTTGGCGATGGTCTTCCCGTATTAAGTATGGATTCACGAGAGTCCATTAATGTGCACAGTACAGCTGAACAATTGCTAAGTACTTCGCGTTCGTATATTCGTACTGACGACACATTTTCGCGTGACGACGTAAATCTTACCGCGCGCGAGTTGCAGTAGAACTAGCGCCCGTCCCGCACGCCGCCGGCGGCGACACTGCGGCGGGCGCGACACTGCGGCGCCGCGCCGCCGCCGCTCAGCGTGGTAGGTAATAATAGGTAGTGCGTCCGAGTGGATTGTCGGCAAATGTGTAGGTAAGTTAGCGGCAGCGCGCGGGCGGCTTTTATGTCTTTGTCGGCATGCTTTACTGCTTAGTTGTGTACTTATGTGTGAGTAACATTGAATGATATCGATCGTAGTAATCGTAGTACGTTAAATTTTGTGGCGTTACCATGTATCCTGGTTTCGTTCTAGTTTTTTGTATGTCTGTCACATTTTTTATAAAAAAAAATATCTTTATTTCATTTAAATTTCACATAAATGGATTCCATTATTGATATAGAGTCCAAAATTTTCGTCCCAGCAATAGTTATAATTTCACGGTGTATATACACCGTGAAATTATATAGGTTTATGGATCGAAAATTTTGGACTCTATATCAATAATGGAATCTATTTATGTAAATTTTAAATAAAATAAAGATATTTTTTTTTATAAAAAATGTGACAGACGAACAAAAAACTAGAACGAACCTAGGATATATGGTAACGCCACAAAATTTAACGTACTACGATTACTACGATCGATATCATTCAATGTTACTCACACACACAAACAACTAAGCAGTAAACCATGCCGACAAACAAAGCCGACAGAAATCATAAAAGCCGCCCGCGCCGCGCTCGCTGCCGCCAACTTACCTACTCGTGTCATGTTGCCGCCAAGCCGCAAGGCCGCACTATTATTACCTACCTAAAACTGCGCGGCGAGAGCGCGGCAACATTGCGCCCGGTCGCCATTTCTCCAGTTCTGCTGCAACTCGCGCGCGATAAGGTTGCATTGTTTACGTTTTACGTTGCCACGCGAAAATGAGTCGTCAGTACGAATATTCGAACGCGGAGTACTTAGCAATGGTTCAGCTGTACGCTGTTGCCAACTACAATTTAGAAGAGGCCAGGCGGTTGTATTCCCGGCCGGAACATTTAAATGCGCTGCGGCTACGAGGGATTGAAAGTCCTCAAGTGCCTTCACCACATACCATCTTGTCTGCAACTCAGCGCCTTCTCGACCATGGGCAATTCCGTGTACCAGCTCACGCGCAAGGTCGAGGTCGCCTGAATAACTCGCCGGGGATCGAAGACGCTCTTCTGGAGTACTTCGAGCGGGATCCGCGGCGAAGCACAAGAATGGCGGCACAAGAATTTAATGTTAGCCAATACTTCGTATGGAAAACATTAAATACTAATAACTTGCATCCATATCATTTCCGTCGAGCTCACGTCATCAACAACGACGATGCACCGGCAAGAGTTGCCCTTTGTCATTGGTTGCTAAATAATAGTAACGCTTCCATACTTTGGACAGATGAGTCATTGTTTACTCGAGTGGGACTGTACAATGTACACAATGAACATTACTGGGCTCTTATGAACCCACACTTAATACGGGAAGATCATCACCAAGTTCGATTTAGTGTAAATGTGTGGGCCGGTATTATAAACGACCAATTAATAGGACCTGTTTTCATTGAAGGCCATCTAACGGGCAGCTCGTATTTAGACATGTTACAAACGGTAATATCGGAGCTGTTAGATGATATCCCTGTAGCGTACTTAGCAGGGATGTACTATCAGCATGATGGCTGCCCCGCCCATTATTCAAGTGTAGTGCGTGCCTACCTAAACACTCAGTTCGGTGATCGGTGGATAGGCCGCGGCGGTCCCGTGGCTTGGCCGGCTAGGAGCCCGGACTTAACGCCTTTGGACTTTTTCTTGTGGTCGGAAATCAAAAGACTTGTTTATACCCGTGAACATGAAAATCGTGACGAGTTACGCAGTGCGATAGTGGACGCCTTTGATAGAGTGAAAAGTGACAGAGACACGTTAAGAAAGCTAAAAGACAATAGTATAAAACGGGCACGTTTGTGTATTGAACGCGGCGGACTCCATTTCGAGCAGTTGCTTCGGTACAGAGAAGTGTGAATAAACTTTTTGCAGGTTACTTGTATGTAAAGTTGATTATTTTGTAAATAGCTCCAATTTTTTAAATACGCCTGAAATACCTACCCAACCTCTTGACTGTTTCAGCTATCTGTTTTTAATTATTGATACAGTAAATACCTAAAGTTATTTATTGAAAAGTTATGTTCATGTAAAGTATTTCTGGCGGTCCTAAGCCCGTGGAAAGTATGAAGGAGAAATTGGAGTACAATTTACGTTATTCCGTGAAAATGTTGCCGCAATGATTGGTGCAGCGGCTGTACAAGCGACTGCTGCGCAAGACGTCGCGAGTTCGATCCTTGCACGGAATTGTATGATCTGCAGGTAATTGTTCTGTGTGTGTGTGTTAACTCTCTGCTTGGGGAAAGTTTAAAAAAGAAAGGTTTTTTTAAAGCTATGGTAATACCTAGGTACCTACTTAATTTTTAATCCCTTTTATCTAATTGGAATGTAGGTTTTACGTTCGTATCTCGTATCAGCTGATTCGCTAAGCGCCAATCTTGTCGTATTTCAATTTATACCTAGATAGGTAAGTTACGTAGATAGGTGTAAGTATAAGTATACCTACCATCAATTTCGTCGCCATCTGCATCGTATTGCGAAATAAAATTTATTTCAATAATAAAATGACATCAATAAAGTATTGACCTACTAGCTTTTAAATAACGCGTAAGTACTTATTAGGACTTTTCGCTCAGACAGCCGTTTAGTACCAGCTGGCTGGCGTTCGGGTCATTGCCCCGCCGCCGCGCGTCTTTGATAAGTAGCGAGTTGGCGACTGCGGCCGATGTTGAATGAATTATTGGTGCACTACTACTAGCAAACTCGATCAAGTGAAAATATTCTTTTCACTTGCCAACTTTTTTATTATAAACAGTAGAGTTAATCTAAGACTTTTTTTTGTTCTACTAATTATCATAAGTTTCCCACCTTTCGGTTCCACAACGACTACAATTTCACGGTGTATATATATATATATATATATATATATTATATTATATTATTATATATACTATAGTTATACTATACTAAATGAATGAGATAGCCACTTATTTAAGACATTCTGAGATGAAAAGATTTTCAAATTCAACCCTCATTAAACATTGCTGGTCTAACTAATTCTGTATGTAAACTTCGATATAACAATTTAAGTACTTTGGTCATACCACAGGCCTACTCCAGAGAACAAAACACGAAAGTTGTCATACTCAACTCCACTGAAAGGCAAACAGAATGGCAAGTGGCGACAATCGCGACTGAACTTAGTTGCAGTCAAAGAGAGCAATATTATAGACATCACCAGTTCTCCAGAATTCAGTGGCGGAAGCCGATGTAAAAGCGACAAGGACACCGAAATTAAGGTGGGAAAACAAAAGTACATATTATATTGAGAAAACTTTTAGGTAGACGTAGACCATTTTTGACTTTTGACTTAGTCCAAAATAGTCTATAAAGTACAAAAAATGGATGAGGAAATTGTTGACATGCTTCATGAAACTATTGACTAACTAGCGACATATTGAACATTTATCAACCCAATTAGTCCAGCGGTAGTTAACACCGCCTTCTGTGCTATGGGCACAGGGTTCGAATCCTAGTAAAATTTATTTTTACTTTAATTTTTCATTTTTTTTAAATTTTAATTTTACTACATATATATTTTTAATCAAAATATATATGTAGTATATTAACCAACTAGTATCCATAACACTAACTAGATGCACTGCTGTGTGATAATGTCCAGAAATATTTATTTATTTATTGCTACATCAAAAGGCATTATTATAATGGAATTCTCAGTATGTCTACCATATTATAGTTTAACTGCTATTTCAGATAGACCCTGTACAAATGACAATATATATAGTATAAGCATGAACCTGAGCTTCACACATTGCCTAATATTTCCGAGCTCATAAGTCATTCTATTTGTGATAAGATTGTTATTTACATGGTTTACATTGGTTGCCTTGTTATTGCATAAGGATGCTTATCAATTTTATAATATTCCTTATAAAACTGATTAACATCCTTCATCCTTCATGTTTTGTATATTATTCCAGCCTCTAATAAAGAAAGAATCAATAGAAAATGATGACACCATATTACCTTCGCCTACCAGCGGGCCCACCACATATTCTCTGTGAGTATTTGTTTTTATTGATAGACCAGAAAATCATAACATAACTTTTTTCAAACGTTAATTACATTTTCCTCATCCGCAGACTAAAGAGCAAAGATAGTCCGATGAAGTTTAAAAAGCCATTGAGTTTAAAAACAAACAAAATATCACCTGAACAGAATTCGAAGAAGGTTTTAGTGAAAGTGGAACAAAACTCAGAAAATCAATTGATAACTGATATCAAGATGAATGATAGTGTTTCATTTACTCAAGAGGACTCCATAAACTTATTGAACCCTGTCAGGTAAGAAATACAGATGTTTTAAGTTAAACATACTTTAATTTTTAAAACTGCATACCAAAAGGATATTGTAAGAGTCGTCATCGACAATCACACGGCTCTTACAATATTGTAATACACAGAACAACTATGTCAATCAGATTGTTAATAATTAACAAACAAATATGATTCTATTAAATTTTTCTACATGTAGGTTAATAAAATAACCCGTAATAACCGCATTTATTTGCGGATTTTTACTTATTAAATAACTATGCAAATATGTAAAATAATTTAGATATTTCTATCTTCACAGGCTACCAAAAAGTTTGTTAAAACATTCACCCGTGAAAAAAGAAAGCTATAACGACGAGACATACTGTGATACACAAGCAAGCATATCATTGTTACAACACGTTAATAAGCTAGAGGACATTCGTAAAGGCGGCAATATATGCAGGTATATTTATTTACTTTACAAATAAAGTACCGTAAATATGCCCATATCTAGACTTTTGAGGGCTTGGCCCTTCCTGGGGTGGGCACAGTCCACCGTGTTATCGGTAGCTCAACATCCTGGGGTGGGCACTGGGCCATTCTGGAGTGGGCGCGGATATACCTATATGTTACCGGCAATATGTATAATTCAGGTATTCTATACAATACCTAAGCATAGTATAAAATAAGTAATATTTCATACATTACCTAGAAGTTTTAGGTATTTTATACATTGCCTAGGTATTGTATAGAATACCGGATTATACAGATTGTCGGTAGCAGATAATTGCATCAAATTCGTATATAATAGGATACGAATTATAGATAACTTCAGAGAAAATATTTGATACATATTTATTTCAGCCCAAGCAAGAAGCCTCTAGAAGAAAACATAAATATAACAAATATGCGAGACAATGACGTCATACAGTCCAGGGATTCTTTCCTACAACGAGAGAGTAAAAATAATAAAATGGCTGTAGAAAATGTCAAAAGGTAAGAAAGAATACATTAGTTGTTGGCTAGCACGAGCAGAGTTTCAAAGCTATGTATAATTTAAAATAAAATTATAATTTAAATATGGGTTGATGAACTTTACCACAACATTGCATTTAAATCAGTGATTTCATATACATATTTTATATAAGTAAGTATTGTAATACTAGTGTTCTTAGAATAACAAAGATAATGTAAACCAATCTTTAATTGTATTATGAAGTACTCTAGGTTGGCAAGTTTTAAACCTTATTAACTTATAATTAGGGTTACATATTATCATATAATCTAATGTTGGGTGACCTTTTATGCATGTATGTTATAGAAAAATCGTAGAGCCAGTTGAACTAGTATTCAAAGAGCCGGCACCAAGAACGAAAGCAGAGAAACGATTGTTACGAGGATGGGCCTGCGATAAATGTATAGATGTAAGTACTTATTAAATATATCTATTTTTTCATCTTTAGGTTTTTTAATGATTATTATTAAAGCCCCAGTACAAGAGTTTTATAGGACATGTACTATGTGTATGTGGAAAATCCTATAAAATTAACCTATTTTAAATTAGATTTATTTGTTTCAAAATTTGAATTTTTCGACACTGTTCGTGTCTAAATAGTGCATCAATGCATTAACAAAACCATGCACTAGTTTCTTTCTTCGAGGTGATTTTTTTTGCTGATTTTTATCATAATAAACTTGTTTAGCTGTATATTTAAAAAAAAAACTAGTTTAGTATTTTCTATCCAATGAAAAATATCAAGTGATTCCAACTTGAATTCAAACAAAATCGATAATTTCTAGTTCTTCGGCGAACTCTACAAAGATGATCCGGAGATGATGCAAAAGAAAATCAACGAGTGCTCCCATCACCGTGGTGTCCACAACCCGACGGACCGGCCGAAGACACCGCCGAAGTTCTGGAACCCGCGATGGGACGTACCCGAAGACACTGATGAGTTCAACAGGAAGAATAATGTAGCATGACACCTGTTTAAAAAAAAATTGCCTATTGTTTTTTTATACCTCCCGGTCATAACCGCTCCCATCAAAACCTAGATACCATTAATGTATTTATATTAATGTAGATGAAAAAAATATATAATAAACCTTGTTTAAAATAAATCTACTATTCTACCTTCTCATATATTCAGATGACGTCATTTAACGGTACATGTCCAAGTGCCTTGAACATTTATCTGATAACTGTAGTTATGTATTATATATTATTAGAATATGATATAATTGTTTCCATAGTAAATTGTATTTTTATAATTCAGTTTATTGTCAATATTATTAAGTATATAGTTTTAATATAGGTATATGAAATGTTTAATCTTATATATAGGTACCTGCTACACGCGAATCTGTGATGGTATGTACTAATAAATAGATGTAAACTTTAGTTTCTACAATATTTAATTACCCGATTGCCATATTAGTTTAATTTTGAACTAAGATCCCAAATTAAATAGGGAAAGTGTAAAAAACGGGTAAAAATAGAATAGTATTTACCAGTTTGGCCTGCTAATACTAAGTTATTTTAAAAATTAAATGATTTGTAGTAAGTACCTGTTTTGTTTTATATGGTCTTACCATGCCTAAGCATCTAGTTAGGAAGTCTCCTTGTTAATTATACCAAGAGCTGTATCTTATAAAACCACCATAAAAGGTGTGTGTGGCCCTTGCTGCCCTAGACTTCAAAGTCAACACCACATGTGGGCAATTAGGTCAGTGCTAGTGCACCTACTATTAATACCTGAGTTTGTAGGCAGAGTCTCATTTGTCAAGAGTGTAAAAATAGAAAGGAATAGTTTACTAAACAATCTATAAATATATACATATAGCACAGTACACTGTCCTATATTCTACACTAACATTTCATTTTTACCCATAAGTATGAAACAAATGTCATTACTGTCCTAGGCCAAACTCTTTTGTAATACTAAACAGATACATGCATCTGTATGCATTGAATGTATATTTGAATGCATACTGTGATTCACACTGTAGTGTGTGCCAACAAGTTAAAATGTGAACATGACTTGCTGAATATACATTATGTGTGGGTAGATATATCATGAAGAAAACAATCTTTTGGAGAACACCTTTTATTTATCTCAATAAAACAGAATATTATAATTTTTCACTAGCTTATGTTAAAAAAGGAAATGTAAAATCAAATTAAAGATTAGTTAGTATATTATTTAAAAATGCGTAATTTTTGTAGTAATTGGGTGCCAATGGACATGATAACCCATCGTAGCTCTCAATCCTAGGGTTGCAGCAATTCCCCATTTTCTAAACTATTTTAATATTGTTTTCTGTAATTGTCAATTTCACTTACAACATTGTGGTACAAATATTGCAATTTGGAATTTATTAAAAAAATAGTTTCATTTACATATTGTTTTAACTGAAAATTTATGGTTAGGTTGATATACAGTATTACTTTTATTGCTACAACAAATTTACAGATGGGTCTATGAAAGTTTCTTTGCTTTCTGGTACAGAGTATCAACAACCTTACTCATGTGATGGATTGTCTCTAGGACAGTCTCATAGGTCTTCTCCAGGGGGGACTCGTCAAACACAATAAGAACACCTTCACCTTGGTCAAGGATACCATTGAGTTTCTTATCCAATATCATCTGGGAAAGTTTCTTTTCTACTTGTACTACAGGTAGACGGATGCAACGGGCTACATGGTCAACTTGAACCCGCATATATGGTTCCACAATGCGACACAAATTTTGTTCCAACATTGTGTCATACAAAGCCCCAAGGTGAGCTCTGACCACTGCGTCTTCTTCTAATTCAGGTTTGTAAGTTTTGAGTGCTGCCTGGAAGTCAGCTAGGGATCTCTTATGAGAAGCGGTAGCAACAGCCCGCATTGCTTCTAATTCCTTCCCAGCATACTTCAGTGCAGCCTTACTACTACAAACTGTGCCAACTTCTTCAGCATTGTTCAACATGATCTTGGACAATAACATATATTTTAAAGCAGTAAGAGCTTTTGGGCTATCAGCACCATCATAACCTTCGAATGCTTCATAAAAGTATGAGTAAGCAGTTTTGAAGTCACGTTCATCAGCAGCATGAAGGATACCAGACTGTAAGTCTAGTGCAGCTTGCATTTTAGGTGGACAATAAATAGCATTAGCGGTAGTTCTGGCTGACGTCAGCGAGGCACGGGCTTTAGGTAGATTGCTTAGGGCATGATAAGTTTTACTTTCTAAAAGAAGGACTTCTACTAGTAAGTTTTTGTCATCTAACTTTTTTAGCTCTCTGAGCAATGCCGTGGCGAGGTCCAGTGCCTCTGTGTACATACCAGTGTCGAAATACAGGGCGATCAGCCTCGCTTCGAGAGACTGTCGTAAGAACGTACGTCGCTCCTCCTTGGCCCATTCTATACACTCTTTACACAACTGGACTTCGATGCCTATGCCTGCTTCCAAGTCGAGGAAGAAATCGACGAGGGATCGCACCAGTTTTGCTGCTTTTGCTTTACTTATCAGACTTAGGAAGGGTCTAGTCGCTTTGATCAGTTCCGCTAGTTCTTTAGCCTTGCCTTCCTTCTTGTATTTTTCGCCGAGGTTCAGGATTCCCTGCTCCTTGGCCCTTATGTTTTCTTCGTCATCTTCGGGTACCTCGCCAGTGCTAACCATTTTGTCGGTCATGCGGACGTCCTCGTCTCTGTTCGTCGACGACGAGACGCGCGATCTCTCAAATAACATCGCTCCGGCCATGTTGTGTATATTTATATGCTTACACTAAAAAACGTAGATAAACAGTAAAATAGCACTACAACGGACACACTTTTTCTTTGTAATTTTGTATAATCGCAAAGTCATCGGCGACCTCTTCAGAAACAAATCGTAGACGCGTCAGGGTTGCCAGAGTTAACTAAAAGAATTCTTCGTTAAGTAGAAAAAGAAATATTACGCGCAATAGACTAAAACCATTATGGGTAACTGAATTATGGCTGACTCAGTGGCGAACCAATCAGTTTTAACTTCACGTATCATAGCTACGTTTTCCGCTTGGAACAAACATTTGTTAAGAATACAGGTTTAATAACTCAGATCAGGGCATTGGCGTATGCGACAAAAATCACAATAGACAGACCATAATAATTTATGAATCGAGCCGTAGTTACCATTGGCGTATCTAGACTTATCTTTCAGGGGGATTTGGCCCCATCGCCAAGTGTTCGAGGACGTTAGAGCCAAAAAAAAACCTTTCCGAGATTCAACTAAATGTGGGATGATGGTTCAGTGCCCACCCTAGGATATTGGATGTGTAGGCAAATTAACTATCAGTATTGAATTTATCGATGTTATAGGAGCAAGGATATCGAAGGTGCAGACCCCAGGGCTAGGTGATCGAAGCGCAGGAGATATAAAAGAGGTCATCACATTTCCTTTTTTAAACTTGTCGGGGAAATAGATGGTGGGGGATGATCTCCTCCCGGCGACTCGATCCTCGATCGGGGCTTTTTATGTATTTCTTGCGCAACATTGGTTATTTTACATTATTTTATTTTACACGGGAATTAACGCGAATTTACCTTTTAAATGCTTGACGTTTCGAAAAGGCGCTGAACCTCGGCCCGAAGATCATTAGACTTTGGAAGAGATATATTGATGACATCTTCTGCATCATCAAAGGAGATAATCAGGTAGTGGAGCAATATATACAACACTTGAACTCCATTCACCCGAAGGTGAGATTCACATGTGAAATGGAGACGGAGAGATCGTTGTCGTTTCTAGATGTTAAGGTGACCGCGAGATCGGATGGGTCCTTATCACACTGTGTGTACCGCAAACCTACACACACTGATAGATACCTGCATGCAACTTCACATCACCATCCTCGTCATCTACAATCCGTGGTGACATCTCTAAAAAACAGAGCTTACAATCTCTGTGACCTCAAGCATTTGGAGCAAGAGCTGAAACATGTTCGGGAGGTTCTCAAAAAGAACGGATACCACGAGGATCAGCGGTTGAAGAAGCATACAAATAGGTGCAGACATCCAGAGGTGAGCAGACAACCTGCCTACATGCCCTATGTGAAAGGTGTGACCGATAAAATTGGCACAGTCATAAAGAAATTTGCTATCAAGACCATATACACACCCGGAGCTAAAATTAATAATATCGTGGGCACACCAAAGGATGTTTTGCCTCTACAAACACCAGGGGTCTATAAAATAAATTGCAGCTGCGGTAGCTCCTACATAGGTCAAACGAAGCGAAGTATCGCTGAAAGGGTCAAAGAACATATCGCGGCTGTAAAAAACCGGCAGACCAGCAAATCAGCGATTGCAGAACATATTCTTCAAGCAGGCACTAATCACTGGATCGAGTTTCATCGTCCACAAGTTCTCTCCACGGATCGCCACTTTTACTCAAGAGTTGTGCGTGAAGCGATTGAAATTAAAAAACACAAAAATTTTAATCGGGAAGACGGGTTTAAATTGTCGGCAACATGGAATCCACTGATTAAAAGAACAAAACCTCGCTATTTGCAGTCGGATAAGTGTACGGACACAGTGAGTGTAGTGTGTTGCGGCCCTTACGTCTCTGAACAAAAAGTGCGGGTAGATGAAGACAATTCTACCCTGCAAACGGAGTGACCCGCTGATTCGACAGTCTGCTTGTGACCACGATCAGTGCAACCTGGTCGAAACGTCAAGCATTTAAAAGGTAAATTCGCGTTAATTCCCGTGTAAAATAAAATAATGTATTATAATGCAACGCGAAAGTTTAAAAGGTATTATTGGTTATTTTGTCTTATTTTTAAACCAAATCTATGGCCTGATATTTTTAGACGAGTTTCATGTCTGTACTTTAAAACCTAGTTAACTATGGTTTTAATCATCAATTTTATCAATAAATTAATTATTAATAATTTAAAAATCAGTTTATTAAAAAAATTGTTGATTGATTAAATAAAGGGAGACCAAAGAAAACATACTGATTATGTATAGGAAAATATGATTGAAAAAAAAAAAGAGATGCCGCTGACAATTAATTGCAAATGGAAAAAATAATATAACTATTAAGTCGGTCCCAAATATATTGGTATCAAAACAGAAAAATATAATTGTTCTTAGATTTTATTGTTATTATATTAATTTTTAATTTTAATAATATATCAATTAATAATAGCTTGTCTGTGAATTTGATTATAATTCATAGTTTTAAGCTACAGGAGATGTTTAAAATGAATACTTTCAATACGTTATGACATGATGATCTAAAACTCTTTGGTGTACCTATTTATCACTAGCACTACAGACTAGCCTTTAAATGGGGATTTAGATAAAAATTACAATCACTGATTAAGCTTCGACGTTTTTATTACTTCAAAATTTTGTTTATTGGATGAAAGTTATATTGTATTACTGTATACTTTATTTATTAATCACCGAATTTCACCATTATGATTGATGCTAAAAGAGATATAGAATTTTTGTTTGATATAACAAAACAAATTAAAGAGTTTTACGAGACCTCTGTGATATTTATTACCCAGAAAGATTACTCTGATCCAATATTTAACGCACTGTGTTCCATACGTACAGCGCTAAACGAGGGAAACAAGAATCGACTTATCGATGTTATAGTGGATTATCATTTACAATGGTTACATGCAGTCTCTGAAGTAGAAAATTTCAAGAAACGTTTGAATGAGACTTTTCCAAGAGATGAAGTTCAGCAAGCAATAAGCTTTACAATAGATGCAATGGGTAATCGCTTCAAGTATTATAAAAGATATATGGAAAAGTATCGATTAACTCTACCTAATGAGAAACAAGCTGATCTTTTAGCTGATTTAGAAATAGTAGAAGAAATGCATAAAGATGTTACAACATCTCTTTTAGACAAATTGAGAGGATTTAGTAGTTATGTTTGTTTTGATGAATACAAAATACATGTTATCAATGCAACGGATGAACTGCTACATTGGTTAGATAAGAATTATGATGGATTTTCTATGAAGTTGAGTAAATACATAAATGTTAACGTGCCACAACTAAGAGGAAATCTAGCAAAAACTTTACAACAAATCGTTGATAATCTTAATACTAACCGTACACCATCAGTTGAAAAGATGTTGGATAAATTAAAAAGTAAAGGTAAAGAAATAGGTTCATTGATACGCTGTACAGCTGGACACAGCCTTGAGCTCACTAAAGTATTTGAAAAGATTCGTGTTCTGGATGATCGCATACAGAGATTAGAAAGTGAACCGACCAGCGCTGCTGTTATGGCATTGAAACATAAGAAAGAGTATCTCGAAAAAAGAGTAAATTCGCTTGAAAATTTAAAAATGACTTTAAAAAGTGTCCAGAATATACAAGATCTTAAATTGGAAGAAGATTTCACGGAAGATGAGCTGTGTGGATGTGAAGATTTTTATCAATTGAGAATTTTTAATCATGTGATTCCAGTAGCTGATCGCGAGCGGCTTATTACAGAATTGTGTTCATTATGGGATTTAGCAGTTTTCGGTGAAAGAAGTCATCACTCGATAATTTCCATACTAAGTGCAGCTGACATGAAGGAGGAATTTACAGATGATAAGGGGACTTTTTATATAGATGAACACAGTAGGCGAATTTATAAATCCCCTGATAGTGATGCCCTACTTCAACCTAATGAACTTGGCGAGTTAGTACCTGTTACTGATGACGCGACCCACGTTTATTTCTATGACGAATGTGGTCGTTACTATATAGACATGAATACAAGTCAAAGAGTATATAAAGCACACGCTACTGCTAGTGAATATATGATGGACTCCACTGGAGTATTAATAAAAGTGAAAGAAGAAAGAGACGGAGTGACATATTACTATGACAATTGCGGTCGTTATTATATTGATGGCGAAGGTGTACACATTTATAGAGAAGAAGATCATCTCAGCGAATACGAAAATGATGGATTAGGTAACCTTGTACGTGTTCGCAGCATTTCAGACATGTTTCAACCATGTCCAGATGATGCTCAGGTGACTGAAGACTTTAAGTATTTAAAACAAACCGTTGGTCGAGCTTTACGAACATGTATTGCAGACGTAATACTGCATCAACCTCCAGATCCAATAAAATATCTTTCTAAGGGTCTAATAAAATTTAGGCAAAATATGGAACTTGAAGAAAAAAATAGAACAGAGAAGGAAGAGTTAGATACTGAAAGGGAAATAATAGCTGCTGAGAAGCGCGCTGCCGCTGAGAAAGCAGCTATGGAAGCTGCACTGTTAGTGCAAGGAGGTAGTGAGGCTAGTTATGATTCTAATCTAATCATGTATACTTCTATGCATCAAGACGATCCTGTTTCTGTTGGTGGGGCTAGTTCTAAATAATTTGATAAAGTGTACGTCGAATATTATTATTATATGTCTCATTTCATTGCAGCAGATTTCCTGCCAAGAAGCGACTTTATGTTTGATTTTAATGTTAATTTCCTTCAAAATATAATGTTAAAATATTTTTTCTTTTTGGTCTTACTTTGTACTTTGCAAAATCTTTTTTTCAGGGTAGCTAGAACTAAAGACCGAACATATCATAATCTTTGGATTGAAAGTGAGTGTCGTTGAAAAAAAGGTGGGTATACTCTCTAAGTTAGAATATTCTTTGTTCCTAGAATAACAGAAAATTTTTAAAGGGTACTTTCAGCGTTCTACTGGACAAACACTTCTATAAACTTTGTCCGAAATGAGGACTATGTTTTCCTTAATAATTTTACTCTTGCGTCTACTACACATTAAATAAATCTTCCTAAACACTAATTTATTTACGTTGGTAATATTGCTACTAAATATTTTCCTCTGTTTTATCTGTGCTGACTGATGATGTCTATTTGACAGTTTAAGTCGGCCATTTGTGAATTTTACGAATCTCGCTTCATCGTCGAGTTCATTTCGTGGATTTTTGTACTTTGTGGTGGCCTTTAATATTTTTCAATATTTTTAGTCGAACTCGTTTCTATTCTATGTAATTAACTTTAGACGAATACAATACGATGTTCCATGGTACGAGTAGTCGTTGCTTATTATGACGAGGTGAATCTAATCCTAGTAAAAACAATTTCTATTATAGTGCCTACGTACTTCCTACAATGATTAATCTTTTGGGGCAAGGTTCTTCAATATTTTATGTAAATTAGTATGTATTGGTGTGCAGCGAGTGTTATCATCACGTGAAATAATAAAATATATGAACACACGACGTGAAGGTTTGCAAGAGTCGTTACTTGAATATAAACTTGCCTGACATCACGACGTTCTTAATTTATTCATTTGCGTCAGATGGCATTTGGTGACAGTGTTTGTTAGTATTGCACCGTAATGGGTCCGAAGCCTCCTCCACCACCCGGCCCACCGCCGCCGCCAGGCCCGCCTCCTCCGCCTGTGTTTGGAGGTAGTTCGAAGGGCGGTGGAGCTGATGACAGAAATGCATTGTTGAGTTCTATAAGACAGGGTACAAAACTAAAGAAAACACAGACTGTGGACAAAAGTGGCCCCTATATACCTGGTAAAGGGTCTAATGCGTCTGGTGGAGCCTCTTCCGGCGGCAACAGTGCAAGGAGTGCAGCTCCTCTGCAGAATGGTGGTGGAAGTGCGCCGGTAGGTGCTGTACCTGGACTGGGCGGGTTATTTGCAGGAGGAATGCCTAAGCTTAGAGCCACTGGAAAACTGGCTGGTAAGACCTCCTTTCTTACATTATCTAAATCTTATCTTTTTTAAAGTTTCATACAATTATCATCTTCTTTTAATCTGTAATAAACCACATGATGGGCTTGTAGATATTCAGGTAATTGTTTATATGGTAAGTTATTGTTACATTTCCCAAAATCTGATAACTCTACAATTTACATGTACAATAATATCATAATAAAAGGTTTATTAATCACACTTAAATAATAAAATCAATGTTCTATTGTGTCTATAGTTTGAAATGTCAGTAAAGATTGGACTATAAGAATATGATACTACATTATCTAAATTATGTTTAAAAGTTAAAGCATTAGAAAGGTAAAGGGTTTTCTCTTAGATAAGTCAAAAATAGAAAAGAAAAGATGCACAGACTTATTGTTTGTAGGTAAATATCCAATTAAATTTCCTTGTAAACAACTACTTTATAATATAAATATTATTTGTTTGCCCTCATCGTTTCAACGATGCTGTTGTAACAATAGTGTTTGCTTATAGTTTTGTATTTGTCTCATCATAACATTTGTAATACTATAGAGGTCAAGGTTTTATTAGGTCATTTTGTTTGTCACAATAAAATAATAACATAATCAGATACAAACAACTACATATTACTCACACATTATTTATAAACTAGCATAAGCCTCACATAATAATAGTTTGTCTAGTAATAAATAAGATGAAAGCATTTATAACTCCTTTAAATTTTAATACACATATTATGTGATGAATTGTGTGTTTTATAGTCATTAATCTTATTATATTACATAGCTAACCGGGCACATGGCAGCATCTACTTTTCCTACAAGAGGGGCTTAGCCTCTCCTGGGGTGGGCAATGGACAATTCTGGGGTAGGCATGGCCCACCCAGGCCCCCTTCTAGGGGCACCCAGGAACCCGCAGTAGGCGAGAGTGGTGGACTGTAGCTAAATCACTGACAAATAGATAGAGACCCTGTGTACAGCAGTGGGACAATATTTGAGTTGTTGAATATAATTATAATAAGATTTAGAATTCAATATCATTATTTAATTATGTAACAATGGGAAATTATATTGAGTTATAATTTCTGCTTAAAACTAAAAACTGTCTTTTCTAATGATAAATAGGTTTGCAGTTTTTTTTACATCTTTGTGTCCAATATTTAACTACTTACCTAAGTAAAAAAATTGTGTTACATTGGACTTGTGAAATTGAATATAATTAGGAAATGCAAGCAGCCTGGCATTCTACCCCACCCTCAGATCAGCTCAGATCACACCTTGTTGTAGTGTTTATTGTCTCTAATAAAAAGCAGTGACAGCCAAATTTATCCAACACAACATAACACAAAGACAATCATACGTGATTATGATAGGTATAAACATGACGCCTGTAACCATGGTATGGATGTAAAGATGTACTGATATACACCCACAGATCACCATTCATTGGTTTTAAGCAAATTTATCTGTTCTGTGCTCTCAAGCCTTATTTAATAGGGGTGAGTCTATTAAATAAGGCTTAAGACCACAAACAACAACAGACAAATCTAAATTCTAAGTTGCTACTGAAGATTTCCTTATGGAAAGCTCAAAGACCCTGCTCAACTTAGGAATCAAACCCAAAACCTCACTTTCAGCAGTTACATTTGTGACCAATAGACCAATGAGGTAGACAGGTATGCTATTTATCACATTAGGTTTGGGGAAATAACATAAATAATTGACTATATGTAGAACATTAGGGAAAATTTATATTTTATTATTATAATAATATGATCCAAATTTATGTTGAACAGCTATAATTGATTTATAATTTCATAAACAAATTTGTCATACTCTTTAATTAGATTGATGCCCATATATTAACATATATAGTAAAAATGCCCATATATGTACTTTTATATACAAAGAGTAATATGACCATAATTATAATAATAGAAATTATTATTGATGGGAAGATACATTTTTAATTAAATACACTGCATTTATTGAACTTCTAAATTCTTAGGATTATTATTAGGTAACAATTATCACTTAGATTTCAGGGGTTATTGATTTAATTAGGACTCATACATCTACATTTTTTTCATTTTGAATGTTATACATATTATGTATTACTATTATGTTATATGTACGTATAAATATACATATAGGTGTGTATGTATATAGGTTATATGTACCTACTTATTTTACTGTAAAATAAAATAATAGAGGAAAAGGAATGTAGCTATGTTATCTGAAATGAAATATTATTATGAGTAGACTGTAAGTATCAAGGTACATTTATAAATATTAAAAAAAAACAATAGATTATAAAGAGTTTCTTATTTTCACATTCACATGAGAATCTTAAGGGAACCAGATTTATGGAGAAATGGTTATTATATTTATTTAAGATTTCTTGATCATTTCGTATCGTAGTTATCGTTACGCCAATATGTGATTGTTGTATAGAAGGAGCCTAGAATACCCATTATGTAATAATAGTATCTGCGTACATGAGCGTTTAAATAACAATCGCTTTACAATAATTGAGAGGTAGGGCGATATACAATAATTGAGAGCGAGATTGAGCTGAAGACTGGGGAACCTCCGACTGTTCGATTCTAGAAGTTACCAGCTGTACCCTACCTGCGCTTCGTTCTGGCATATTGAGGTTAAAAATAAAAACTCTTTGAAGCAGATTGTATGTCGTGTCAAAATGTTAGCGCCCTCGTAGCAGAACTTTTTGAGTTTTTGTTGCTTACTCAATTTAAACATACTGGCTTCCATCCGCTCGCAAGGTATACATACTTATATGTATGTAGATAAAAAAAAACGAATTCCATCCAAATTCGTTGAGCGGTTTTTGCGTTAAATTGTAACAAACATCCACACACACATCTATACAAACCCTCGCGTTTATAATATTAGGGGGATATAGATAGTGTGAATTAAATGATTAATAAAAAAACATTTGGCAGGCTCCACACCCAATGGCCAAGTTAAAACCGATGCGCCGCGGTATCCGCCGCCCCAGCCTCACCATCCACCTCAGAGGTCTTCCCCGGATAAGGTGCGGCCGGCCATGCCCCCCGCTCCAGTCATTACAAGCAACGTCGGTGCATTGTCAGCAGCCCTGTCGGAGGCACTGGCAAGCCGTGACAGAGACACACGAGATTCGAGAGAATATTCTAGAGAAGTATCGAGGGAGGTACCGAGGGAACCCCCTGCGAGGCCCGCGGTGAGGAGACAACCCAGCGATATTAGGACGAGAGGGCCCCCTCCTCAACCGCCTATACAGAAACCGGCTATGCCTTTGGTAAGTCCATTTATCTTATTTTACTTCTACCAAATACAATAAAATCGTTCAGCAACTAATGGTGAAATACTCAAACGCTGCTTCATTTTAAATAGCCCTCAAATTTAGTGCAGCCCCTTTTGCTTGCTTGCAATTGTTAGAGGCAGCACTATTTTAGATTTGAGTTGTATATTATCTCTTTTATAAATTTAAAATAAGCCAAACACTACATACAATAATACAATTGACAGAATATCATTAAATTTAACTTCAAAATTGGGATACTACTTCTCACCCAATTAACAATCTAGTTCAGCCCATCAATTGTCCCACTGGCATAGTGGTAGCTTAGTAGTGTGACCAGTGGACTGAGATGTCAATGGTCTCGAATTCGAACCCAAGGCAGGCACCACTGACTTGTATTTATCACATGCTCAAACGGTGAAGGAAAACATCGTGAGGAAACCCGCATGCTTGAGAGATATTCTCGATGGCGTGTGAAGTCTGCCAACCCGCAGTAGGCTAGCGTGGGACTATATAGCCTAATCCCTCTCAATTGAGAGGAGACCCGTGCCCAGCAGTGGGATGTTAATGGGTTGATGATGAGGCAGAGGTTTCCTCTCATTTGAGAGGGATGTAGCGGACTTTGCAGATCATGGAGGAAATCTCTGCCGCTAAGCAAAGACTGCGTTAATTTGTTATTTAATCTCTAAGATTACGTCGACTAAATTATGATAAACAATTAAACAAACTATTGAATTTCCCATCCAAATTACGAACTTTTGATGCCGGTTACGGTTGAAGGACATATTCTGCTTAAAACCTGTCCACATACATTTCGGATGCTAAAAAAAGTGAGAGTCCTTTTATATCCGCGAGTTGGTCGGACAATTTATTGTAAATGTGAATTGGTAAATAAAGTACGTCGCGACAACTCGAAATCAATAATCGCCGTTTCTACAACCCAAAATACTTACAGCACTAGTAAGAAAATGCATAGAAGCTCTGGCAAGTAGGGTTGTTAAACACTAAGTGTGTTCTAAATGTATATTTTTTTTGTGTGTTAGGCCGAAGAGGTTATATTATTTATTTTGAGATTTATCTATCTCTGTCAGCATGTGATGCACAATATATAATTCATCACTCAGAGCAAACTGGGCAATCAGTCTAGTTATCAAAACTGGCTTCACGTTTTACGATGGAATGAGAATTAATCGATGGCTCAGATGTTAATATAGCGAAATAACTACGATCATAAACGTCAGTTTAATCAGAATAAATTGTTATACAAACATTCCTAGAACTCTGTCATAAATAAAAGGAATCATAACTTAATCCAATGAATACAATCTCACGGGTCCCAATTTCTGAGAACCTTCTTTTCAAACATGGCGTTTAAGATGACGTCAAAACGTATCGGTGTTGCAACTTGTTCCTTACAGGGGAAACGTAAAAACAATGTTTTAATAAAGCGAGGTATCTTGTTCAATTGTTATTTACGTCAGCAGACGTGTTGGCTTGTGGAGAAAGTTTAGAAGTTCGTCGTTATAATATTTGCGGGCTGCTTGCGTCATAAATATACGTGATTATATGTGCTCAAGACAGTCAAACTGTCAAACAACACCGGAGAATATGTTTCTACAGTTGCATGTGTTAATTATTATTACTTTCTGCAAGCCCGGAATTTTTAATGGTCTTTTAACGGAAACAAAGTTCCGATTGTGGCTACTGCTCCAGTACATCAGGCTAATGGTTGTCGAGCTGTTTAAATAGTTCCAAATTAAATATATAAACGAAAAATAAATGGTATTCAGATCAATGAATAAATAACCCTACGTTGCCCTAAATTTCACATACTTAATAGAATCACCAAAGAAATTTTATACGGGCGCCTCATACAACCTTTTACCTAAAAGCCTTTAAAACAAAAGAAATGTTTTAGACGCACTCTATTTAAGTGGGTGTTCGTCGTTCCATATCTGACCTTCTCCTAATGACCTTAAACCACTACATAAAGTGACATTAACGAAAATAAAATCCTAAGTTTTTGTCATTTAAACTATGCATTTATATAAATTAACATTTTTCCATTCGGCACTTAAATAACGTTTTCAACCTACACCAGAGAATTGTGAATGTAAAAATACCCTAAGCGGGGATGATGGCCACGTGTTGCAATAAAAAATATCAAAATATCGCCTCGTGGGAGGGGCTCGAACAGATTTGGTAACTTGTTTATTTTGTGCCAGTGCGCTCGATGTGCCACCGCAAACTTTATACTTAACCTTTTTGAATTGGAACTGCATAAAAATAGACAGCAGGAAAAAGTGCTTCAATATAGAGTTTTGTAAATGTTTCCAACTTACATCAATATTATTTATTGTTTGATGATAAAGCTGTTTATCTTTTTTGTTGTATGTGGTATGGCTATTCTTTTGATTGGCTGCATGATAATATAACATACGGTTTTACCATAAAAAAAAACGGATTCCTCAGCTCGATAACCATGTGTGAAACTAAATTCTTAGTCAACGAGACAACTTTTTAAAAGGCCTACTAGTCAATAACATAAAAAAATCAGCTCTAAAAATAAAACTTAAAAAAAAAACAGACGGCTCCTTTAGTATTCGAAGACGGAAAATCAGTGATTATTTAGCTTGGTGTTATAATCTGTAATCTGTCAAAGGCTAACAGTTTAAATGAGTTCAAGAGCTTCTTGTTGTAATTTAAATCACGCATGGTAGGGTCAAAGCGCGCCTAACCTTCATAACACAGATCATTCTTATCAAATCACAATTATAATGTATTTATTGTTTTACAGATGATTAATTTAAGTCTCGTTGTGGATACTACAACGAGACTTAAATTAATTAAAAAGACCTTTGTTTTAAAGAACAACATATTCATTTTTCTTTTAGCATGTCAGCTTTTAAAACGATATAGATGATGACAACAATATTAATGAAACTTCGAACCACAACTTCCTATTGTTTGCGCGTTTGTTTGAAAGTAAAACTTGAATCAATCATAGTATTTGTTGCTGCTTGTTTAGCCTTTGATAATTGAAAATTCATAAAATTATCATAAACTATTTATTCATTTACTCTACGAAAATCAGAGTCCGCAAACTCCGGTTTGTAGTTGTTTTTTTTGAGCATGTTTCATTTAATTGTCTTAATACTGGTCTCTTAGCAAGGCCGGATAGTAAGTAGACATAAAATGTCTGTATAGGCAATATTTATACGGCTGAAAAATCGTGTAATTCCACTTTGCCCCACCAAGCCCGCCACCCTGGTGTGGCAAAGTGGACTGCCTAAAATTTTGCAGTGGAATATGCCCCACTATTCTGATTTGATGGGGCGGATAACACTAGCATAAACACTTTGTGGATTCTGCCCCACTAGGGTTGGCACCTCAGGATTTGTGTATGAAGGTTAACATGTATTTTTAAAAATACTGAATTGCACACTAAATTTGAACCGAATCAGTCCTATTCATAATTATTTGTTTAGGTTAGAACTGTGACTATTCTAGTAGTGTGACTATACTAGTCCTATTAAGCTTTAAAGATCTTTTTTTTTTTAAAGAATTTTGTTTTTTTACCAATTAAAACCACCAGTCTTATATTATTTAGTGGGAGCAATAGACCCAAAAAAGAATTAATAAATTATTCCCATTCGTCCCCCCAAAAAATTTTGAGGGACCATCGGGAAAATAAATAACGAATTCCCGTTCGTCCCCCTCGGGGGACGAAGTCTAGGGGACGAACGGGAATACACGAACTATATAATGTATTTATTTAAATCCAGGAAGATTTAATATGTGACAGATTTTTACAAAAGTAGAACCTTAATACACTGTTTAAATAACCATTTTGATGTATTTAGATTTACGTTTGCTTGTCTCAGACTTGTCAAATCCTAACGTCAGTGGTTACATTTATTTTTTTTACAAACAAATGTAAAAATACATGTTAACCTTCATACACAAATCCTGAGGTGCCAACCCTAGTGGGGCAGAATCCACAAAGTGTTTATGCTAGTGTTATCCGCCCCATCAAATCAGAATAGTGGGGCATATTCCACTGCAAAATTTTAGGCAGTCCACTTTGCCACACCAGGGTGGCGGGCTTGGTGGGGCAAAGTGGAATTACTCGAAAAATCTAGTAAAATTGTGACCGTTGACGGAATCTACTGTACAATGTATATCATTGAGTTAACACACTGCCCTCCAACAAATACCTATTGGACATATGTTTACATCAATTTCGGATGATTAAGTATGACCGGATAGAATTTATCTGTTAGCAATACTACCTACACAATTTAAAAATGTTATGTGTTGAACTCATTAATAACATATTTATTTAAACGCTCAGTCATAGCTTTAGACTTTAGTACATTATACGTAGATTATACGCCTAGACTTTCAATAATAAAGTTTATTTAATTATTCCAAATGAATTTCCCTTCTGAATCGACGTTTGCAGTTTAAACTTGTCTTTTGTTTAATTAGTAGTCTCTCAACTCGATACGATTATGAATGATCAGTAATTTAACGTTCAACAGTTTTCTGGATAATTTTATAGACTTACCGGAGTATTTTATTGCTGTAACCATAATTTACACACTGTGTGATTTCAGTTTATTACAAAACATGCGTTTAATGTTGTTTATCAAGAAAAGGATAGAATACACAGTAATTTTTGTAACTCAAGCGTGTCCCGTAAATTGACTACAGTTAAATTGTCACCTTCCTTGTGTTCAACACCTTATGCTTGCCGACATGATATGTAGTTGGTGACGTCATTATTCATGTAACTTCACATGATTTTTTTACTTTAAATGTATGTCATTAGTCATCATATAACTGCATACTCAAGTCATCAACCATTATTAAAAAACCGGATTATTGGAGCAAGTGATCGCCCGCGAGCGGGCAATTGCATGGACGATTTTATGCAGTTACCAGCCCCAAGTGCCAAAAGTGAGACGCTAGTCTGTATTGAGACTTTTGGAATTAGGAGACCTGCGAATTTATTCAAATATCGTGGTGTTGCAATAATTGTGCGGCTACAGTAAAAACATAAAATTATGTTGTTTCATATGTTTTCCACGACAGACTTAGTGACGGTTATATGACTTCACTTCGACGTTTAGTTATAAAATTATTAGTAGTAAAGCCAAAACGTACCGACGGCTATCTAATTACGATGTTCGTGATAATTAACAACAATAGTAATCATGTCAATTATATCTATTAAGATATTATTATCGATCCCGCTCCAGCCAGATTGCGAGGTTAGAAATTCATTCTCGAGATAATGTCTTTCATCAAAATGCTGATTGATATTATTCTGATTAGAGTTCTCATTTATTAGTCAATCAAATCATCTCAGGTGTCTCTGAAAATTGTTTTCTTTTAAAAACCTTTAAGATAAGAAAAAGTAGTTTAGCAAACCAGTTGAAGTTTATGGCAATTAGAACGTGAACAGACTGAATAACCTATCAAAGACATTATTTTATGGTTGACTGCAGCACTCATAAACACTCATACCTACTTCCGCAAAGCAAAGTCCCAGTTTCCCTAGAGGTGGGAAGGTAATAAACCAGTGAGACTATGCAGAGGATTTTGTTCATAAAGGACACAAGCGAATAATTCCGGACGAGCCAAATCATGCAGCGTCATGTATATACAGCAATATAAACTGTTTCCGCGCGGCACGGCACCGGCAAGGGATTACTGAGGTCAAATGGTGAAAATAGGGCGCAGTCCACATCAATTTATTATTCTTTCAACGAAACAGATTTGTGCACAAGTTTGGGAGTTGCGCAGTAATTTAGGAAGTCCTATATTATTCAGTGTATGAGTGATTGGTTTAGCTTTCGTAACTTAAACATACTCGTAAATTATGCAACGTCGGGGTGCAAGCATAGACTAAATACTACCTCAAGATTGAGTGGCAAAAAGACGTGCAAATTCAATATTTTTTTTGCTTTTATTTTTATTTTATTCCGACTGAAGGCTAAACTCCGCAACGACTGTTATCTGTTGATAAATCCTGCTGAAGTATGTTGACACAAATTGGCGGTCTACTTTCGTGGCCATCCCCCGTGAATTGCCAATATTTTCGACGATACCTAAAACTAGTTCATTAGACACTGGTGGTGTAGTGGATAGACTATTGCTGTCCACTGGCGGTACCAATGGACTGTAAAGTCAAAGGTCCTGAGCGCGATCCCAACCACTGACTTTCCGGAAGTTATGTGCATATTTATCACTTACTCAAACGCTGAAGGAAAATATCGTGAGCGTGAAACCGGCATGCTGGAGAGATTTTTTCGAAGGCGTGTGACGTCTTTCAACAAGTACTAGGTATAGCGTTGTGTAGGTACTATATAGCCTTAATCTCTCTCAAATGGGAAAAGACCCGTGTAGGCCCCAGCAGTAGGACATCGGGTTGATGATGTTGATGATTAGACACTGGAACAAATAAAGTACGTGTAGTTGACTGTCAACAAGGTCTTGTTATAATGGTTGTCTTAATTATAAACTCGTGGGTAAGCGGCATGATAATTACATGTACATGCAGCATGCATAAAATATATTCCGTGATTTTATAGCTATTACAGAGAGCCGCATTATCAGTATATTGATTTGTTATCGCGCAGCCCGTTAGCTGACTCAAGTATTATCTGATAATTATCAATAAAATGTTATTATGTGCACGTAATCTTTTTTTTAATACAGTATTTTTGTATTTAGTAATACTTTTTGACAGTTATGGACGATACATTTGTATATTTTGGAACTAAACATATGTATAGGGTAAGTTAACATTGAATGATAATGAGATACATTTTTGATACTTATTCGAATGCACCCGGAATAACATCGATCACACGATATATAAATTTCATAGTCAAATATTATGGTGAATGTCATTGTAGAAAATATGCGTTTCATAGGGAAATAATCGTTTGAAGAAACATATATAGCAGCTCTGTTTATACTTTCGTAGCCAACTCCAATTTGATGTTAAGAGAGGCTAGGAAGATGTTAATCATATTTCAATTAACGTATTTATGTCAAGGTTTATTACAAGGAAAGTCAAGTAAGCGTAGTTAGCATTCTAGTCTTGTATCGTTCTGCAAATGAAGCGTGTTTGTTTTGTAGCTATTTTTAGCTATAGCAATGCTAGAACTCTGAATGATTTTCACATTTAATTAATATAATTTAAACATGCTACAAATATGTGGTGTTTGGAAATGTTAAGTGCATTTCAGCGCTGTAAATTCTGCATAGGTAATTGTAATCTATATAATAATAGATAGACTCGCTAACTACGAAGGACCCGAAAAATATCCAGCGGACTGTGCATTAGTAAAACTCTACTCTATCCGTTACGGGTATAGGCGTGATGATATATCATCGTTATCAACATAATAAAGGTAGATAAGTTAACAATATGTAATTGTTTACCTCCATGTTATGTGTTCTTTGTTATTTTATCTTCTGAAAAAATAACTCTGTTTAATAAGTAGGTAGTATTTGCATCCTAAATCAATCGTAAATCAATTAATTCATTAATTTCCTTGCCTTACGTCAAGAAGCAACTATTAATTGTTGAATCAATTTAATACATTAATAGCGACTTTTAAGTGCCCCAATAATAAAAGGCTTATCTGATCAAGTTATAACCTGTTATTACTTATCTGTTTTCCATGGGATGTAGCATTTATTTTATAAATAAATACATATATGTAATATCCATACAGTAAATATAATGTCCGGATATTATAACACAGCGCCATCTAGTTTCAAGGTAAGAAACGAGTTGTGGTATGGTTACCAGATGGTTCATATACTATCCATAATTCAGGTACAAATGCTCATCACACAAATATTGGCATCTACGGGGATTCGAACATACCCTTCATAGATCTGCGCTAAACGGGTCGTCGATTTTATCTAGTACATACTTACTAATTATTTCTAATTAGATTCATTGTGATAATATTATAAAGCCAAAAAAGTTTCAGATTTGTACATAATCAAAGGCAATAAAGTAAATAGTCCCTTGTTAAGCTGGTCACATGATAACAAAGACTCTATGGAGAGTTTGGATATACAGCATTGTGCCAGCTGAAATAAAACTAGCTAAAACAATTCCGCTGATTAGTTTTCCGGACGTTACACTTTGACCGCGTTTCACAAAACAATATGATACAGATATAGGGCGTTATTTATGTTAAAATAATTATTATCTGTAATTTCTACATTTCTGCATTATGGTGTCTGAAAGATTTAATGTAATTGAACTGATAAATAGAATTAGTTATTATTTATATGACGCTAGACATTCACAGACATAATTATCTTGATTTCTTGGCCTTTCCATTATTCACCATTATAATATCATACTTGACAGACCTCTCCATCTCTTATTTTGTCCCTTTTCACTCCTCCACATTAATATTAGTACTTATTACGTGTCCTTACGATTTCCTTTCAATATTTCAGCCACTAGCGCCATTTCTCAATGTCCATTCAAATTTTTTGAATTTACATTGCAAAATAAGTTTCCTGCATGATGAAATTAATTTTATGACACTACTTTCAGTACTTGTGAAACTAGTTTCATTTATACCACTAGTTTCGTAATGTAAATATTCGGCTCTTGATTTTAGTCACTCCTCACATACACCATAAAATTCTTTCACATTCAAAGCTAACGGCTCAACACTGTTCCATACAACACAACATGGCTAATAACGGATATGTAAACATTAAAAAAGACCGACAGTAAATGTTTTAGACAATTGTATACTTTTGAAGAAATATCACAAAGAACCAACTATCTTTTTGTTTACACGTATTTTCCACTGATACAAAGTACATCATGGCGTGAATACGAGTGCGTGATGTTAAGTTGAACAAATCATTTCGCCACCTTGTTCCGATTTTACGTAGTTACATCAATGTCAAGTAAATATTAGATAAGATTGATAAAAACAGAGAAAACTTGATAGTATTGTACCAGATAAATAGCTTAGTTAGAATCGTAAACCCGTTACTCACATATCTCTAGATCAAATTGAAAAAAATCTCGTGTATAGTCGACAGATTGTATAAATGCAACGCGCGTGACTGACGCGCCATTTTGCAAATTCGTTTGTTTTTTTTTCCGCGGGAAAGGGCGTTTATTTTATTTTTTTATTAAGTATTTTATGAGTGGTCTGTCCAAAGCCGGTTCATCATGCACGTATAAGGCAAAGTGAGTTTCGTTCATGAAATACTTCGCCAGATGTTCATCTGGAATATTATATGAGGAAGAAGCATTTTTAATGATACTGCTTACTGCTTGATAGTATTTACAGACTATGTTTGTACACTTGGTACTTCGTGAAATGTTACGAAATAACAAAATACTTTATTAGTTGTGCTACAAAGATTAACTAGGTAGCTCATATTAAATGTGTAATTTGTTATTTTGAAAATGGTTTTGAAAATTTTCACACTGCATCCGTTTTAGTTTCTCTATGTAATGTTTACATTAGGGTCTACGAAATGCTTTCAAACAATCATATGCGATGCACAGCATTGGGAAAGCGTTAAGTTACCTTTTTAATATTCACACTCAGTTGGCTGAAGTTCGTTCTATCTTTTTTAAACTGTTTAATTAAGCAAATTCGACGGTCATTCTCCGAGAAGTACAAACACCCACGCTCCTAGTTTATTGATAATACAGCTGTTTATAACAGTCTAATGTAAAGACAAAGATACAAGTTCTATTAGTCATTGTAACAGGTACTCTTGTCATCTGGCCGTGAATATCAATGAATCGTGAATCATTAGTACTTATGTACATTTATTTACGTCTACTCAATCAATGTTAATTGATGAATGATGCTTCGGAAGCTCTTAAGCTAAAGTTTCTCAATAGGAAACTGTAGGATCAATTTGAGGAATTTGCAAAACAAAAAAAAAAACATTTTTTTACGTACAATTCTACTGCCAGTAGAATCTTTTTAATCTATGGGGCTAGTTTTATTATAGTTAATGGAAGTTTACTTCCTACGTTTGTCAGGCGCGCCTCTCCCAAGCCCCGTAATTTAGCCTTATCTTCCGCTACCCACATCTATCCATTCCAGACACATTTCGCAGGTCGTTGCTCCACCTACGCTGACCTAAACGGGGCCACCATTACAGAACACGTTTGCTTCTTTATCTGTTCAACGTCTTCTGTGACTAGTAAAATAGTGCTATTGGCACTTCAGTCTGCTAATTCGGAGAGATCTATCGTCCACTTTATTACAGTTTACTGTTTTAGTTTCACTTTGGTAATTTGGCAGTAAAGATACAATACAGGATATAGGCTAAGAAAGTCATTGAATCATACAATGTCTCCAATGTTTGAGTAAATCGTATTAGAACCGTTAGAAATTGTTACTTTAAACATTGTAGGTCAGCAAGTGAGTCAATTTTAATTACCAATACGTTATTGAGGCGACCTCAATAACTTCCTCTGAGGAAGTAAGAAGTGGAAGTTTTTTTTATGGCACTGGCTCACCGAATCCTGGTCAAAGAGAATTACGATTTATTTGAAAAGTGGCAAGTTATTATTATTATTATTCATCTCAGAAGTTACTAATATTTTTGTTCTTATTTTATTATATCAATATAATTATGCCCAAAAACTTTAAATATTAAAAATTACTTATTGAATTTTGGACTCATTCGTCAACTAGCGCGCGTGAAACTCGCGCGCGCGCCCGAGTTGGCACCTTCCAGTTTTACCTACTTTTTTCGTCGTCAACTCGCGCGCACTGTTAAAGTACAGTCAAATAAAAATGGATTAAAACCAAAAATCTTTAAATAACTTACTATACCCGCGGCTTTGCCCATAGTGGCTGATTCGGTGAAGTACAGTATAGATGAACACGTTACCTTCACCATTAACAAATTTATTTAACTAGTTTAGTTTTCAATTATAATGTTTGTTATAAAAATAATTTACAACAAACCCTGATCTGAGATTTTTACAGTTCCTTAGAATGATTAATTTTAATAGTAAGTAATAATTATCCAAATTCTATACTTGTTGTTCATTACAATTTTCAGATTTAATATTTCACTCAAATTATATGTATTGATTTTATTTATTGTTTTATTTGCTTACCTACTTTAGAATTTTTACTTATAATATTTAGGTTTTATTATCTATTATATTTTTATTTAACTCATTGTGATTTTTTTAGGGAAATAAGCAGATTTATACTTTTTAGTATTGTTTTATTTTATACAACTAGGTAACACAAAAACTATTATCATCAACCATATTAGCCTACTGCAGATTAGTAGACTGTATATACCATTGAGAAAATCTCACCACTAGCCTACTACAGCTCTTCTCACAAAAACAAGTTTTATTTTAAACTCAAATCGTATAAAGTGTCTTATTCATATTGAATTTTTTGAAACGTTTTTGTAGCTGACTGTCCATAAATACGTAAAATTTTATGAACAAGCGAGTTGACGACAAGAAAAAAGGGAGGTGCCAACTCGCGCGCGCGCGCTAGTTTCTCGCGCGCGAGTTGACGAATGAGTCGAATTTTGGTGCGAAATCGGCAGCTTCCGTTTTGAGTGTGTTGGGAGGTAGGTTACAATTTAAAAATAAAAGAATCGATTTTAAAAATGGGTTTTGAGTATAGAATCCAAAATTTCTCGTTTACTTGCTGCACAAGCTATGTTAACTATATTCTTGACTTAAAGTACGACAAACTTATCTGACCCGGTGACCGTAATAGGACATTGCTTCAACATTGCTTCGAATTGAACGTTACTATTTAGATAAATTAATGTCGATTTGCTGTTCACTATGTGAATTTTTATTACTTATTACATCTGAGAACTACTAAATATTATGTCCTGAATTAACTACATGTCAAAATCTAGGGTTTCATTTATTTCCTTCGATTCGCTGGTGACAGTTACATATTTATTGTTATTTTTTGTTTTCGCCATGGTTGGATTATTCCGGTAAACATACTTATATCATTCCTCCACCGAATAAAATCATAAGAGTCATTTAATGTTATTGCCCTAATTTAATTGAGTGAAGCAAATAGTAACACCTCTTGAAATTCTTCCAAAATTCTTGCTGAACCAAAAATATAAAAATTTAACTTTTAATTTTCTTGAAAAAAGTTTTGATTTCGTCTCCATTACAACTTTATTCAATGGGCTGTATCAACATTGTCAACCGACATAAGTTGGGTAAAAACGTTACATAACGAGCCGGTAAATCTGGTTCACCTTGCTCCTCCAAACAAGCTTCCATTGGCAAAGTTTGCGTATACCTATCCAATATCGAAGCTCCGATACGAGGTCCAATTGGCGACGTTTCACATATCAAAAGCGTCTGCGAAAATTCGTTTAGTTTGCCAAGTTGTACGGGATATGCGCGTTTCCTTTTTTTATTTTAACAAAGTGCAAAATGTTTGCTCTTAATATTGGTCTTTCTATCTTCTATCGACTTCTCGCTAGCTTTTGTATTTCAACCGATGGCAACGTGGGCTTACCCATAAATGATGATGAAATCGAGAGTAAACTTAAATCCAGTTTTATTTATGACACCCTTTTAGATGTTGTGGAATATCTAAATGTATGTTGTCATTCAAGATTATTTCTCAAAGGTGGAATTAAAATTTGTCTGAAATTAAATTAGTACATAATAGTCTATGGAATGTAAGTATTATCGTCTATCAAAACTAGATAAAATAATCTCATTTAGATTAGCATATTCGTAAATAGTTATTGAATGTAACCTATAGGTATATCAATGTTTAGATGAGGTAATACCGAATTCACAATTGTAATAATATCGTTCAGTCAATCACTTCATTGTATAGATCCACAGCTGTTCCGCAGTACGTTGACTGATTCATTTTATTCATTGAATCGTACCGATATTGTAGGTATGTAATTGACTGTTCCGGGTATATGGTCAACGGTCACAGCAGTATCAAACCACAGGTGATTCGCCATTACCACATAAAGATCCTTGGCTTAGTTTCACTTGAAATCAGTCTCAATGAGGAACCATTTGAGTCATCACTCGACACTTAGTCATTTAGATAGGTACCGCCGCGCGATGATTCACCGGAAAACGTGTCTTGTGTGACTGTGATAGGACTTTTAATTAGTTGCAACAGGGTAGGGTCGGGTCAGGTCTCACCGCATACGTGTTGCTGTGTCCTGTTTTACAAAACTTCTATGGTTTTATGTATGAATTCTGGGTTTATTTTACCTTATATTATGTCACTGCATATGTTATATCTAAATGAGTTTTATTCGGTACTCTGTTATTCACACGTTCTATGAAACAATAGTTAGTAGAAACCCCCCTCTGAGGTTTAGTTCCGCTGCACTGTAATGTGAATAAGAAGAAGTTTTTACGTTCAAAAATTCATTTAGACTTCGTTACTTTTAATTCAATTACAGATACAATGAGCGAATAAAAACAATTGATCTAATATTATTTTTGTGCAGACTAGCATTTTATATATGTCTCACGTACATATTTTCTAAGTTACGTAGATACTTAATGGGTTGATGATGGTAGATACTTAGGTTTATGTTAGGGTCTTAATTGTGGTCTGGGTCGTAAATGCTGTCACCATGTCTGGTGAGTGCTGGCTAACCAAAGAGTAAAGAGAATTTGCTCAAGTGCCTCGTTGATGTGTCAAAAATGAGATTTTTGACATCATTTTTCTCGCGGAAATGTCAAAAATTGTTTGGTAACATTTTAAGTGATTGGTAGAAATTATTGCACAATTCGCTCTCAGACAGGACGCAGCTTTTCACATTTATGTAGGTTTTGTCGGGACGGTCCGCAACGTTTGACTCACGCTGATAACAATAATTTGTATCTGCATATTGTTTATTTACAATCTTAATTGCTTATTATTGATATTGAACATTAAGACGATCATTATAATTAGTGGCAATGTTAAGGACTTTATACTATGTGCGCATTTTGTTTGATTAATTAAACTAGACTAATGCTAGATGTATTTCCTATTTACGTAATATGCGAAATGATTCAGAGAACGACGTGAGAAGTTATCTTTAAAGGATTTAACGCACCCGTAGCATGTTGGGAGTAGAGGGAATTAAATCGCGGGCAAACCCGTGTGATGTTTGTAGAGGAAGTATGTGAATCTAGATCAAATTTTGAAGGAAAACATCGTGAGGAAATTTCCATACCTGAGTAATATGGCGACTATAGCCTGATTTAAAAGGGTCAAATTAGAAGAGTTCCGTGCCCAGTTTTGGCAATATATGGGTTGATGATAATAGCCGAGCTATGGAGTGAATTCATAGATCTCGAGTTCGATTCCACCATGTGCGTATTCAATTTATTATTATTGGATGAAGGAAAACACTGAGAGAAAGTATCCCTCACTTACTAGAGATATATTTATACTCTGAGAGGATATAACAGCTATTGATAAGATAACGCGATTAGTGCAGCATTTGAGATGAGATGACATTTTTACCTAAGGTTGATGATGTTTCTAAATGCAATGGGTTTGTATTTACAAAAAATTGGTGTGTAATCCGTAACACATGCCTCGTTGCTTAGCACGGAACTAGACGGAGCTGTGTCATAATGTGTGTGAGTGTTTGGTTATATTTATATGTTTTTATTATTTATTTACTGTTTTATGCACCCATTCATGTTATTGACCCATTCAATAGTTTGATGATGAAATATGAGTGATAATCTGCGTGAAAATGCTTTGATCGTGACGTAATTCAATTCATAGTTCCTTGTCCAACTAGCCTTTCGTTTAGCAAAACATTAACGGTTCCTTATAGTTACGGTTTTCTGACTAATAGAAATCTAACAATTTATTATAGCAACGTGCATAAGTGGAATAGTATTATTTCGGCTTTAAATGAGCCATTAAATTAACTTTTAATATCGTCATGGAAGATTACGTTAAGTGCGTATTCACACGATATTTACATTAAAGTTATTCCTAAATGGATTCATTTAGGACCATTAGGTATTGCAAATTACAGTGCTATACAGGTGTTTCCGTGTTTTGAAGTTTGGAAATGTTAGGTATCTAGTATTCTCGTCTTCCACTTCTCTCTGTCTCTGGCTGTTGGGGACCAGACTTTTTGGAAGAATGTTATCTATTTTCTTGAAGATCATTTGGATCAGTCCTATCAGGATTGTCTTATGCTCGATCAGTGAAGGATAACATCGTACATTGTAAGGAAACTTGCATGTTTAGGAGATTACGTCATTGGGGTTTAAAGTCTGTCAGCCTAGTAAAGGTTTAATAGACTAGTGCGGTGGAATATAGCCTAATCCCTCTCAAATGAGAGGAGACCCGTGCGCAGCAGTGGGACAGTAAATGGGTCGATGATGATGAACAAGATCGTATCGCTTCTATAAGGACCAAAATCATAATTTATTTCGGCTACGAACGATCTATTGTGTAACGTATAAGGGATGCTATACACAGTCGGGTGGCACATTCCACTCCGCAATTTTTACAGTTTATTATTTTGTTTGATTTCAATTTGGCACGTCCGATCTGAAAAACTGAGTATTGACAGCTTTGTATGATTTATAGAGCTTGAGGTATGATCGTCAGTCGATCCCTCGCCTGATTGTGATGTTTATACACAATATGAATACCTATCTAAAGTTAATGTGCAATCAGTTTAAAGGGCCTTGTCAACGATACGACAAGTGTAAGGAAGTGCGGTGCATTTTTAATTGGATACTCGTCGATCTATGAATACACAGGAACGTATTGAGCCGACTTTGCAGCCTTAACTGTTACCGATTATAGATTTTCCATAGAAACAAGCACATAACGACTGATGGCATCGTTTAGAAACCATATACATATATGTATATAAGTTATTATGTGCTAAGTTCGTGCCTACGCAGGCCGGGGCAGTTGGCCCGTAGCCAACGAACATCATAAACGAAGAGAGGGTATCTTTGTAACCTTGTATTTTATGCGGTTACAGGTGACACATTGAAAGTATCTATTGTTTAAACAACTTATGAATATGAACTCCTATAGGGTCAAACACGTAATCACTTTTGACCGATCGATGCAGGCGCGTTTATGCGTCATCGCAATTTCTATCAAAGCATAAATCGTGTTTTGATAGAATAAAATATTTTTTACTGTCTGAATTTTCTCACATACTGACCTAGACGTAGGGGCGAGGCAGAAACTGTAAACCTTCGTGCTACGAATTGTATGCCGTTCAGGGTTTTATAAGTTTGACTTGTTAGTGCGTGTATGTATGTGTGTGTCTGTCTGTGGCATCGAAAGTTTAGTTAGTCGGGAGTGTTCTTAGCTATGTTTGAGGAAAATCGGGCCAAGGTCACCGCCACAAAATTTGTCGGGGGTTTTTGTTTTTTTTATTACAAGCACTATTCAGCAGGCTTTTAAACCTCTTTACCATTAAGATCGATAAAAAGTTAAATATAACTTGTATGTCATTTGTTGCAGAGTTCGTCGGACTCGGTACTGACGACAAACTCCATATTAGACCGCATCAGCAACCTTCAGCAGCAGACGTCGGAGCAGGCCCTCGCTCCTCATGTCGCGTCCACGCTGCACAGAAACAAGAGCTCGCTCCATGCGGCCGGCCAGGGCGCGCTGGGTAAATACTATGTAACTTTATATTTAGCTGTTGTGATAGAAGAGCAATTGTATAGCAGGTGGATCCAGGAGGCTAGTCTTAATCTAATCTATATATAAAAGCAGAAGCTGACTGACTGACATAACGCAGGGCCAAAACTATAAGGGTTAGAAACTTGAACGTAGGGCAGCACTAAGAAAGGATTTATGAAAATTCCCCCCTAACGGGGTAAAACGGGGTTGCAAAGATAGTGTTACTTTGCCGTTAGTGAAGTTATTCGAATAATATTGTTTTCGTTAATTTGCACGCGGACGATGTTGCGGGGATTAAAAAAAAACAAATTGTTTTAACTTACGTACGATCGTTTTTTTTTACTCGGTCGGTGCCGCCCTACACGAGTTTCATTTTTTTATTGATAATTTCACAATACAGACTTCATAGTCAATCATTTTGCCACAAAACCGGTTTATTGGTTTGACTGGGGTTTCGAGATGGTATGCCCTAAGCAATTGTTTGAATACCTTATAGGCTAATTCAGGACTGTTTTAAGGTGGTAGTATGACGTCTCTATCAGCGGCGCCACCGGCCCCCGCGCCCGCGTCGTCTCTGTCCACGTCGGACCTGTGCGACCGGCCGGCGCGAGTCAGCCACGGCAAGCCCAACCTGGCTCCGAAGCCCCCACAGCTGGCGCCCGCGAGCACCAACGACACCAGGCCTTCGCCCCCGCCGAAGAAGCTCCTCACTAACGGGAAAGTAGCCGCTAGGACACAGAGCATGAGGATGCCTAGGTAAGTCTTCGAGAATATTTTTGCTTTGCTTTTCTTTGAAGCCATGATCAGCCATCCAGGTCCTAAAAATATCTTAAAAATTACTTGTATAAGTGTCACAAAGAATAGTATTAAGAAAATGAGTTTGGCGACTGCGGTTCCATGCTAATTTTGTCACATACCACTTCCACTCTTTTTTTCTGTACCGTGGTCACACGTATGTAACAAAAGAATGTAATAAAGAACGTAAACTTGAAGAAAATTTATGTTAAAAGTATGTAAAAATCCGTGATATCATTTTACGAATAGAAATTGTCGGTTGTGGATGTGGAGCACATTTGTCGGTTGCTTTCTGCAACATATATTTTTTTTAATATTTTACTTACCTGGAGCAAAATATACGTACTTAAATTTGAATGATTTGATCCAGGTCTCCGCCCACATCGCCTTCGTCCCCGCAAACGGGCGGGACGAGACCATTTAACCTGCCGCCGGCGCCTGTAAACCCGCCTATAGGCACCAAGAACCCGGCTTCACATTTCGGTAAGAAACATTCCTTTGTCTTCAACCATCAACAATATCAATTTATTATTAATGGTCAATTTATAGTTTACTAATTCCATGCTTTTTTCTCATTGCTTTTTGTAAAGATGTTGTCCTCCTCCAGAAGTTGGTTGTATATTGTGGGTAGTTACACAAAATAAGAAATTCTCTTACGCATAAATAACCAAATTCCCATTTTTTGTTTAAGGAACTCTTTCTCATATGGCAATACTTATGTATGTTGAACATGAACGGTTTTGGTACAGGCACACTGCGCGCCCCGCGCGGCCTGCGCCCCCCTCCCCCCCCGGGCGCGCCGCCGCCGCCGCCCCCCGCGCGCCTGGCGCACCAGCCGCCGCCGCCCCCGCCGCCACACCACCGACACCCGGTGAGTTACTACTTACTTATAGTATATTGCGAGCTCCCCGCGGCCTGCGCCCCCCTCCCCCCCTGGGGCGCCGCCGCCGCCGCCGCCCCCCGCGCGCCTGGCGCACCAGCCGCCGCCGCCCCCGCCGCCACACCACCGACACCCGGTGAGTTACTACTTACTTATAGTATATTGCGAGCTCCCCGCGGCCTGCGCCCCCCTCCCCCCCTGGGGCGCCGCCGCCGCCGCCGCCCCCCGCGCGCCTGGCGCACCAGCCGCCGCCGCCCCCGCCGCCACACCACCGACACCCGGTGAGTTACTACTTACTTATAGTATATTGCGAGCTCCCCGCGGCCTGCGCCCCCCTCCCCCCCCCTGGGGCGCCGCCGCCGCCCCCCGCGCGCCTGGCGCACCAGCCGCCGCTGCCCCCGCCGCCACGCCACCGACACCCGGTGAGTTACTACTTACTTATAGTATATTGCGAGCTCCCCGCAGGCCGCGGGGAGCTCGCAATATACTTGGCACAATATACATGGCCCCCTTTCGTATGCCGCCCGGGGCCATGGCCTCCTCTGCTCCCCCACGCTACGCCACTGATTTCTATGAATAAAGCCTATGAGTAACTGTAAGAAAGTCGGCCAAGTTGAGCGACGACTTGCGGATCGCACCTGGCAGCAACTAGATTAGACGAGCAAAAGATCGAGCTCTATGGCGTTCACTAGGGGAGGCCTACGTCCAGGAGTGGTCGAGTATAGCCTGATGATGATGATAACAAAGCTGGAATACAAATTGACGAGACATTACTATTTCCTTCCATGATATTTCCTGATGTCCCTAATATAACTATTAATTTTTCTCCTATCTTATGATACTTCAACCCATTTAGACACAATTAATCACAACAATAAATACTTATGAACTACCCAATAAAGACGAAGAAAATATTGAAGTACCTACAGTGTTTTGATTCGAATATTCCATGCAATTTTTCAGAGTATAAACGGCGATGAAGGCGTAGCGCCCCTTCCACCAGTTCGCGGTTCCTCCATGAGGTCGCTGGACCTGGAGTCTCGGTTCGCGGACCTGTTCCAGCCGGCGTCCCGGTTCCCGGAGCCAGACCCGTTCATGAGGATCGCGAAGGGCTACAGTAGCGCCACCGTCGCCGGTAAGTACGCGTGAAACCAGCCCAAGTGTAGAGGGCGCCATTATAGCACGTAACATCGAACGGTTAAATGCGATTTTTGTTTGATCGGTCGATGAATTAAATTTTATACAAGCGTTCGGTGCAGAACTGAGTTATTACATTATCTTTTCTTCAACCGAATCGTTGTAATTTGTTAATTCTAGTTGCTTAGTAGCTCTAGCACTTATTGATCAATACATAAATGGAAGTAACATCTGTGTATTAAGATCGTTCAAATACCTTCAGCTGAAATTGATATGGGTGTTATCGATGTCAAGCTATTTTGCGGCAGTGATAAAAACGAGTATCATAAATTATGCTCTAAACTTAACAGAATTTAGAGCATAATTTATGTAAAGAATCTAAAGTAATTAACATTTAAAAGAGTACGAAAATGCGATCAAACTGAAGAAAGTATTCATTTTGACTGGAAGAAATTCAACAAACCAGATTAAAATATGTATTAATGTTTTATTGTACTTTTTATAGTACTGTTGACTTCGTAATCACGACAATAACGTTCAATTGTTACGAATGTGTAAAGTTGCGAGTTAAACTCTAGAGATGTGCATTTGATCATCGATACTTCAGAACGAGTATCGATACTGCTTAGAAAAACAAAGATTATCGTTAAAGAAATATTTTCGATATCCGTAGATTTTATAGAGCAAAACGCACAAGCATGCTCTACTTAGTCATACTATATTAATGTAGTTTATCTAGAGGTAGATAATATAGGTTTATCTTTAAGTGCAATAGGTACAAGTCAAAATTGACGCGCATAATATCTTAAGTAAAATTATTGTAGTCATCGGTAATAAAATTGTAGATTTTAAATTACTTCGTCTCGAAGTAAAATTGTTATAATTGTTTAACTTTTAAAAGTATTATTATTATTTTTTATAAAAATGTCTATTTTTACGTGCATGAGCGCATGACATCTATGGTTTAATGTCTATAAGGAGACTGAAATTTGATTTAAAAAGCTGGCGCGCATTTGTTGAATTCAAGTCTCGATACTACAATCATATTTTTGATATCAGATATAATTTATATTATTTTATACATACATAAAAAAGAAGCAATAAGTGCCTTACTAAATTCTAAAGAATAATATCAATAGTTTAAAACAGTATCACTAATTTAATACTATTTTTGATTATCGATATCGAAATATATGGATTGACAATACTGTCTCGACTTTTGATAAATAAATCTCATTTACACAGTTGTTATTCTATACTCATTGAGTTACAATATATCTATATATCATAGATGTCACAAATGCGCGCTAGACATACTGAACTATACTTTGCTAGATACTGCACATAGTAGTATAGATATTAGTTTAAACTCTATGCTTACAGGTAATATTATATTCATATGTGTAAAATTGTTCTTTTTATAGTACATTTTATTTTTATAAAAGTACAGTGATTATTTTCCAAAAAGAAGGTTCGCATTTAAAATGTCATTCCAGGAACACATTGATTGGCGGTATATTGGTTGGTTGTATTTTGGTTTTTATTGCATATATAATATCAAAATTCACGGTTGCGGACATTCATACGTGTTCTTTTTCACTAACAAAATTAGTGGCATCACTTAATCAAAATACTGGCTGAACATAACAATAATATTTAATTATTAAGGCCTCATTCATTTATTATGTAAGACTATTTTTTGCAATTTTTTTATCTCCTATATAAGAATAAATAAGAATATTCCCCCGCCCTGTTTAATATTTATTTGCTAAGAATCTGAAGGATAAAATGAATTCACGTTTAGATTTGTTTTCAAGGTAACCATTTTTAGGAATCTTTATTCGTACTCATAACTTTGCGCATTTTTGTGAGCTTATGTAAGAACTATTAAGATTCGGTTTCATATACTTATAAAAATAATAAAACTTGGTCGACCACCCTAAATTTATGTTTACATAGTAAATTGATGACCCCTAATATCTTATGAACTTGTGTTAGCGGCAACAATAGCGCTCACATGGGCCAGTTATAGATTTCTGCATATTATGTATACTATCCAGTATACTTAGCATCAGTATATAAAACACAAAAAACAGTTAAGCTACACATCGACTAAATAAAAAAAGAGCCTATTAAATTTGACCTACTTTGAATATATTATAATTTGAGTTTGACTGATGCAGGACTCAAAGATGCTAAAGTTCTCTCATTTAAATGCCCTTTAATTTGTTGACCTATATTTATTCTCAAAATGTAATTTAAGAGACCATGATTCAAGATTTATTTTAATTAATGTGTAGTTTTTAATTGTTTCCAACAGTATAGGTTTGCTTCTATAATTGGTTCGACAAAATTACTAGTCTGATATATTATATTTATGTAATTATCGAAGTTAAGTCAGTATTATGATTTGCTGTCCATACCAATGCAAATTCGTTCGTTATCAATCATCGTTCATCACTCGATTCAATACCAAATTATATTTACATTTACCGTGTAAGCAACTTATTTTATATATATGCGAGTGTTTTGTTCATTATTTAGTTATTATTAAATTCGTTAGGACTTTTACCAATGTATCGCGTTGAGTCATTAAGGATATTTATATGTAATTATATTATTCTAATTTAGTTTATATATATTTTATCGAATCGGTTGTTTGATTCGTGTATTGTCAAACGCTTGCACGATGTAGCAATATGACGGTTATGTAGAAGGAGATAAGAACTATGTTGTGATTCTTTTTATTTAATATAGTGAGGTGCCATTACTGCAATTTTTTATGCTATTATTGTACCTGTATCGCTTCATGCCCATTTAATTTCACTTTTTTACTTAAAGAATTGCTCAGTAAGTTGCTGAACTGCATCATACCCTACGACCATGAAAAAAAACAATAATCCGTGCAAAAAGACGTTGATTGCATTCAAAATTGCACAACAAGTAAGATACTAGAAAGTTGCCAGTTAAAAAATTTGCAGTTGAGTAATTTATTGGTGGGCAATTACGCTTTTATGTATTGAGACGCAACCGGTATTGTGATAGTGATGTGTACGACGCTCATAGTATTTATAATATTATTTTTTTGGATAATAAAAGAGTAATAATTACCAACCAGTTGTCCTGTATTTTATTGTCCTAACATACGTGTCGTTCATGCTTGTCTGTGTAAGTGTCGGATACGTTGTTTATGTAGTTAACATTTGACGTTCGTAACAGAAAATGTTTAATGTTTTTCATTAGTACCTACCTATATTTCTCATTTTCATAGTAATAATTATCTATTAATTTATGTGACCAAAAATATTTAACTTTTTATAACCAATTTTTCTTATTACTTTTAAGAGGTACCTATTTTAGAATACTTGATTAAATTCCATGCCAAGTATCTGTACAACATCTGTTCTTGAATTATCCGAGCACTTTGTACCTTATTAATTTGATTTTTGTAGAGAAAAATTGTACCTAAATTAGTAGTTTCCCTTAAATTTCTCGATAACAATAGAAAATATTAAATAACTTACTGTAGTTCATTTGGTACAAGTATAGCAGGAGTAGTAATATACGTACGTAAGTGTGTTACGATCTACAAACATATGATCTGCATGTGAAATGGGTAAGTTCCTAATTATTATTTCATGCATGTTTTTCACCCGGTCATGTAAACTTAGTATTATTAACTAACTCTGCATGATGCATTTCGCACGTTCATACGAGTTCACTAAATAAACACTTACTTGCATGTAGATTCATAACACTTATTCATTGTTGACGGAACTTAAGATGCGGGGTTGTCAAAAAACTAACACACTTTTAAACTTTCGCGTCGTTGCATTATAATACATTATATTACACGGGAACAATCGCGTTAATTCCCGTGTAATATAATGTATGTCAAAAAACTATCAAAGGACTTTTGTCAATTCTAAGAAGAAAACTGGTTTCTGATTTAAAAATTTATTTGTTTTTTTTTTTGCTGATGGATTGAGTCAATAAGACATTTGGCCTTTGGGTTCTGATTGGCAGTTCAACGCCAATATACAAACTGTTAAAACTGTGTTTTGATTGGTTGCCCGATCATTGAAAACTTGAACAAATAATCACACCACTTTACAAAGGATTAGAATTTTGTAGAGGTTCTAAATTACTGTACCATATTCGTTTGGAACTAAATGGATATGATATAATTATTATTAATTTATTACAACTACTATTCTTATGAACTCCCAATGTGTTAATGGGCTATAATTAGAGAAAAATTGAATAATATTTTGCGGGCTCAAGCGACTACATCACCTTATTTCATTGGCAAGAATAAATAGGAACTATATGTATGTGGGTTTTAAGGAAGGAGAGTCTTTCAAAACCTTCCATATAAGCAACCATCTTTCTGATATGCAATAATGGTTGCTGATTTATGTGTATTATTTCCGGAATAAATCCTAACATAAATAAATAACTCCTATACCATAATATGTGCTTAATATTGAAACAATATGAAGACGACTGGACAAGAAGTATTTGGCAACACGGCATCCGCAGCATAGACAATAATTATCTATTTTATTGTCTATGCTACGGACGCCGTGTTGCCAAATGTTTAATCAAAACTAATATACTTACCTACTTCTTGTGAAATTAGTTTTTAGAAGCCAAATACTCTAAAAACTATCAGATTACTCAATTACCAGTAGCCCTTAAATGTACTATTCTACTATATTAACTACTACTACTAATATATTTGTCTAGTTTTAGACAGTTGTTGTGATGTTTGACAAACTATGGGTTTTGGCTTATGTGTTTCATAATAACCGACATTATACTGTACGAATATAACTTCTTCACTTCGTAGATATTAATATTTTGAGAAAGTTTCAATCAAAATTGCTGCGTGTTTATAGCGAAAATAATCAATAACAAATTGTATAATACACCTAGATTTAGTGCTGGTTTTCGTGGGAAATGAGGTCCTGGACTGTCACTATGACTAATCTCTTAAGAAAGTAACATTCATAATGTTTTTCTAATAACAATATATAGATATATACATATCAATAATAATCGCTTACTTTTATGACGTCTAGCGCCTCACAACTGTCTACGAGCGAACTGAATTTCCTGCGAGAACCGGTGACGTCACAAGTCCATTTCCTATCAATGTTGTCTAATAAAATTTGTATGCGCAGTGAACAAGGCGCAGGCGCCTCCGCCACCGCTGTCCGTGCCGCTGGAGGGCTGGACGCGCACCTCCAGCGCCTGCTAGCGAGCCCGGGGGGCGCCCGCCCCCCCGCTATATGCGACTCCCACACCCGCCCCGCCCGCTCCGCCCCCCCCCGCCCCGGGACCAGCCCCGCCCGCCCCCGCCCCGGGACCGGCCCCGCCCGCCCCGGCGCCGGCCCCGCCCTCCCGGCGCGCGCCGCCGGTCCGCTCGGGCAGCACGGCTCACCTGATCCCGGACGCGCACCCCGCCCACGCGCTGCTGTCGGTGGCGCACGCGCTGCTGTGTCCGGCCAACGCCCTCGCCGCCACGCTCCTGCCCGCTAGCGTACAGGAACCGCCCGCCGACACCGACATGCTGCCCATAGAAGAAACTGTCATGCCCAGCGAAGACGTCAGCGATTTGAAAGACGTGTTCGATGCCATCAACAGGCTATGTGAAACGATGAGGACTTCCACGTACGACGACGTCGCCGAAGACTTGAAAGAGACGGATAACGGCAATGAAATAGTGGAGGCGGTAAACAGTACCGCCATTAGTATAGTTGGCACGACAAACGTAACCGACGTTGAAGTTGAAGAGACTGTGCAAGTTGTGGAATGCGAAACCGAACTAGTAAGCCCTTCAGAGGTTTCGATACGGAATGTAGAAGCGTATCGGGCAGAGCGGTGGAGCGACGCCCTAGTCTCGCCGCCGACCGACGAAACCGACACGTTGCCATCCGACACGGAACAAGCCAACGCCACCTGCGAACCGGTCAGTGAAATGTACTACACCGCGTCATCCGAAGTATCTTTGTTATCTGACCTGGAGTTGCCAGAACGGCTGACGGAAAACGATGAAGTGAAGGATAAAGAGGAAAGAAAGGAGTGCGTGATCGCAGGTCACGTGGCCGCGATGCGCGAGCGGTTCGAGTCCATGACGCGCACCAACACGCCCTGTCCCGACGTCGCGCCCGCGCTCGACCTGCTGCGGGACGTCACGCCCTCGCCCGACCTGCTGGGCTAGAGCACTCCGCACCGACCTCAATGTGGGCTGAAGCATTATTAGCGGTATGATGGCATCTGGGCCTAATTTGGTGGTCCCTAGGCTGTGAGCCAGAAAACTGAGATGAAATGGCGTTTCACTTATGGAAGAGAAGAATGGAAAAGTAAGGACCAAATGACGATGTTAGGGCTGTGACCTCTGTTACCACGCTACAGTGGCCTTCAGTTCAAATTATTGTAAACTGGCAAGTTAGATAGTTATCGTACCATCTATCGGAGTTCAGAGCTTCCAAAAGTAGGTAATCAGATGGGCAGATAATATTGAAATTAGAGGAAGTTTGTAGTTGTAATTGTATGTCGAAACTTTCGAGAAATATGTGACTGCATAAAAATTGTAACCTCTTATACAACAAAAATAATCAGTATTCGTTTCGTATTCGATCGTTGCTAGTCCCTGTTAATATTGAAAACACGATTGTAACAGATCGGGCGTGCCAAAAGGTGTGTTCGCATTTAGCCGAAGGGTTGTGATTTATTTTTCTTAAGGCCTGTTTCACCACCTTATAATGTCCGGCTAACTTATCTAACGATAGGGGAATTATATCTACATATTAGGACAATGTGGAAAGGGCCTTAGCCTCGCCAAATCGCAATTAAATTGAACAGTTACACATATCGAAAAAAGGTTGGTTGTTTAGATCTAGGATGTATGTAGCCCTATGTAAGGGCATTTATAATATAGTAGTACGTCAATATTCGCGGGATAGTGGGCCGCTAAAGTATAATCGTAAATTTCGAAGTATTTCACATTATCTACATAGTCGGGTTACATATATTGTGACCTAGAAAAGCTCAAATTTTGTAGTTTTGTAACTTATTTGAATAAAAACTTGCAGTGAATTGTACACTTGTATTTTGTCAGACCAAGTAGCGTATATGCTTAGCTTAGATTGTTACAAAGAGTAATCAATGCCACTTTGAATTTTTACAAAACTTACGGAGGTGTGTGCATTTCAAGTTGCGTTTTTTAAATGTTGCCATAAATAGATGTTAAGTATTCGTTTTAAATAGCATCTCTTGTTTATTTGAAATTGATTAATGTTGTGAATTAATTACTAAAAGATTTAATTGGGTTGAACAAATCGTTTAATGGTGATACTAGTTAAATGCAATAATTGTATTATTACTTTATATTATTAAGCCTGTTGTAATTCATGTATTTTAGAATAATTGGTAGGTATTAATATTTCTTCTAACATTAGCTAATAGTTGTCGTGTATAAATGTGTTATGTGTACAGACGAAACCTTTTATTATTACAATTCATTATACAGCTTTATTACTATGCAAACTCGTTTCATATTAATTATATCTATGACATTCCATTGTGTTACTGTTAATATGCTGATATAAAACAGATTGAATACCACAGATATGAAACAAGGCACCACAGACTATAGTCATAACTCTTTGGTATGAAGGGTAGAGGTAAGAATTCCTGTCGCTATCTGTTGTACTATTACAAATATTATTGGTACAATATAATTTCAATGTTTTCATCTGCCAGGCGTCACGTGATGGCTCTTTCTTTTTCTATGATCTTATTAGCAACTCGCCCCCCATTACATGGGACCTAAATCGTACCGGCGAAATGTGGAAGTACATTAGCACACCTCTGCCTAACCTTTCGGGGACGACGGTCGATATGGTATGCTAATAATGCAGCTTACTTGTGTAAACTTTTCCCATTAGTAATTCTTAAATTACTAAGTAGATACTAAACTAAATGTCATCTCATTATGTTGTTGCCTTTTTTATTTTGGTGCTTTTATTAGTCTGCATGCAAGAAGTCAGAGCTTAGTCAGAGAATTTATTTTAGTTTTACTGGGACCAGTTTATGAGTTGGACTATATACTTTTCAATTGTGAACGGTAAATTTATTAATTTTTGCGCCAACCCCGAAGAAAATAAATAAATATTTTTGCGACATTTTACACAGCACCATCTAGTCCCAAACTAAGCAGAGCTTGTACTATGGGTACTAGACAATGGTAATACATAGGAAACACCCAGACGAACACACTTATATTCATCACATAAATGTTTGTTCCCCGTGGGAATCGAACCCACGACCTCGTGATCAGCACTCCGGTACTCGAACCACTAGACCACAGAGGTTGTCAAAATTATTTCGGGGACTAATGGGTCCCCATTTGATTATCTAATAATGTCTCCTAAGTAGTAAGTTCTCGTAATACCGCTCCTGTTATTATTGTATATCTTGTTTGGAGACCGTCAAAATGGAGGGACCAAGTCTCCAATGTCTGTCATATTTGATTGTGACCAAGTTTATTTATCACAATCTCACAAACATCGTGAGAAATCATATTGTATGCTTGAGTGATTTTCTCAATGGCATGTGGAGTTGGAGTCTGCCTAGTCCCTGTAAACGAGAGGAGACCCGTACCTAGCAGTCGGATAATATCATTTATTCAAAGTAGGCCAAATTAAATTGGCTCTTTTTGAACGTCGACCCGCCCTTCACCGCTTTCCTAGTGTTTTTACCTTGTAAACAGTCAGGTATTTTGTTAATTTTCTTTTTTATAGTTACATGTTGCGTCAATTAGTTGCAAGGAAAAATAAAACCCAGGTATCATCGTCCAGAGCATTTATTTCGTAAAATAGTCAAAATTCTACAAGAGTAGGCAAACGTCACAACTTTTAATGTGGAAATGCTTAGAGAATCATCAAGGCAGATAACATTTATTTCTTTATTATTCTTACACACATGTCTTAACACCAGAAGTTTAATTTAAGAACGGAATTCACTACTGAAATCTGCTGTTGACAGTCTATGTGAGAGCTTAGTGGTAAGGTAGGAATATAATGAGTAATGCTAAGGGACAGGGGGCCGCCAATCCAACAACACTTGTTGTGACAGACAACACGTCGCCTGCGGCCGCCCGCCGCAGGGAACTGCCGGCCCAGCCACGGCCAGCGCCGGGCGACCGCCCATCACCTGTCCGACGTGCACTTAGCTGCTCCGACCGCCGCCTTACCTTGGACGTTAGTATCCCCTCACCGCGCATTTAGCAACTCGCTTCGGACACACAACCGGTCAAGCGGACGTATATAACGAGTACTACGGAACGAGCGCCTACCTTCGCTCGCTCGGGCGGCAGGCGGGCGGGGCGGCCGCGGCGGCTACCGGTAGCGCGGCTGCATCACCATGCCGCTCGGGAACATGGCGCCCATCGGCATCATGCCGCCCGGCAGCAGCATCCCTGCACACACAAACGCTCGCTCACTGCACGGCCGCGCCGGCGCGCCGCAGCAACAGGGGACCACCCGGTCCAACACACGGCCGAGCCGTTGTGACTGCTGAACAATCGCCTGTCACCCGGCCGCCGCCCACCCCGCCACACGCCGCCGCCGCGGGCGTGCCGCGGGGTGGCGCGACTGATGAGGTGCAGTATATAAGCAAAGGAACACAGGTAGGTAGGATAAATAATTCACATGAAAAATCACACTTCCAAAATACTCGGCGATTTAATAATCGTAATATCCGTAGTTCATGCATGTTCCAAGTGTGATCCGAGAACGTTTGCTCGTAGAATCCAATCCAGCCAACGACTATTAACTCTTTTCTTTTCATGCACATTGTAAAGCGACAAAACTACTGTACGTAAATATAATATTAGTGTACCCACCCGTAAACCGACAAAGTCACATTTTATATGACACTACGAGAAAATCGAGACAGTAATAAGATAAGAGCTACTACAATAAGCAAATCCATTAAGGAATGTGAATAAAATTACCGCTCATTTTCATTCCGTTCCTCCGATAGTGCGGATGGCACATCAAAATCACAGTTTAGCTCTTGACAGTGTTTAGTCTATGGACGAGTGGGCCGGTAGTAGTGAGAGGTCGGCCGGCTCGAGTTAGTGGGTGTTAGGGGTGTGAGTATCGGACAAGCTGTTATGTGTTTAGATACTGAGACAGACATGTGTAGGTCGTCGCGGGCACCGCTCCAGTGCTAACAAATATAATGCAAGTGGCACCCACCGAGCGACAACGACCGCAGACTGCTCTGAAAGCCGATCACTCAGTGTCAAGTGATGCCTTCCGACATTAGCGAACTAAGTGGAGAGCTGCTCCACGCTCTTAAAACATAAGCGATCATTTTCCTTACATATATCAAAAATAAACTAAAACTTAATCATAATTAGAATGTTTTCGTGGAAAATAGAAAAATAAAATCAGTCGAGTGAATGCACTTTATTTTATGATCAAAATGATAATGACACTCCATTTTCCATGTACGATTATTGTAGAGCACACAGTCGCGTGTATGACAAAACGATGGAATATTCAAAACAATAATTGATTTACTGTCTTATTATACTAAACTATTGTAAAGCATTATTATATCTAAAAACCCACTCTATATTATTATTGGTATGTTCAATAAATGCAAAAATAATACCATGTGTCAAATAGTGTTACAGAGCTACATTCAACATGTGACTGTGTCTTTGCCAATATAAAATTCATAATAATATAAAAATATAGATGACTATAGTGAGCTCAATCGGAATGTACTAAAATCCAGTCTTTTAACTAACCTTTAACGTTACATAACTTCTTTGGTATACATTGTACAAAAAAAATTCAACGAGTCTCTGCTTGGACCATTTCAACATCAAAAATACAATTTGTTTAAATACATTTAACTTCATGTTCAATGTGCAACATCAAAGGCAACGAGAATATAATATCATTACGAATTACCTAATTACTTTGATTGATATGTCCTACTTTAGAGTAATCATATCCATACAAATACATCATAATACTGTTCATTGGGAGGGTCATCTGAAAGGACACCAGAGGTTTAAACACGACAAGAAAAGGACACCATTCGTAGACAGATACGAGTACATAGTGTATAGCGTGAACTTACAGTGACAGTAGGGGCAACATTAAATGATGATCTGACATTATTTAACTTCACATGTGTCATCAAAATACAAGTTATTGGGTGAAGGAGCACCTTGGGGTCGTTACTAATTTATTATGTGCCCAAGTTTGCTAAACGGCGCAGGGTACCTTTCTCATATCTTTAGGATGCTGGGTACAATTCAATTAAAAAGGACTCAAAACTGGGCCGGATAAGTTCGAAGGAGTGAGATAATGTGTCGCGTACGACTTAGGATAGGTCGGCCGCGCGTGCGGCTGCGGTCTAGCGGTATGAGAAGTGGGGAGGCGGGTACTGACCAGGCTGCAGCGGGCGCACCAGGTTGAACTGCGGCATGACCGGCAGCATGGGCATGACGGGCGGCATCTGCGGCATCGACACGGGCACGTGCGGCACGGGCACGCGCTGCACCACGCCGGGCGGCAGCACGCCCACCATGCCGCCCATGCCTCCCATGCCCCCCATGCCGCCCAGCACGCCGCGCCGCAGGGCGGCCGCCTGCTGTTGCCGCGCCGCCGCTACGGCCGCGTTCATATGCGCTTGTACCTGCACAACACAATCACACTTTATTATCACAAGTCAATGGACTTAAAATATGTAACTTACATAAATATGCCATTATAATTTAATTTTTATATTGGATATAATTATGTATATTTTAAAATTCGAGTCTGGTTTTCTTTATTTAACTAAATTGGTAATTTTGTACTATTTTCTGTTGTGCATTGACTTCCATGTTGTGAGTTAAATTGGTATATTAATCTTGTTTCGTTTCTATTGATGTATAAAATAAATAAACTGGTAGAGTAAATAAATAAAGAGCGAGTTGGTTTTGCGTAAAACAGTATTCCATACTAATTTTAACTAGATACATGTTCCTCAGAAAGACGGTCTTGAATGCTGACAGACGCACGGATGAACAACAAAACCATCATAAGGATTCTGTTTTTGCTTTTGAGGTCCTGAATACTAATACTATGTTTCACACAGATGCAATTAGATCACAATAGTTAATTACTATGCAACTGTATTTTTTAACGGGAAGCAAGAGGTAAGTTATTTCTTATTAGTTTGCGTATTTCACAGGGTTAAATGTATCAGTAATAGAACACATTCAAATAAAAATTACTAATAAACTATTCGTTAATTAAATAACAAAGCTACTTTAGCAATATCCTCTACTAAGGTAGGGTAAATTTTCATTTGAATGTGATTCTACAATTGATAACCTAATTACAGGCCACAAAACTTGAGAACACAGCGAATGGATAAGATTAGACTTGCTATAACTGTGAGCGAACTACTTGAGTGCATTGAAAACAACATAAATAGATAATAATAAAAAGAACCACTAACCCATACCTCTGCTTGGCTCGTGCTGGGCGTGATCATGGCGGGCGCGGGCGCGGGCTGTGCGGCGGGCGCGTCCGGCTTGGGCTTGGCCCGGTACTTAACGTTCCGCGCCCGGATCTCCTCCAGCGACACGTCCTCGGGCGGGTGCACGATCTTGGAGCCGGCGCCGGTGGCCGTCACCAGCGGGCAGGCGTTGGCCGCGGGCGGCTTCACGTCCCCGTTCTCCTTGAGGTCCGAACTGCTCGACGGCGTCGTCGTCGTCGGCGGCGCACTTATCGTCGCGTTGCTGTAGTAGGTAGTGGTTGATCCAGAATAAGTACTAAGGTGGGGAGTTTAAAGGAGATAAATAATTGTGTACATACATTTTCATCTGTTATCACACAGCTAGGGCTTTTCGCCTCGATATCATCCAGTTTTCTTAACAACATTATGACCGTTTGGTCAATATCTCCATATGAAACCACACAAGTACTAAATCAGAGGGTATAGTTTAAGAATCAGAAATACCATGGTGCTGTTAAGTATTTCACAGATTTACTGAAAAATATTAATGTTTTATAAAGATTGAAATCCATATTAACTTTAATTATCTGCAGATGGTATATTGATTATACTAAAGACTGTTTTTGGCATACTTGCACACTAATAACTACATTATATTACTGCCATACTAATGTTATTGAGTCGTTAATGTTCCATATAAACGACCTTACACACCGTAACATTGTGTACTCTAGCTTTGTAATGTAGATGTCATATAATGTCGTCAACATACGAACACGAAGACAAAAGAACAATGATCTTTTATTATTATTTACTGTTATGGCTGTCACTCGTAACTTTTTTAGATCAGAAAAACAAGATTTATACTAAGTGTAAAAAATATAATATGCTTTTTTTTAAACTACTCTCATAGACCAGTAAATTCCGTTTTCTTTCTTAAGCAAAGGCCACAAACACAATAAATAGGATGAATATTTACACACAATAAATGTTTTTCCCTTACATTTAATTAACCTAATAGTCAGCAGCCATAATTCTTGCTTTTTGTGTATAATAATTAATAATCTACGATGATCATCAATAATAACAACTGTCAACATAACTAATAGTAACATTTATCAATATAATTAGTGAATGCTTTCATGTTATAAATTGGCACTTAAATGTGACATATTCTTTTAGCTGGCAGACATGAGGTGCCAAAATATTTAACATCCAAGCTTAGTAACTTGGTATGCATTCTTTGGAAAGATTATAGTAAACAATAATTCCAAACACCCTATTATATCAGTTGAAAGAAAAATGGCGCTGTTGTCCTTTTTTAGTATAGTTCAACATAAACAAGTTTTTTTTTGCATAAAATATGTCATAATCTAATAAAAAGCTGTATACCTACATAGTCCAGGTAAATCAATATTATTTCTAATGTAAAAAAGTTTACATAAATTGTTGGGTAGCTTGAAAGTTCAATGTTACATTAATTTAAATTACCAACTCTATTAATACTAGCATACGTAAATATATTTTTTTGGTAAGATTAATGCTATATTTAGCCGACTCACCTATAGGCGGGGAATGTCGGTTTACTCGTCGACGTGGGGGGCATACTCGCCGCCGGGAACAGTGGCCGCATTCCGGGCATCATCATCCTGAAACAATTAGGTTACATGTTTAAATACATTGGCTTTTACATTATCTTAATATGAAGTAAACATAATTACAATGATGCGATCAGAACTTTGATAGAATTATTAACTACAATACATATTATGTTGTATATACTATTTGTGCTTTGTTGGTCTAGTGGTCGTGAGTGCGACTGCTGAGCGAGAGGTGTTGGATTCGATTCCCAGGTTGAACAAAGTGTTATTGGGTTTTTCAATGTAATTCTTGGTAGCAAGCTCAGACTTCAGATTCAAACCCTGTTGATGGCAATATGCTCACTCCCTATAAAAACGTACCAGCGAAATAAGGGTGTACATTAGTACTACTCTACCTTACTCTTCGGGAACTATAGGCGTGATGTTATGTTATGATTATATATTCACCCTGATATAACTTGCAGGTATACTCGGAGACTAAAAATACAGCCATGCCACTTCCATGCCCAATAGTTGCTTGATGATACACGAATTACACCATAATACAAGTATTATAGACAAAACCTGACTAACATAAGTATTGACCTTCTCATATTCATCAGTAACATATCAAGGTGAACACAGGTGTAGATACCGACATATCTATAAAATTGTTGCACAATTCATGCATATTTATCTCATAAAGATCATATTTTATCTTAAAACTTGTATAGATTATGAGTTTTATACATAAAAATTGGTTAGAATCCATAATTTTGCTATTAACAATTCAGTATCCATCACCAAAAGAAAGATATAGTAATTAATAGTAGATTTAACACTGATTAATATTAACTGCAACTAGACAGGTAAGCTTCCAATTACAAAATAATGGTAAACACAAGTACATCAAAACGATTAAGAATCTAACTCAATTTAATATGTGCATACTTGTGTATAAATTTGTTTACTCAGCTTATGTTTAGTTTATAAATAACATTTCTGAGATTTAATTTAACTAGACAAGACAAACACCTTACTAGTCTATACATAGTATTATCCAACATAATACACTACACTGAGCAGCTGAAAATAAAATTAAAAACATCTAATACTGCTTATCCAGTTCTCGGAATTAAACTCAAGACCTCATAGTTAACAGCTATACTCATACTTGAAAGCATTCATCAAGCAGTCAATAAAAAAAAACAAAGCCATAGCACTTTTATTGTATGTATGAACTGAATACCCCAACATGATCAAAGTGCATAGTTTGTGTTTACAGGAATATCTATACATTTTTGACAGCCCTGATATTTTTTTTACCAGATTGTAACTTACCTAGGTGCCTGCATATGGAATGGAGGCATCATTTGCATTTGCATATGTCCCGGGTACATCCCAGGGGGGACTGGACCCATTGGTGTGGGCAGTATACCCTGTGTTACTTGTGAAGGTCCTGGACCTAACTGTAGACAATAATAAAATAAAATTAAGCAATGAATAGCATCATTGAAGTTAAAAGAAAAAAAGAAATACACTAATTTACTGGCATTTACTGTTGGCCAATTTTAATATTCAGTGAATCTGTAGCTGTTAATTAGTCTTAAGAGTATAAAGTAATTATAACTATCAGCTTACCAAAGCTGGTGTTGCTTTTTTCTTTGCAGCTGGCTCATCATCGTCACTGTCTGATCCTTTGCCACCACCTGTACAAATATTCATTAATAACAAAACATACTTAAATACAAATACCCATTGACCTACCTTGGAACATTCATCAAACTACACACATATATACATTTAAATCTAGTGTCCCAAGCATAATAAAAAAATATTGTACATACACCAATCCAAAGAAGTTGTTGTTGGTCAAATAAAAAAGTTTTTATACCTGATTTCTGCTTCTCATGCTCCTTCATATCTTCAGGTGGTATACCTTCCATTCCATAGATTTCTATTTCTATATTTGACCTATTTGGTAATGAATTTGGTACTTTATCTATGGCTTCTTTGTGAACCTGTAAGAGAATTAAAAGTTTAAGAACTATTTTTGGGTTTAACATTATCATTATACCCTTAAACCAACCCACCCAAGCGAATATAGGAAAAGACATGCTGTAGTACTATGGGAGCGGAATTGGGCGCATAAGTCGCGCCAAAATATCTATAGATATGTATGCGAGTTAAAAAAAGCGAGTGCGCGATGGCCGTGGGCGGGCGCGGCGGATGCCAGAAGTATGGCACTGCTGACGCACATACCTGCATGCAGTGTATTGACAGTCCAGGTCCCGTGTACAGTTTCTTGTGACAAATGTGACATTTGAAATGTTTCGCCTTTTGATGTTGGATCAGAATCTTTTCGTCGTCGAACTCCCTGTTGCAGTACCTGCATTATGGCTAAGGAAATCTGTTTGCTTTACAAGTAATACATATTATATTAACGGTTGACCTAATTACGAAGGTCATGTACAAATCTAATTTCGTAATCCATTTAGGTATTTATTGGAAAAGGATACCAGCACCATGGCTTAGATGCCTTCTTCTTCTTTCTGCCCATTGTAACGTAAAATACACGAAAACTTAGAATAAAATAAGGCAAAAACAACAATATATATTACACTACTTAATTACTAACAATCACAGCTTCGCTATAACAAAATAATAATATTTTATTTTAAAATCTAAGCCATACAGTTGCAAAGGAAAAAGCAACGCAAAATGGCGACGACGCAATAATGAAATGTCAATGAGGCCACGCCAACTTAGTACACCACAGATAAAATAAAGCTAAAAGTATAGTATGATTTGATTGATATCGGTTTTCCGAAAGTAAATATTTTTTCCAAACGCAATTATTAGAAAAATATATTTAATATCTATTAAATTACGTATATAATAAATTTTATGATAAAATAACTATTTTAAAATAAATACAGACAAACATAATATTCGGAAATATGTACTGAACTGAAGGTTACATTCTATAGTTATTTTTTTATTTTAATACAACGGGAACGCAAACTAAATAATATATCACTTTCGGTAAAATAATAAATAGAACTAACGCAGAACAGGGTTTGTATAGTCTGAATGTGATCTAAATATTTTACCATCTAACTAAGAAATTAGAATATCGGTATTGAATTTTTTTTTACCGTTCCTTTTAGCTATATTAAGATCACCAAAATGGAACCATTTAAATTTTAATAACGTTCAAGAGAGTTAGTAATATATTACACATAGATCGAAAATTTGTAATATAATCTCATTCGTCTCAGTAACCTCAAGACACAAATCATTAATAATATATTATCTATGACACAAAAATTCGTTATTAGAGCTGGGTAGGATTCGTTGAGTGGCTGCTATGTAACGATAGATGGCGCTGCATGTTATAGTTATTTGAACGGGATATTTAATTCTCATTCTCATCCAAGGAACTTAGATCCAATCAAGTTCCTTGTTCTAAGTTCCTTGTTCTCATCTCACGCAACTACGGTCTTAGGAAAAAAGCGGTGGATTCCTTTACGGTTATAAAAAAATTAATATCACTAATCGGTATCGAAAACGTATAACGAAAAATCGAATGGTGCATCACTGCGTGAGTTAAATCGAAAATAGTTTATTTTTATGGAAGACTGGAAGTACAAACGTTGGTAAAATTATCATGGCTTAGCAAAAAAAGGTGCTACACTGTTATATTATTAGCTAAGCTGATCTCTATTCTTTAGTCCATCATGAAAGCCAACACCAATAGTTGGGAAAAGGCTCGGAAGATAATGATTTTGCTAATTATATATCATAGATAATACACTATATAGTAGAGAATATATATCCAGTTAATTAGGTATCGGTTTTTCTCACTTACATTTTTTTTTGTGGCATGTCTCCTTGGCCTTTGTGCCATTTTTCATTTAGTATTTTATAATTATAATTTATTAATGGAGGATGGATGATACATGTTAATGTTTGATGATTTGGTGAATTAATGGTTAATGAAGGATGATAAATGATTTTTTTCCTAATTTCAGTAAAAATGTGGTTCTTTATTGAAACTTAACGCGAACCTCTTGTTAGAATTTGAAAGTTACTTTACACTGTTTCGTTTCATTTGCCAACACTCATGCACGTTTACTAACACTTAACGTTTAATAATCCACCATTATTATACATTAAAATTCACTATACATAAATTTTCTGATATACATATACATGACGCTTCTCTTTACCGCCAAAAGTCCTTCTCAGTTACTTGTATCTTGAAATTAATTCATTCAAAGGATAGATTTATGTCAATGCCGATGTTGCCGAATTTACGACATTAAAATAGTTGTAACATAAGTTTCCTCTATAAAATAACTAGCTAACCCAGCAAACGCTGTTTTGCCACAATATTACGAGGGGTTGGTAGTAGAAGAGAGAAAATTTTAGGGTTATAAGTAATTTTTAGTGCCAAATCATAAAAAAAGATACACAAAAATGTTTAGTCAAAAAATTGGAAAAAAAGTCTGGTGAGGGACATTCTTATCGCTGGATGTAAAAAATAGCCGACGAACGATTCTCAGACCTACCAAATATAAAATAAAATACATACAAAATTTCATAATGATATCTCAAGCCGTTTCAGAGGACTTCTGCGACAAACACTGTGACACGAGATTTTTATATATAATACTAGCTGACCCAGCAAACGTTGTTTTGCCACATTATAGGGGTTGGTGGACTACCCCTAACTTTTAGGGGGATGAAAATTGATGTTGGCCGATTCTCATAGATACCGGATAAGCACAAAAAATTTCATCAAAATCGGTCAAGCCGTTTCGGAGGAGTATGGCAACGAAAACTGTGACACGAGAATTTTATATATTAGATATAAAAATTGTATACCTTTAGTAATAAGTTCCCTAGTATTCAATAATGCCTGTGTGAAAAAATAAAAAAGTGTGTGTGTGTAGTGTACACACGTAAGAAGTGAAACTTCTTTATGATATAATTTTTCAAAAAATGATTTACCATTTACAACTTCACAGAAATCGGTTGAATAAAGCTAAATTAGATAAAGTTTATGCAAAAGGCTTTTATTATAATAGACATGCATTGGTTAAACTAGTTGTTTTCCAACTGTATTTTATGATTATTGATATAGGTAATTATGGTATCTACTCGAATAACATTGAATTTAAAAAGAGCGTTTGAATTAATAGTCTTCGATTTGTAGCTCTGTCAGTTCCAAATAATAGTGGGAACCAATCATAATCTTCTATTTATCAAAACGTCGATGTCTCAACCAATAGCAAGTTCTCAATAGAAAAACAAATGGTCTTGGTGTATTGGAAAAGGTATCGTTTTTAGTTGTCAAAAAACATCATGTTGCTATGGTTACCTATTCAAATAAAGATGGCGCGTAACGAAAAAATGTTACAATAAATTTTTTTCCAACCCCGATAAAGAAGTTTCACTTCAATAATTTATATATATATACAACCAACCATAATTAATTTAAGTACTTCGTTATTGTTTATTTTTTAATAGCCCGTGATTTCGTTGACAAGTAATAAAAGATATTCATTATTCTTCTGGACCCTCTTATCAGGATGATATCCTATGTCATGACTAGTTTGGGTAAATCTATCCAGTAGTTTACGCAAAAGCGTACCTAACTAACAAATGACAATATTCCCTTTTATAATATTATTAAATCAAATCATTAAATGTTATCTGTTTTGATATAAATAATACTCAGTAGTAATTAACTTTACTTTGTATTATATACCTTGCCATGAGCGATAAGCGGCTCGTTGATAATTAATTATGCATATTTAAAGTGTTAAGTTTGGCGTAAATAGGGCCTCAATTCAATTTTCAGGGCCGGGGTCTTTTGTTGCATGGGTAACCTGAGGTAGCCACTGCTAAAGTTTAATGAAAATAGTAGGTAGGTACCAATCATAGCCAAGAAAAAATAACTAGCTGACCCAGTAATGTCAAATATTATGTTGAAAATATATTGAGAGATGGATAATTTCAAATGGGTTTCAGTGTTTTACTGAAGTATGTGTTAAAACCAATGCATTTACAAGTACTTTTACAGTACCTTAATCGTCTAAGTTACCACATACATTATAATTATTATCTAAGTAAACCGATCTATATCGAGTATTATCGAGTAATAAAATTAATTTACCTGCGGATTTGTAAGTACGTACCTACATAGGTTGTGTAAACAAAAAGTGATACTTACTTCTAAATAGGTACTTACGTATCTATTTAGAAGTAGGTAAATCTGTTGTTGGCTATACTTCTTTTACGAAAAGTAGCAGTTAAATAATAACCAATTTGGCATTCATTTGGGTTGTCGAATTTTAATGACACAACTTTTTGTATGGGCGAAAGCGCACGATGCTGTCAGTATTTTTTGTGATTTATCCAACGCATTTGATTTGATTATTTATCATTATTCAAGAAAACTTGATGAGGAATTTATATCACTACGGTGTAGGCAAAATTTTCTTATTTCATACCTGGGTGCTGATAATCGACTTCAAAGAAAAAAAAACAGGGTTCACAGTTACTGCAGGGGTTAGGTGTACTTCGGAGTTCGTTTTGGCGTATTTTCTTATCTTAATATACATAAACGCTATTTGCTATTTTTAATGTGCCTTGATAATCTGAAGTGGTCTCTCAAATGTCACACCTATCATAATGATATGGTGGTATTATCATGGTTGAGCTACACGATAAGTAATGTGCTATAGAGCTTTCTTCGACCGACGATAGAAAAACAATTCATACAAAAACAGTCTACCTCGCTTCGCGTTTTAGCAAATGATTAATACGCACAGGATATCGAAAAGTCTAAAATCTTTGGGTTCAAACTCAAGGCTTATCACTTATTAGCAATCCAAAGCCACTACGGTACTTAAACAGGTAGATAAATATCAGGAATAAGTATTGCGATTGTCACTGCCTTCTACTAAACTTGCTACATTTGATTAATTTGATTTTTTTAAATTTCTCCACCCTCTATTACCGGATCTTTGTGAGACCATACTGTGTCTTTTTGAAACGCAATGATATAGTTATAACTATTTTTGTCGAAATATCTACATCGCGTTTTTTTCAAGCCTGTGGTTAAGATTTTTTGTTATTTTGCAGTCTTTTTATTTAGTTATATATGCAATTATGTACTCTTTACTATCTTTACAGGCAACCAGTTGCTTTTGGTTATTTCAGCACATAGCAGTGCAACAATTTGCATTAGTAGGTACCTACCTATTAACTATTTGGTTATTATTATAATGATTTAGACCAGTCAGTTTACCTGGATTTCGTCAACGTCGAGCCCAGTACGATCTACAATATAAGTAAATAAATATTTCTGGACATTATGACACACCGCCATCTAGTTCCGAATTAAGCAACGAGGCTTGTTGATACTAGTTGGTTGATTGATATACTACATATATACGTTTTTTTTGTCAATACCTAAGTATATATTATACATAGATATATCCATGACTCGGAAACAAAATGTTTATGCTCATCACACAAACATTTGTCCCTACCGGGATTTGAACCCGGAACCCATAGCACAGAAGGCAGTGTAATCTGCCGCTGGACTAATTGAGTCGTCAAATGTATAAATATGTTCTCATTATTGACTTTAATTATCTCCCTAATATTTCCGTCTTTGCGCACTTCCCTAAAAACATGCCTAGTAAGCGTGGCTAAACTTATATATATGTAATTTTTTGTGTAAATATCCTGAGGTTACTAATGATCAATATTAATCACGATTTTGCCACCAAATACTAATTTTATGCTAATAGTTGTAGCATGATAGATTGAGTATGAAGGTAATATTGCTAATGTGCCATCAATGCACTCGTTAGATCCAGTTAGACCGTATCTATCGGAATATAAAGGCTTTTGCTCTAATACGTACTAATGAATCAATTTATAGGGTCAGCCAAATAATAGATTTTTATCTTTTCTTTTGTTTGGCGGTTTCAAACTTTGATTATGTTCACTTGCATTACGCACGGACAGAGCTCATATTGCATTATGTGCAATTATGTATTGATATAGAGGGTAATCAAACTCACGGATATACCCACTTGCTGTCAAACGCGCTTAATTTCCATATATATAGAACCTCTTAGTTATTACCTCCATGCAACTGGCAGGCGACAAAAATTAATTAATAAGAACTCCATCATTATTATTAGTAAACTTGTTTGCCACCTTAGTCCATGGAAAATAGACAATATATTATACACTTAAAACATTATACAATCTTTGTTTTTTACCAGTCGGGTATAGATGAAATAGAGGGAAGTATTGCACGTTATGTCTACAATAACAACATTACGTACAAACTGTCAATAGTGCAATGCTTTTCATGCAAGTCTACTATTTCTGAACTAGTATTATGGTCACACCTTTTGTCAACAAACAACTTCATTAAGACGGAGGGCTTGTCCCGTGGCGTTACTTTCTGTGACTGTTGAGTTTATCAAACAGGGTCCCCATCTGGGGGACAGTCTATGGGACTCCCCGCAACCTCCGTGTAATTAAACTCAATCAACATTATAGTTTCTTTAATTAATTCTCTCGTAAAGTATCTACCTATGTACAAATAAATGATAAATTTAATACAAAACGAGATAATAATTGTTATTATACTATCATCAGCGCAATTACTGTCCCAGAGCTGGTCTGCGGGTCTCCTCTAATAGCTATAGTCCACTACTCTAGCCTAGTGCAGGATGGCAGACTTCACATGACATCAACAGAATTTCTTCCATTGTTTTGATGAGCCTATGTTTTGCTTTAAAATAGGTCGTAGATTTTTAGACGTGATTGGATTCTTATCTATTGTTTATTAGTATTACACATAACATCTAACTAAAAATAGACTAAACATAAACATACTTAGGTTTATCATTCAGTTTCTGTATATCCAGTTGAAAAAGTTGTAAATTCCTTTTTTAAGTTTACTCAATGTTGTATTGATGTACATCTGTAAGTCGGGAAGTATGGTATACACCTAAGGCTTATGTAATAAACGACGTTTATATCTAGCAAATAAATCTCAATAACATTCTGCTCGACCTGGGCATGGTACCCAAGACCTCACGCTCAACAATCTCACTTACGATCAAAAGAGTAATAGGGCAGGTCAAACTCAGTGGCATTTTAATAGTTCCATCCCAATTCCTGTCCCTGTAAGACCTAGCTACGAATCGTACGTGATTTACATTCAATTGAACGCAGAATTGATATCGATTTTGATGGCTGATAAAAACTTGTATGTGTGTGTGGCTTTACTCATGAATATATATGTGCCTATACAGCCTACACTCCATAATGCTTTCAAAATATATTATGTATGCTAGTCTAGTTTCGTCATAAATTCAGTTAATAACTATACGGGGTTCAGCTTATAATCTGGATATTTACATCGGGAACTGATGCCTTGAACCTATAGTCGACCGTGGCCATCGTAACATGAACCTTAATTATGTAATTACCTATCTATCTATTTACGTACAGGTAAGGGTACTGATGTTAAGAGTTAGTTTCGTTTATGACATTCCTACTGACATTTACCTACGTTTTTTTTTTAATATTGTGCAGCAAAACACTGGATTTTGCTGTTACTATTTGATAATTAATTACGTAATTTACGATATTGATGATATTTTATCTCATACCTAAAAATATAACGATTTATAGCACCATAAAATCTTATTATTATTGGAATATTAAATTTAATTGTCCAGTTTTAACAAAAATAAAAATAATTTAACGTAGATTATGTGTGTGATCTTCATATTCGAATAAAGTTGAAGGCCACAGATTATACCGCTATTTTGTTTACAATATTTAAAAAGTAACAAGTCTTGTAAGAAGGTAAGATGGCATTTAACAACACACGGAATTAATTTAAAAAAATCTGTGTCTGTGTGAAATGAAATGAATTGATTTTTTATCAATGATAGATTGGTATTATCTTGTAAATACATATACTAAATTCATACTTTTTCAAATTCCGAATTCGTATTAAACAATATTTTACGAAGCAACTATCCGCCATCATTACAACAAGACAAATGTTTAAGTATGCAAAATAACAAAACACGTGTGATAGCCCTATGTCATGTAAAACAAGACGGAGGCACGGCTTGGTAGGATTAAGAAGATGTTTGTCATGGCATTAGCGATGTTACTTATCACTTTATCATATTTCTGACACGACTGTGAGAGCGGCATGGGCCGCACATTGAGATCTCATGACACTCATGAGCCGGAGGCGTGAATAAATACCAGGCTCCCATTGGCTGCCTGTCTACAATGCAGTTACTACTAAATGTTTATCACTTCGAGTGTGATGTCGCGAAGATTAGATGTCGAGAGGCTTTGAGACAAATAAGGTGCGGTAGTACATTTTGAAGTGCGCCCATCCTTATTGTACAGCCGATGTTTTGTCTGTAACGCTATGATTTGTTTTTGAGAACTTACAATTTGAATTCTTAGGTTAAATGTGAGCTAAAAATACAAAAGGGGCGGGAGATAAAAGTATACATAGGTTATACCTAAGTAACTTTGAAAAAAAATGTCAATTTACTTTATCAATCTCTGTCTTTATCGATCAGTCAATAAAACCGATAAGCTAGTTTATAATCATCCCTTCTAATTTGGCCCACCATTTGTTATTATTTTCAGGTTCTATTCAAAAAAATGAATAATTATGAATTATCTAAACTGATAAATCGACTGATTTAGGTAACATGTACTAAGGTAGGTACTTGTACCCAATCGGAATAAATCGCAGTATATTTAATAATTATATACTTTACAGAGTACGTATCATCATCATCATCATCAGCCTATATTCGTCCACTGCTGGACGTAGACCTCCCCTAGTGAACGCCACAGACCTCGATCTTCGGCTATTTTCCTCCAGTCATTGCCAGCTGCCAGAGTACGTATAAATACTCGTAAATATAGTTTATAAAGAGTTTTAGGTTTTAGTATGAAATCATGAACGATTACCGAGCTATTATTGCAATCGGGTGGCAATGGAAAATCTGTGGGTACCAATCTCAGCCATCAGCATAGAAAATATATGTACCTAACTGTAAAGACTGGCAAGTATTACGAAAATTGGAGGATAAACTTGATGGTAATTTAATAAGGTACTGTTGACAATGTTGGGACCAGATAATTTATTTTCCCAAGGTGAGATTGTTAGTCTTTATTCGTCACACGAAATTGCCGGAAAAAAGTTACCACGGCTGACAATCCAAAGAGTTTTTATACAAAAAATATTTTGCGAAAATAAATTAAACGGCAATCAGTTTTCTTCCATGTTTGCGGAGAAGACAATTGTTTGTTTTGAGATTTACTTGAATTCGCACAGTAAATAGCTAACGTATGCCATCTTGTCGGTACTGGCATTTCTTGGAATCTAGAGCATTGTGTGATCAGTCGTATATTACATATTGGTTGTGGGCAAACGTCTGGACAAACAAACTAGCATATACATATATATAGATATGTTTACAGCGCGGCGAAAACTGTTGATTCATCTAGAAAAAAAAATACATTTATTGTTTGGTTTACTAGGCGGATGATGTTTAGTGAGTACATTAATTACGGATACGTTAAGGTAAATCGTCATGGTGATGAACCCTGATTGGTCCTCTTTGGGGGACGTCTACGTACAACAGCGGACGGCAATAGGTTGATATAATTATGAATAATGGCCCCTTAATTTTGGTACGTTTGATTCGTTAACGAAGATTGGGTCTAATTGTCAGAAGATCGAGGTGGACGAAAAAAACTATGGAATCCTTTTACCCTGCAGTGAGACATCTCAGGCTAATCGTTATTTAATCGTCATGTATGGGAGAATTTGTGTTTGTGAGCGCAGTCACGATCTAGAACAGAATCAAACAGAAAACTTCAGCTTTTTATAGATCTCTTTGTGAATTATCTGTTGTTCAATGCATTGTGGGAACCCTGTTTAGTAAGAGAGACGTTTCAACTAGGTTTCAACTACTGAAAGACTGCTGATTTTCTCATCATAGGGTAACGGTAAGGTTAATTTACTTTGACTTTAAATCTAAATAATATTTATAGAGCATATTTTTAAATAGATATTGCTCAAAAACGTATCCTGTCAATGATTGACTAAAATATACTTACGGTGTACTGAGAAATATTTCTCTTAAAATCAAAATAGTACATTGTAATTAGCTAAATTTCTCACGCCTATAATAATACGAGAAGGTAAATATCCGTCCTAGTCTATTTGTTTCACTATTATCTCGTATCGATCTAAGTATCGATCGTCGAAATGAATACCGAGTGTCGGATTATTTTGATTAAGTAATTATTGATTTCTCACACTATGCGATGAAATTCGTAAAAAGTCGTTTTATTTAAACCTTCATTGCCAACCCATTAGTGTCCCAATGCTGGGCTCGGGTCTTCTCTCATTTGAGAGGGATTAGGCTATAGTCCACCACGCTCCGGGCCATACGTAACACGCCATTGTGAAAATCTCTATTTTGCTCACGATGTTTTCCTTCGCCGTTTGAGCTGATGTGATGAATACGCACATAACTTCCAAACTGTCAGTGGTGCATGCTTTGGGTTTGCACTGGAGATTTCTGACACCTCAGTTGACTAGTGACACCACTAAGCTACACAGCACATTTAAACCTTAGTACCTACATAATATTTGGTTAGGTGTGTTGCAAACGCAATGGCAACATTAAAACTGAGGGAAATAGCGAATCGGTAATTCTACAATGACGACAGTATATTTTTCTGGGCAACCCGAGGTAAAATTCTGAGGTTTAAGATCATCAGTATTCGTTTTCCTTCCTTGTACAAATAGTAAGGCAGAGGTAAGAAAACTAGACACTTTTGAATTTACTACAATTACACGTTTAGCATGAGTACACATCAGTCAAACCGTTTGCTACATAAAATAGGTACTGAAGTCTCTTAGAATTTTTTATCGGTACTAGCTGATTCCCGCGATTTCGTCCGCGTGCAATTTAACTAAAAAAATATAAGTTTCGTGTTAACTTTGCACACCCGTTTTACCCCCTAAGGGGGTGAATTTTCAAAAATCCTTTCTTAGCCAAATTTCATCCCGATCCGTCTAGTAGTTTGGGCTGTGCCTTTGAGTTATATATATTTAGATTTTATTGATAACTAGCTTTTGCCCGCGACTTCGTGTGGGGAAAATTAATAATTTTATCCAACCTGTTTATTTATTTCTACTCTCTTCTAAGAAATTATCGATTCCGCATAAAAACTTTGCATCCCCGTTTTCGTAATTTTAGGGGATGTTACCGAGAAAAAACTATCCTATGTCTTTCCCCTAGACTTAAACTATCACTATACAAAATTTCATCTAAATTAGTTCAGCGGTTTAATCGTGAAGGGGTAACGGGCAGACAGACGGAAAGACGGCCACACTTTCACATTTATAATATTAAAGTAAGTATAGATAAGAAATATGGATATGGATTAATCCCGACGTTTTGGATCTTTTACAGCGACCATGGTTACAGATAGACTGGCAGTAACGCTGTCTGTCTGTCACCATGAATGGTAGTAGGTATGTTACTTTGTTTAATATTCGCGTAAATGTAAGAAATCCGTAAGTAGGTGAGCACGATTTAATCTCGGCTTAGTTGATTTTGTAATAAGGGCTTAGTTTAGCCGGAAGGAAGTTTTAATGAGAATAGTGAAGGATTGTTACACTTTATAGGTTCTTTCATTCGTTCCAACAAAAACGAAGGGTATTCGCGGTTGAACCATTTATGTGGTAGCGAACCTTACAAAGGTTGACCTCGGCAACATAATTATGGTAGTCGATTTAGCGACCTAAAATAAATAAATAAATGTGCGTGCAGTACTGCCGAAATTGTGGATGGTCTACGTGATGCACTGGAAAGAAAAGAAGTTGAAGAGACATGCGGTATGGAAAGAAAAATTCAGGTGAATACTGACTGCGCCAGGTTAATATGCATGGAAAGAAGACCAAAGATTGATATGATCTGTCGAGGTCGGGGGGAATCTGCCGCCTCTCTTTTACCTTAATGCAGATAACAGCAATAGTTAGATATAACGCTACCCGCAGAGGCTGAGTTGTACACTCTAACAAGCTAATTGGTTTACATCCACACATGGATCGGGCGATAGTTGCATGTATACCACTTAGGTTTTTAAACTGTATATCGCCGTCGGTTTCATACTGATGAAGAACCGCACGTGTATACATATGCTCTATCGTCGGATTCTAGGCGTAGAAAATGCATTCACCGTGACTCCGAGAGTTGTAGAAAGCTTTGGTAACTTAGTGGCCAGTGAAGATTGTCCAGTTAAAACTCTCGAGTTTGACACTAAATGGTACAAGTGGCACCCTGTATGGTGTTGCAACTGCCCCTTACAATCAGGCGGGACGTATGGATAGGAATATATATATTTGTAGCGCAAATGGAATACAGAATATTATACAGAACGGATAACCAAAAACCAGATTTCTAAATGCCTCTTCTCCGAAGTTTAAATGTTAATGTTTTATTGCAATATTATTTCCTGGAAAATTAATCGAAGGATACAGTTCTTCCGTTATAATAAACCTCTTTACTGAGAAGGGTAGTCATAAAAGTAATAGAGAGTTGTATTGCGATGTGAATTGTTCAGAATATATATTTAAATCTATAATCATATGCCAGTTGATAAAACTGAGAGGAGCACGCAGTACATTCAAATAAATAATTTATCATGAAATAATGCGACCAATATCAGGTACAGATAGAGAGAGATACCAACTTAATGGTGAACACTTATTACAAGAAGCTATAGATGATAATAAATTATATATATTAATGGATAGTATAAAAAGGAAAACTGTTTACCTGTGGGTTCTAATCGAATACCTAAAATGCCAACTAGCGTTGGCCCCCTGGCCAACCGTCCATTTAATTATTTTTCTCGTATTTCGTATTTTCTCGCGAACTAAGGGCAGTTCTTTTGAGTGCCTCGAAGGTTACTGATGTAACAAAGTAAACAAGAATCTTTGGAATCTTTTATTAGAATGCTATACCTAATAAGAGGTTTGATGACTGTTTGGTTTGTACTGATGCAGCTAATGAAAATAAAATTATTAAAACATCGATTAAAGATTCGTATCAAAATACACCACCCACAACAATAAAAAACATTTTTTATCGCACGAAAATGGAGCATCGATTATTATTCACGCAATAATCTTGTCGTAAAAAGGTTGTGAGCAACTTAGTGTCCCATAAATTAAAATTGATTGATTGATTGATTAAAAAATGTAATGTCAAAAGTAATATAATGTCTGTCAGACTTGGGACGTACGATGATTTTAGAAATTATAACACGTTTTTTGCAAATGAGATGCTTCAGGGAGGCGAGTCAGCAGAACCCGCGTCTTCTAGCAAATCGTTAGGTGAGTTAATTCTTTTGAAATTATGTTATTCTAGTCGTCAATTGAAAGCTTCATAGTGCTCGTGTAATCATGTGCAGAACGCCTGATCAGGGTTTTTTATGTGCCTATGCTATATATTCAAGACTCCTTTATATTTAGAAAAGGTGGAAGGCGATTTCTGGCCCAGGTAACATATGAGTGCAAACGGGTCTGCCATCTACCGCTCATACATTAAAAACATTAAACGTGAAACTACATATTATATCGTTTTTAGCGATTGGAGTGAGCAAATGAGCATTGGAATTGATAAATATAATAAGACTAAATATTATTATAATATACCTAAGTACCTACTTACCTGTTAACCTGGTACCCTGGTACCGTGTGAAATGTTTATATTAATATCTAATTGAAACGTATGGAGTACCTAGAGTGCATTATTTAGATTTGCAGAGATAGGTCTCAGGAAATCCGCGACATCGCAGAGCCTGTGACCGCGGGGTATTTTATTTATAATATACTCATAAATTTTTATACCCACTAATGCGGTAGATAACATTTAGTTCTTTTTTTTAAAATAATATACTTAGCAATAATACATTAATCAAGAGGTCAACTGTCACTATACTATCCAGTTACATTCGAATATCTGAACTGCGCCGAGTTCTAAGGTAAACGACTTCAAGACAGGGCTATTGCCTATTCTGTTCATAGTACTATTAGTTATTCTTTGCCAACCTCTAGGAAGTCTTAGCTACCTCTAGTATTACTCTAGTCACTAAACAAATACCATAGGATACGCATACATACCGACAATGTTTGGTAATTATATTATTTTCGAGATAAAAAACGTTTAAAAATTCTGTCACGTTAGTAAGTCACGCGAATTGAAGTGGGTGATTCATTGTCAGTTTAAAACTTAAATGGACGATGTTCTTTAATGAGGATCTCGCATGACGCATGTGCGTCAGAGCTCTGATCTTTGTGTAGGCAGTACATACGTATGTAGATACATACCTCTAGAGATGTATAAGTAGGTAATGCAATTTTCAAAATCTTAACGAGAGAAAACGACTGGGTAGGAAAAAGCAGAATAGGTATAAGGTATTAAAGAACAAAGCAATGTTCTCTCCGGGTCCTAAGCAGCTGCATCGTTTTAGGTAGATATTTTACTGTACGACGTGCACAATTTCAATAATTAAATAAAACATAATATTTTTTTAATAAGTAGGTCATAGAGTATCCATAAATATAATGTTCAATGTTTTGAAGGTTGGCTTTTTAAGGATCAGTTTTTTTTCTTTCATAGTCTGTCTTGAAATAGCATCATATTCATTCATTCCATCTGCATTCCGCCATACCTTTCCGAAGTTCCCAGAAAGAAGAAAGTTATATTGGCCGTAATCTGATCATGAAACTCGGTTTTTACTGTTGTGAAAGTACACCATGCTTAAAGGTTCAAACTACACTGTAGCCCTACCATACCGTAAGATAGTGCCTCCTCTTAGAGTAAGGGAGCCAAATATACTTGGTATGACAAGTTTTCTATGCTAATGGAATACCTTTTGTTCTGGAAAAATCGTTAAAATGTCTTTAGATTAAAATTTTCATAGCATATTGATATTATTTTAATCATGTAATTTTGGATCCTTTACAGAATCCATGGCCACGTACAGACTAGACTAATAATCGCATGAGTATACTAAACCTATAAGCAGACAGGTACTGATTGTCAGTATTAAAAGAGTAAATAAGGTGTAGGCGGTCACTATTGAAAATATTCGATACTTATGTCTACTCTTCTTCCGAGCGTTAACCCAACTACATTCGGGGTCAGATTCCAATTTACGCTGATGCGGCTGATTATTTTATTATTAGTACTTAAAATATTTTAAAACGAAACAAAACTACCATCAGTTAGCCGCAACCCGAATAATGGTCAATATCGTTGTAATAAAGATGAACTGGTTGTCAGGGATTTCGGGCTTTTGTCAGTCATTAACTATTATAGACATTAGTTCGTACGGCAACCCGGACAGATACGCGCCCGGGCCCCAGCTTGATGGACCGACGAGCTAAAAAAGGTTGAGGGTCGGGCTGGATGCGAAATGACCGGCTACACATTTATATATTTTTACTATAAAGATAATAATTAATGACCAGCTGCGGGTCTATATAGCGATGTGCGATGCTTCAAACGTAGCACGGAGCGTAAATATGTCGTCACCTGTTTAGTGGATTTCCTTTGCTTTATCTACTAACTACAAGTCGGTATAAACTAAAGGAGCTGCTGTCATATTTAAAAAAAATATCAGCGCACAGCAAATAAAGTAACCACTTTATTATCGCAGGCATATTATAAGTACATCACTAAACAATCTCACCGAATGCTATAGCCCTTAAGTGATAGAATAGAACTATCACTCGATAAAAGTATACAATATGTGTATATGAAAACAATCATATGCAGATATCATAATGTGCGATTGTGTCAGATTAAGCTGTTAGAATAATGCTTCAGAGCTGAGCTCGTTGTAAAGATATGGTATCTGTTAGTAGACCCTTATACGTTATTATATCGCATTAGGGTTGTCTGTTATTTCTCTATATGTATAAATATGAAGCGTAATATTGTACATAACTATCTATATGTTTATAAACAAAATAAACACGTACTAAAACGTAAATGCACACAGAAATCTTGACGTAAATGCGGAATGATTCTTTATAGGTTCTCAACATCAAGCATCATTATTAATCCATTTTATTGTCCGATTTATGGGCACGTATTATCTCTCAATAGGAGGGGGGCAACTAATGCAGGTTGGCAGAATTCAGACACCGTCAATGAAATCTCTCAGGTTTGCAGGTACTTTTCATGTTTAGATATTTTCTTCCTTCCCTAATTATACAAAATTGTGAGGATTCGAACTCGACGCTTATGTTTCGGAGTGCATGGTCAAACAGCTAGACTATCACTTCGCTTATCGCTAGGCATTTACCTACATCACTTGTACGGATAAAAATTCTGTAAAGGGAATGATGAGTGACAGCGAGACGGGCCAAATATTCGTAACACTAAGTTTAAAATATGTACACTTTTGTCAGCGCGCATAGCAAAAGCATAGTCGGACGAAAAAACTAAAACCCCTCTTTTCGTATTAATTTATTGCTCCGTGTTTTGGGGGGCAGTTCATGGCATACCATTCAAATGCCATTTAAAATTAAACGCAGGATGTCACTAACTAATCAGTATCAGCTTGGAAACCGACAAGTTTTCTTCCTAATCTTATCAAGATAGGCAAAAATAATCTTTGCCGCACGTGAGATGTGACACGGGTTTTTAGATTCTTCACTAATAAAATCATCAAACGCTCGAATGATTTTTCACATCCGCGTAACACGCGTGTGGATTGATATATCGAATGGGATTTTTATTACGTATTTTTATATATATAGATTATTCTTACATTTATGTACTTTCATTCTATTAATCAGCGTATCTTAGCCCATTACTGGACAAGGACTACTCCTCTCTTTCTACGCTGCTTTAACTGTATGCTGTTTTTCCGCATGGTTCTCGAGAGATTTGACAGGATCTAGAAGAGGTAGGTAGGAAGTAGGTATCACTATCTCATCCACCCATTTTTTTTGTCCCACGGCACAGGTTGAGCACGACTCTTCTCTCACTTGAGAGGGATTAGTCCAGCCTAGTGCGGGTGCAGGTCAAACACGCAGTTATCCTCACAATGATTTCCTTCACCGATTGAGCATGTGTAAAATAATTAATTTTCACAGTCGACTGGTCACATCAGTAGGATAGCCTTATGGCGAGATCTTAAAATATATGCATACATATTATGTAACTACTTTACGTGATTTTTTTTTACGTATAGTCTGTTCCGGGTATCAAAATATCATTCGAATCAAAATAAACTTCTGTTTTTAGATATACGTTGTCCGTATTACGAACGAATAAAACTGAAGTGTTTTGTTTGTTTTAAAATCCAATATTTGCTTAATAATTCTGCTTATTCACACAGTAAACAAATCACACAAAAAGCAGTAATATTTGATGAGCGATGTCGTTCATCAACATTACTGTTTTTGGATACTTGTACCTACTTCATTCAATATTACTCGTGTGTAGGTACGTCATAATCATGGGAGCTGGTTGATTTATTTGCTTAGGAATAATGATAAAAGTGGCTATAAATTTCGTTAACAATGACAAGGTTTTGAATCGTCTTATATATGTATGTCTAGTAATCAAGTGTTTTGTCACACGGTGTTTTTATTTTTATTTTATTTTTTCTGTGGAATTGGTTGTACATTCCAGGCACGTTATAATGCCAATTTTTTCTCGTCTGGGAATATGAAAGTGGACAACAGCGTCAATATCTACCTACAAACTAATGTTTAATATGAGTCAATTAGTTATCAATTAGTCAGTCGCACTTGCATTCAACCAATTAGTCTACACCACAGTTGACCAGGTAGTCCAGTAAGTAGTAGTTAGTTTTATTTCAATATCGAATAGTCGCGTAAAAATAGGAAATTAAAAGAGAGTAATTCAGGGTTATTTTCTTTGACTTTCGAAGATGTCGGCGATTATTCATTTAATGAATTATTCATTATACTATACTGGAGCTAAAGTGTCATTTAGCGGAACTAAATTCTAACTTTATGTACTGTGTATGCAGGTGTTTTAATAAAGCGATTCTAACTACAAGTGGTAGTAAGCGTTAATGGTAGACGTTATCAAGATTTTTTATTGGATACTTTGATAAACTTAGCTTACTTTAGTACACAATTATTATGGGTTTAATCTTAAATCTAAGCGCATTGCTTGGTACCGGTTTTTATTGCTCGTGCGTATAACGTACACGTACGCTCATCGTCACATGATGGATTATAATATATGGGTATATAGATTATAGAAGCAAGTTACATAGGATTGTATCATCATCATCATCATCATCAACCCATTAACGTCCCACTGCTGGGTACGGGTCTCCTCTCATTTGAGAGGGATTAGGCTATAGTCCACCACGCTAGCCTACTGTGGGTTGGAAAGACTTCACATGCCATCGAGACAAATCTCTCAAACATGCCCATTTGAGCTTGTGATGGTGCCTGACTTGGGTTTGACCTCGTGACCTCTGACATCTCAGTTGGTCATACCGCTAGGCTACCACAGCTCTGTGTGTAGGATTGTATAATATAATGAAATATAATATTAATATCATACTGAAAATTATAAGTATGAGAGTGTGTCTGTCTGTTATCTCTTGTAGGATTAACCACTTGCTAGTAACTTATCATTTTGGTTTCTTATAACATACCATGACGCCTGTCGTCCCCGAAAGAGGCAGAGGTACTAATGTACACCCACGTTTCACCGGTATGTTTTAGGTCTCGTGTAATAACGGGTAGGATTCTAAACTCCGAGCTGCTACTGAGAATTTCACAGAAAAACCCAATAACACTTTGCACGACCTGGGAATCGAACCCAGGACCTCTTGCTCAGCAGTCGCACTGTACGACTTCTAGACAGGCATCCAACGAGGCAGGCATTTTGGTAACTTATATTACACAACAATAATTTACATAGTAAAATATTGTTTCAGAAAATCTAAAAAAAAAATCTTAAAAAAAGTTGTACCATCCCATTCAGTCCAATAAATATTATCTACTCTATATCCGTTCAAGATTAGGTCGATGAACTGTACCTACTTATTCAGATCACTTATGGATTAGTGACGTATTCGCATTTTTTTTCTGCCTGACTGTCACTACTCTGCAATGTGCTTTAAAAGTAAAGTAAATTACATATGATTAAACTGGATCAAATGAAATGAGCGTCACTTTATTTTTATGAAGTATGAACCACTTCTGTGTGTCACCTACATTATGGTTCTGACGTCATCTGGTCTGTTGTTTGTGGTACTGGACGTCCTCCGTTTGATGGCTCACAGTACGAAATGCGCATTTTTTCTGACGTGCATTTAAATGAGTAACCAGGTAACTATTGCATTCACCCAAGATTTGGTTGAGTAATAAATTTTAAGGAAAATTTGAGATTTTCCCTGTATGAAAATTCTTAAGCTTAGACATTAGGTGTATATTTTTTTTAAACATTATCGCATTTGGTGTTTTGCCTTACTGTAGGTGCATTAAACCCTCAAAACGCTGTAGGAATTTACGTAGGTCATATAATAATCATAATCGCATAGCCTCTATGCAGTCAAGCCCTTAAATTGGATTATTTGTAAACTAGATCAGGTATTGAAATAAAACTTCTTTTCTACAGATACTTATCGCGGTTTCAGTGTTTGATATTTGTGTAAGTTACCAAGAGGTATAGCGAGATTTCTTGCTCAAATGCTGCAGGACTGGAGAAATACCTACCTCCACCATACAGAAACTGGTAACGAGAGAACATTAGTTGTGTTTCCGCGAGTGAGTAAGATTGCCAGAATTCGTTAGGGGAATGACTATTCCGTTTGCTGTCAGTTTAGTAACCCTATTTTAAGAAACCTAAACCGGGGTTTTCAGGGTCGTCAACAACAGACCTGCCGCTCGTGCGTTGCCGACCCGATTAGTTCAGCGGTAGTTAACACTGCCTTCTGTGCAATGGGGTTCGAATCCCGATAGGGACAAATTTTTGTGTGATGAGCATACACATTTGTATCCGAGTCATGTATGTATCTATGTATAATATGTATGTATTTACAAAAAAAGTATATATTTAGTTAATCAACCAACTAGTATCCCTAACACAAGCCTCGTTGTTTAACTCGAAATAGATGGCTCTGTGTCATAATGTGGTGACGACTCGGTGGCGCAGTGGCTGAGCGATCGGTTTGTGCGTCACGGGTTGCGGGTTAGATCCCCGTACGGAGCAAATATTTGTACGGTCTACAGGTAGTTGTTCCGGGTCTGTGCGTTTGTGTTTGTGAAAATTTGTGTTTGTAAACGCACCCACGACGCAGGAGAAAATCCTAGTGTGGGGAAGGATATTTTATTTTAAAAAAAATGATTAAACGGCCATAGGTTACGGTAACCGCTTACCATCAAGCAGGGCGTAAGATTGTAAAAATCTTTCGAAGTAGGTTAGATTATGTATGTTTGAGAGATATTTTCTAATCATGTTGTGTTTGCTTAGAATGACTTAACTCTTGAATAAACACCAAACATAAAACAAGACAGCTTGGGTAAACACTTAATGGAAAGTTGTTTTTGTTTGGTGTGTAATTAAAATGCTTGTTTTGTTATTTTCCCTTTAAAGACTAATGATTTCACTTTCGATACTTGGAATATTGTAGGGATAGATTTAGTGTAAGTGAAATTTTTCGAGTACCTGTTATAAACAATTTCTACAGTTTTGTCAAATATATACGGATACGGAGGTCTCAATATGGTAAGAATTTTCACCTGTCCGTAGACAGACTGCAGCTGCCAAATCTTGATTTCTATTTCGTGTCTGTTTTTTAATAAACTCATGAAACAGATCAACTCAGTCTATCGCAGTCCACTGTTGGAAATAGGCCTGTCCCAAATTGCGCTATGACATTCTGTCGTCCGTCATCCTCATCCAGTCTATCCCCGCCACCTTTTTTAGGTCGTCAATCCATCTAGTAGGAGGTAGGGCATAGCGAGATTTCTCGCTCAAATTGAGCTGCCGCAGTGAATCAACAATAGTTGTCCTTCTGCAAGTGAGTAAGGTTACCAGAGCTCATTAGGGGAGTGACTATTCTGACAGCATGGGAATTCCGTTTCCTGTCAGTTTAGTAACTCCCTATTTTAAGCAACCTGAACGGTTTCTAAGGGGTTTGGCAACGCCTCTGGTGTTGCAAATGTCGATGGGCGGCGGTCATCACTTACGATCAGGTGAGCCGCTGGCTCGTTTGCCCCCTTATCACCGTAAAAAAACATCTAGCCGGGGGGCGTCACTATACCACGTTGGCGCAGTCTCCATTCCAGAACTGAGTTTACATATACAAGATAAAACAGGGAATTCTACAATTAAATTTGAAAAGAAAAATGTTATCGGTAGGTCTTTCACAGACTACATATACAATTAATCTTCTTCATGTATACAACCATATTTCTAGCGTCAGTTCTTTTATCTTTTCCTATCCTAGTACCTGTTACTATTACCTTTGGTAGTCTAAAAGATAAGCAGTAACTATCAAACCCACGTGCTGTATTCGTATTGCTTTGACAAATGCTCATTACAAATGTACAACTACTCAGAAATGTAGTCTAGATAGACAATAATTCTTCATATCTCATATTATTGTATATGCTTCGTGGCTTATAATATAAATTAATTGAAATATAAATATGCTATAATATTAATTAAATTATCATTATTAAGATTTTTATTACTAGGTATTTAAAAAGGCTAAATTTAAATTCTAATGTAAGTAGTTATTTGTTCAAATATGCTAGCTGGTAATGAAGATATTTTAAGTAAATATTTTGTCGATATTGTGCATAGCCCCTTAAGATGTGCAGTTTATTTCATTTGTTTTAAAACGTTGCTCTAAGTCTAAACGTCCAGACTTGGAATAACTGCTTGTAGAACGAAAAAAATATTCCGTGATCTAATCATGTTGCCGAAGATGAACGCTCAGTTACTTCCAGGCTTATTAAATTAATGTATGTATGTATGTGAATATGTAGATTATAAAGTTATAAATAAAATATACATTAATTTTATTACGTACTCGATTATAAAACTTAAGCATTTGCAATCGGAATCACGTGTATGCTATAAGATGTCTCGTTGCGATTAATATAATTACGTCATTCAATTTAATATATGTATCATATGTATATACTTCGTTATATGAACAAATCCTTAAGATTAAGAACATTGACCACATGCTTACCTACTTATTGATTATTCTTGAGTAGACGCTATATAGTCTCACTTAAACATCGTTTCATTATTTTCTGTAGATTGTTTTGGGAATTAAAGATTATTTTTCTTTCTTGCGTACGACCTGCGTGCTGGTTAGCTGTTATTGTAGTCTATGGTCAGTTGCAACACAAGAGGTTTACCTCGTACGTTGCCGACTCTGTTAAAACTTTTCATTATCTTTTCATTATAATGTTTAGACCTTGATATTTATATCAAGGGCTAAACATTAGGAACCGGCGAAGGGCGGGTGTTTTGGGGCTGTCTTTATGGTCGTCGTTTAAAAAGAACCAAAATTTGGCTTACTTTGAATAATATTTTTGAAATTATGTTGCAATTAACAGAACATAACAATTTATGTTCTGACATTATTTATTGTAATTAATAATAATTATGTATGTATAAACATAATTATGCAAAATCAATATGAATGTAAGCACTTTGTAGGTAGGTTAAAATACGCTAACAAAGTCTTAATGTCTGGCGGCTTTGGGATTTTGAAATGGCCTACGCAAGTGTCCGCTCCCTCAATAATGGTTAAGCTACACGATAGCCGATGTATGCGTGCTGTCATTATGGAAGGGTCAACTCAAGCTGCACTGGCGTTTTCCGCAAAAGTGGCCTTTTGAGGATTTCAGACTCTGACCTACATTATTGATTTCGTATACTTACGCGAATATTAGACATTGAAATAAAACTACTTTTACGGATTTTATCGCGATATATTTGATATTATTTTATCCCGACGCTTCGGATCCTTTACAGCATCCATAGTCACGGGCAGACTGAGGTGTTGGTCGTCTTGAAGTTATAATTACTAACAGCTACCAATGACATGTAAAAGTGTATTTAAAAGATCCATTTACAGAAATAAATATAATTTCATTTCGATGATTTTTTGACTTTTCAATCATCTTTTGTGCAACGAAAGTTGCGGTCGTGCATAACCGTATACGAGATCCCTTAAATACAAGAGATTTATAAGAGATCAGGCTGTCTTCTACCGCGCTAGGGTGTGTTGGCAGGTTTCAGCGCCATCAATAAAATCTCTGAGGCATGCAGGTTTCGTTATTTTTTTTTCTTTAGCATTTGAGATTGTGAGGTACCCATGACTTCACAGTCCACTAGTTATAATCCTATTAAGCAATCATAGATTTTTTTAACATTAATACTATTTTGTACTAATGTATAAAAAAATGTCGCGTTCCAGTGTTTGTTATCGAACTCCTCCGAAATGGCTTGACCGATTTGATTTATTCGTGTATATTCGGTAGGTCTTAAGTCGTTAAGTATTTTTCATCCCTCTTCCAACACCCTCAATTTTTATCGCGATTATAGTATTTTTATGTGGCAGAACAATGTAAAAAACTAAGCCAGCTGGATTAATATAAACTCTCATACATACTATCTAATATTATTTAACCTAATACATAATTGCATTAAAAAAAATGTAAAAATATATTTCATTACCCGATTAATATGTATTCAATTACAAATAAAGTATTATAAAATTAACTTGCTAAGTGGGTTTTATGTAAGGCAATATCCCTACGCAACTGTTTAATGGCTTAGGAAGTTCCTTTATTAGTGAGCATTAGTGCGCGATTAATGATAATAATTGTTAAATGATGATGAAGCTGCATCGAATGAGATCAATGGAATTCAATCAAATTTGACTCATATGTACCCATTATAAAACTCCTTTCTTCGTCTTTTTTCATAGTGATAAGGGGGTAAACGAGCAGGCGGCTCACCTAATGGTAAGTGATTACCGCCGCCCATGGGCATTTGCAATACCAGAAGGCTTCCATATACGTTGCTAACCCTTGCAGAAATCGTTTCGGTTTCTTACAATAGGTAATTATTAAACTGACAGCAAACGAAATGCCCATACTGTCAGAATAGTCACTCCCCCAACGAGCTCTGGTAACCTTACTCACTCACAGAAATACAACTATAAATTGTTGTTTCATTGAGGTCTTCTGTAAGGCAGAGGTACTTCCCCAGTCCGGCAGCTCAATTTGAGCGAGGAATTTCGCTATACCCTACATGTTCCTATGGAGGTACAAAGAAACAAAATAACACTTTTGTTAATTTTCGCAAACATAACATTATTAAGAAATCTTGCAACTACTGCGAGTACTACGCATCCAAATCATTTTGCAGGAGAATCCGAAGGTAGCAGCGAATCTAATTTTAGAATTACTTATCCTACGAAACTTGTATGTACTTATCTGCTCCGAATTAGACGAATCGCCGGAATAATTCGAAAGGTTCGATCGGCGCGGTTGATTCTTTCGGCACAGGTAAGTGTGCGATCACCTTTATACATTTTTTTTGGAAAAATTTATAAAGGTGATGATGGTGGTGATATGATACACTATGCTTTTTTGCCAGTGGCAATATTGATAATCCCACGGGTTCTCAAGGTACTAAAGTTGTCATCAGTTCATTACAAATCGATATGTCTTTTTAATGCTAACGGTAAATCTAATATTGTGGATCTTGGTGTAACATAATAATTGGCCTACAATTTGGAGAATATTTAATAGTTGAGAACCGAAAACATACTCTTTAAATTTTGTTATGTATAAAAAGTAATCGTGTCGCAGTAAGGATGATGTGCCTGGTTAACTATCGAATGATCGATAGGTATATTGATCAAGCGTTTTACTGTTCCATTGTTTATACTAATGTGAAAGTGATAATCCAAAAGGGTATTTATAAAAAGCACGCTTTATTTTAGGACTTGTTTTAGATTTTAGGACAGTCATCAGACCATAAAAAAAACGATGGTGAAACGCATTTCAATCATCGATTAAGATACTATTAACTGTTACAGCGACCTACATCGTATTATTAGTTTTGTACTTACCTATAAAGTTATAATTGAAGTTAATAGTTATTATTACTTAATTTTCGAATATATCCCGATTTTCCCGACAAATATGAAACCATGCTTTATATATCTACCCACTTTATTTTGGATAACCATTAATACTTTAATAATATTCGTATAAGTAGCAGATTACTCGATTCGCATTTTTTGGCATTGCCATATAAATAATTATAACATATTACATACACCAGTAGAACGGGTATGTTGTTACTTTCTATAATGTGCGTCGTTATTTGTATGTTATTGCTATTAATACGAGATGTCAAACTTATGCTTTTTATTCTGTTACTCGTGACGAAAGAAGGAATAAAACTATTTCGTTATCAGCACGGAAATTAACGTAATAAAACTGAATGATGTAAGAAATACTTGTTTATAGGTAGTAGAATAGAATGGAGTATTTAAATTTAAACGACGAACATGTTCTTTTTTGTTTGTGAATTCAAGCTATTTATTCAATTTCAAAGAACCTGGCTGAATGATTTGCGAACTCTTCAAGGGATGGCAGACGCTAGTGACGTCACTGGAACAAAGATAATTCCTTCTCTTTTGTCTTTAGCACGTACGGATGTATTCAGTTCAGTTTCTCTTTATTTCAATCAATAGACTAGAATCTTGGATCGGATTTAAATTTTGGCGCGAGGAGAACTTTTTTATTTATTTGTATTATTGATATATGGCATCCATACCAGTATTTGTTTACAAAAACCTTTTTTCTCGTAAAATAAAATATTTTCTTTATAACTTATGCGTTTATTTTTGAGTAAGTTGAATTAAGGATATCAACCTTCCATAAGTAATTATATTCAAGGATTTTATTTATCTCCGTCTGACATCAATTCGCATATATGATGAACAGTTCTTTTAAATTCATAATCATAACATACAACACCTACGTACCGGTTGTTACAATGTGGTCTACAGATTGTCACGAACTCACGACATAGCAGTAAAATAACGATATACTCATCGTTCCAACTGATATCTACCTACCTACTTAATATTATTGTCGCGTAGTTTAAGGGCTATATTTACTACTCCATGTAAGTATAACCTCTTAAACCACCACAATCATTTTTAAAATGCATTTAGTTATATTTTTTTTGTAAATAATGGAAAGACCGACTTCTCGACTGCATTTTTAATTATCGACATAATATCAAACAACGTACGAAGGCTGTTCTAGATTTCCATAAAGTCCTTTTGTGTGCCATCTCTGTAATTTGGATTTTAGTGTACAAGATTCTCCTAGTCCGTACTTACACGAGGGTTGTAAAAAATATGCTTGGTTTGGTAGATCAAGTATTGCCAATTGTACAAACAGTATAGTATAGAACACAGCGTAGCTTTTTATGTTTACAAAAAAATACCTTGTAAAAAATATTTAATATTTTTTTATAAGGTATTATTAGATAATCTATTTACGATAATCTAATTCCTAACGAGCCGTCGTCTTTGCGATTGTGTCAATCACACTATGTCAATTTCACTGATCCGAACCTACCTACATAATATGAGAGCGATCGAGTCAGCTGCGTGCCTGCAAGTCGCGTGCCTTAAAAACAAGGCTAGTCCATTGTACCGTGACAGTCGATACTAACCTTCGCGGACGAAGTACGCGGCCAGGCTCACCTGTCGCGAGCATGGCGTTTTAACACGCGCGTATGAAAATAAAACTAAAAATCAAATAATCAACTGTAAACCGTAATCTAAATAAAACATTAAATAATTTTTAAATAAATTAAAAGCCAGAAATATTTTTTTAGCCTGTGCTAGTGACGACGCGAATAATTTTTTCCGCGTTCTTATTTTGATTTGTATTTTTTTATATTCCGACCGTTGCAGTGAAAATGGGTTTGAAGTCCGAAGATGATAAAAGGCCCAGCAAGTTGGCCATCATGGATGATGATGCCTCGGATAAGCCAAGTGAGTAACATTTATTAACTTACCGTCGAAAGTGGATTAATTAGTGTAGCATCGATAAGTTAATATTGCTGTTAGGCATGTTATTAGTAAATGAGTGTAGGCCATTATGATTTCAGAAATGTGATTCAAGTTAAATTATTGTTATTTTATTTTTAGTAATTCAACACGCAATTTTTGATAAAATTAGTGAGCATTTAAAAAATAACGAAATAACGTTTTTTTTAAATAGCTTTACAATGGGGGTAGAATAAAACATTTTTCTAAAAACGCAGGTTAAGAAATCTACTATAAAAATATTAGATAATAAATGGATATTTAACTAAATTGTAAAAACATTTTAATATTGTTTATAGGGAATATTTAAAAAAAAACTTAACTCGTCACTGACTCAAACGTCAATTTCCTTTTCTTTAGTTATTGACAAAAAAAACCGGGAAAGGGCAGTGTTTATCAGGCTCAGTTATGCAAAAGATCTTAAACTATCGCAATATATTGATCAAAAATCAATATATTGCGATAGTTACTTACAAGGTGGTTTTATTTAAATGTCTAATAGGTATACCTATTCACGTTATGTAAGAAATCATACTAAATAAATAACTTTTCTTCATAAAGTTTAAATAAATCTCTGAACAAACAGATTTAGACTATAAATCTGTTTGTTATTAATTTTATTGATAGGTCGACTGGCCGACTCCAATTTAAAGTTCTTATTTCGATTTTCAGTTTCATCGTTATATTATATTTGAGTTTTTATTGTATGTGGGTAGAACTAACTCGACTATCAAATTGAAAATCATCCAACTTTGAGGTATATCTAACGAATAAAAGAAATAATAATATGAAAATCGGACTATATCAAAAAACACTATGAATAAAAATTAGTTTATGCGTCAACTTAAAAACCAAGTCCTCTTTTTAGTCAATTTAAAATATAATGATTTAATTACGTACCAAATATTAAGTCCCTGAAAAAATACGGAAAAAAATGTGCTACTTAATATAATATCTATTTATTATGTTAATTAAATGCATTTAATATGAGTGAACTGGTAATTACAATTATTTCACGTAGAACCTTTTTATTAGATTTCCAGTAAATGCAAGTTCATCTTAGCTATGTTACGAATTACGACCCTATAAAATGCTTTCATTAATGAGAAGTGATACTAAGTATCCATGTCGAGAAATTACTTCCCGGTGGGATATCGGTGGGATATTCAATATCCCATTACTATGGAAGATCAATGCTGGCAAATTTATGAGCCTTTAAAATACAAATTTTAAAATATTGTAAGTACGTGAATAATACTTAGACAATCCTTTAAAAAAATCGTTTGTATAATTTATAATATTACGAATAAGGAAGATCTTGAAGACACTGAATATTCAGTTAACGTACGAGCCGTGTCTTATAATTCAATGACTTTGTCATTTTTGCACACATTATGACAGCTGTTCGTATTCGTAAACGTTATCATTGTGTAGGTTTACCTGCGATAATTACTTAACATTTTATGTTTATTTTAATTAAGACTGTAACTGATTTGATATATGAATACATTCACGATACTTTTATTCTTCGGAGAAGATGTATAAAAAAATACGATTCTAAATTAACTATATCATAGTTTAAAAAAATCACAACATATTTTTTGACTTTACCGCCAATATGTCAAATAATGAAATTAAGCATGCTTTTCATGCAACTTTGTTGGCATTCGGACTGTCATATATTTATGTCTATTCTTCTGTATCTCACCTACTTACTTTAAATAAGGCATTTGTTAAGATTTTTTAAATCTCGAATTTATAATATTCGTTCTAAATAAGCTGGCAGATAATTTTAAGATTCAGATAGTGAAAGTTGAAAGGATACTTACGTATATAAAAAAGCTAGAAATAATTATTTTCAACAAACTGAATATAATATACATATATTCGGTATACATTTATTATGTACCCTTTGGTGCCGCTTTGTATCTATTGCAATGACCTTATATGTAACTACTTCAAAACACTCCATCTTCTAGATCCGGTTACTTTGTAAATGGACGAAACAGTCGTATCTGTTTCGTCCGTTTATCCTATATAACCTATTGTCTAGGACGCGTCTCAAAAAGGCTCTAATTTTCATGATTCAATAGTAAAAGAACTAAATCAATACCTACAATATAATTTCAACCTTATTGTCTTGCGAATTAGTAGCTTAAATCACACACTATAAAAAATGGGTGGAAAATTCTAACGCTCACTGAAAAACAGCAGCAGTTGGAGTTAGTGGCCGATTGATACATTGGGGTAATAAGCAAATAAGAAACTTATTTCTTCTGGTATGGCCGATTGGATAGGTACACAAACTGCCAGACCCAGAACAACCACCGGTTCGATCCCTGAACCCGATTGTACAGTAATTTGCACCCTGCAGGGATCAAACCCACAACACGGCATGCACAAGCCTATCACTCACCATCTGCGCCAATTGAATCGTATATGTATGTATGACTGTTGAGAGTTGATGAGATGTATGAATGATGAAGCGAAAAATGGTAAGCCTTCATCGTAATATGTGGCGGTCTGTAATTTCTGCCTCCATGTGAAAGAAGTGAATGTATGTATCCTCCTGCCCGTTTGCACCCTTATTTCCATAAAAAAAAACCGCCGATACATATTATAATTCTTATTCCGGACATTCCTGAGCCTCGTGTACCAATTGACGCAAATAATTATGATATCTTTTAAGCAAATAATAAGATCGTGCTACACTAATATACATAAATACATTTGAGCGGAAATATGTTGATGTCGTCAACCAAAGTGATCTAATTTTGCGATAATTATCTGATAAAAGTATTCTATTAGTACGCAAAAATGTCGCGAGTTTATTTTCGCTATTTGGTGTCTCAATTATAGTTAATATTGTGTTAATTGTGAGAAGCCTTGATCCTCAAATTATTTTGCTTTGCACTATACATACAAGGAGTATGTTGATCTTCACTTAGTAATTTTAATGAATATACATGTTTTATGTGTTTCCTGCTTGATGATCTTTGAAAGGGAACACTAGAATCTTGTATGGGAAATTAGCCATTTTAAAGTTAAACGTGCTAGTACCTACTAGCGATATGTGGATGTACAAATGTTTTTTTTTATACCAGAAGGGTGGCAATCAAGCTTGCGGACCGCCTGATGGTAAGCGGTTTATGAGCAGTTACCGTAGCCTATGAACATTTGCAACATCAGAGGTGGCTCTCGCGTTAGCAATGTAGTTAAGTGTGATGAACCACAAAACATCTGACACAAAACAGTTTCGTTAGGACATCTTTCCCAACCAAGTGTTCTTCTAATTATAATAGTTTGAGAGGGACAGTTCTAGTTATAACATTTAACAAAATATTAATTAACAATATTATCTAGGTATACATTTACAGACTCAATAGCCCTCTCCATCGCTAATGTTAATTTGGTTTATGTAAGCATCACAATTTAAAAAGTTTTTCACCGATTATACATACATATCATATACAACCTGGTTTAAAGATTTAAATACGAATTATTTTGTAGCTATGAGCGCAGAGAATTGAAGACAAATCTCAACGAATGTTAAGGATAATGTCGTTAATTATTTATTTTGCCTTGCATTAAAAATGCACCTGCAATACAATACCGGTTTACCGACAATATAATACCGGTTGGACCTGATAACACTCCACAAATTTTCCTTAAAGAAATCTTAATAACCTTTACTTTACCTCTAGACAGAACTATTTTAACTTACCTCAAAAAAAACCCCTACGGTGAAAATAATTCCATTGCCGACTGCGTAAAAAAAGTTGCAGTTTACCTTATAAAGGACAAAATATAAATCAACGTGTGTGAAGTAGAAGTAGTTATGTAATGATTAAGGTAGTTGAGCCACGTATGCCGCGACCCACAATAACGTATGCTTAAGTTATGATGACACAGCCAAATACCGCCCTATGGGTCATTTTTCAGACGGAATAAGGCCAATGTAAAACTGTCGGCGTTAGTTTATTCAACCCACTGCTCCAGTTATATAATACGCGGGTAATATACGACATTTGACTACGTATAAGTATATTTGAATTAAATATCTAGAAACAAATTTTAATACTGCTTTGTAATCAATCAATCAACTCAGTTTATCGCAGTTCACTACTGGACATAGGCCTCTCCCAAATTGCGGCATAACGGGAGGGATGATGACTTTGTCCCCAATGGTAAGATTTAACAATAACCAATGTCAATACGTGTGCCTGTGATTTGAGAAAAAAATATTTTGTCGGTAATATATTTTGGAGCGATAATACGCAAAGACAATGGTAGATGGAACCAAGATAACAAATATAGGAAATAATTAAACATTTACATGCTATGTGCGGTTAAACAATGAGTAATAAAATTAATGACGCATGATTGATTAACTTGCACATCTATTAAGAAGCGTTACACAAGTATCGAAATACTTTCCAACTTGTGGTTTAAAAATCGAATTGTAAAAGCTAGTGTCTGGAAGTCAAGGAGGTTTACAATCGCATTCTTTTTTTTTTATTAACAACGTTCAAAGAAAATTCAGATATTTTAATGTAATTATGTATGTGTGACTTCTAAAATATGTTAATTAAACATTTAAGTACTTTTTATCGCGTTAGATCCGCAAAAAGAAGTTTTATTTCAATGTCTAATAGGTATTTGCGTAAGTGTAAGCAATCGATACGTTAATTCAAGTTCGTTCGGAAAATTACATTTATTGAACACGATAATTTAAATTCACAACAGTTGCTTTATTTGTAAACAATGTGTTCATGAATGAAATCAATCAATGAACGATGAAGCGTGGTTAAATTATTGAAGAATTACGGAATATTTTGTCATTTCATACCTACATTGAATATAATACACATTCTCATCACTGAGGCATATTGTGTAATTGTAGTAGGTATTGTCTTTAATGGGTTAAAAGAAGGTGGCATCTTATCCAGCCATTAGTATCTATCGTACTATATTCTTTGTGGTTCTCAGGTGCATTCAGTATAGGCATTCAGCTTAGCTACCAAGCTTCTTACAGACTGACCTGTTTACCATAATACGAACTACGCATATTTGAAGGTTTCGTTTTTAAAAACGTAATTTAAAGGAAGTAAAGAAGCTATTGTTACCCTCAACGGCGCAATACATCGGTCCTCAACCCTTTTCTCATAATTATTACGAACTCAAGGTGACATTGCTATCGCGTAAACAATAAAGTAAATGTATTTATTTTTTCACTGACTAAGGCATTGAACCTATTTAGACCTCGATCATAAAACCTGCTTAAGTATAATATTATTTAGGATTTTGAGTACTTCAATTGTTGAGTAATATTTACTGCAGTTAAGCACGCTATTGTATAGATACTGTATTTGACTCACGCATACTTAAAATATGAATAATAATATAAGTAGGTACTTTTTATTATAATTTTCCGTTGTGGCTATAAGCAGGTAGGTGATTACTATAACCTTGCGAATCGCGATGGTCAAGACCCTTTCCTGGATATTTTAACAAAATTGTAAAGTTTACTTCCACGTAAACTATGTCAGTTTACGTGGAAGTAAACTTACGTTTAAATACATATTATGTAATTAGTTTTTATATGTGGAATACCTGGTTTTTTTTTAATTTACTTGCCAAAATTTAAGATAATAGACAAACAAAGTAGGTTATGTTCATATTTTTTATAAATTGTGCGCACAGGTATCGATGATTCCTACACGATAGCTTACTGATGCAATAATTATCATTTGAATTAAGCAAGTGATTATGATAATGTAACATTGTTTCGTTCTAAGGCCATTGCGCACACTTGACCGGTTTACATATCAGCCAGTTACAATAGCAGTTATGAAATATAACAAAACCTTTTTTCGATAAGATTGATTTTTCTCCTCGCGTCTCCACGTGCGTTCTAATTACGAAATACCAATTACGTTTTTTACCTATCAATATTTACTTTATGTTATAATTTGTATAACATGTTTGTATCGATAATAGCTTGCGAAATGTCCTTTTGTAGTGAGAATTAGATTTTCAATCGATACTCTTTGAATGCATGTCAAGGATTCCCTCGCACGTGGTGTTTGAAAGCCGATAAATAATATCTTCTCACGACTCATATTATAGTTAACATTATTCAATATTGTAACATGTGCTTGCATGTTTTCTATGATTGCTAAACTAGTTTTTCAATGTAAGCGCATCTCTAAAATGCGCGTATTGAAATAAATCGATTCTGTATGTTGCTATAAAATTTGCAAATGGTACTTGTGTAAATTTCGGGTTCGGATAATGGTTTAAATACGGTTCCAAGTTTTATTTTCGGAATTAGTATTTGTAAAATCAGCCGCAACTCCCACAAGTTTCAATACGGGAGCAACTTTAACTTAAAATTAAAAAAAAATGCGTATACACTTTCGCTTTATCGCAATTTATTTCCTAAATCTGCTTTAAATTATCTCAACTTTGTTTTTTTTTTATTTAATAGCTTATTTACTAAGCGTATAAGTAAAACAAGCACTTGAAACGATCTCAGACATTAAAACCTACTTAGTTACGAATAGGTTGCCAGTAATTAGTTAATGTCATTGAAGATCATTCACTCTAATAAAACGGTCTGCCTTTGTCAAACGGACTTTCGCCAAACAAAAAAAATAGAAATGCTTTTTGTTTTTGCGTCCATTGAATTGAGGACCTATGACAATTTTTTGATACGGGTAGGTCAGGACCTCCATGAAGTTTTTGTTGATTTGATAGGAAACATGACAACACAAATTAATAAATTTATTGTAACATCATTCAGATATACTAAGAGATAGAGCTATGCGAAATCGTAAATTTATATTTTACAGTGTTCCATTCAGCATGACTATTTGTCTTCATATAGCCTATTAAAAATAGTCTTAACTTAACAGCCTCATCTGATAATTCATTAAGAAACAATAAATAATGTAACTTAATGTAACTGTATATGACTTTTAATTGTAAGATTAATAATTAAAATTAATCTCTCTGCTCGTTCAATGTACTCAAAGTATGCAAAACGAATTACCGATACTAAAACGTTTTGTGAGTCAGTCAGGCGTGTCTCTAATTATCTGTGTACACGAGTTTCGGACTTAACAATCGAGTAATCGGATAGTTTTCGCAATGTGTCCGATTGTCGCTCGTCCCATCTACTTATGCATCACTGTGTCGGACACATCGCTGCAATGACCTGCATCACTATTGCGAAAACACTTTGGTGTTTGTAAACCAACCTCTTCCTTCCTTGTGATGTCACTGCTTAAGGGTTTTCTCGCAATTCAAATTATAGTTTAATTGAGTGATTACGTCTGACGCGTTCGTTTTTTGGCGCCGATTCGCATTTAAAGTTTGTTTTTCGATTTTAAGTTTTGTTTTTCGTCAGTTTTATTTTTTAGTCGACAGAAACTTCGGTTGTTTGGTGATGAATTTAAAAGAATGTAAAAAAGTACAGAATTAAATTACATAGTAAATATTGAGTAATTTGATCTAAAATATGTATATATAAAAATCCAGAAGACGCGGGTTCGAGTCCCGTCTGAGGTTGAATTTTTCTTTCTTAATAAAAATTTAAAAATCTTAGCTTGAAATAAGCTAAAAAATACAAAAAAAGATTGTATAAAGGTAATGCAATATCATCCGGAATCTACTCGCTGTAAAGGGAGAATTCTGGGTTGGGCAGAATTGTCCAATCGATGTTGCTATGTCGCCGTAAAGACATAAGTAACATAAAGAAAGAAAAATTCAACACATCAGGCGGATACCTCGGTGGCTCAGTTGGCAGAGCGTCTGGAGTACCAATCCGGAAGACGCGGGTTCGAGTCCCGCCTGAGGTTGAATTTTTCTTTCTTAATAAAAATTTATATATAAAAATTTTCGAGATTTAAAAAGTTCCAGTTGGGTATTCCTTATTCGGACTCAAGACCCGTATCATAAAATAAATAGTGGTTATTATTGATATTTTGGTACTTAAACCATCAACCTTCATAACTACCACTCTTAAATTTTATTTTTCTGTCTGGTAACCTCACTAACCTCTAGGTTCGAACATAATACTTGGGAGGTTTTCTGCAAGGACGATTTAAATTGCCTTTGTTAATAGTTTTTGAGATATTCTGTAGTATAGATAGTTATGTATGCTTTCTGTAGTTATGACCTATTGTCAAGGTTAATATTATCCTCAGTGAATGTGTGTATTGAGATTAATCACCTGTTTAACATTTGATACTGTAATTCCGCGAGCAAATTTAACTATTATATTTTCTTGATAAATTTATAAAAAATCTATCTATATTATATGTACCTATTTATAAAATTATGTTGAGATCAATTTGATGTGTAAATATTAAATTAAACTTACCAATCAAAGTTAGGTTTGTCAATAAATAAAACGCAGTAAAAAAATATTATGTGGAATTCAGAGTAAAGCACTGTAAGTAGTACTTACAATACTTTGCGATTGGAGCGTCCTTTTGAGTTTACTTTGGCAGTATACAGATAATACATTGTAAGGTTCTAGGCTGTAGTCTTAAAGTTAATATAGAACAGACGAAAAATGTTTAGTTGAAAATTGCTATAGGTACAGTAATCATTTATAACACATCAAAGAGCAAATTTTAAGGAGACAATGGGTTTGTCACGGGTCATAAACTCGGTCACCTTATGGAAGAAATATGTATTTGTATGACCTTCAGGAAGTTCCGGCTGGTGGGGTAAGTATTTGTGTGTAAGAAGTTATTTATAATATAAATGTGCTCAAGTTCATGGACAAATTTAAATGTGTGGAAATATATTTTTCAAGTTACATAAAATGGAACATTAATTGCTATACCTTCTAGAGGTTTTGATAAAGTACCTACAACTATACACAGATACATCTAAAAAAAATCAGAAGTATATGTATAATATGTATAACTAAATAATAGATGTGCACTTTTTATTGCATATCTACATCTATATGTATAAAAAGTCAACAGTCACGAAACTCACGAATTAATTACTGTTGTTATATTAATCCCCAAATTACAATGAGGTTTAACAAAGCCCTTGTCATAGCTTATATTAGCATATAATAAAAAAAAAACGGGCAATTCCAGCCGATTATATGAATTCAAAATTAGAAGGTTGTAAAACCAGCGGAACTATTGCGTACGTTGAACTGTAATTGAATAGATCCTATTTTTAGCATAAATTTTGGTCAATTATAGTCTGTGAATAAATTATAGTGGTAAAAATATACCTACGAAATATAATTATAGTGTTGCTTTTTATTGATTATGTGCGTCTTGTTTCGTTTAGGATAATGAATAAATTTACCATTGATCATAATATATTATTTTATTAAAATCTGTGTGGACGGAAATAATTTAATTAAATGGCTGTGCTGGTTTTTGTATTAAAAGATTTACTACCTAATGCCATAATTACAGTGCTAACTAATAATTATTATTTTACTGCTTTAGCCATTATACATTATACTTCATACATTATCGCATAAATGTACTTCAGTGGGTCTTAGTGGGAATATTCATAATGACATGTACCTATTTGGACTGTTCACCTACAAGGCACTGGAAACTTAGACAAAAGGACGGTTATGTCGCCTCTTTGGTCGACACATTAATACTGTTTTTACAGAAATGGTACCTACTCCTAACGCAAGGTATAATCATAATGCTACTTAGTTTGATAACTTATTACAAACTCAACGGTAGTTTGTATAACATAATACATGCTTTATAGGCAATTATTACATAGTTATTTAATAACTTAGTAAATTATAAGCATTCGATACCTGCTGCTATTGATCTACATACTATTCAAGAAAAAGTAAATACTTTATTTGCCTTTAAGTGACTTCAACCTTAGTAAAGAATGAACAGTATTTAGAAGACCTAAACTTGTTATTATTTTTAATTTATTTTTAAATACCGTATACTGTTTAGTAATGATTAGCTATAGTATCGATAAACACTTAAAATTAAAAACTCAAATACAGCATTTCAATCAAACGTAGTTTTGAGTCAAGTAAAGAGTTAATCTGACTTAATTTAACAGTTCTTTCTCAAATAAATTAAAATGAAAAACTATTCAGAATAGGTTTTAGGTGGAATATTGAATTTTCTGTTCTTCAATAGAAAAGAAGAACAGAAAAATCAAGATTCGGTCTGTTTTAGTGAGAAAAATCATTATCATATCATCTGAGAACTGACATTGCATCATTGGCTTAAATTAAACATATTTTATTTTAATGGGGTGTTTGAGTTTTTTTGCCCAATTATAACAAAGACATGCGATTTCACCGTTGCGTCATGGTAAATGATTTTAAGTGTTGGGACTCTAAATGGCATTATTTACAGGCAAATTCATTTTTTGTATCTTTTATTAAGATACCTATAGATATCGCTATCATTATATACAACTTAATTTTTAACCGACTACAAAAAGGAGGCGGTTATATGTAAATCATGTTCTTCATGGCTACTTATAAAATGTAAATCAGTGTTCGGTTGAATTGTTGAGTTGTATTTTAACTCCAACTATTCCAGTTTCACACAGGTGGATAGCGTCCTTCTTCTTCTCACCGTGTCAATGGCTAAACAATGTGTCAGGGTCCTAACTCTTCCCGAATGTGGCTAAGAACTATTCAGGTGAACAATGAAGACAGTAGAAAAAGAACGATATTCTCATATTCCTCAAGCCATATCAGAAAATTATATGGGGAGGCCTACGTCCAGCAGTGGACGAATATGGGCTGATGATGATGATAAGAAAATTACGAACATACGACAAAGGTTCATACATTAAGGAGATATCTACTTATCAGTTGAAGAAGGTTCGAGTATATATGTATACGTCCCAAGTCTTCAGTTTGCCGTGATTTGTCGATTATGAAATCAATATATATTTCTATGGCCAGTATCTTAGATCTGAAAGTATAGGGGCCTGTCACATAATCATATTATCTGACAACTGAAGGTGATGGACTTGTTCAGCCCACACTTGACAAAATGTAATAAAATTCAGATATGATATGAGACAAACTGATAGCAATATTGCTGTCTTTGATAAAATAAATAGTGAAAATGAAACGTGACTGTTTTTTAAATGAATTCATCTTGAATTATAAGATTTGTGGATGAGGATTAAGCATAGAGCCAAAAAGATAGCATAGGCAAAGTTTAAAGGCCTGAATTATGATTATGTGACAAAAATATGAGAGGTGAGGTGGGTTATTGTCTGTGGCCTTTAGTAGAATGTCCCAACGTGAAAGCGCCAGAGGAGATAATGATTGATGATATTAGCTAAATGTCACGTAGCAAAAAAAGAATGTAGGTGTCTAAGGTATTTAAAATGTATGAACACTGCGCCACCGATTCTTGGGTCTGTATTCAGAAGTGCGTGCTTCAATAAGAACAAAGGATTTTCCTTGTTTTCTCTTATTTAAACAGTTGCAAATCACGTCAGCATCACGGACATTTCCTCTGACACTACCGTGTTTATAGTTCTTTGTATTTAGTATGAGCCATTGTATTTATTACGAGATATGATGATATTGTTTTACTAGCTTTGGTCACTATAATTTTGTATTTAAAGGAACACCACTAAGTAGTGGTGTTCCTTTAAATACGAAATTATAGCCATACCGCGATCATACTAGGTAGGTAGGTATGACTTATATAGAGTTCCCGGTTCTTCTTCATATGACCTACCTTTTGGAATTGTAGAACTTGTTTTTACAATTTTATAGTAGTTACTTTAATATTGGTCTAATTGAAATAAAACCCAGCTTAGTCAATAGTGCTCATAGAGTATTTATGTGTGTTGTTTTAGTTACGCGCGCAACGATTTTGGTTAAAACATTAATGAGAGGTGAATAAACAGGGCTATTTCAATTTCAAATAGAAAATCATTATAAACCACATGATAGGTTCATGTAGCTACGTTAGTCACGTACAATGCACTATAGAATGTTTACTCACAATGTTCAATGTTGGTGGTTGGGCAAGCAATAGCTACGTGACTACACTCAATTGTTAAACATTTTCATTTTAAAAGAGATATTTAAGTAAGGGCAAGGACTGCAGCTTTCGTGACAAAAATTTTATTTGTCGAGTATTTCAGTTATTTTTAAATATTTAAATTCTTCTGGAGAGTACAGATTTTAATCTACTATTTGTGTTTCATTTTAGTCATTTATCGCTAACGTCCTACTCGTCTTAGTGTCTATTTATTTAATCGTAATACTGACACAAATACAATTACACATTGTAATATGCAATGCTATAATAAACATGTGAAACAAAAGCTGTAATAAGAAAACTGATTGGTATGTAGGTACACATATATGTTATTAGTATTATGCAAATGATTATTGCTCTTTTTCAAAAAGTTAAATAGGTACACACGGATAAGGCGACATCATAAACGATTGCGGGCGAGTGGTTCTTGATGAGGTAAAAGCGGTTTTGGGAAGGCCCTAAGTTCAAAAAGATAATTTTGTATTCGCAGCACGAACTTACTGGGTTTTGTTAAAGATTTACCTCATACATGGAACATATATGGCAAAGACTTTTGAGGTTCGAGTTTTTAGGTCGTACACGTATTATTTGTTCATAATTTAAAAGTAAACTTTCTTCAATGTTTGTGTGTACCACTGAAGTTCAATGTAACTTAGATTTTAAATGAATTAAGAATAAGTTAAAAAATAAGAATTAAGTAAGTAAGTAGGTAATAAAATCGTATTAACACTATCCCTCATAAATATGTTTTACGATATTCGTGTCTAACTAACTTTAACACCCGATATACCGTATCCTATGAATTAATAATGGCTATACCTACTATTTAAACTACTAAAATGTAAATTGTTGTATATCGACCCATTGTAGTGTAATCGAGAACAATAAAAATTTAATGTTTGTGTGAAAAGCACACCTGTGTTTGTTTGGTACGGCACACCATTACACTTAAACTGGGTTATCTAGAAAATACCCATGCAGATGCGTCACTATACGTCGTAAGTCTGCCCATTTTTTTTTTGTTGGCTAAGACACTAAGGTGGCCAGCGTAAGTACACGTAGAGTATTGCCACTCGAAAAAAATATTGTCAATTGATAATCATCCAGAGATGTCACTGCCAGTAGTGCCAGTTGAAAAGTTTAATTTGATCATATTGAGATGCCAAAACGTTGTTATTTCTTAAGATGGATCGTCTAGCGTCGTCTTAATATTGCTAAATATGTAGATTATGTCGTAAACAAATACAATGCATAATTTCCAAATCCAACTCGTTTTAAAATTGCATACAATTGCAACCGAAAAACACGAACACCCGAAATGACAAAGAAACCCCGAACAAGTTTCAAAATGAAGGTCATTCAACTTTACTTAAAATTCGTGGGTCTTCGAAATTTTGCCAACATCACAACAACTGGTTTTCGATGTCGAAAACGAGCCCTTTTTTTGTTTTTTACTACCAATTTCTGCACACAGCAACCACAAAATGTGATGCATTGCATTTTTTGGACCGATGATTTATTATTATTACTTAATATTGCTCTCATCATAATTATTATCATGAGTCCCTAAATGCTTTTTTTATAAATGTTGCCGTTAAAGGCTTCATTATTCTGTATTTTTTAATGATAGATTTGTCATACACCTACCATTATTTTATAATAGATATTACTACTAGGTTACTACAGTTCCGTGTGTGTAAAATTTTGAATAGGTATATAATAATAACATTACTTTCATTTTGGTTTTATTGTTACTTTTTAAAGTGCCGAATTGTCTTCGATTCCGACTTTAAGCAGTGTTTTAATGAATATCTGTAAAATGTTTCTAGCTGACAAGTAATCCCTTTTAATGTTATAAGTAGGTGTAGTATATGAGTAATTGCCATATTATTTTTGAATACCTATATGAATAACAGTTTTTATGTGGATAGTGTGATGATTGATAGTTTGTTAATTACGAGTACGTGCCACATAAATACAAATATGTATATGTATTTATTGTTTTCGTTCTTGTAATCTACCTATTACACAATACTGGATTTTCTTTATCTTAATAGTTTTCTTTGGTTGTTTAGTTATATACCTTCTATGTATGTGGCATTTATCATCATCATATTAGCCAAGGGATGTGCACAAGCTTCCAAATTCAGGTTTCCTCCATAGACTTTTAAGATAGGTTGTATGTACCTACGCCTCAGTAAGATATAAGTCGCATTGATGACATCAAGCCTAAACGCTACTCAACAACAAATACCCATTTGAAAAAACAACCGCCTTAATTAGTAGTGAAGTCCTCGTTAGTATTGAATACTAACAAAACTAAACCTTGTGCCAATAAAAATATCATGTTAAACTACTTATAAGGTATTGATAGGCAGGTAATGTAGGTACTGTCTTTTCCTTTTAATATTTTGCTAGCTTTTGCCCGCGACTTCATCTGCGTAAAATTAGTAATTTAAGGGATAATTTCCGGGATAGAGCTAGCTATTATACATATTTCCTTCGCCGGGACTCAAACTATCTCTATAGCAAATTTCATCTAAATCGGTTCAGCGGTTATAGCGTGAAGAGTTAACAGACAGACATAGAGATACACTTTCGCATTTATAATATTAAAAGTGAGGAAGTAAGGATTTTGTGGAACAATTGAAGGTCAGTGATAAAGAACCTGATCCTACGAATTAACAAGTATTTAACAAAATTATGGTTCCTTCTTATATCAATGTGCAGTTGTGCTGATGCGCAGTTTCTAAACTGCTTGTGATCAAATAATCTGCTTGTGCCCAGGGCATGGGCACTATAAAAAACTTTACCTACCTTGCCTTCAGTACCATTTTTTTTAATAGGTCGTGGCTTCCCACTGCAGGGCAAAGGCCGCCCCACTCTTTTCCCACACCTTTCTATCTTCAGCCCTCAGGGACCAGTCTTTCTGGAAGGAGTCCAGCTCATCTATCATCAGTACCTACTCATCCTCAATTGCATTTACCTTGCCGACGTTATATATTTTATTGAGATTTTCCTGCAACCTTAAAATTATCATTTTTTTCCGGGGATTTTCCAACTGTTTTCATCATTGTATTAAAACATTGATAGCAGAATTAGTCGAGACTTTTACGTGACGTTCGCCGTCATTTTGTATTTTTTTTATTTATACCTGTAATGATTGGATATATTGGATGACCTTTTATTTTAACTAAATGTATCTAATAGAGGTTCTGTAGAAAATAAAACTTAGAACTACACCTAATGAATTGGCATAGTATACGTATGTAGAACTATGTTATATATTGTAAGTAGGATAACAAGCATTCCGTACAAGCCTTCGTGGTTTTTGGTCTGCTATAATATTCTTAATATATTAACTATGATTATATGATTTTTTAAGGCTGACGGTTGATTTTTCTCCCTCTTGGCAATCAGTACTTATTATAAATATACGTAGGTATGTAACATCGTTTATGTAGTACATATCTACTATTTATTCTGAAGTTTCCTCATACCAAAGATTACTGAAGTTGAAGTAGCTACATACATTTTAAATATTTACGCTGAATTGAACGCATAAAAAGATAATATAAATTTAAAATCGTACTCGAGCGCGAATATGTATTCAGAATTCTTTTTAATGTAATATGTAACGTAATATTATAAATAATATGTCGCGTTTACGATTGTTTGTACATACTATACGTATTACATATGTGTAAATAATCGACACTATTTTACCAGATGTTCAATTACATAACTGTTTTTGTTTCTTTTGCTTATGTAATCGAAATTACTAGTAATCGTTGTTATTGTTTTTGTCCAGTTATAGGCTGTATGCATATCAAGGCAGGCATCGAGGTTATATCCTGAATTATTTTCAGTAGGCACATAAAAACTAGATGAAAATTATTGAAAGAAAGAAAAATCGTTTATTTGATGCCAAAAAACACACATACAATATTAAAAATAAAAATAAAAGAAGTAAATTATAAGATGCACAGTTAAGTGTGTGCCCAATCGCACAAAACAGGAGTCCAGCTCAGCATGTGCCACGATGTAATATCCTGACGCTGATATTCTGCTGGATCCTTATGACATGATGTCGAGCAAACAACGGCAATGTGAGGTAGTGTTCGAGAGATTGATATAACTACTGGAATGGATTTCCAATCTATTTTATTTTATTTGAAAATCAGGTTTTATTGATAAACTTTTTTGGTTTGGCTGTATATCACCCTGATTGTGGAATATTAATCGTCAGTACTTAGAAATAAAGTAGAAAGTTAAGGCAAATTGTTTGTTTGTTCGGTTTGTTTATCACAACAACCTCGTGTTGAACAGTAATGCCGCGTATGCCACGAGGTCAATGATTTAATGGCTACGCTACGGTTTAATTGATTGACTAAAACCTATTAAAACAACCCATTATTGGTCCTATGTAAATAAAGATAACTTTGATTTTTGTATACACAAATTAATCTATTTCTAATTACTCTTTTAATGTTTCTACTTTTCACGGCACTACTAATAGCGCAGTGGGTAGAAGCGTGGCTAATAGTTCCAGGATTTTGGTGGCTAGTCAAATATGAATGAAGAGCATTGTTCGACTGGTTTAATCTCCTGTCTCAGTGACTTATATTGAAATTTATTATATTATTATACTTGATATTAATTCAATAACTAGCAAGGCATGCCTCCCGCGGCTTTGAGTTGTCAAAAGTCTCGAATTCGAACTCAAGGCACGCACCACTAACTTTTCGGAAGTTATGTGCGTATTTATCACATGCTCAAACGGTGAAGGAAAACATATTGAGGAAACCTACATGCTTTAAAGATTTGTCTCGATGGCATGTGATGTGAAATCTGCCAACCCGCAGTAGGCTAGCGTGGTAGAGCCTAATCCCTCTCAAATGAGAGGAGACCCGTGCCCAGCAGTGGGACGTTAATGGGTTGATGATGATGCTAAATGCATGAAAGATAAACAAACTTTCACATTTATAATATGAGTAGGATTATTAGCCTCGTGCGAACCCAACATTAAAGTTGTTACATTAGTAGCAAGCCTTCGAGGAAAATGATGCGATATTCAATTTTAAAGACAATTTGGGTTACAGGCATCCTTATTCGTCAAAGATAATAAACTTCATACATGTTCTTCATACGTGTACTTACATATTTTGTGCAGTGAACGATCAAGAAAAAAAAAACAATTTGTATTGAAATAACCATTTGCATAAATTCACTGAACTGTCTGGCATCAGATACGTTTCATTTATCGATGTCAACGTGTTAAGGTCGTGTTAAGATCGTTTTTGAGTCTTTTGAATACAGTAAATAGTAATGCAGATGCAAGATTTCAAAACGTTACCTACATGGATATTGTTTACCTAATATATTGTGTTGTGAAACGATATATTTTATATGTAAAAGATGTTTTGAAATGATAAACCGTGCATTGTTTTATTCTATGACACATTACAGTGAAGCCTTTAACTTATTGTCTGAAACATTGCTGTAATAAGAAGAAATAGATGCTTGCATACCTACTCGGAACTGATAAAAATGGGTACATTGCAACTGCTATATATTTTAATGTTGAAATCTGCCACTGTTGTCAATATACTGTCATAGATAATTTCTAACATAGCGACACACGTCCGTCGTTATCTTTTAAAAACTTCACCGATTGGAGTTCGCTATTCAAAAACTTATACAATATTATTTATTAATGTGATTTGTAAGAAATCTATTTAAATGATTATGACGACTTGATGGTTATAATAATAATTGTGACGACTCGATTGGCGTAGTGGCTGAGCCATCGACTTGTGCGTCCTAGGTTGCAGGTTCGATCCCGGCACGTAGCAAATTGTGCAATCTACAGGTAGTTCCGGCTCTAAGTGTGGTGTATGTGAAAAATTGTCTTTATAAACGCAACTAAAACACAGGAGAAAAACATATTGTGAAAAAAAAGAATGATTAAAAACTTGTAAAAAAAAATTAGGTTAAGTGCTAGCGCGTGAGACCGAACAAAATAATGTTATAAAGACTTAATTGTATTTGAATTGAAACTGGCATAGATACTTTATTCTAATTTTTAATTTGGGCAAAAAGTGTTTACTCGGGCATTTCGTTACGCTTCGCGTAGTTTCAAGCTCGTTATCTATTTAAAATGGTATATAGGTGTTTAAGTTGTAAGCGTTGTGTAGCTGCGATTGCTCAGCAAGAAATATTGAGTTCGATTCCTAGATCGAGCAAAGTATTATTGGGGTTTTCCATGAAATTCTAATTCTCAGTAGCAGCTCGGAGTTTGGATCTGTGACCGGTTGGTGGCAATAGGCTCGCTCCTAAAAACGTGAGTGAACATAAAGTATTACTCTGCCTAACCCTTCGGGGACGACAGCCGTGATGGTGTGTTATGTTGTCTTTACTATATCGGGGTTTTTGAATCCTGCAAAGTTTTAATCGCTTATTCCATTGGTTACGACTGCTTGATGTCATTCCTTCAATCGCCTGGGATGACAGGTGTCATCCTTTCCCCATATAGAACTAGTATTTGACATTATTTTAACTTTTTAATCCAGCAACGAGTTTCTGATGGACACTGCTGCTGTACATTACACCCTTGCGGACTCTTTTTAATGTTTATTTAAGATAATACGGGACAGCATATTTGATAGGCTTAGATTTTATCAGATTTCTGATGTTTCTATCATGACAGTGAACTAGACACGAATATCATATCTTTGTTTGTATCTAAGATAACAGTTAGGTATGACCAGCTAGAATAATAAGTACTTACCGCAGCCTATAACACTGGCAGCACCGAGGGTAGGTATCACTGGTATTGTTACCAGTCTGACATAATTTGTCATAATTTCTCGTCCTTCATTTGACATCCGTTTTATACTTATTTTATGAGTCAGTCAAGGTTACTGAAACGTACATTACTGCAATGAACATGCATGTTTTTCTACCAATCAAGTTTTCATTAGAATATTTTTTATTCGGACTATTGTTTGGGGCATAAACTAATTACGCAGGTTTTCTTTCGTATTTGTACTTACTGGAGTATATAATCTAATATATAAAATTCTCGTGTCACAGTTTTCGTTGCCGTACTCCTCCGAAACGGCTTGACCGATTTTGATGAAATTTTTTGTGCTTATCCGGTATCTATGAGAATCGGCCAACATCTATTTTTCATCCCCCTAAAAGTTAGGGGTAGTCCACCAACCCCTATAATGTGGCAAAACAACGTTTGCTGGGTCAGCTAGTCTAATATATAAAATTCTCGTGTCACAGTTTTCGTTGCCATACTCCTCCGAAACGGCTTGACCGATTTTGATGAAATTTTTTGTGCTTATCCGGTATCTATGAGAATCGGCCAACATCTATTTTTCATCCCCCTAAAAGTTAGGGGTAGCCCACCAACCCCTATAATGTGGCAAAACAACGTTTGCTGGGTCAGCTAGTATCATATATGAATGCTTATAGATGCGAGGTGTTTTCAAATTGATCCAGCAAGTTGCCGCAACCTAAAATGACCGTACTATTATCGATTGTGCACCTAAAGTGATTCCACTCCAATTTATGTATTTGTCAGGCTGTACATTGAACATAATATGATTCGCGCCTGTAATAGGTATTTAGTTACAGAATTATAATCATTAATATCATCAATACAACCCTCACATTGCATACAATTGGATTGAATGACTTTTTCATGAAATAGACAATCAATACAGTTATATGCACTTTGAGGGTTGTTTTATTGATTTAAATGATTATAATTCTGTAACTAAATACCTATTACAGGCGCGAATCATATTTTGTTCAATGTACAGCGTGACAATGACCGGCAAATTGCAAAAAACGTACGAAAATTTGAATTTCGCGGGCTAGCGTGGAGCTTCCACCTTAATGCGTCAGTCCAAAAACTAAACTGGTAGCACCAAAGAGATAATTAAGCAAAAATATAAGGAAACCCAGCATAATAATTGAGCGAGGTTTTTTTGCCATCGCAACACCAGCCTACTGGAACTGATTACCCAATGTCACGGTGTTTATACATTTATCACGTGCATTTTGTTTATTTAGATGCACTTGCAACATGTTCGATTGATTCACTCGACCTTAGTATTATCAACACAATAAAACTCTATTTTGTAAATGTATGGTATAGTAAATAATAAAATTTTAATAGCTTGTTATTGGCCCCGTCAGTAGGTCGTGGTGTATGAGTCCCATGGCCCCGACGCGCACAGTGGATCGAAGGTCGATCTTCGTACACATTGGAATCAACTTAGTAAATCTCTGTATAGGGTGAATTGCACAAGCAAGAAAAATACACGGCAAAGCTGAGAACGGTAGTGCAATGTGCTGATTTTTAATTTTATATATATTTTCTTAACAACGTAAGTGCTCCTCTACCTGGGCAAAAAATATCATTGATTTCTACCCTCTAATTAACCAAAAAAATAATTATAAAGTGTTATTTTATCATCACGGTGGCCTGTCCCGAACCCAGTTCCGCTCATAAAATACCTTCCCCTGCAAATACATTCGTAATATGGATTTAAGTAGGTTTTGTTATCATTAAATTATAATATATCCGATCAAATAAAACAATTTTTGTTTGTTTATCTTCTTTCTCATGGATTTGACAGGCAGTCAACTTTTGTCTGGAAAAAAGTTATCATTTCAGAGGACAGTAAGTTTTAGTAAAATAGCCACGTCAACATTGTGTTGTTACGCACCTCTCACCTTTCCTCACTTTGGATCAGCCCGGGTCAAGCTCTCGGCACGAATGCACCGGTCCTAACGTCTTGCGGTTACCCGCCAAAGAAGTAAGTTTATCATTTCAGTAATATGGGGACAAAAATATTTTCATTTCGGTGGCTGTTATAACTCGTGCTAGATTTCTTTAATTTGTTTCAAAATTGTATATAATATCGCCGTAAGTACTCTTTTGTTTGAGTAGTGTTCATATTTTTTTAATAATTTTATTTTGGTGTTAAATGTAGAACTAACCTCTATTTTATCATCTCAGTGTTATCATTTCAGTGGATTCGGTGGACAGTTATACCCGAAATGATAAAACCACAAAGTTTTAGAGATCCTTGTGTCAAATACAAAGTCTTGTAAGTTTTGTAATGTACTTTTACCTAGAGTGTAGATTAGATTATTCAGGTGTATTTGCTGTGTAATATTTGTATTTACCAAACCAGCAGTAAAACTCATAAAACCTGATAAGAAAAAAAATCGAATTCTCGGAAGGGCTGTTTTTTATTTTATTTTTTACTTTTTAGTGTCTGCAATAGGTTTGTAGTAATAGGTCTCGTTGGTCTAGTGGATGTTCAGTGCGACTGCCGAACAAGAGGTCCTGGGTTCGATTCCCAGGTCGAGCAAAGTGTTATTGGGTTTTTATGTGAAATTCTCAGTAGCAGCTCGGAGTTTGGATTCGTGCCCGGTTAATGGAAATAGGCTCGCCCCCTATTACATGGGACCTAAAACATACCGGCAAAACGTGGATGTACATTAGTACACCTCTGCCTAACCTTTTGGGGATGACAAGCGTGATGGTATGTAATGGGTTGAACAATAAACGCGTCATCTACGTAGAAAATTTGAGGGTTTCTCTCAATTTCCCAAGGATCCACTCATCAGATCCTCACCATTTCCTTCCCATTTTATGGGACCACACGGGAAGCATCAGCTTTCATATAAAAAAAGAATCATCGAAATCAGTTGGCGTGATAATGAGTTATTCGTCCATTTGTCACTCACATATTATTATTTAATGCAAATTTAAGACTTATATGATTTTCTCATGGATGCCACTGTCCAAACTGAACAAAATTGAAATGGGACCACACGGGAAGCACCAGCTTTCAAATAAAAAAAGAATGATCAAGATCGGTTCACCCAGTCGAGAGTGCTGAGGTAATAAACATAAAAAAAAAATTACAGTCGAATTGACAAGCTCCTCCTTTTGGAAGTCGGTTAAAAAATGGCACCATACATATCTAGACATGGATTAACGTTTATGTAAAAGGATTAAAAGTACTAAGCTATTACTACTAAGATATTTTTATAATATTTCTTATTCATTTATTGTGTTTTGAAAATATAAGAGTTGGTTTAATTTTAGAAGTTTTACTTATATACCTGTAGAACACTATTCTCGTCTCGTTACCAATTTAACCTACCTAGCATTTTTCTCTTAGTGCAATAGGTAGACATTATGTATTATTATTAATGTCATAAATGCAGCCATAATATTATTCAGAAACTTTAAGCTTTCTAATCGCACTTCGTTCACTCTTTTGAAAATATATCAATCAGTTTGTATTTGAAAAACAAACGAAAATATTTATTCATGTTTACCAGCATTTACGATAAAGTTTTCCAACATTTTCACACAACACAACAAGAAAAATTACCAAAGGTTATATAAGTAAAGAAACAATTCATTCATATCACAATAAACAATACATTAAATTAATAAGTATTACGTTGGGGGAGGCCTACGTTCAGCAGTGGACGGCTATAGGCTGATGATGATGATGATGATACGTTGATATCGTAATACTAACAGTAATATCAGTATATAAATGATGATATTAAAATAACTGTGTACTGATATTAAAATAAGAGTATTAAAATACTGTCCTGTATCAGTGTTTATCTAAAATTCATGGAAATCAAACCTAACAAAGTACGGAACCCTGGCTGCCAAGCGCGGTTGTTCTTAGCTGTATCATTTCGGTGGATTTATTTCATTCCGGTGCACAGATTATCATTTCAGTGGTAATTTTTATCATTTCGGTTTACTTTTCATTTCAGTGGACGTTTAAAAATTCATCCTTAAATATTTATGTAAGTTTTGATGATATTTGATGTCCACTCACACCCAATGGTATAAAATAGGCTAAGGTTTTATTAGTCACAAAAAATATGTAGATAGCATTGAAATAAAAAAAAACCACCGAAATGACAAATAAAAAGCTCTTGTTGAAATTCACCCGTATATAATATCTTTAAAACACTTTTTTTTAAAGTAACTTGATTATTTCATTATTATATGAAACCTAAACCCATTACCGCTAAGAAAATAAAATATTTACTAAGTTGATTCCAATGTATTACTATATGTAGATTTATTTTCGATGCACTGTGCGACGCTAAGGCAGGGGTAGGAAAGTGTGGTTTTTAGTCGGTACGACTCTGACATAGTAGATTTTTCGAACTAGTAAGTATTATAAACAGTCTTAATCAGTTACAATTAAAGGAAACTTCCTAACTCCAAACATTTTTCGAAATCTCCATAACTGTACTTGAGTTTTATTCTAAATCTCCAAGCTCAGTATTATTAATTACATTTTAAATAATTACTCTCATTACTGAATAATGTAAATAAGCGCACTGTTATTAACAAAAATTTGCTTGAGTAGAATTGAAAAAAAAAAAATGACTATTTTTTGTATTGCAAAAAAATTAGGTACATAATTTCCCAAACATAAATGTTTTAGGTAGAAATATGTAATTTACTGAATCCAGAACGAATTCTGAAACTCTCTTCGATACGAGTCTAAACCATGTGCTTGTGTGGCCGTGGATGTAATACGAATTAATGAGGTTTTTATCTTCAAAACGTGTAAAAATTTCTACATCATGGTTGGCAGTCCCGGAGTCGTTTTTAATAAAATTTATAATGTATACTTACCCTACTATCCTGTATTGCGATTGTAGAGGAAATTGATTATGTTACAATTAATGAGTTTTGTAACACCTAAATTTTATGCGTGCGACTTTATGAAATACCGACATGATAATTATGTCGTCGGTATTTCATAAAGTCGTTAGTCGGTCGACTTTGTGTGACATTATTTTTTTGCTGGTATTTCGAAAATTCATTTTGTAAAAGTATTATGACCTTATTTACAGACCTAGACCCTTTCGAAGTGGCAAGAATATTATGTATAGCCCTGATTATTCTTAGATTACGGAACGGTAACGGTCTAACGTAAGGTAGGCGTTTATTTATCCCTATCTGTAACAAAATATATACACTAAAATATATATTTATAATTAGTCACATATAATATAAGGTCAGTGTACTCCATGGATGAGGTCAAATGTGAGCAGTCACACGTAAGTGGCAACCCTAATCAAACATTTAGGGTATTTCATGTTTAGTATTTGGTCACGTTGTTTGTATACACGCGTTATAGTAGTCTGACAATGTACATTGCCATACTACTCCGACATAAACCCAATTGTTCGCTGAATACCAAAAATACTTCGCCTAATTGAACGCGACGAATTGTCACATTAGGTCTAAACAACTTTGTATAGCCTCTACATAATTAGGTACCGTTGATCAAAATTAAAGAAAACAAAAAGCCCGTTAGGAAATCGGCTTGAGAGGCGCATGTATCCGTCAGTGAATTATTAAAAATAAGTATCGTACAATGATTGTCCAGTTTTAATATTTTTGAGGAAGGTTACAGTTATATAATTATTTACACTTTTCTCCAGGCATTAAAGATCACCTTATGTTAAATAAGATGTTATTCTCTAAGAATTATAAAAGTAGTATTTATTTACACATATCACTAAGCCGTAATTTCAAACAATAACTCTAAAAGGATTTTAATTAACACATTCCGTTAACATAAGCGTAACCTGGATATTGTTCAAATACAGGTTAACAGTTATAGGATTATAGATCCGATAACATTGCGGTTTACCTACTTATTTAATGTTAATAAAGTGAGCAATAAAAATCGAATAGACACAATTACCTATACGTTTTGATTTAAAAAAATGCGATTTATAAGTTCTTGAATACGGAACATTCCGACGCAACGTTCCGGATCCTTCATAGCTACGGGCAGACTATAATAACATCAAGATACGACGATAACATTCGTATAAAATAGTTTTATATCAATGTGTCTAATGTTTATAAGAAATCAATATTCTTGAATACATTCACAACCTGTGTATTATTAAGCGTCTCAATACTAACTATAGTAAGTATTATTGAAATGGAAAAATACGCCAGCTAAGTAGGTAACAAAATAATATATTTTGCATCTGTGTAAACTATTCAGGCGAAATTTTAATTAGATAATAAGTTCTTAGAAATATAAGTACTTAAAAAAACTTATTAGGTAGACTGTTCTTAGTATTTTCAGTCGAAACTGTTATTATCATACGAAATACGAAAATGTTATTTCAAAGAACATGACTGTCATGTATATAATTGTAAGTTTGATCAAGTGTGTTTGTGTGTTTGTCGTAACATTACCGTAATAGAGTAAACATTAAAGGTAAAGTACTTATGGTTTTAATTCTAGCATTTTGGATTATTTATTTCGTGTGAAAAATTAGAATATGCATAGTTATAGCTTTTTCCCGCGACTTGGTCTTCGTCATAATAGTAATTTGGTTGGCTTATTTTTAATTCAATCTGTATTTTCACCGAACGCATAAACTTTAAATTATAAAAGATTAAGTTGTAAGTTTGGAAACTTACAACTCTTTCCGACCCTTTAGGAATAATTTCCGGAATAAAAACTTATTTCCTACTTACTATTAATCTTATATCCTACTTACCCCGAGACTAACGATTTTCATACGAAAATTCATCTTAATCGTTTCAGCGGTTTTTGCGTGAAGACAAACCGACAGACATATTTTAGCATTTATAATATTAATATGAAAAATACTCATGGAACTTAAAGAATTTAGAGATTAGTCTTGCAATTTTTCTGTAATCATAGTAACTTTATACCTAAATACCATGCAACTGTAAGAAGAAGGAAATTAAAATGACGTCTATCAAAAACGTTTATTAAAAAGAATAATTAAAAAGCGATTTGCTTTGTTATATAATAATTTTAAAACAAGCAGACAAATTAATGTCTGTTCATTGTATTCTGTTTGATGTAGATATAACAACAATACTGCTTAATGAACTGTTTGTATTTTATGTTTAACTAGTATGTAAAGTTTAACGTTCTTTGGCGGTTTTAAGCGGTTCTTTTCGATATTGGAATAATAACATTGAACTTAACAAAATGTGTTTAATGTCTCTTGACAACATCTCTGGGCTTCAAATTGAACTTAGAACCACTTTCGATGTTTCTACAGTTATCAGTCTTAGCACAGAAAGAAACATCCCTGCTCTATATGTATATACTCATCCACATCTATTAAAAAGGCGCCTGAACATGTTTCAGTAAAATTAAAATTAATTGTCATAATCTCCCACATTTTTTTATATTTTTGATTTTCAATAAAAAATATAAAATACTACATGAATGGGCATTAGGAGCACAAATTTTGATTAAAAAAAACAGTAATGCTATCTAGATTTCCAAAGCAGAAACACCTCAAAATAATGTAAACACATACATAAATATTAACGTTCATCCAACATTTTAGCACCCAGATGCGATCTATTAAGTGGTCGCATGACACTAGACAATGACTTGGTACCAGTAAGTAATAAATAAGTTTTGGTATGAAAATATTGTTCACTTTGTCCATTCTACTTAATTATTTTGTTTTAAGTATTCCAACATATTTAACAAAAACACTTAATAAGTGATATAATATAAAAAGTAAAACTTTTTAATGGCCAGTATTTAAAATATGACAGAAACTCTTTTGTTCAATTCGAATACGAATTTAATCTGTACCCTATTCCGCAATTTTCCGGTTACGACTTCCAGTAAGCCATTTAAATATAAGCTTTAGGCATTCGCTTCTCGTATCATGTGTAAACAATTAACAATGCAGCTAAAGTGAAATCTGTTCGTGCATTACCAATTAGCATCGCACGTCGACCTGTTAGCGAACGAATGACACACTTGGACACTGGGACACTTCTAAACGACATCAGTTTACTAACAATAGTGCGAGCTAATGACTTTGGTTGATGAACATTGGCGGTAAAAGTCTCCGCAGACCTTCAGTCGGATGGTTTTGTTGGCGGTAAAACTAGGGCGGGTCATGGATATGAGTAGCGTGAAGATACATGCAACTGTATGCATACAACAATTCGATCTTCATACTGACTTCAGAAACCAAAGAAACTATTGGGTAGAAAGTCTGCGGTAGTCGAGAGCTCTTAAACTATGGGATCCGATTATAGATTCCATGGATTTTAAACTCATATTATAATGAATAATAATTGCAATATTGACTGCTTTGAAGCCCTTTGAAAATTAATACTCAGTATTAACTTCACATTAAATTGCATTGGTATATTTGGAACACGATGAGTTGATTATATTTTTTCCTAAATAAATAAATGATATAAGAGTACGTCACTTTAATTTAGTATTACACAACAAGGACTCTCAATGTTTTTCTGTCGGCGATATTTCAAGTAGGAAATTCAAATGCAAACTTTATATTTAAACGCATAACCAATCGTTAACCTTGTCAGCTACGGTTTCGGTACACCGCTGTGGAAAAAACAATCAAAGAAATGTTGGAACCTTCACCACTGAGTGATTATGAACGTAATCTATGTATAAACATAGCTATGAATGAACGTATTACAGTATTTGCACGAATTTAATTTGGTAGCCGCTTATTTCGGTGGTCTAGATCCTTATTAACAGTCTAGAATTACCTCGTTAGCCGAAATTACAGTTGGGCACATGTCTCTTTCGAATAGAGAAGGATTGGGCTTTAGTAATCCACCACGCTAGCCAATTGCTAGCCTAGGGTTGGCAGACTTCACAAGCTATCGAGAAAATCTCTAAGGCTGTTTATTACACGGTGTTTTCGTTTACAAATGCGATGTTTTATGAATTATAGAGCGCCTATGTTAATTCGAAAAATTACTCATTGTCCTAGAAAAACCAATGGTAAATTCTGACCAATATCCATTTTGAACATGGAACAAGCTCTTTGTTTAAAAAACGTGAGCCCACGATTTATGTTAATGTGATAATTATCACAAAAACGTGTAAATTTTTAAATACTCCAACGTGACGTTTTGAAATATTTTCACAATTGGTCATGTAAGCAAACTGAAAAATTAAACACAAACATAATCTTTACAATAAAACAATGACATCAAAATCGACGTCTGTCAAAATTCTACAAAAAAAACTGGTCAGATTTTTTAAATTGGTGACACTGAATCTCGTCAATAGCTAATAAACAAAAAACCGATTGACATACAGAGGAGAAAAAGGTACTAAACTGTTTTATGTTTAGGTACCTATTTACACTCAAAGTAAAGTAAAGAACTTTTAAAGACCCATTTGCGATGTGTAAATTTTATTGCTACCATATGGGTCGTTCGCGAAAATAAAAGTGGCTTCTGGATTTAATATATTTTTGATAGATGTTGACTAACGTCAAGTTCCAAAATAATGTAAGGTAAAAAACGTCAGTGACAATATCGTTTGAACATCCTATGCTATACATTTTATGAAACAATCGGTTGGTCATACATATAACATATACAGCTTCATAAAAATATTATTTGTCAACCAATGTATAGATTTTAATGCGTTGCATTAGATTTTAGGATTGACTTGTTCGTCAACTCTATGTCGAACAAATACGAACACTTCCTACATACCTACCTCTGTGTTCGTATTTTACAAATGTGCGTGTGGTTTCAATTTTCAACTTCCTTTGCTTATTAGTTTCAATTACATACTTTGTGTTTAGTATTTCTCGCATGCAATGAAATTATAGAAAATAATTATTTTTGTCCAAAATCGAAATGGTATCTTTAAACTATTGAATGATATTTTTAGCGTAAAAATTCACAAGCCAACTCCTTTCTAGCCAAAAATCCCCTTTGTTCCCGTTGAGTTACACCATTTTGTGTTACACTGTTACCCACAAACAAATCAACCGGACAATCCGTAAACGTATAATATGAATCTATAGAAAATAAAATATAAAGTACGCGTCGTACTAATGAAACCATCCATTGTATTATAACACTAGGATTTACAGATTTCTACTAACACTTCCGCAAATAAAAGACATTGAAATAAAACTCAAAATGAATGCTGATGTAAAGGATTCCAATCGTGAGGATTAGAATAATTGGATCCGTAAAAACTAGTTTTATTTCCACACTAGGTTTTTCGTAAAATGATATTTATATGCCATTCTAATACGATGCTCAAAAACGGATATTCTATTGGCCTTGTTGCCTTGACATATGAATCCAAAAATGCAATACCTAATGTAAGCTACCAAGAACACAAAAGTAGCATCCTAGATAATAATAGATTCCCTGATGGCTAAGAACAATCTAGTAGAACCTAACCTACTGCGAGAAAATCTATCAGACAAACGAGTGTCAACTTTAAACCTTCGACATTTAGTGCCAATTACTATGACCGGCAGGATACCCAACTCAGTATAGAATATTATAGTACAGTGGCAGGTTTGAAGTGGTCGCATCCCGAGGATGCGTGTAAGTGGATTCGATGTAATCCGAGCACTTGAAACAATCATTGTTATCTAGATAGCGCTATGGACTGCATGTGATGTTGTACTACCTTGTGTATCACAGTACTATCACCTTTTTACTTCTGCTAGCTGTTATTTTGTTACCTTATCAATATTAACCACCACTTTCTTTGAACCAGTCTGTAACGTCAACGTGTACTTGAAATAATAATATAATTTATGTTTTAAACTAAACGTTGCTTCACACTAGGATTTTCTTGTATCGTGGGTGCAAACACAAATTTTCACATACACAAACGCCCTGACTAAACCCCATCAACAGTTTATTAACAGCAAACGTTTTTCCACAATGTTTCCTTCGTCGCTTAAGCAATTGGTATTTAATTTAACAGTTAGATATCCTCTTTAAGATTAATTACGTGATGGCTAAGCTTCAACAACCTTTTTTAAAACACCAACGACTAATTACTAATTCGCTTATTTCAGTAACGAATCAATTTACCTCAATGATATTTTATATTATCATTATTTATAAGACCAGTGTGCCTTGAAACATGAATATTGAGATCGTTTGATTTTCCCTAAACGGACTAGTAAATCCCCGTAAACAAGGTGACATTATTTTGACCTTTCGAGTTTTTTAAAGGTATCCTTGTATTCGCAAAAGGTATGACATTTCAGACAGGTTACTGTTAGGTACCTATATTATATATCGAAGATTCTTACAGTCAAATACTCAAACGCAATTTAAGTAACACTCAAATATAGTGCTGCCTGTTTCACTCGCCTGCAAAGTCAACGACTGTAGCCTTCTTGGCCATTAGTAACTTGGAGGAATGATGACTATGATAATATCCAGTGACAGTGGTACATCGTCAAGGAAATTTCGATCCGATAAATGGCTACAACGAGGTTACTGATCAACTATTTTTTGTGCCACCGCTGCCTGGGCATCCATAACAGTAGCAACAGTTCTATACCGATAGACCGGAGCAGTTACAACGCTACAATATTTTATTGCATTCTGCAGCTACAAATATTGTAACGTAACCTAAGTATGTACATGTTTTGGTTTGCATATGTGCTGATTTCACGGAAGCCCGAGTATTTTTCCGTTGTTTTGACGTCATTGGAGGATTTAATAATATTTTGTATTCGCCATAAAAGCATGAAAAATTTGTGTTAATCACGAAAGGGAGGGTGAGGTCGGTTATTATCGCCGATCAATATCAATACGAAAATCTGTGATTCATAACAGAAAACATAAAATGAAGCTGATTTAGAAATATTATTTACTCTTTTCTGCTATATTAATTGACTTTGTTTACATTTTCTGTTAGTAAAACTATGCGAATATGTACACAAGCAATATCAGTAGGTATAGGTATGGTATAAAAAAATACAGAAAATTTTATTAAGAAAATAGTTAAACAAAAATATATTATCATTCTATCTAAATTATATCAAATCGCTTTGTAAATTTCGCCTTCTAATACAATGTGTGTAACTGTGTACGCATTCTATAGTGTGTTCTATGCACAGTACAGACGAGACATCATGGCGACAGCGATCGTGTTTTCAATCGATTTAACCATGCAAGCTTATCGATTCGATTCGAACGACGTATTTTCGCATAATTAAATATTATTGTAATTAATATTGCAAGTTATTAAAAAATCATCTCGCGTTAGTACTTAAAGATTCTATTTTATTATATTGAAGAGAAATGTTAGTTACCCCATAGATCCTTAGCGTTAACCATAAGAAGCAAAACTGGATAACTTATTTATTAAATAAACAATGAAAAAAAAGGGGAATACACAGATACTGATTTAGACACTAATATAAAAATACTTTTGACTTTGAATTTTGATTGTAATAAAATGGAAATAAAAATACTGCTACTATTAGTAGTCCATTAAAAAGTTACATTTAAAATTACCTTTAGTTTGTGTTTAATCTATAGTTTGTGAGATAAACCGTAAAACATTTGCACCTCTTTTTCGAAGATGGCGGCCGGGGGACCAGGGCTGCTATCCAACAAACTTGAATTTAAATTTAAACTGACCCCCTCCTTGATATCTGAAAAAATAAAAATTGCGTCCTTTGAGAAATGTAATTATAGGCCAAAAAATGTAACATTACTGTAGACTAGGCCCAACGTCCACCTAAGTAACGTAACGCATGATTTGGCAAATGATCTAGCTCGTAACTGGCCACTCGTCTCAACATTCAAAGCAATTACAAGGAGCAGTGGCCATTTGTATGACGTCTGGCAACTGGCATCGCATGAGCTTCTACAATATAGTGACAATTGACACGCCGAAGTAACACGTAATTTGAAACACTAAAATGAAGGATGACCATACATCATTTTACATTAAAAGGTGTTAAATAATGTTTATAAAATTATAATGCCTTCATACTAATTTATAGTCTTTGCTTCATACCAACTAGAGAAATATTTGAAATATTGAGCAATAACTGTTTTCTTTTCTATGGCGTGTCACTCAGGCTGGTGCAGACTTTGTCAGATTCATGTCACTTGCTATATCGAAACCTCGTTAATTAGGTGAGCCCTATGCCTTAGGACCTGTTAATATATTTTTATAAAACGCTTGCCGTGTCGTTTTAGGTTTTGGCATCAATCCTCGACCTTTTAATCTCGGCAGCATTGACGGTTATCGTTCCAAATTCATTAATTATGCTTTGGTTCACCTCAAAGGTGAGCTAAGATAACAACGTGACATAACGTATTATGTCACTAATTGTTCTACATTTATTGTGTTATTCTAATGATTGTGTTATTTGTTATTGTTTACTAATTACTCTTGCTTTTGTTACAGGTAAGTTTATCAAATGAACATTCTCGTTGGGTGGAATATTTTGCATTCTATAATGTAAGTAGAGTATTTTTACCGTTAAATTATAATAGGTATATCAGGTACTATACAATATACATATATATCTAAACTACATATACATATAATCCTTTGTCCTTACTGATTTACCTATCGGAGAGTCTGAACAGCTAGAGCTAAAAACTTGAAACTTGATGCATTTTATGCAGAAAACATGTGTATGAGGGATTTTTGACAATTCCACCGCTAATGGTTAATTAACTGTTTGTATGAAAGCCCGTCATTTTCAAAGTAAGAAAGGCGTCAAAAAAAGTCGACGAAAAACCTCTCAATTTTAATGTTTGATGCTCTTTAGGTTGATATAGGTAAAACGGGATATTGCACATGAGTAAAAGAATATTCAATCTAATATTCTTAGTTTCATTAATATAACTAGGATCTCTGAAAATTCTCTCAATTTTGGCCAGGCAAACAACAGTAATAGGTAAATTTGCAATTGCAGAACAATTTGTAAAATAAGCCCAATCAGTTTCTAAGTAGCATTCAATCTGTAATTAGAACCGGTAATATAATTAAATGAAGTTATCGATACTTTAATTAATGGAAATAATTATAAATTCAAAGGAATGTTCGTAAAGAATGTCGTGCATTAAAACATTGCAAAATTGCATTTACTCATTGATCATTAAAACTCATATTACAAATTAGAAATGAAAGAAAGAAGTACAATGGTAATAATTTCTGACTTCAAAAAAGACACTCAGAGGATCAGTTGTCTTATGAATATTATGTAATTTAACACCTTGGACGCTGACAGACAGTGTAGATACTGTCATGGTATAAGCAGACACATTATAATGTATTACTATCTCAGTTCTAATTACATTATATATTTGAGTTGTTGAATGGTTTGTCAACTAGGTACAATCTTCTTAAAAAAAGAGGAAATTCTCTGTCAGTTGAGGTGTGTGGCCTGGACGCAGCTATAGATCGCTAAGTATATAACGAATGTTAAAATAAATTACTAAATATTAATTATGGTATGATTATAAAATACTAAGTAACTAAACAAATTAATTTTAAACTTATCATTGCCAAAGATTTAACGAATTGCTTCCTGCATTCATATAATAAAATTAGCTTCTTGTTTACATCTTATTGTGTCTGGGATGATCAACACTTATGTACCGACTTTACGTTTCCTTTGTCAGTTATCTAGCTACCGACATTCCCTGACGCAGCTATTGACTTGTAATGTTTATGTTTATAAGTCACAAATGCAGACAATGAGACATACATGCACAAGGTCACCCCTGTCTGAAGATATATCCGTTATTCTTTAAAAGAAAATACTTAAAGTGATTCATATTGGAATCTCATATTGTAAAGTACCTTCCAAGCCTTGCCCACATGTTGTATAGGTAAAAAGTAGCCTATTTGTTAATGTAGGTAATAAACTATCTGTATTCCATTCTGATATCATTCATTCATGATTCATATATCTGGATTTTGCGTGACGCAGTAACAAGCAGCCATATAAACTTTCGCGTTTATAATATTAGTGGGATTAAATATTAATAATTGTTTTCATATCTGATTTAGTATTTAAACCGACTTATTCTTAACACTGTCGAAGGCCATTTTGAAATCTGTACGATCAGGGTCCTTCAAGTACCTATTCATGTATTCAAAAGTAAACTTAGAGATATAAATAAATTATTATCAATTAAGATTGTTTTTGAGGCAGTTCATTTTTTATAATATACCCACTTGAAGATACTTGCACTAGTGATAATAATGTTTTGTTATCTTATGCACGTGTAAGTTAAATAGAATTGAAGTAGAAACTACAATAGATGCATAAAACACGAAAATAATTCATTTTTATTATTTTGTGAACTATTGTTAAATGGATTACTGAGTGAAGTTTAGTAGATAAATTTGTTTGCTGGTCTCATTGCGGCTATCGGATAAATATATTTGATTAGGTTTAGCTATAACATATGATTGATTGATAGGTATAGCAATACTAAAAAGTATTGCTATACCTATCTTCTACCTTTTATAGATTTATCATATCATTAGACCATTAGAGTTTATTTTTAGATACCTATATGCCTATATCTAAGATTTAATTAAATAAATATGCAAAATTAACAATAATTTGGTAATCTTTCCGCTATTTACAGTCAACAATGTGTATACAAGTCCTAATAATAATAATTTATATTGTTGTTTTGCGGTTAGTGTTGAAACCACAAGAATATTACTTGAGTGAAATAAACTCCAGCAAATGATGGAAAATGAAAGTGTACACCTAGATTTCAATTTCCGTCCCTGAGCTCATACGAAGATATTAAAATAAAAACACCCACTTGCTATTTTACTATGCAGAGACATGATATTAGAATCAAAATCGGCAATAGGCTCGCCTCCTAGTACATATAACCTTATAGTCCAAGATCCCAGGGCCGCCAGACGTCACGTATTTTATGACGAACCAAATGTGGATTTTTGAGTAGTGCTAGTATGTACTAAGAACGCATGCCTACCAGCTATCTTGCCTAGTGGGCCAATTTTCAGGTATCAGGTAATCGAGGTACATACAAATATTACTTACCTCACGTAAATTCTCCAAGCTGATTTTTACGTATATATTAGGCAATATCCTTAAAAATAAGTCTCCAATACTCCCAGACACTTTCCGTCGGCCGTATTGCTTTGCAGACGCTTTAAAGCTCCCTAAGGAATTAATTAACTTCGCGTAAATTATGATGCTCTGAAGGCTTTAGCTAGTAACAACAGCCAAGCAGGAAGTTTGTCCATATAGGTATGTAATGTAATGTGTCTTATTTGTAGAGACGCACCCAAAGAAACTCCTTTGTTTAATTTGATAATATGAAAAGCTGATAACTTGTAAAGACATAAATATTAATACTTAGAATTTCCTCATTTTAAAATATTATCGCTTCAATATTATTGTTCATCATCATCATCAACTCGTTTTCTGTTGTACTGTGCCAATGCTGGGCATGGGTCTCCTCTCATTTGAGAAGGATTATTAGGCTACAGCCCACCACACAAGCCTAGTGGGGGTTAGCAGGTTTCCTTTCGATGTTTTCCTTCACTGTTTTTTACGGATATGAAAAACTTTGAATTTGATGAGAGTTTCGTTGATTTCAAATATGTCACATTATACTCGTATTTATTAGGTAGATGTTAAGCAAATAGTTATGATGATGATTGCGGAAATTAAATAATGACACAATATAACGTTTAAAATTAACAATAATGACGTTAAAACACTTAATAAACTAACATCCTAAAGTAAATATTTATGATAAAGTCATTTTAATTATTTGTTTTGGTGATAAGATTAATTTTTAAAGTGGCGTAGTCGTGAACTCGTGACGTTTGCATAATAGAAACCGCGGTAATTTAATAAAAGTGATTAAACAAAGTGTATTAACGATAATCGAAGAAGCAAAAAAACAGATAGGTCTGTAATTGAAGAAGTAGGTGAAATTATATGAGATAATAAGCCGTGATGCCTTTTTAAGTTTCCATGTGGCGGCTCCACTAATACTCTTCATTAATCCAGCGTGTTTACACGTAAGTGTATCATGACAATTACGCAAACTATTACTGATAATAATAACATTTATAATACGTCAGTTATACATGTTAAATAATATCAATTAGGTATTAGCTATTGCCACCCATTCATTCGCCACTACTCAAAATAAAAAATTGCATACCTACTTCAATTAAAATTGCAATTAGGTATATTTATTTTCCGAAGTTTCTATTCAGTTCTTTTGTCAGTTTGTCCTGCGAGGCTTTAGATAAGGTTGCTATAAAATACAGAGGTACATTGCATCAGCACATTCAACATACGTATGTACTTTAAAAACAGCCTGCCTAAAGAAAGTTCGCATATATCTAAATGAAAAAAAAAAGTCTTTAGCCTCCACCTAATATCTGATACTAGACGTTGTCTAAATGGCTATTTATTACGAAGCACACGATGGCGAAATAGTTAATTATTTGAAAGTAATATACAATCCTTTCGATTGGCATCATTAAAATAATTACAATCAAAACCAGTCTATAATTAAATATCTACTACTGTCTGTCTTTTTAACATTACGAAATTGTTCTTGATCTATACATATATATGTCCTGGAGGAGTTATTGATTCATCAACGCAGGTCCCAAAGTGATAAAAAACATGAAAGCAATTAATGCATTTTATGTTGTGATTGTAAATCAACGGCTGTGTGGAAGTCCGTTAATTTAAAAAAGAAGAAGCGCAAAATTTGGAATACAAACTTCTGATTTGTATAAAATGTGAAAAAGATTCTAAATTAATGCACTAAATTCAATATTAAGGTTTCCACCAAAGCGGAGAGGAGAAGAGACAAGGGATATTAGTTGAATAACCAATCAGATTTCATTATTTCCACGTCTCCTCTCCAAAACCGACATCTGATTGGGTATTCTAAAAACATGTAGGTACGCACTGCTGCTCTCCTCTCCTGGAAACCGGGCCTACAGCTTCCGGGCAAAAATATAGACATTATGTTTTTGGTCGTTTTTGAACCCCAAATAGGAGAAAGAGGGTGATATATTATATATATGTATCTATAGAAATTATAGTATAGTGTTGTATAGCACGAGAGAAAGCGAAACTACGTCAAATAAATATCAACCGCGCGAAGCCGGGGCGGGTCGTTAGTCTATTACAAATTACTTCGCAATGAATGTAACTAATATAACTATGTAATGACTTATATATTTAATGTATGTAAGTATATAAGAGCATTATCTTGCCAGTTTTTGTTTGCCTACAATGACCGAAATATGTTCCGTGTGACGTTTTTGGAGCAAGTAAAGAAATCAAAGAAAATATTTGCTACTGCAGTTTTTTTTGTGATGTGTCTATTGACTCCCAAGTCTCTAGTTTCCATCCACACAATTACCATGTTTAGTTTATCTACTTACTAATATATGAGAATATTTATTTGTTTGTTTATTAATAAACGGAGAGTATGTTTGTAAGCGCTTAGCCCTGAAATCCCTCTGGTGTACACCAGACGGATAGGAAAAAAAAAACTACATTCTGAAAACTCAATTCTCGTACCGCTACAATACTTGTGAGTAAGGCAAGTAAAACGGCGTGGCACAACTAATTAATTATTAAATTCATGTTTTGGTAAATGATGAAAGAAAATATTCCTTTTTTCCTACCTAAATTAGGCTAGTGTGATGGCTTATCCATTCTCAGTCAGAGAGAAAGCCCCTGCAATTAAGGCAGTCCTACAGTATGAGTAAATGAGTTATGCGATTTGCTGTCTCACGTAGGTACCTAGGACAGTAACGTCAAACAAAACACCATCCTTTATTGAAACAAAAGACGTAATTGTCAACACCATTGATGTATTACTCGAAAAGCGTTTCTATAAGTCTTAAGTAACAATGAATACTTAAGACTTTAGAGCAGTTCTATAAATACATGTTAAATTATACGAGATAATTTAACAATGTGAAGATATAGCACAACAAAAAACTATGATAGATAGGAATTCTCCTATGAAATCATAGGAAATACCGAATTGTTATTAAGGCATTTGAAGGCTGCAAAATTACAGAACCCATTGTGTTCTAAATTAAATCTGAATAAACAGGGTCTTTTTTGTTGGTTGTTTGTGTTTTCGAATTCAACCATTGATCAGGGGCCGTAACATAATGTGTTTAAGGAGTTTTTTTAGATTGTAAGAGAGAGATGACGCTATACGCTATGTGAAGCGCCGTCTCTCTTATATAACCTAAAAAACCTAATAGATTGTTGTGTTTACAGGGTTATAGATGGTTATTACATTTACACCAAAAAATATAAACTAGAGGCAAGTGAGGGATTCCCTGTCGATATTGATAAAAGAAAATAACTACTTATATGTGGGTAATGCGTAGTACCTACAACAGTAGTATTTATGTCTAATTAGTATTATATGACTAAGCGCTAATTCTATAGCTTGTAAATCCAACACAGCTGAGATAATTATTTTCGAAGTAGATTGGTAAAAACTATAGTTAATTGTATTGCAATTTGTCAGAACATGTTATTAAATCTGATATTTCAAACTGTTTTGTTGTTGGAAAGAGATAACGCGATTATCAGTTGGTTTATGTCGCTCTGCTTCTTTCACACAAAAAATATGTCCTTATTTTATATGTAGGTACGTTTCACGAGTTGCGTGTTGTGTTAGCATGTTGCCGAAATGTTTTAGCAATCTAGACACTTTGTCTACACGCTACGGGAAATACAATGTCCGAATCCATCTAATGTCGGTCGAACACGCCTACGATTTATGTTACGTTTATGGGAGCTTCCGAAATTCGCCTTATTAGAGTTGGTAATAATGGTCCAATTAGTGTAAAATTTCATTCAATCCGGACATAAAATCATACTTAAAGAACTGCAAATAAGGGTCAGTAACCGTAACCGTAAATTTTAAGATTATTTTATTGATATAAGTATCAAGTCCGTTATTTATCAGAAGCTCCCAATTAACGTCTTTATTTTAAATTAAACGAAAAGAACTTTATTGAAAGTATAGTTTGTTTTTTTTGCCATAAACCGCACACAAATTCATCCCATATTCGAAATAATTATTGGTAATCTCAACAACATTGTACCTACTTGAGCCTAATAACGCCTTACATTTCGCTGAATTTATAACCAATCAAATACTTTATCAGATTAGGAGTCTCATATACCTGTCAAAAATTGTAAGTTAAACGTGTTTCACATATGTAAAAGCGTCAAAATTTTACTCAAAATAATAACTTATATCGTTAGAGAGGTGCATGCAATTGCACAATGATGTAAATATTATCTGTCAGTCGATACCGATACGTCTTGATTTTATGTGCTCTTGTCTCGATTGCACCTGATGTACACGATTGCACTATCAATGTATCAACAAGTTCTCGAAAAACAACTGCAGCACGCGTCGCTTATCTTAGTCACGCTTCTCAAATGCACTGAGGTGTAGTCTGAAGTCTGAAGTAGAATTAGGTACTAATAGCAGTAAGCATAGATTTGCAGCATATTTAAAAAAGCTGTAATACCCTCTTTAGAGTGGTGTGACCAGTAGGTAGACTGTCAGATAAGGTCCTGAATTTGTTCTTAACCCATATATGCCCAGAAAGACGAGGTCTGCGATTTTCCCGATTTTTGGATATATTACTACTTAGGGATTTTAGGAAACTTAGGGGAATAAGACCCGTATTTTTTTATTTTCAGTTTCAGTACCTGAAAGTACTCTTTCTTTGACGGGTCGGTAACGACCCTGTGGGCAAATATACTGATAATTTTATGGGAAAAATAAAATACGTTATATGTAATAAAAATGTGAAGGTTTTATTTTTACAATTAGTAACTAGGAAGCATAAGAATCAAATAATATGTAGGAACAGAACCGAATTGAAAACCAACAAAAATACTCAAGTATTAGGTAATTATAGGATATAATTCAACGGGTTAGGTATGAAATTTCACGTAGTATTTATCATGAAGATTGATTGACACGACATGAACCACACATTTTTACGGTTCTAGTTTTACAATAAGCACACCTTTTTCTTTTCTGGGTAACCGTTATCATTGATCAGCCGCATGTCTCCCGACAGATAAAGGTACACTCGTCATCACTCTTAGGGAATGTCCAGGTAGAGCTTTGTGTCTCCAGTGTGTGTACAGTTCTTGCTAGTGGTGCCGACAACTGCTCTCCTGACTGCAAATTTAGCTTGATCCATTTCTTGGTCGTGTCTGAGGTGCAGCAGCACGACAATGCCTCGATGTGGTTGCAACGGCAGGATCAGCAGGTACCTCAAGAACTGGTGTTTGATTCCGTGGGTCCTTATCGATGACTGACCTGTCAGGAGTGCAGCAGCATTTGAAGGACTTTCAGGGACTCCGCTCTCCGGAATATCTTCTGAGTATCTCGAAACCAACTTGGCAGAAGCAACAAGTTGATATAAATTCAACCTTGCAATATCGTTGCAATCTTCATCTCCCGAATCACCATTGATATCAAATGGTGTTTCGGGTGATCCTTCACATGGTGGGGCTCCATCCATCCATTGGCGACGCTGTCGTCACCACCACTTTCCAGGATATCCACAATTTGGATGGTACACAGTATTCGACGTGACCCGTGAAAAAGGAACTTTTGTAACTTTAATTGCCCACTGGGTCGTTACCGACCCAACAAAATAGAAGTTTCACTAGTAGAAAAAACAAGGTTTTTCCTACGAAAACTATAACTTGTTTACATAAATAATATATTATTCTTGTGGTATTTTTCATAAAATGCAGTAATAAACAAGACAATAAATAAATACTTAAATTTTTTGAGAACAGGTGCACAATTTTTAAGGACACAAATCAAGACCCAACTTGTTTTCGAAATATTGAATTAACTATTGCAGATTTGACAAGTAAACGGTATTGATAGCTTAGTTATGTTATCAAATAGAGAGTAGATTGCGTTAAATACAACTTGTCACTTATATTTTTTATGAATGACTCTTGAGAATACGTAAAGAAAATTTGGGTCGTTTTCGTGCTCTTGGGCATATATGGGTTAAGACGCACCACTGATTTTCCGAAGTTACATGCGTATTTGTCACGTGCCTGAGAAATCCTTTCGATGGCGTGTGAAGTCTGCGTATTAGAGAGAGCCATGCCCAGCAGTGGGACAATAATTGGGTTGACGATGATGTATAGGTACAGGACGGCCACATTTCAGTGTGATTTACCTTTTATGGTCTCACGTAAACTAACTTGACAGGTGACATTTAAGCGAATGCGCGAAAATGGGATGCAAGCTGAATAGTGTAATATCTAAGATTTCGATAATTACGGTAAATATACATATACGATATAAAAGGAAAAAAACACATTAGCATTTAAATAGATTTTTCCAATAATAAGTAGTCACGTATAATAAATAATTCTTACTCTAACATTTAACTGCTGTAGCTATTAATCGATCAATGTATTCATTCTATATTTAATAAACAGCCATAAAACTAACGGCATCGGCGGCAGTACATCATCCGCCGTGATATTATCGCGTGTAGGACAATGTCAAGGCACGGAGGAGCACACCCATTCGTACAGCATTGACATTCAAAACGGTACGCGCTTCCTAGTATGTCACAACCCTATTGTTTTGGTACCGTAAAGGCTTTACGTTATCTTGTATGTATGTTACATGGGTGTTATTATATGTATGTCGGTGTTTTGAATTTCAAAGAATGCTCACACTTTTTGTATAGGTAGGTTTTAAGTGTCTATGAGTAAACTCTGTTTTTAATTTAATTTTTTTTAAGGTTCTCTGTAGCCGTTCTTGTTACCAAATCGCAAACACGGCTACAGCTGATCGCGTTTTCGTAGGTTCTATGTCAAGGTAGATAAATCGCGCATTATGTTCCAATTCCCTCGAAACCATGTTTTCTATACTCCGAAAACCGCCGAAATGGCTGATGACCTGCAAAGTGATCATATTAAAAAAAAAATACAATCGCGATTTAAGTCGCTGTTTAAACAAAATCAAAACCGGGTCATTTGTTGTACTTGCAATGACACCGACAGACTAACAAATATAAAGTTTGGTTGGTGGGTTCTAAAGCCGCCACTCTACACAATAGAACACCTTTTTTCAGATTTATAACTACAGATGCTAACTATAAAAAGATTTTTGTATTTCACATACAAAGCATTAAAATTGTATGTGTAGAACATGATATTAGATACACAGAACGACACAGGATGAACAATGAATACTAAGGTCCAATTACTTAGGTTGTTCCGAGTACCTGGACTAGGCTAGTTAATTGCCGTGGGAGGGCAGTGAGTAATACATAATGCATTGATATGACTACGGGTACGACACTCGGCTAGCCTAGCACGTGGCTAACAAATCGTCTATAAACAATTGACGTAAGGGTACTCAGTAATAAATTTCCCCCTTTTAAGTTTTTAAGGGGGTATTTTTCCGTAAAATATATCGGTTGTATCTAAAGGGTTCGTTAGTTTAGAATTTAAAAAGGTTTGTATATAAATATTTCGTGTCACGTTTGCCCGATTTTAATTAAATGAGATAGAATAGTTTTACCTCAATTTATTAATTACTGTAGCTATTAAGTTAGCTACAGTAATGTGTAAGTAGACAGGTCTGCTAGTACCTAATATGTATATGATTTGTTACTTGCAAAAATCACATGATATTATAACCGAGGACTATTGTAAGGCTAATATTAAGATTTTTTCAGTAATGTGTATGTACGTATTCATCACACGCTGAATCCGTGAAGAAATACGTAATTAGGAATTTATTCTCTTATTTGACAGATGACTCTTTTATTTGACAGATACGCGTGCCAAGAGCAATGGGACAATAATTAGGCTGTATGTCAATAAATAGTAATTTCATTTTCGCCATGAGCGAGGTGAAAAATGTGGTAATGAGAAATAAACTACGAGTAAGTATTTGTAATCGGAAGTTGGTAATATTTTATTGTATCTTTAATAATAGCCTTATTATTATAATGATGTTCTGATAAAACACGGTGTAGGGTTAACAGTTATTCTAACGTAAGTATTTAACTTCACTTTGTCATTAACAACAACCGCTCATTTAGTACCTAAAACTAAGTTTATGAATACCTGGTACACACAGGATAGGTTGTTATCATAGAAACCTTGACGATGTTCAATTATACATATATCAATTATTTTTAAAAACATCAATGTAAAGGAAGCCAACTACTTTTTAACTTAGAGTTACTTTTCGACTCTTTTCTGTAAGACCTACTTTTTGTAACTGTGCAACTAGATTGACAATTCAAAAGTACCTGTAATATTGGTCTACTTGAATAAAACATTTGCGTTTGAGTTTTAAGTTTGTTCGCTATAGTACGCCTTGCATTATCTCTCAATAACCCTGAGTCGTAACTCGTACGACGCGACGCGACGTACGTTTTCGTGTGTAAGACCTCAATTTGATAAATGTTTTTTTTACAAACATATTTAGATTATATGGTCTACATTCCACGATGTGCAATCATCAAACTTGGCAATAATCCCCAAAAGATGTTTCTACGGTTTGAAAAAACAATAATTTTAATCCTTTTAAATTTTTTCTAAAGATTTCGCTGTTTACTTTTTAAAGAATTCCTACGTGAATTATTTGAATGATGTACCATTTCAAGAAAATGAAGTACTTGTTAAATGAATGGTTAAGTGAACAAGTCACTGCAGTTGATAATACGGTCATATATTTTAGACCCTAAACGTTCACTGTAGGCCTAGCTTATAGCTCTTGGTAGAGTACAATCGCTAGACGGTGCAATAATAATTGCTGTAGGCCAAAGAAGACTTATCAACAAGCACGTTGCCCGGGGTTACAAATTGGACCACAAAGTTAATGATCTTTGATCTAGGTCTCCTATTATACTACTAACATAGTGAGTACTTACTCGTATATCTAATCATCCATCATCATCTGTCGCTGATAAATCTTACCTAAATCCTGTATAGAAAACCGTATTTTCTAATTGGTTTAACTGTTTTGTAGAGAAAAGCCGAAACGCATATTCGTTCCATTGTAGATTACTCTTTTACATCGGGTTATTCATGAGTAGGTAGTAGATAGTCGTTAATTAGTCTTCCTGTATGACAAATACAAATACGTTTGTTCAAGAAATAAATCATTCTTTCAAGGTTAATTTATTTAAAAACTTTATCCTTCAAAAAATTATGTTAGGTTGGGGCAGGAAACTTAAAATTAGTGAAATTTTGCGTGTCACATATATGTGACAATGGCGTTCAAAAATCCCGATGTTTCGGATCCTATCGGATGTTTCTTGTTTTCCTGAACAGAATATAGGTATACCCTGCCTATATTGTGCGCTTATTTGGTAACCCAATATATCCATAGTGTGAAAAATTATCTACCGCCAGTTTAGACGTCTAAGGCGTAGATATGGTTGGCATCTGATAATTTAAAAAGAAATTGATGAGTTTTTATCTATGAAGTTGATATATTTGTTCTTCAGATTCAATCTTATTGATTGTGGCTTAAGATTTGATAAAGGTATCCGAATAATGCAAAAGGACCCTTTGAAAGGATTTGGATTAAAATATAAAGTCATGCTTAGACAAGCTAAATATAGTAAGTATTTAACTATTCTGTTTCGCTATTTATATTATATAAAGGACGTTGATGAAATATTTCTGATGAAACTAAAAAATACTCAACTAGTGGCTCAACTAGGTGAACAGGCTAATTCTAAGCGGCCACATCCGGCCGCACAATGAGATCGACTAGTTATTCAGTAGTTATTCAATCTTAACACAATAGCGCATAGAGATTGAATGGGTGACAATGACAACCTAACCTATGCAAAGAGGTTGTAAACAGATTGCTTGGGAATTTGGGTCAGCGGTATTATGGGAGATTCCAAATAGTAGTTTTAGAAATGACAGTTCATATTATTCTGATACGTCCACACTCTTTCAAAATACATACTGAGAAAAATACATTTGTAAGCTGTTATCCCTAATTAGAATTTTCCAAAAAGCTGCGGTAGACTATTGATCTGGAGACTGTTGAGTCAAAGGTCTCGAGTTCAAACTCAAGGCAAGCATATGATTATTCGAAGTTATTAGCGTATTTATCATATGCTCATTCGGCGAAGGAAAACATCGTGAGGAAACCTGCATGCTACAGCCTAATGCCTCAAGACAAGAGGATATTTCTAAATCTTAAGTTACCAGCTCATTTTTCTTTTATCCGTTTACACTAAGGTATAATAATATATGTATAATCTATTTCACTATTATTAGGCAAATTTTGCAATACAAAATAGAGGATTCAATTCAAAAAGATCGATACGCATTACAATTTAGTAGTCTGTTTTGTTTTTAAAAGTTAGACTTAAAGGTCGTGATAAGTATTCTGAAACACCTAAGTTATTTGAATATCAACGATCTTAGCAACTGTATTAATTAATTATGTACTCTACCTCTACCTCTATGTATTCTACCTTTTGGAACCGTGCAACTAAATTCAATTAAATATGACAATTCAAAAGCACCTGTATTGGTCTAATTGAAATAAATGATTTGATTTGATTTGATTTGATATGTCACGCGATAGTCAACTTAGTCACAGAATTGAACTTGGTGATAATAATATTTTTTCCATACCATAATAATTTACACCTATATTTCCTCAAGTTTGAATGTGTACATGTACATCTTTAAGTATTTTTGTAGGTCCTATTTGGAGTGATAGTTGTTAGAAATTACTTATAATAACGTTATGACTGATATGATTTTTCATAAAATAAGTTTCCTATTGTATATAAGCGCCCTCTATTATAAACAGAGAACACTACAATCTTTACAATAAGGCTTTGACAAACTATTTTCTCAACAACTCAATAGGTGGCGGCAATCTCAGCTTATTTAGTTTCAGAATATTTGATAGATGGCGTTACATATTCGTATCTGAATTGTCTATCATCACGCTTGCTGTTCATGTTACAGCAGTCAGCAACACTGCCGAAATGATGAGGCATGCATAAATCATACATGTTGTTTATAATGAATCAGCAAGTGTACAAGGTCATCCATCGTTCTAGTTACTGTAATAGACATTCTCATAATGGAAGTTTTTTTATGCCTATAAGTAATCATTATAACATTCAAATGGACCTAATTAGGTACTTTTGTTTAATATTTTTGTTGAAGAGGTTGATTATTGAATAATGTATATAGATTGAATAATCTGATAAACGTGTAGAGTCAACAGGTGGTTATAATCATGATAGTAGCGATTTTTCGATTTCGCTCCGGGGGATAAAGTCATTGAACTCGGCAGTTTTTGTGAGAGTTTTTTTGTTTCCACGTGGATGTATACACAAGCATATCCACTCTTTAAATACTTGGTCTAGTTGTAATCAAAACTATATAATTTAATTATACTTACAATATTTTCGAAATATGCAGTAATCAGACTAAGTACACTTATCCTTAATGTTTAGGGACCATACACTACTTTATTGGGTTGTGTTTTAGATTGTATTGACTACCAATCTGGTTTTAATAAACTAGAACTGGAGAACACTTAGGCGCATATAGGGAGGGAAGCCCAGAATGGTCTTGTGCCCCTGGATCTTATGTATCGAAATAATGATTTGCAAACTTTTTGATCTATTGTAGTGGGATGTTTTTTTTCAGGCCCAAGGTCTTTGATCACATAGCTCTTAACTACGCCACTGGGTCAGCCCCGCTCCCCTCCCTGAAAGATTACCCTAGATACGCCAATGGGAGAACAGTAATGGCATTATCTGAATTTCTTTCTATTCTCCCAATAAAGATATTAGTTAGATTCTTCTTTTTAATCGGCAGGGGTGGGACCTCGTTGTAATCCAGAGACTGTGTCCCGGAATCTGTGTGAAGTGTGAATACAATTACATATCACCAGTGGCATAGCGTGGGTTTTTGCCGCCTGGGACCGACCAGAAATTTGCCGCCCCCTAGGTACTTTAGCTTATTACTGCAAGAAAAAATCTTCACCAAATTTGCCGCCCCCAAAAATCTACCGCCCGGGGCCACGGCCCCCCCAGCAACTGCCACGCTACGCCACTGCATATCATTGTATGTAATTCTTGCTGCTACCAGTGTCGTTGCAGATACAAAGAATTGTTTGAAGTTGGTTTATTTGTTTAATTTTATTACGCTCGCTTTTCAAGTTGATCTATTGATACACATTTGTCACATTATCTAGCTTTAGTTCCAAGCCCCCTATTTCCGGTTGAATCATAATTCAAAAGTCAACAGTGTGCAATCCTCGTGAAATAAAGTCTGCAAACAAAAAACTAGGCAGACCAGACTCATTAAGTTAAGCCGCGAAATGACTCATTTTAGAACCGTCTTATTGGTGAAAACAATACTACATCATTATTATGTCCTACATACATACACTCACGCCTTTTTCCCATGGGGGTAGGCAGAAAATACAGAATGCCACGCGCTACGGTTCCTGCATACCACTTTTGCCTCGTCCACATTGATACATCTCGTCATGCACGCGCGCCGGTTATGAGTACTGCTTACCCGACCTTTTTGAAGGGTTCGCCAATTAGGTCGGTGTATGTCCTTCTAGGGCGCCCCCTCCCGGCGTTTCCACTAACATCCGTCTTATAAATTCCTTTCGTCAATCGCCTATCATTCATTCATCATATCATTCATCATTATGCCCTATACTTACTAATATCTGGGGACGCTAGCAGCGCCCCTGCCAAGTTGTCGCAGGAAACAACGCGTGTCTATCTCGTGTATCTTAAACAAATATCAAAAAAGACATTCGACAAAAACTGATAAATGCTGTCATTTATAAATTTTGTCGAATGTCTTTTCACACCACCGCAATTCAAAAGACAATTGACACTCGATTAATATCAACAAAACCATAGAGCAGACTTGGGACTTAGGTTTTTTTGTAGTCTGGCACTAGTTATATCTTTGTGCCAATTTCAAGTAATAAAAGGTAGAGGGAATACAGAAATATGATAATGGTTGATGATTTGGTGAATTAATGGTTAATCAAGGATGATAAATGTTTTTTTTACTAGTTTTAGTAAAGATGTGTTTTTTTACTGAGCTGAATTGGCTTTACAAAATGAGATTCGATTTTAAATTTTTTTTTTAATCGACTCTCGGGTGACGGACACTGGGTTTAATTCTTCGTTTATATTATACATATCGTTGTTTACCATTTAATAGTAGAAGCCTCATATTATGTAATACATAATTGCAAATACTGCGTTCGGTACTGACGTTGCTACTCATACATTGCTGTCATCACGAACATAATACGAGACACGAGCTAACAAAACGCGCATTGTATTTATAGCAATGATAATATCGTACACTAGTAGTGACGTACAAACGCGGGCGTGTTCGCTGATCAGTAGGACCGATGGATTTTCCGAGACTTGTGTCATGAGTCATGATCATAACCGATGAAAGAAGTTCTAAAAGCTCTCCTCTTTGTCTGAAAACTTCTGCTGTAGTCGAGCTTATAATCATTGTAGCCTTAATTGAATATACAAACTTATTACTTATTAATGTGCTTACATTAATAAGCTTTTGAACTTAAGCTTTTCGATTTTGAATAATCAGTAGTCAAAGTTTAACGATTACTAAAGCTGTAGATTTTTTCACATCCGTGCTTGAAATTACTTTTTGCCATTAAAATCAAGTCATAAAATGTTAGTCTTGGAATGATTTTGCAAATTTTGGACAAGATGTTTACTTAATATTTTCTTTATTGATATTGTGAATAATGCCATCGTTCAGCATGATGGGATATCATTAATTAACATTTGTTTCAGAATAATAGGCTATATCTAATACTTTCACAAGATTGTAAGTAATAAAGAGGCAATTCCAAAATATATTTTGTATTATTATCTATGGATCTTTGTTGGCTGCCCTTCCTAAAACCAGTGGCGGACTAAGACTTTTTGAGGCCCGGGGCGATCTATAATTTTGGGCCCCCCTGACACCCTCCAGTTTTGAATATTTACCGAATTAAACATTAGCATTAATCAAATTGTAATCAATATTTTACCAAGTTAATAAACATTTACAAGTGAAGTAAGATAGACAAGCAATGGCACTAGACAAGAATTTAAAATTATAATCATTTCAAATTCTGTTTTCTGGATTTAGTTTATATTAATTACGTTTTTCTTTTTCTTTCTCTGGACGAAACGGTCTTCAGTCAAGGTCGATTTTTAAATAAGTTTTGATTAGTTTAAGTTTTCAAAAACTTGGTTTCGCATAACGCCACTGATAACTGATATAGGACTAATCGTTAGAAAATACTAAAGAATTGGACATTATGTTGAGTATGGATTCGGAAACATCATCCCAGGTTAAAAAGCCATTTCCACCCTCATGATGAAATACTAATACAAAAGGTTGGAAAAACTTTAAGAAGATTATCTGAAACACGCTGGAGTGCTCATCATGATTCCATTAAAGCACTCAGAGAAAATGTAGAACAACTGGTCCAGGACCAGTTGTTCTATATTTTTATGTGATCCCTTGTAAGAGAATTTGAATAACCGAAGCAATCATAGTGTGTATGGAATTTTACATCCCCAACCCGCTAGTGATTGTACCGTGGTTTAACCGGCCTTTTAGAGATGCTAGAACTTTCAAGCAAAATGCATTTGTGACCACGGCTCGGGCTAGACAGAACCTCAAGGTCTTCGATGCAAACTGAATGCTACTTCAAGATCCAGTAAGAGAGCAATCGCCGTAGCCAAATTCAAATTCATTGACAGAATTGGTATGCGGCTATGTATCTATCCTGCTGGGAATCGAGCTTTTTGGCTTGCTAAGGCTGCCGAGGGTAACTTTTGTTTGTTTGGAAGCCAGATGGTGAACTCGGCCTATAGTGCTAAAGAGAGGGCGACTTTGGGCGACGGAAACGTAGTTCCTCCTATCATTCCAAAGTGTGACAACACCATGCTGGAGACGCACAACGAGAGATCCAGCAGGAGCTCCGATTCCTAGACAATAATAAGTCGAATAGGCCGGATGGCAGTGGTGCTTAAGCACTATACTGCTGAGCTGTGTTCAGTACTAACTCGTGTTTTCGCACTTTTATACAGCAGCAGGCGAGTTCCGTCTTCGTGGAATACTGCGAATGTGCATCCAGTGCCCGATTGATCAGACCCCTCGGTTTACCAATCACATTATCGCTATAACTCCCCATTCCTCCAAGGTGATGGAGCAGGTGCTTAACCGCCAACTTCTAAGACACCTAGAAGGCTACAAATTCATCAATGACGGTTAGTACGGCTTTGGCTTCACACCGGTGAAGCTTTGGCAGTCAGTCATCTTTCAAAGTTGCCATCATAATCCTCCCCAAGGGATTATGCAACTGGGTTGTCAGATTTTTGTCCAACAGAAGCGTTACAGCATTCGTTGACGGCAGCAGACTGTTTCGAGATAAATGCTGGTGCCCCGCAAGGCTCCGTTGTTTTTACTGCACACGCATACACGCCATGGTGTAGATTGACGGCATTCATTATAATATAATGCAGACGACAGTAACGGGGATATATTTTACACGGAATGTGCCAATATCCCTCGGACCGTTGTTGAAGATGGTCGAAGCAAACTTGTGTTGGAAATCGATACTACTCTGGCCTGGCCAGGGAATCCGATTCATAACCCCGCTAAGATACTAGTTCGCGCGTTCACTACTAAAAACGTTCTATTTGCTGTAGCACTTCAATTTGTTAACACAGCCCTTAACATCTCCAAACACATTGGCATACTGGGTGTCGACATCTCCAGTGACATCCAATTCCGATGTCATCTAGAGGACAAAACTAAGTTGGCATCTAAAAAGCTAAGTGTGCTCAACAGGGTGAAGCAGGACTTCACCTCCCGCCATCGGCAGCAAATTCATTCCCACACCTTAAAACCAATGTCTTCGCGTACTGAGCGGTTCCATAAGAACTTCATACCACGTACAGTCAGGCTGTGGAATGAACTACCTGCCGAGGTTTTTCAAAACGACTATAGCGCGGGGTTCTTCAAAAAAGGAATGATTAGGTCTTTACAAGGTCGGCAACACGCAAGAGACACCTGTGGTGTTGCAAACATTCATAGGCTACAGTAAAAGCTTACTATCAAGTGGGCAGTAATCATATTAGTGGTATAAAAAAGAACGCCTTTTCATTTTGGCTATTTTTCCCATAGAAAGAAAAGCAGGGTTAGTTTTGGATTTTGATGACGTAATTAATAAAATTAGTCTTATAAAAATTACGTAGCTTTTTTTTTGCCAAGTATAGGCAAGCGTTTGATCTCAATCTCACCTGATGGTATTGAAGATGTGGTCTAAGATAAAGCACGCTTAGGTAGAAGAAACCTATTCACTCGTGACTTGAAGACCCCGAAATTGTACTCATCGGGAAACACAGAATCAGGTAGCCGATTCCATTTCCTCGCTGTGCGTATAAAAAAAGAGGAACCGATCGCTTCGTGCAGCTTTCGGGAATTTCCACCATGAAACAGTGCCGCTTTTCAGTTCGCCAGGGGCGTAGCTACCGCTGTATCTGCCGTATCAATTTTAGGGGTCCCCCGGGTAACGGGGCTCCCCAACGTGCGTTAGCAAAAAATTATAAAAACTACCCAATTTTTTCTTCTTTCAGAATTGACAAAAGTAAAAAAAAGTAATTTCTTTTTTTCCCTCAGAAAGTTTAGATGTCATTAATCATCTAGCTGATGATAACTTTAATTTTTAAATGATTTAATAAATCAGTCTGCCAAAAAAAGGGCAAGTGTGTATATTTTTAATTTAAATTGTTTTTAAAAATTTTGGAAAGTGACAGAATATAATACGGTGAATAAATATTTCTTTTGATTTTATGCAAACATTCTGTTTTCTTTTGTGAGAAATCTTTACCCTTCATAAGGGCCCCCAAACCAATTTTTATACGGGGCGGGGGCCAAGGCTCGCAACGCCACCGCAGTTTGCATGGTCGTCCGATGGTAATACTAGGTATGCTGTTAACATACGAAAATTTTAAAATGTTTTAAACAGACCTCGAATTTCGACTCGAGTGCCAAACCGGGGCCCCCCTCTCAGTGTGGGCCCGGGGCGGACCGCCCCCACCGCCCCCACCGCCCCCCCTTGTCCGCCACTGCCTAAAACAAACTATTCTTGAACCAATTCTTGAGAAGAGATTTTTTTAAGGTAATTTCTGATTAAGAACTGTTGGTGCCCTAGTTAATAAGCGCTGACCATTTCCATTAATCAAATTGGACCCTGGCATGAAGCCAAGGAAACGTATTAAGATTTCAATACCCTTCAACAGTATTTACTTTATAATAACGGATGTATTTAAGCAAATTTGTCTGCTACAGTCTTTTAGATAACATAAAATGTTTTGTAGATGTCATGTCCGTTCCGTGAAATAATTCAAATTACAAACAGTCTGAGTCTGTTTGCTTAAGTTTAGATACGGTTGTCCTGCCAAGACTTACTTATAGATACCTAACATACGTCAGTTATTTGAGAACATTTGTCGCCACTTATTTATCTACGAATACTAATATTAGTTGATTGAAACCCTACTGCGAATGTCAAGTCTAAGGATCAATAAGATCAATTAGAAACTTTGCCTTTCAACGCAGTACACTGCATCAGTTTTCAGTATTGACATAAGACTTTTCTAGCTGTCGCGTCCGCTTTATTCTTTCGCCGCGTAGCGGTACCTATTCCTATTGCAGACTGCTTTCAGCGTTCAGTAAAAAAGTTGAGCGGCTCACGTCATCGCATGCTCGAAGCGCGTGCGCCGCGGCCCGCCCCCGGCCCCGCGCGGCCCCGCACACCTCTATATTTACCGGCGTGGCGCGTCGCCTCACAACCGTCAGTCGGTCAACACTCTGCTTCAGCAGAGCCTTCCTACTTCGTCACGTGCAACCCTCGCGATGTCTCCCCTCTGTCACTCTCAACCACTCAACGTTGGCTCACTCAGCAACGTCACGTAGGTGGTAGTGTTGGGAACGCCTTTTAGTTATTTTTTTTTCTAGTTTAATTAGGATTCTTTTCGTGCTTTCCTCTCGTTTGATAAAATGGTTTCACGGTCTCGCGGTGCCCACGTGTTGGTATGGGAGCAGCCTGGGTTGGAGGACCAGCGTCCGGGAGGTGGAAGCAAAGGCGGTGAGTTTTGTTTCGGATCTGTTTACTTTGACGTAATTATCAGAGCGTCCCTCTGTTGTCGTCCATCCCGGATGACGTCACGGGCAAGGCCGGTCGTGTAACTTATCGTACAACTGGAGTTTTAATCAAACATATGTAACTTTAATCTCTGCATTGTTCGGTACATTATAATTAAGCGTATTGCAACACGTGTTTGCTTTTTCGCGTAAGAATATTAATTACTATCTACATTAGGTATATTCGCAACCGGTTTTTGAAATCATCGTTTTTGTATAGTTTATATATAATATTTTTTCTATTGTTGATATGAAACAGGTTTAGCTTTTTTCTTGAAAAAAAAACGCAACATGCCACAGGTGATCTGATCTACAAATCCCCGTTTTACTTAAAATTTTTCTTAAATCTTTGTTGTAGGCACTTTTCATAGTTGACCTAGTTTAATAGAATAACATTTTTTTAAGAACTCTTTTAAACATTTCTAGGCTCTTGTTGACTAAAATAATTAGCGATTGTTTCAATAGATCGCGCTAACATTATGGTTCAATACAGCTCATTGTCAAATCACGGAGATTCTTATTCATTATATTACTATGTATTTTGAATGAACTATGTATATTTTGTATATTACTAGAGTCGCTACTTTTGGGTTTTAAAACATAGAGACTTAAGTATTTAATTTGTTTCGGTGTCTTCGATGTGAATTTCCTAGTGCGTATAATATTTTTTGCAACCTAGTTCGGCCTGTGAGCCATACTATCAAAACTGCTGACTGCATATTGATTTAACATTAATAACATCTTAGTACCTACCTTATTATTACTGTGAAGCTTTAGTGAATACTTACATTAAATTCTCAAGTTAAAGTGACAATAATTATTAGCTTCAGAGTTGTCGCGGGTTTGTAATTAAGCTAAAGCTAAACTAATCTAATTATACTATAATAAAAAAAAATTAAGTCGTATAATACCTAGTTTGTTCCGCATGGTTGGGCTAACTGTACCTAATTAACTACCTCTTTATGAGTGTAACAATTAATTAGTAATAATATAATAAATGTAAGAGCTACGTTCAAAGACAAACCAAATGAAATAAATGAATGGAATGAGTAGTTTTTAAACTTATGAAGAATGAAATATAAAACGTAGCACGACACCTACGCCGTGCAAATATTTTTAAAAGCGATGATTGCCAAGATTATTTAACAAGTGTCGAATTTTCACTGTTTGGAAAAATCGTCTTATGAGTTATGACCCTCGCTTTTATTATTTCTTATTTTACTTTTAAACTTTAGCAAAAATACCTAAGCCTTGTTTTCATATTTATTAAAAAACTTTATATTTTTGACGTGTCGTTTGTTGTCGATGGTTCCAATAAAAAGTCAAATTTAGAATTGTAAATCGGTTACAATTTAAGTAAAGAATAAATATCGTGATCATTTGAAAAACTTCTCAGCGACAAAACCAGGACGTGATCATGAAAAGATTCTGAAGAAAAAACTTACGCTAGGAATATTTTGACGAGTAATGGCTGTGTCATAAACTCGTAAGTCGTAACTTCCTTATGTAGATGACTATTTTTGTATGAAGTATTCAAACATATACCTATAGACACCGATTAATTGTTGAATATAACTGTTTATAGTTTAAAACTGTATATAGGTATATACGATATAATATTATAGACCATATTACTTTAGAAATAGGCACAGATTTACACAAACTGCGATAGAAATTAAACAATATTTTTATTACTACCTAATTAATTGAGAATACAAAATGCTTAGAGCCTGAACTAAATAGCTATAAGGTCTACATATTTCCTTAATTTGAAAGCTTTCCATAATATGAAAGTGGGTAGTGCGTAGCGTATCTACTTATGTCAGACAAACCAAGTAAAAAATCATCCGCATTCTTAGTTAGGGGGATTACATTGCTCAAATATCAGAAACATCCTAGGTATAAAGAATTTAGTTTTAGGAGTTGTAGTTAGTTTTATGTTCTTCTAGTAATGCTTGTTAAAACTTTTTCATCTTAATTGCTCTTGTCGCAGCCTACGTGATCTTATAAGTAAATAACATCATAGGAAATTAAGTGAGTTTTATTGTGTAGGTAGATATGCTAAAAAAGCCGATGCAAAAAGTGCTTAGAAGTTTTGCAAAATAAGTAAAAAGTAGTTTTATTATAGTGTTTTTTATTGTATTTCCAATTCTGCCCCTAATTGAAATTCTGTCTGCCCGTCTTTGGCCGTCCTTGATTACAGAAATCGAATAACAAAAAAAACTATACTACATTATATTACACGGGAATTAACGCGACTTTACCTTTTATATGCTTGACGTTTCGACCAGGTTGCACTGATCGTGGTCACAAAAAAAACTGTTCGAAATCTGTGGTCATAAAGTAAAAACTATTTTGTGCAACCGTGTGTGATGTCAAGTGATGTGTAACTTTAAATCACCTAAGTTAAATTGAAATCATTATCTATGGTCACGGGCATACAGACCTAGTTTATTTTGTCTTATTTAAAATTAAATGTCTTTTTCAATACCTAATTCTTTCATCAATTGCATATTTTTCGAACTAACTGACGATTTTGGCACGTCTTTACTTTTGATAAAACGTCACACAACAATATATACACTTTACTGCTTTAATGTAATTATAAATAATTATGATATTATAGTCAGCAGTGACACGACCAGTAACTTAACCGTGTCATAGATAATTCATCACTTTTTAATCTAGTTTTTATTAACCGCTCTTGTAAATAAGAATGACTTTACAATATGCTATGATCTAACGTTCAAGGTCATACAACAAAGGTTTTATTATGTTTAAAGTCACAGTGTCTGAACACATTCCTGTAGTTAGTGTTCTGTAATGAATGTTTTGCTGACAATCATGTGATATAAGTACATACATAGGATCTGTGCTATTATTATTCTAGATAGGTGTAGTAGGTACCTACCTAAAAGAGACCTAATCTCTTTATAGACTTCAGTAACTATTTAACTACTATAAAATCCTATGCGATTACCAGCGGTAGCAGCCAGAGATTCCCACTAAGTAATTTAAGAACAAATATTTTGTGTGGACTCAGATAGTCATTCTGGGTCTGTGTTTGAGAATCTGTGTTTTGTAACGATACAGGAGATAATTAAATAAAATGGAGCTGGGTCGGTTCATTTTAGCAGTAATACTGTTAACCATTTTTGTCAGTCATTCAGCCAAATCCAAAGTTAGGGTTGCCAACTTTTTTTTTCCGCCTTACAAATGGACAAATGGTCATAAATCCTAAAAATACGGGATTTCTCTTTTTCACGCGGGACAAATAAAAATCATTCAATTTTAATGCAACGCAAGAAACTTCAGGCAGAAATGAGAGAGTAGGTACTTACGCTGCGGGGGAAGAGAAAAGGAGAACTAGCGTGAAGGCCCTCCGCAAGCGAATTATTCACTCATTCTATGACTCACTCACGCGCTTCGTTTGTTCGTCACGTCTCTCAGTCGCAGAGCGTGCGCATAGATTAGAATACCTTTAGCGTGCGTGGTATGCGCGTGGCTGTCCGTGGTCTGCAAATTTTGGTAAAATACGGGACATTGGCTGTCCCGGCGGGACAATGAAATTTATGCATTAAATACGGGACGTCCCGTGAAATACGGGACGGTTGGCAACCCTATCCAAAGTATTACTATTTCTGCCAAGAAGTAGATTTACTACTAGTTTCTGTTTAAAGATATAGTTATGTACGTAATTGGACATTCGGCTGGTTGGCCATATAAAAAACGCTTTACTAATAGAAAAAAACATAATCAAATAAGTGATATTTAAAACAAAGCCGTTTGCCAAAAACACCGTGTAGGTTTTGTAAAGTAGATTTTGTAGACAGTCTTAAAAAGTGATGTCAATTTACCCAATAGGTATGCAGCTTATAATAGTATTACATGTGTGCTCAATAAAAAACAGTCGCGCTGCAAAATAATTTAAATATGCACTTTGTCAGCATGGTGTGTGTCTTCATTCCGACTAAGAGTAGTCAGACTTGGATTGGTTAGGTTAGAAAGCTAAGACAGGAGCGAAGCGGAGCAAATTAGTTATATTTTTGTAACCTCCCAGAAATAGGAGCTGTTCAATAGTGTACGGAAATTAGGCGTACTTTCTGAATGCTTACTAAAATGTTATTTTACTTAGGTCACTAAATGCTGCGTATGTTGGCTATACTAAATATTTTAGATCCGTCCTGTATTTTGTTAAAAATTTAATTATATTTTTCACATTGAATATATTTTTTTTATATAATTGCACATCACTATATCGATAAATAAATAATTTTGTGCATGCTCTGTGGAATTCAATTATCTTGATTCTCAATTCAAAGTTTTGGCGCTTTTTTTGTACAAGGAGCGCCATTTTTACTTAGAACTGAAACTGTGTTCGCAGTTCGAAGTTAGTATGTATGAATACACGATTCTCATAATGCATTCTTTTGTCAAACACTCGGTTGATTGTGAATATCAATGTACCAAATACATATGTACGAATTTTGTTACCTACAACTTGCTTTGAATGTAAACTGAACGCGCCTATTTAGAAGCGATGTTTTACGTTTGAAAATATTGCTGTTTAATCGTATAAATAGTTTTTTTCCGTGATTGTTATCAATGATAGAGTCAATATATTATTTTGCTGAGAGACAGAAACAAGGTCATGGACGCAATAAATTAACGGAGATCAATGAACTTCCAATACCGTAAGATAGCTAATGTAATAATTACCCAAGTATAACTAAAAATACCTATTTTACTATTGTTTCGATCGTTTGAAACCAAAACTAATGCTAACTAATGTCTACCTACCGTACGGAAGACTTCCGATTGATACGTTATTAATCGTTCGTGTAAAAAATTGAAATCATACGTAAATAGTTTATTTCTTATTAGTTCTTACCCTCAATGGACCTCAAAACACAAAAATGAAAACTATCTCTCTACCAAAATTAATCAATTTTTTTTAGGATTGAAGTAAATTATATTAGGTCACTCTCGCATTGTTATCGTGCGAGTACATTTTTCCTGTAAATCAGGAAAAACAATGCGATATTCAATACATCGAGACCAGTAACAAGTCTATAACGAGCTTCGTAAAATTTCGGCTACTTTACAATTCATTAGTTTTCATTATCAAGTTCAGCACGAGAAGCCTTGGTGGAGTACCATTGGCCTGCCTTGTGGCCGGACTCGAATTGATATTCTAAAATATCAATTCGAGTCGGATGACGTAGGCGTGACGTCACCTTGTACACATGCGTGTCGTGTCGGTGTTTGCAGTCAGATATATACATAGCTTTAATTTGTGTATATACAGATTTTGTCTAAACGTGATTGCAGTGTCTACATAATGTGTCGCAGTTTTTGATAAAATTTTATATTTAGATATGATTAATGGAGGCTTGGCTGGTATGGATGACGTGAAGCCTGCGTAGCCAGTACATCATGATAAGACACGCCGATTACTGCTTCATCTGATGAAACACTGAAGACCTTCAGTGTCTTGACCAATGCCCAATCAAACCAAGGCGCTCATTGATAGTTAGTTCGGGAGAATAAGATTAAGTTTTAGAAATTCAGATTAATACGTGTTCGCGTTTATTTAAAAATAGCTCGTGTTGAAATCTTAAATAGCTACATCCACATTGGAAATTGATAACTTTAAGATCAAGAAACTAGAATTTACTTTATATGTAGGTAGGTTACCCATGTAAAATCTGGTCTAGCCAACCAGTTCCTGGTTTTATGTAAAATATACAAAACTTAAGTGTTTAAAATTACATTAATTATCATTTTAAAGACATTTTAATCTATTGCGTATATTTTTAAGCAGATATTTTTTTATTAATCATCCTATTCTAAAATTCTCCATTCCATCGTACCTAATGTGATTTCGTAATCAAAGCTCATTTAATTTCATTTTGTATCTAAATCTTTTTTATCTATTTTTATAAAAATGAAATTGGTTCTGAGTATAAAGTAACTTTGACTAGTCTATTAAAATAATGAGATTATGGTAAAATTACTTTAAAAAGACGTTTTTCATCAGATAACTAACAAATGACAGTGATTGCGACACGTTAACGAAGGTTGATGTAAAATTTATTCTAAGACGTCACATGATTGGAATAATGAGCCTGAATATGCGATATTGTACATAAGTATCGTAAAAAGTAAAACGCCACGCTGTACCATTATTGGTTAGTTATATAAATAAATACATAAACAAAGCCAAGCCCCACTATTCTCTCATAATTGCCGTCATAAAATAAACTAACCGCCATTGACTGCCAAACTTTTTTTTTCTGTGAAATGGCACAGAACCGGCCAGTCTGTCCATTCCAAGAAAACAGTTTTCGATGACGACGGTCACGACGGACGACCACAGTTTATAAAATATAATTTAAAGGAATGGGCAACAGAGCATGCAGGTTTTTGTCACATACTTTTTCATGCTGTTTTTCTCCAACCTTTCAGTGCGAGTAATAATAAAATGCAGCTTTTCGATTGGAACTCCAGTCTTTTGAGTTTGTATTTTAGTGTCACTATTTGTCTCACAGTCTATTATTTTACAAGTCTGTTTTTTATTATATTTAAACTTTACAGTATTAAATTATGTTGTTTATAAAACAGTAACATAATATGCTAGTGTAATTACTGTATGCTGTTATCGAGGGAAGCATTTTAAGTGCAGCGTCGCGCTAAGGAATCATTTGACTGACACGCGTACGGCATCCATAAAAACAATATGTATTAAGGAAACTATACAAATGCATTGTTGTTTATTACAACATAATTGGATACTTCAACAATCAAACACAATACAGTTGCCATGACAAAGAAAATATAGATACGACATCTTGAAGCATAATAATATTTTTTTCTCCGTAAGGTCCACATGAAATGAAATTTGTCTTTGATTTGATATTAAGTAAGTTGAAAAGAAATCGTGAGAAACCTAGTGTCAATTTAAATTTTTGTTTTTAATATCTTAAAATTAACAAATATTCGACTTAATCAAGAAATATTAGGTATTTAATGCCTACTTACTAAAACAGTTTTATTTTTCGTACAAAACAGTCTGTTTTATTGGTGATTTCAGTATAAATATGAGCTGCTCATATAAATATTAGGTACCTACTTGAGGTACACAAAATACAGTGCACTATTTTATCGAAGTAGTTCCATTTAGTAGTGGATATATAATCTTCCAAATCATCCGCTACTCAATTATACAGATAACTAGAAATAAATCCAATTCAAGATAGGTACGAGATTGCATCGCGTCTGCAACATGTGTCGTGTGCCGACAGAGTGCGGGCCTTTGATGCTCTCCTAAGACATAAATTGCCCTAAGTTTATAGGCTGTGCCATTGCCAAAACCATAACGAAACTTTAAATTCGTGTGTAAGCAAAAAAAATGTGTTGACTGCAATCATACATAAAAATATACTTAGCTATGACGATATTAATTATATGTTTGACAAATTTGAAAACACTAAATTTAAATAAAACGAAATAATAATATGACATTTTGATGCTTTTCTCCGTTCAACAATCAGGCTCTGTAGGTATTTTTTTGCATTAGTACTATACATCTTATAAACAGATAAAACTCCATATCGACATCGTAAATCTTGTCATTGTTCCTAATGGTCTTTTGAATGTTTTAGTTAAACGGCTCAGCGCAATTACAATAGCTGCAGTAGAATAACCATACAGCTATTACACGTAAATAGCGTGGAAACTATTTCAATATATTATGTAACGTCCTATCCTAGGTACGTAATAAGACTTAATTGATGAGATTTCTTCGCTGCTATCATAAAAAAAGAAAATAAAAGAAAAATCAAGGAGTTCAGTTTTTGGTCCTTCTTGGCAGATACGTGGACGTGGAGGACTCTTTGTGTTTACAAATACACTAATGTGTACACTAATTAATAGATACATAAATCTTAACTGTACGCCCATCTTACTTCAACCTTCCTAATATAATTAGGAAACTAGTAACCTTACTCTAACAAACTCATACATTTTAAAAGCATGAAATGAGGAAGGAAAAGTCGTATTATAGTACTGGACCTGAAACTTGTTAGTGAAGTTATCACCACTGTTTCTATCTTCTGCTTTAGTTTACACACTCCGATAAGGTAGCACTCGTTTCTTTTCTTTTTATTTTAATTCCATTATGATATCTTTACGTGTCGTTGGAAAATATTCAATATTCAAGTTCACGCACGGACAAAAAGACCAAAATATTTCTAGCCTAAATAGATTTTCTGTATTGCAAAAATAACCGAACTCAGGAGAGCATCAATCAGTTTACAGCTCGCATTTCTTTTCGTTTCTAAATATAACATCGATGCAACCAAAAGTATTTTAGCAAATACTTAGACGAATAGATGAGTTGATTTCACTGCTTGATATTTTCTTCATTTCCGTCATTGACTTGACCTTTTTATGATACTGGTTTTTCTATCTGTACGTGTCATGTTCGCCTGTATTTTTCTAAAATACATAATGAAGTAAAACGATTCTGGAGATAAATTTAAACAATGACGAACTGCTAAAAAGCCATTGGTCTATTAGATATCTTATTCTGAAAAATGCAATAAACAAGAAACATTTCTGTCAACGTACATGAATTTCGACGGCTCTTACTTTAAAATTTGAATAGACTTATAAGAAACGTCCTATTGACATATTACAACAAAGTATTATTACTCTTATTCTAAGGCAGAATAACATCCCATTTGTAAAGCTCTAACAGATTGTCTTACAAATATTTTCTAACGAAGTCGTAAATAAACAATTTCCTAAAATAACTCTTCCTCAACCTTCCTGTTTTAATGTTATTCAAAATATAAATTATTTACATTAAATCATTCGAGCCAGTCATGTCTCTAATTACACTGAATTAGTGAAATATTATTAATACTATTTTAAGGAATTGACGTGTTGGCGCTTACATAATGTTTTATTGCCAAGTTTGTGGTAACGCCATATCATACAGTTTCTTACGTCTTTGATCTGATAGTCTACGGGTACTATTTTTAGTGTATTTTTTACTCTGCCAATGACAACTAAAATACGGATTTCAGTCGTCTGGTTTCGTATAATTTGAAGATGGAGTTCTAAAGCTGTCAGCTTATGCAAAAAAAGTAGTTATCTATTTTAATGTAAAAAAATGTGTCAGAATAATTTGCATTACCTGGAACTGAATACGGTTGTGTAGTCTGTTGCATTATATTTTTGAAAACATGTTTTTAAGTCACAATACCAATTCCTTTTTGAAAACCTACCAAGATAATAATGTAATACTTACCAAATTAATACATACATAGAATATCTGTAAGTATATTGCACAGAGCAATCTAGTTTCGAGTTAAATAACTAGGATTGTGGTATGGTTAGAGATATTTTGAATATAAAAACAATTTGTGTTCAATATTGTAACATGTAAATAAACCTCTAATCAAATTATTCTAGCATTTTTTAATCAATTAAATACGTCAAAAATGTTGCATAGCATAAATTAGGAACTTTGTGGGTAGACCAAAGAGGTTATTTTCGAAATCTTGTCTTTATTACTCATCAGAACACGCAAATTTATTATATTATTAATATGAAAATACAAGCCTCTTATTGTTATTTTTACATAATAGACATTAGCAGAAAAGTTCAAAGCTTTTGTTAGCTAATGTTTTTCTTTGAGCATTATGAAGTTGTTTCAAATTTGGTTTTATGACAAAATATTAATATTATGTAGCCATTACATATACAGTGTACAGTGTATAACACTGTACAGTGTACCTATAGAAAAATAAATAAAGTACATACCTACTGAGGCAAAGTGCAAGAGGCCTTTAGGTGCCGTCAGGACAGACGGAAAATATCAGTCAATTGCGAAACCCTTCTTAACGCGAATTATTTCAAAACGACTAACGATAACTTTGCAGAAGAAATAAGTTGGACGCCTCTAGCCTCTACCCATCTGTAGGGCACATAAGGCTATATTATACATTGCCGACAAATATTTAAGCTTGTATACCTCTCTCAACAAAAACCAGACAGTGGCCATCATCAGGTACGCTAAGACAAGCGCGTACGTGACACATTCCTGGGTAAATTACGAAGCGGTAGAAGGACAAACTTCCTATGAATAATTTTTGTTCGGACTTTCCAATATTTTTAAAGGGGTAAATTAATGTGACAAATTGTGGTAAAACTGTTCTAACTATTCATGCATTTTTATGATTAATACTTACCACAAAATAAAGGTAATATTCTGTAATACTAAGATCGTACTGTCATATGACATATTCATTCAAGGAAAACTCGTTCGCCGCGTCATATATTAGACGTACTTTAAAACAATTTCAGTTGCTTGTAGGAACATATTTCTTAGAAATGTATAAAAGCTTCACCAACAATTATTGTGCTTCGAAAAACCTTTTCTATGCAAATCGAAAAACCTTTAATTTTACAAAAAGAAAATGTTATGCCTTTACAAACCACATATTTTACGCAAACAAACTTTTTATGGAAGGTATCAGTATCTATTCTAGAAGGTACACTGCTACAAAGGACTTCCCATAGATCTTCGCAAGGATGTATGCTGACTTCCCTTTCTATCTTTGACTTTGACGCCACTCAAAAATTTTTCTGCCCCAGTGGCCAGTTTTGCAGGTACAAATCTAGTAATATTCGATTAAAACTAGGATCATAAGAAGTGACAAAGATGGCAAAGAAGTCTTAGAAACAGTACCTACTTACGATTTGATAAAAATATTCGCGCTTATTTCCATTTTGCATGATTAAAATAGTCTAGTTTTTCCAGCTGTGACGTCATTTGCATACCAATATGGCGGTTTTACGGTCTAGATAGAAAGAATTTATTTTTGCAATTTATAGAGTACCAACACGTTTATGAATGATATTTGAGTTTGACGTATAAAGCTAGTAATGGTCATCTCTATTACTGTATACACACTTTACTGATGATGAGCTAGTTTAATCAGTTAATCTTAATATTATCTATAGTTATAATAACCTCTCCTAGTCCAGAATCAGGATAATCAAGATTTTGTACGTAAACGGATATAACCAGCAATAAAATGCATCCCAGAATTTATCTATGCTTTTTGTTTGAAATACAATTTGCCTGTATTACCTGATAGTCTTTTATCTTATCTAATCAAAGGTAATATGAAATTATACGGATTAGGTACAGTGTTATATTAACTGACCCCTATCTACCTTGTACTATTGTTGTTTCTCTGATAAAAATTGCACTAAAAACATGAGTCCTTAAGTGAGTATATCTGTCGGAGTCAAGAATCATTTAGATACCTGTTAGGGCCCATGCGTGTGTTTTTACTTTATCGCCGAAACTTTTAAATGCACAATGTACAAATGATTTGAAATAAAATAAATAAATATTCCTGGACATTCCTGGCCACAGCGCCATCTAGTTCCGAGCTAAGCAACGAGGCTTGGGTTACGGATACTAGTCGGTTGATATACTACATAAATACCTTTATCTACATAGGTACATCCATGACTCAGATACAAATGTTTATGCTCATCACACAAACATTTCTCCCTACCGGGATTCGAACCCGGGACCCATAGCACACAGTACAGGCACTGTTAACTACCGTTGCTGGACTAATTGCGTCAAAAAGATTGTTGTTTAGTTAGGCTTTAACTGTCATCGTTATTTTCTTCATTCTATCACAAACCATTATTATTATGTATTCGTTAATTTTTTAAATACCGTTCTGTACCTTTTAAGCGCGTCTGAGCTAAATTACATTTCATTTATTTACTAATGGCGTCTTTCGATAAAAAGCTGTTTGACGGACCATTTTGTTAGTTACAGACATCCACAGAATATAATAGACATTCTGCGGTTAGTCATGGTAGTAAAATAAGAGCTGATGTGCCGAAATGTGCTAATAAAATGACGTCACAACATGAATACAATACTTCAGTAACTATAAAAAATACAGGCAAGCGCGTACAGAAGGACCACAAGATAATGGTCTAATAAAGCAAAAAATATGCAAAATAAATTTATTGTATGGTATATCCGATGGTTTTTTCTTCATCTTCGGTTTTATATTTTATTCCGATTAGGGACAACGATATAATGTTGGAGTAAATTTTAATAGTATTTCTTATATATGTGTGTGTGGGTGGATTAGTGTTTCTTAGATTTTTTATTACATCAAACGCACAATAAGTAAATAGAGAACACATAATGTCTGAATTTGCCACACGAAATCGTTTAAATTAATTCTAGAACGTGGTCAGTTCTTAATAAACTTTGTCCTATCACATTTTGGTGACACTCTGTTTTTGATTCCATCATAAAGTGATCCTTCTGTTCTTACACTGAAATGTTGACTCTACGTTATGTCACGTTGTTATCTGGTTATCGATCTAATTTCCAGCTCCATGTTATCCGAGCCCGTATAATCCAATAATGTAATATCTTCACCATCTTATAGCATTGTGAGTGATATCACTATGCTGCCAAGATTATGCAGAATATAATGCACCATGTGGGTATTCATTATCACTTGCTGAAACGATATCTGCATGCCTCATGGCATGGCTTGAGTAATTACAGCATGTTGGAACATAGTGAATTTGGAGAAGTAATGCAAACGACAAAATATCTAATTACAAACGATAATTAGAAGAGCTTCTCATTCGGTGGAACAACACAATAGCTATTCCATTTTTATACGTTCAATACAGACGCCCAAAATGATGTGACGCTCTAGACTTCATTTAATGAACTTTTTCCCTTTGTCCCAGGTGGCCTCGGCACGCGTCACTGGGTGACGTTCATGTTGTTCCTGGGTATGGCAAACGCCTACATCATGAGGACCAACATGTCCGTCGCCATCGTGGCCATGGTCAACCACACAGCGCTGCCCGTCATCACCGAGGCGTCGGACACGGAGTGTGGAGTACCCATCTCTAATGAAACCAGTGTAAGTCGAAGTCAAATGATTGTTTTTAATCAGATAACTTTAATGTGTCCTTTACAAATGTTAAGTTTTACGGTTCCAAAAAGTTGGTTTTGTGGGAGAGAATCATCAAGGAATTCAAGTTGAAGATTGGCTTAGAAATGGCAACTAATAAAGGAGAGCTATAGATATATCGCTGACAAAACCCACTTACTATCTCACTGCTAGACATGAGTATCCACTCATTTCCATCCACAAGCTATCAAAAAAAACTTGCGTCTATAAAAACATTAGACCGTCTGCAGCCTGACAGCGAAATATCATCAAGAGCGTACTAATCATAAGTTACCTATTGTTTTAGGCTGCGTCATCACAAGACGGCTCGTTCGTTTGGAGTTCGACGCTGCAGGGTTATATCTTGTCCTCCTTCTTCTACGGATACGTCATCACGCAGATACCCTTCGGAATCTTGTCTAAAAGGTATGCACTTAACTACTTCTGTCTGTACTAGTGCCATAAATGTTCCATTACTTTACTCGACTTGATTGTATGCTAGAACTAAAACAAATCTATTTAGGCACTGTTTTCCTGAAGTAATCTACGTATTTCCTAAAAGAATTGGATTGAAACATGGTTCTTTTTATTGTGGAAGAATGGACCAGCCTTTTAATGGGTCAACTCACAAAGATGTCAAATAGTTTAATGATGGGTATGAGGAATTGCTGACATCCAAGATTTACGTTACGCTATCCTTCAGTGTAGTTTAAAACCACTTAATCTCACTACGTTTTATTATATATCTATCAAACCGTGCGCATCAGTGTAGGTAGCTAGTTTCAATGTAGAAAGGTTAGTATGGTAAAAAGTACAGTAATCGATCTACTGAGAGTGATTAACATTTTGTATGGATGAACGAAACATTGGCCATCTGTAAAGTAAGGTAGTCATGATGTGTTTACATAATGACGTTTGTTGTTGAAGATATCATCTATTTATTAAGTTTAAGTACATAGATTTAGATTTAAGCCATGTTTATGAAATTTTAATACACCACTCTATGAAAAATTTTCTTGGAGATATTCTGCATATTCTTCACCCAAGGACGCAATATGATGCGACGCGCCCCTGATAATTCTTCGAACTATATAAAAATGTACTCTGCCACTCTCTGTAGAAGGTTATTGAATATATGGACTCAAAACTTAATATGCCATGATTATATCATTAAGCACTCACCATTAACAGTTGGTACTTGCGAAATTAGGTTTTTATATTTCTCTTTTTCACTTTACTCAATAGGTATTATAATAAGCATTGTTTGTCTCAGGTTCGGAGCTCGTCTCTTCCTCGGTGTGGGTATGTTGGTCAACTCGGTGTTCGGTCTGCTGGTGCCGGTCGCTGCTGAAGCTGGCTATGAGTACCTCATCCTGGTCCGATTCATCCAAGGTTTGGGCGAAGTAAGTCTATATTTTATTTTTGGCAGAAAGAGTATTTTTATCTGACGTCTCAAGGTTACTTGCGAGTAAGAAAATTACTTCGTGAAGCTAGTTTCCATAGGCGGACAAGGCGGGCATACTTAAACTACCTCATCATCAATACGTTTAGAATCCTATTGCTGCTAGACAGACAGTAGCGTCTTATTCTTCTCAGAAGAATTTCTCCGTCTACTGTCTGCCACGTTAGTCCAGTGCAGACTGGCAGACTTCAGTCTATTGAGAAAAATTGTATCGTTATTTTTACTATTTAGTTTCCATGGAATGTTTTCCTTTGCTGTTTTAGTGACAAGAAATTACCTAGTGAAAACAAAAACACAGTGTACCTACCAATATAGTGTAATTAAGTCACTATGGTACACAATAAACGGAGACGATACCTCTTATCTTTAGCTTCAGTTTAGATTATTATTTCTCAATACCTATTATTTATATAATTTTGTATTGTTATAGGGACCCATAGTCCCATGCACTCATGCTATGCTGGCCAAGTGGATCCCACCCAACGAGAGGAGTAGAATGGGTGCCGCGGTCTACGCAGGTAAGATCTATAAATAATTTATTATGTAAAAAAATATATATCATTGCTAATTTGTCTTCTATGCTCTCCTAGTACCTATTATTTATTCTACATGACAATGTAATATTGGCATGGCAGTCTTTATGACCAAAACTCAGATTTTTCTTATACATACGATGAGAGTCATCAATTTATTATTAATTAAATCGTTAGTTTATATGTATTTATTGAGAAGTCGATATAACCCACGCTATTCACGACTGTGTAGGATAATGTAAAATTGCTTATCCATCTTGTATACGAGTATCGCTGTAAAATATATTTACAATTTTACCTTTACAATTTGCTACAGGAGCCCAGTTCGGCACGGTGATCTCCATGCCTCTATCTGGTCTACTGTCAGCGTACGGCTTCTCCGGCGGCTGGCCATCCATCTTCTACGTGTTCGGTCTCATCGGCACGGTGTGGTGCATTGCCTTCCTGTTCTTCGTCTCTGAAGACCCGGAACAGTGCCCTAGCATCAAGGAGGCCGAGAAGAAGTACATCTTGAGCTCGCTGTGGGGTGCTGCTGGTTCCAGCGTAAGTATTTAATGTATTACTTTGCGCCACTAAGGACAATATTTTTGGATTATTTAGGAACCTCTTTGTAATGTTTCAATGAAGTTTACCGCTCAACTTTTTGAGCCACTAATCGGCTGCTTGATTTTGGGAAGACATATTTTTAGAAAGTGTAAATCAACAGACCTTCACTAGAAGATGGCTAAAAATATACGTAGAAATATATATTTTTCGTATAATTTTAATAATTAATAGATACTTAACACTAATGGATTTTATATTTACAGTCTCCACCGATCCCTTGGAGCAAGATCCTTTTGTCGACGCCGTTCTGGGCGATCATGTTGGCGCACATGGGACAGAACTACGGTTACGAGACTCTCATGACGGAGCTGCCGACCTTCATGCGTCAAGTGCTGCACTTCTCTATTAAAGATGTGAGTACATTATAGATTGTTGTGATTTTGGAGATGATACTCGAGAGGGACAAAAAATTGGAGAGATGATGGCTTTTGGTATTGTTTTTATAGAAGAGTTTATCTACTATTCATTGTAATATTCATTGCAAATATTAAAACACGATATGGGCTGAATTTTATCCTTATGCGCAGTTTTCATTCTGGCATAGGTCCCGTCACGAGTTTAGAGCTCTGGCCTTGAAAGCGCAGATATAATTTTTTGGGTCCGTTTGGCGGGGTGTGCTATGTGCGGCGGGTGAAGCGGCCAGTGCCGGCGCCGTATTGGTGTATCGCCCAAAGTATATTCATGCACATATTGCTTTCGTATTTTTTCATCGTCTTGACCTTTTACCTTTCAACAATTAGTTCCAGTCGCATCCATCTACTAACTTCAACTTCCTTAATTAACGACGATTTGATGAAAGGAATAGGATTATTGCCAAATGATTAGAATTTAAGTTTTTTTTAATATAATTGATTATTTGATTATATGTAGATAGATAGATAGAATATACTTTATTGTACACCAATAATTAAAATACACATTACATTAATTTTATTATTGATTATGTAATATTGATTCTATACGTATCTACAAAAAAATATACATTTTTTTTTAAATAAACCGTGGTTATATTTTATTTTTCTCTTTTAAAATACCTATATAAAATTTATTTTTCTTAATTTAACTTTTTTATTAACACTTGGTAATATATGTGAGCACGAGTGTACGACATGCGCAAGTCTCCCCACTACTTTCGTCGAGCGCTCTAAACTCGTGACGGCACCTATACTGAACTTAATTACGACTAAGGAGTCTGGATTTAGTATCCTAGTGAGCGGTTTCGGGTAATATAAGTATATATATATCCCACTCAGAGCAGAAATCCTTGTTAAACTTTTTTTGAACTTATTATATTACTTACTTATATTCAAATAACTGGTGAAATAATTTCATATCAGACATCTCGATTTTTCAATTTAGTTAATGAAAATAAAGTATTCAATAACATAAATAATCCATACAAAAGTAAATAAACGCCCACGTCGTTCAATCTAGTTATTCAGCAATAAAGTCCGGCACGTAATACAATTTGGATCGTTCAGCCCATTAATCATTTGTCGCGAGCGTCGCCGCCGGGGTCAAGGGTTCATGCTCGGTCAATTGTACACTTAAACGGGATTGACGCTATATCAGCAAGATTTATTGGCATAAGTGTTCCTGCTTTAGAATCAACATCAAAAAGTTTTATTTCAAACAAACTCTATAACTACATTTTAACGAAGACATTTGGACATAGACTCCTAATATTTTAGACACCATTGAACGTCAGTCTAATAATGGTCCTTTCCAAATTAATGTAGCTCGTCTCCAAGCTGTCAATTTCTTTCGCGTACCGTAAGTTTGTCTACGGATAACAACCCTATGAAGTAATCGCTCGAATCACACGCCCACGTGCTTTATGGAAATAAACACCCGGAGACACCGAAATGAAGGATGCGTTTTACGAAAATATGCTGAGACATTATAGACGTCACTTCATTGCATAGTAAAGACTTTATTAAATTATCTTGTAAATAATATTATTCAGTTTTCGGCCAGCTTATTATGTCTAGTCAAGACAATTTCTTTATTCCTCATTTCGTGTCAATTAAATGAACCCTTAAGCGCGTTTTCTGCACGCGAGGTTGAGCAGTGTATGCGGTTTTTCAATAAAATTCTCAGAGGCACCTCTGATTTTGTATTTTCGCCTCCTGTTATTCCTCCTCCGTATGTGTACTATATTGCTATAAGGTAGGAGTGAATACAACGATATACCGAATCTTGTTCAATATTTTCTCGTTTGTTTTAGAACGGTTTCGTGTCAGCTCTACCCTACTTGTGCATGTGGCTGTTCTCGATGTTCATCTCCGTGGTCGCCGATTGGATGTTGTCCAGTGGCCGGTTCAACCACACGCAAGTCAGGAAGGTCATCAACAGTATCGGTAAGTGGCTCATTTATTAAACAATTCATACGGCGGTTTCATGTCGGAGAAATTCCACTTAGGGTTGAAAGACATCTGACGGAAGTTCTGTTGCAATCTAAAATTTAGAGCGGATACAGGGTGGAAGATGCATTGGTAGCAATAACCCCTTGCCTGATTCATTTACATTTACAAACATTAGACTTTCTGCTCCTGGTATTTATGAACTTATCATAAATTTAGAGACATGATGTCGCTAAGTGTTTGGCCCACGCTCCTCCAGATAGTTGTTCCAGGTTTAAATGTCTGTATGAGAATTTGATAATTTTTATTAAGAACTGCACCTAACGTGCAGGAGAAAATCTAAATATTGGGAACTCGACTTTTAGAAGGAAATATGTATGACAAACTTACCTTTTAATTTTGCGTTCTTCTAGGTCAATACGGTCCAGCTATTGGTCTGTTCATCGCAGCGAACACCGGCTGTAACGCCGCGGCTACCGTCGCCATCTTGGCTGTGGGTGTCGGGCTCAACGGTGGTATCTACTCCGGTTTCAAGGTAAGCATCACAGTATTAGTTCTACTATTTACTGGCCACAAAATGCAATGAGCTTCAGAGATTGTAGAGCCACTTGAAGTAAAAGAACAGGTGCTATAGGGCCTTTTATGTGACTTTTATGTGACCCCTTAGAAACTGAAAAGTTTTAGGATATTTTCCTTTGTTTGTAAGACAGTAATGTGCCAACTTTGGCGTTCACCATTCCATTAACTAAATACGTGCATTCGCGATTCATCAAGGAAAGATTACAATTAACTCTTCTTACTTGGCTTCTAGGTGAACCACTTGGATATCTCCCCACGATTCGCCGGTGTTCTGATGGCGTTCACCAACTGCCTGGCCAATCTGACTGGTCTGCTTGCGCCTATTGTAGCTGGATACATCATTGAGGGCAGGGTAAGTTTCCTTTTTACTGTCTTTTTTATTCATTTTATATCTCAATGTTAACACAAAAATCTGCAATATTCCAAGCTCAACATTATACTGTAATGATTAGTTAATGCTTGTGATTAATCATATCTATTTTTTCAATAGCCCACTCAAGCGCAATGGAAGAAAGTATTCTACATCGCAGGCGGAATCTACATCTTCTGTGCCACATTCTACAACGTGTTCGCTTCTGGCAGAAGACAGGACTGGGACAACCCTGCCGATGACGAGGCTAATGCTAAGAAAGCAGCCGACAAGAAAGCCATCAAACAAGAGAAGAAAGCCGCCAAGAATCAGAGCCAAGCTGAGACAGCGCAATAGGGGTTAAAAACTAAAAGCGAATACATATTTTTTAAATGTTGACTCAAAACAGTTTGCAACACACGTTTGTGTGATATTAAAAAAAAACTAGCGGCATCGGAACGGTGTTGCATACCGTAATGTGTCAAATATATCTGCCTACCTAATAAAAATATTGCATGTTGGCTGAATCAAAAGACTATGAGCTAATTCGCTTGTATAAAGAGTATTATAATATGTTTCCCGCGCGTTTCAAAAATGGCGGTTGTGTTTGTTGGCTACGTTCGACCAAACGCGAGCTCCACAATATTTTAGGGTGAGACTGTATTTTGCAAATTAATATTTAGTTGTTATTAATTTTTGTTTTTAAAATATTTTTTATAGATATGGCTGTCAACTTTCTTTCTGATAAATATCGAGCATGCTAACTTTTTTATAGTCAGTCTTTTTACCTGTCATATGTATTTCTAAAATACAAGACGCACATCAATAGGGCTGTGATAATATCTTGTGTACGATACACAACGAGCTCGCGTTTGGTCAAATTTTTAACTACCTTAACATTATTGCTATTTATTAAATTTAGTTCTAATTTACCATACAAGTATTGTTCATAGTTATTTTATAGCTTAATGTATGTACTAGAGACGTATGAAAGATGAAGTAGTAATTCTGGGGTCCAAATGAAACCTAATGTTACCGTCCTAGCCAGTGAATTTTATACATCCACATCCTCGCAAATAATTTTAAATTAACAGTTAATAAATAAGCATTTCAATTTCATCAAAGCATTTGATACAACATCGCAGGCTCTCGAATATAGGTACACTGAAAAATCATTTTCACTAATCCATGTCATAGACTATTAGGAATGTTACGATAGTGTTAACTGACATTGGATTCCACAGACAGACTAAACGTTCTGACATTGAGCATTGAAAACTAAATACGTGTCATCATCGGCGTAATTATGGCGCGAATTCCTTTCAGTCTATGCCTTTGAGTTAGTGCCAAAACGGTAATATTGTGTTGTGAGTTCAGATTTTATAAAAATCATACATTGTTCGCTAAAAGCGAATGTTGTTACGTTATTTAAGCGTTTATAAATATATTTTCTGTGCAAGATTACTGTAATATTTATGGATTTAATTGTATTCATGTAACGTTAATAAACGCTGCACGCCCAGGAGCTTATGTGATTTTTCTGTAATGACCTAAGTTAACATTAAGCTATATTGTAAACCTCGTACAGATTATTATAATTAATTGTTACATTTTATTCCTATAACTTGTAAGTGGTTATACATAAATAAACTTAGTTACGTAATCAAAAGCTTTGAATGATTAAAAATATTGTTGATTTTACCATTTTTTTGTAATAAAAGTTCCATAATAATATCTTGTCTGTGACAATGTTATGTGCCTTGATTTAAGAGTACAATTCAAGGATGACGGTGTGTCAGACGCACTGCGTGATGTCCATCAACACTGTAATTAATTAGTCGTTTTAATATCGTTTATAAGTTCTATTGTAATACGACAAATACAAAATGATTTTTAAAACATTACCGTCTTTTATTCTTAGCAGGTACTGGTAAATAAAAACTTCTTTAACATCATTTATAGACCAATCTATTGTGCCCTGTGGGGAATAGGTCTCGCCCAGATTGGGTGGGATTAGGCTATAGTTTACCACGCTGACGAGCATCGGTAAATTATACATTGTATCGAAAAAATCTCAGCAGGCTTCACGAAGTTTTCCTTCACTATTTCGGCGAGCGAACTACAAGCCGTGATGCCCTATTTTTCAGCGCTTAGCTATATTTTCTTAATAATCAATTCTCATTGTGAATTAATCGCAGTCGACTTGTCATAAATTTACCTAAGAATAAATTCTAAAACATTACTCGAAAGTTATCTATTATTATAATTGTATTTTTTTGAGAACCTTCTATTAGCTTATTGAGCCACTATACCGACAATATAAATATCTTAACTTTTTCAGAATAAAATATTTTCCATGCTTCATAAAAACTCAAATCCAATACATACATCATCGTCAACCCATTATTGTCCCACTGCTGGGCACGGGTCTCCTCTCATTTCAGAGGGATTAGGCAATAGGCAATAGAGGGAATATATAGTACATAATGTAGTTTTATTTTATCTTCGCATATCGTGTCGCTTTTTTATATTTTAACGCCTACTTATATAATATTTTATAAGATGTTAGTCAAAATAAAAACGTTGATAATAACAAATTATTTGCTTAAAAATTATACCAAGTACACGATTTATAATAAAAATATAAACATTTTGTTTAGCTTATGACCTTACTGAAATGTTGTAAGCTAAACATTCCTGTACCGGTCCTACAAGGCTGGCCCAGCATGAGACAGCTAGATGCCGACCGAATATTGTCTTTCTTGGCATTCAAAACAGCTTCCTTCAAAAATATCAACGACGATTCGAATGACATTTGCTGTAGCGGGGAAGATGACGCTTCCATTCCCTTCCGACTCATTGGTTCAAAAATACCATTGTACGTCATATAATCAGCAATCAGTGACAAATGTCTGGGATCCACTGTAATACCGTAAACATTGAATACGTTCTGTATTTCTGTTATTATCACTTTATTTGCCGCTTCTATTCCATAAGTGTTCGCAATGGCATGAATGTCGTTGCTGTACAGTTTGTTCAATTCTAGGAGATGATTGTATTTAAACATTTGCAGAATGTTGATTCCTTCGGTTTTGAGATATAGAACATTCTTTTCTTTGTTGGTGATGGCCCGTTTTATATTTTTGATTTCGTATATAACGGATTTCATGGCGGCTTCGCGTAGGGCGTGCGATAGATCTACTCTTAGGAAGGAAATAGGGAAGAGAACGGTCAGTTCGCACCATTTGTGGTGTTTAGTGTCGAAAGCGTAATTTGTAGCTTCCTGTAAGTTGGCTACTACGTCAGTCACAATTTTGCTGGTTTCTGCGTCATTTTCAACAACAGTTCCGTCTAAAACATCATCCCCTTTACCTTTAAGTTCTTCGTCGATAATTTCTGCTTCGTCATCTGACTTCTCTTCTTCCCCTGATTCTGGATCTTCATATTCCTGTTCTTCAGTCCTTTTTTTGCGAATTCTGGCCTGAAAATTAAAGAATCGAATCGTAAGAAAAGAATATAATCATGTTAATCAGCAAAAGATTTGTAAAAAAGTGTAAAAAGACATTTCTAGTAGAAAATAGGACAGATATCTTCGTTAATTTGCTAAAGATATAAAGAGATTGAAAGCGTGATATGTTACTTTTTACTTAGCATTATAAAAAAGATACCAAGTTAATATTTAAGTACTCGGTAACTATCATCATATACTTACGTCAGTGTTGTCATCGTCTTCATTCGGCGCCTCGTCATCAGAACTCTCGAGATTATTAGCTGGCTCCACCTCAGGAGCGTCATCTTCATCATCATCATCACCTTCTTTGGCACGTTTCTTTTTCTTTTCTGTCGACCAAACAACACCACAAACAGTTTTAGCTTGTTTCTTCATAGTTGAGAACATTTCCTCAAAGAATTTGTTCTGCATGTGTTTTATTATTTGTGCAGGTTTTACTGCATACTGAGTTTTGTACTGAGAGTGTGGCAAAAATTGGAAACGCATTGTCGTTTTCAGTTTCCTTTCAGGTCTAATGACAATCTGACATTGCACATCTATCTTTTCCAGTACATCAGCCACTGTAACCCTGTTAAGTTTTTGTCGTAATTTCTCTGCTTTCTTCGTCAAGTCTGGTATGTCATCACGGAAAGGAATGTCCATATTTGGAGTTTTAAGTTTAGCTGAAGCCGTCATTAGAATTTCTCTTAGACGAGGTATACCGAGTGTCACGTTCATGTCACCACGACCCGCAAAGTGGAAAGTGTTAAGTGTCATCTGAGTAGAAGGCTCTCCTATAGATTGAGCCGCTAACAAGCCAACAGGTTCACCAGGATCAGCCATTGATTCAATGTATTTAGCGTTCATGACATCTACAAATTTATCTTTCGCTGTTTGATCATCGTACACGCTAGCGTTGCGTTTTTTCAAGTAGCTTTGCACTAAATTGTCCAACTGTTCATTAATAGCTCCAAATTTGTGCGGCGAAATTTTGCTTGGGGTCGGGTCAGGGCATTTTTTTCGTGTGTACTGTTGTCTCTCATCTTCATCTAAAGCACGCCACTTTTTTTCCAATTCCCAATAAAATGGATCTCTCGTCCGATCGGTCGGTAAATCATCCAGTTCAATTTGATTCTTCTCAACAGCTGAGAATTGGAGAAATCCACTAATTCGTTCTTTTTCGAAGGGACTACCATGTTTCTTTTTCCATTTCTTTAGAGACTTATTTGATTTTGTAATGCTTTTTAACTCTGTGTCTTCTTTAAGCTTATCAATTACCGATTCACTAACCACCGCATTGGAATTGATGTCTAGAAAAGGTAACTGCTCTTGTTTTAGGAATTGGCACTTGAGAACATCTAACCCATCTTCGCCGTAAGCAAATTGGATAACGCTCCCATCAGAATCCCTCACTGTGTGATCATAAGCAATAGATAAACTTTCCAAATGTTTGATCAAACATCTTTGCAAGTAACCAGAACGACTAGTCTTGACAGCAGTATCGATAAGACCTTCACGACCAGCCATACAATGGAAAAAGAACTCTTGCGGTTGTATTCCTGTCATAAAACGACCATCAATGAATCCGCCAGCTCTGGGAGACACGTCATGTGGTGGAAAACTAGGCAAGGACCGACCAGATATCATAAGTGGCGGTCTTTTACCTTCCAACTCAATCTGACCAAGTAAACATGAAATCTGCATAGTGTTCACGGTTGATCCTTTAGCACCAGACTGGACCATCAGTTGCAAGTTATTGTAAGGGAATTTCTCTAGCAGCCCTTCAGACAAACAAGCAGTATTTATTTTGTTTGTATAAGAATCCAGCATACTTTTGTACTGTCTATCCAGGTTAGTTCTAAATTTAGGGTCCTTTGTATACATAACTTCAATATTTTCTTTAAGTTTCTCATCCTCAACATCTACTGCTAAATCAGTAGCTTTCACAGCTGCAACTTTTCCGGCATTACGAACCAAACATATGATATCATCGCGCTTTTTGTCAGACTCTTCTACTACTAAAATATCTTTTACTCCAAGAGTGAATCCAATCCAAGTCAAGTAAAATGTGAAGACTTTTGAGAATGAACTTAATAAAGCACTTGAGCTGTCACCTCCATAGAGCTCATACATGCAATGAACTAAACCATATGGTGTTGCACCATAGTGGGTTTTATCCAAAACTCCAGATAAAAGTTCTCCTTTTCTTATGATGACTTCTGCTTCTGACATTGTGTTAGGGTTAGAGAAAGGAGTGCCACCAGCTTTCCATGGTCTTGGTGTAGTCTTTTGCCAAGCTTTCGAACTAATTTTCGCCTTACCAATCAAAGTAAGACATGGTTTACCTTTAGGAGTTGTATTAATAATTATTGTTGACAAAATTTGTTTTCCAGACCATAGGACTTGAGGTTTTAATATGGTAGGTGGAAGAAGCTTAATAATACCTTTGTGATTAGGCAGTGCTTGAAATACCAATTGTTGATAGTCGGCTTTTGTAAAAAATGCTCCTCTCAATGACATTTTCACCCCAGAAATGACATGATCTTGGATTAGACCACTTAATGGTGTACCATCTTTTGGCACAAGATACTGTTTTCGAACAGACATGATATTATATGCTTCGCTTCTCGCGATTTCATTTTGTGGAAAGTGCGCATTCATTTCATCACCATCAAAATCAGCATTGTAGGATTTGCAGTTGGCATAGTGTAATCGGAGTGTCTTTTCTCCTTTTAAAATTCTTGCTCTGTGAGCCATCATACTAGGTTTATGGAGTGAAGGTTGTCGGTTCAAAATTAAAACATCACCATTCACTAAATGTCTATGCACAATCTTAAGGCCAGATCCCTTGAACTCATCTGGTGTTAGCAATCTTTTGGCAAGGCTTTTCCTTTTTTGAATAGAATCAGTAGCTATTGTGATCACTCTTCCATTCTCCATTTCCAGTTTCTCAGCACCTGGATGCTTATTAGGCCCATTTATAACCATCTTTCTTAACTCATCAACATTCCATTCTGTTACCGGTACAGGGTACGTTAATTTCATTGCAAAGGCATCTGGAATGCCTATTTCATCAATATCTACATAAGGATCAGGTGTGATAACAGATCGGGCTGCAAAATTTACTCTCTTACCCATCATATGCATTCTTATCAAACCTGTTTTCTTTTCTATAATCTGCTTTAGACCCTGGCTAGCTAATCCTTGTCCTTCACAATTTAAGAGGTTGTTGATACTCTTTTGTAATTCTTGCCAAGCAACATGCAGCTTTTCTGCAGCTGATTTACCTTGTACAGCCTCATATACCTGACGCGGTACTTGATCTAGCAAGTCAATTGCTTTCTGTTGATCCGGTGATGACAAAACATGCAATACTGCTCTAGTGGCAAATGCATGTTGGAGTATAGATTTATAGACATTAGTTTGAGGGTGCTCAACGAGTTCTCCTCTCAACACATTGCAAGGTCTGACACATGGAGGTAAGACAGGTATAATTTCCATAAAAAATAAATTTGTAACTGGAGATAGTGGTGAATTTTTTAGAACTGGAAAACAATGTTTGAGGATGTCTTCATCATTTTGGGCTATTGATGCACAAAACCGTTTTATTTCATCAGGCATTAGGATTTTAATACCTTTAACACTCTTGTCAGCCGGATTCTCAGCACTAAGATTGTACATAATTTTGTTTTCTGAAGTTGTCACTTTGATGAGCCTACTAGAGCAAAAGGCACACTTTTTGGCTACATTCATCACTCTAAAGTATTGATTTATAAATTTTGATCTTAATTTATCTACATTTTTGTTTTGAAAAGTTTCTACCACTGGATCTCTCTTTTTAAGCAGTTTTTGATATTTCCTAATAACTTTATGAGGTTTATCAGGAGAGTTCTCATTGCCACTAGTTATTTCTCCTACAAAATTATCCAAGTCTAAAGCAGCTGTTATGTGACCCGCATCAACTAACTCCAGCTGAAGTTTCAGTATAAACTTCATTCTATCATTCATTTGAATTCGGAAGCACTTTAAACAACTGACCCGAAACAGTGAGTAGATATTCTTGATAAAAAGTGGATTGACTACAGTCACTGGCAGCTCAATATGTCCAAAATGTCCTGGGCAATGTAACAACACATTGTTGCATGTTCCACAAGTTTCATGTCTGTCCCTGAGAGGCCCAAGAGCGGAGTCATAAAGACCGCCTTTTGTAGGATTTCCTATAGCGTCAAAACATTGGACATTAGTGATTTTTGTCACACTGAGCTTCTTGATTTCTTCATCAGTAAACATCAAGAATTGGACATTATCGGGGTCTACGGATGTTAGACCGGACGAGGTCGCAGCATACGATGACTTAAATGCCATCTTTGATACCTGAAATACATAATAGCATAAAATAAATATAAAAAACTACCATATATAGGATAACCTACACAAACCGCAAAAATACTTGAAATAGTGAAACGAGTACGGTTATATAAATATTATTTTAAACTGAATGTACTTACTTGTTAAACCATACCAATTTTTACAAACAATATGAGGCTTTTATTTATTTTCATGAATATTAGAAAATCTCTTCACGTTTTAGATTCGCGCACATTGTTATGACATTTAGGGTGAAGTAAAAAAAATATTTATTTTAATTTATTAATTTGGCAACATTTTGTATATTTTATAATAAACCGTATATTTATTTAAAAACCGTCTGTCGATGGCAATTTACTTTCTCAATCCAACAGCTTTTTTCATGTGGCAACGTCAGTTCAGTCAGTCAACATGGCGGCCCAAGATGAAGTTGACGTATGTGAAAGTTGGGAGGATATGGACGAAATTGGTGTAAGTGTAACTGTGAAAGCCCAACCTGGATGTTTCCCGCGTCGGGGCTGGCCGCCATGGAGTTATTTATATGTGGCCTTATCTATTTCAGTTGGACCAGAAGATCAGGCTGATGTCAAGTGACTGCGCGCCAGTGCAAACTTCAATCAAAGGTTGCAAGGTTACTGTTGAAGAGAGCGCGTGTATTGGGTCTCAGTGCGTGATGCCGGAGCCAGCTATCCGTATCCTGAAGAGGCCTTCATCTTCAGCCAGCGGCCAGTTGAATGGTGAGAGCCGCGCGCGCCCGGTCAAAACACTCGAACAAAGGCAGAAAGAGTACGCCGAGGCTCGGCTGCGAATTCTTGGCGAAGCTCGTAGCCCCGAAGACGTTATTGACGACAAGTAAGGCCGGTTTTATTTAGAAAATGCTGTAATAATGTTTTACATAACATGTCAAGAAAATTTTACTTGAACATTGTAATCTATGACCAGTTAGAGTTTTTTAGGCATAGAGGTTTGAATTAAAGATATTTAGGACTTAATAAGTCAGTGTTTACAAGTCAACAGTTAATTTTTGGTATTCTATTCTTATTATCATATTCAGAATTTTTGAAACTGTGACACTTATATTATCATCCTTGGCGGCAATGATGCAAACACGTAAATAAATACATAATGAAGTAGATAGTATGTTCTAAAAAGCTTAAGGGCATGATAAATATATATTGTAAATAAAAATGATCTATCATCTAAGTACATAATGATAATGCGTAAGTGCTAAACTTCAATCAATCAATCAACCATATTTATTTGAGAGACGGGTTAAAATACAGATCTTAAGTTTATTTACAGTGTCACTATGCTCTGCTGAATGACTGGCGTACTAATATAATATAGAAATGTATTGTAGGTATACAATTTAATTATGTGGTATTAATTTATGTTACTAATAACTAATAAAAAAATATAACAGAAAGTACCTATAAATGATAGAAAATCACTTAACTAAAGCAGAGATACATTTATCATCACTTTATCACTTTAACTTGGAAAATAGTCATGGTAATTATCATGTTTATCATCTTCCTGTGTACATTTAATACTGTAGTAAATGGATAATAAATATTAAAAAACTAATAAAGTAGAAGTAGTTAAAAAACTAAGAGTTTTACAATGTACTCATCAACTTATCTATAATAATTTGCTATAGTTGTATGCATATTTATAAACAAAATATCAAGTTTAAAAATAATTATTTGTACAAGTGAATTTGAGGTCATGATTGGCCCATGCCTAAAAATAACCACAATAAATCACTATAAATCAAGCTTTAATAAATTTGTATAAGAATATGTTGTGCAAATAATGTCTACAAATGGTCACTGTTTGTTATGGTAAACTTATTGTATTCCTAAAAGGCATACAGGTGCAAGTAAAGTTATTTTTGTACAGAATAATTACATCAATTTAATCTACAATAAAAAAACATCTACATAAAAGAAGTGATTGTAGTTGAGTTTTATGACTAGCCTACGTAATTGCAATTTGTCATAAGACAAACTCGGTTTATTCATGAGGAGTTTATAAGTCATGGATTTATTTAAATATAATTATTTTCTTCTTTCCAGTCTCAGCCGGCTACAAGACAAACTACAAGCAAACAATCTCAATGACAATCAAAATAATAGTAATAAGACAAAGAGTCCCCAATGTGACAATAATACCAAAGGAAGGGAACGGAAAGTTCTCACCCGCCTCCCGCCCGGCGCCACGGCGTCGGGGGTGTTTCCTTCTCCCCCGCCCCGGGGGGTGCTCGTCATCCGCACCCCAAGGGGTCCAGACGGCACGAAAGGCTTCCAGAAAAGGTAGCACCACCGACTTAGATCAGTAAACTCATTAAGACGTAATTCACTTCCATCCATTCGACTTACCCATGTAATATTAAATTACCAGTTATGCTGTTGTGTTTGATATTAGCATAATATTTATTTCACAGTTTTTAATCACTCCATATCTGATGGTAGAACGCTAAAATGCCAACATTCTATGAGGCTGAGTTCCATTTTAAAGATGTTATAAGATAATTTAAAATTTAATTCATTCTCATGAGGTGTTTCAATATTAGGATATGAGAGCATCAATGTGCATTCTCAAAATTAGATTTTAGTCAAGTGATATTTTGATTAGATTCATAAACTAAATAAATAATCATGCTTATCTTGATTCTGTTAAATTCACTTTGTTATATCATGTGAGTGTATGAGACTGGAATGCTATACCTATGTTTCCAATCCAGACGGACTAAATTTAGCATATTTATGATTGTTAGCAAATTTATCATTTGTTAAGGTCTCTGATTGATCTAAATGCGTGGTAAAGGCATGTTTACACACCAATTAATGTAAGTGAATATTTTAAGTACATTGTGTATTGGTAAAGCAACAAGTCTTGGCTTGTTACCAATTATCCTCATTTACAAATTAAATGAAAGTGTGAATAGCATTTAGTCGTAATGTTGATGTCAATTGTTATACTAACAATGATAATGAAAGACAAACTTTTTACAAATTATTGTATTAAAAATTGTGAAATGATGTTGGAAAATTTAAGAGTGCTCGCTTCAGGGAACAATATTATTGTTATTATAAACGTTTTTCTAATATAAAACGTTACAATAGATTGATAATGAGATTTATGAAATGAACACTCCTATCTATAATTGTGTGTGTGCATTTACATATATTTTCACATTATATGAGCATAATTTATAGTTACATTTCAAATTAAAAAAATTCATTTATCCACAATATTGTATGAATTTAGGTAAATTACTAATTATATATTACCATTGTGTGAATACGATTTATATATTACTAAAAAAATTAAAGTTTTAGTGTTAAACTTTTTATATACAGTTTTTCTATATGTATAGCGTATTTGTAGGGTAAGATATTGCTAATTGTATATTTATAGTATATTATTTTAATATGTTAAGTTTTTCAATGCTCGCACACTGTTTGTGTCAATTCTAACATGTGTTTACAACTTAAATATGGAATTCTATTTTACTGTACCCACCTTACTTCTGTAAGTTTTGAATTCTATAATTGCTTAATACCAGCTTCTAGTTATTGACTTGGTTTGAAATTAATGAGCAGTAGAGTTTGCACAAACATTGTGAATATGCATTTAAAGTGTGTGACTGATATGTGTGTATGTGATTTGACCACCCATTATTTTGAATATAACGATTACGTGCGATATTATTAGCCTCAATAAGACTGCGAAGGCCTCACAGCTTACACGACTAGGAAATGTAAGGTATTACAATTAAAGCGTCAAATAATTTAAGCGAATTAACAGAAGGTTGTCATACCATACTATTAAAAAACGTATTTTATACATAGTCATTTTATTAGGCCTAAATTGCACCATTTGAATTTAACGGTAACTGTCACTTTGACATGTGTCAAATTGTGGAGTTAATAGTTACAGATCGAGGTAAATGGTACAGTAGCCTTAATTTTTAAAATTCTGTGTATATGTAGTTATGGTAAGTCAGAATATACTTAGTTAATGCGCTAGGTACAATAAGAGAACTGGCGGTTGACCACTTTTGGTCCTTATTTTTATTACAATAATGGTGGAAATTGGTCGACCCCCGAGTTTGTTAATTGTACATGCTAGTACTAGATATAAATATAATCAAAATAATGATGGTCGCACCAAACCAACGTAAACTAGTGTAAGTCTACATAATATAACAAGGATTGTGATATAGAATAATTGTCTTATTACAACCTTAACTCAACTGTGAAGTTGACTGTGCAGAATGCAGAAATACACTCTCTTATCATTTGACATGTACTTTTAATATTTGATCTTATTCGATTCGTTATAAGAAGTACAGGGATGTTATATCGCGTTGATAACTATACAACCTGAGAAAAAGCTTATAGTGGTGTAATAAGAAAGCTGGCAACGTCGCAAATAGTTGTAAAGTGTCAAATATTCCATTGTTTTGAATGTTACAATTATCAATATTACTGAATGGTATGAAATATATCTACAGCTCATTATTTAAAGACAAATGTTTAATTTAATTAGACCAATTTTAATTATATTTCATATTTTTATTTGGTAATAAAAAAAATACAGCGAAGTATAAGAGGGCTATATGCGACGTTGCCAACTTTCTGATTGCACTCTCTGTTGGTAGTTTATAATGTCAAGAATGGAATTGAAAGGGTCATTAAATACTAGGCCTTGGGCTCCAGGTATTACATAGGTCATTTTTAAACTTTAAGGCTCGCATAAATTTATCGGATGAGACCCCATTAGGGGGCCCCTCATGGCCCTCAATTAACCTCCCTGTAAAACGCTCGCAGCTGCCTGTGGCCGGGTACCCATAGCATTATACTCGTCTTGCCAACATATTGTTACGCCACTGAATTGTTGGAGCCAAAAAAAATAAGTTTAGTATATTTTATTACTAAAATCCAAAATTAAAATATAATATACGATATCTGGATCCCCCTTGTAAAAAATCCATCGGTTTAGTAGCTTGCTAGAAGAACCACCTCCTCATACGTGGCGCGAGTTCGATCCTCGAACGGAGGAAATATTTTTATGGCATACAGACAGTTATTCCGGATCTAGACGTTTATAACGTGCTGGCTGCTTCGAAAACAGAGATAATAAACCGTGGATTTATTCATCCTGTTTCCTCGCCTGAGAAAATATATGAATGAAAAAGTGAAGAAATTTTCTGATTATCACCCATCATCACCATTACAAATCCCTTAAGTATTTAACATACCTACCTACTAAAAAACCAACGGAAATGTAAGCCGTTAACTAAATTCAGTTACTACGAATATGTAGGCAGACGCTTTCAATTTTATTCTTTATATTTTATTGAAATACATGCGTATCAATTATTTACCTCAGTTTACAATGAGACACACATGATAGCGACATACAATTCATATAGTCGAGTCGAGTTGGATAGTGAAGTAGCGACCAAAGATCGACACGACTTGCTTTGTAGTGATTCTTTCAATAGCTTCATAACGGTATCTACAGGGTCGGCAACGCGCGAGCGACACCTCCGTATTGCAAACGTCTATAGGCTATAGGCTAGGAGTCGTAAGCTTGTTTGTCACCCTTATGGAATAATAAAAAAAAGCTTGGCTGGACTATATGACCAGAAATAGTTATTTTTATAATCTCTAGTTACATTTATCGACGCAACCTATTTCTAAGATTCTCTGTTTAGTATAGTATTTTGTACTGAGGTACTAGTGTGAGTTTTAATAACAATTAAAACGATTACTGCGATCGGCAATCCTATTGGTTGAAGAGTTTGGAACGGGCCAATCACGGCGCTGAACGATTTAACGTTCTATTTTTAAAAGAACTTATACTTTACCTTTAAATAATGTTCCTTCGCAGGTTGGAAGTAGTTTAAACGTACATGTACTAGATGGCTCTGTTGAGTCTAATAAAGTATTTAACAGTTCCTTATAACTAATTTAAATGCAATAAATACAGCCTAGAAATATTCCCAATAAGGTTGACCCTTGATTGACGCCGTACGGGTTGGGTTGGGTGAATCATTATATCATATTTATGCAGCCACGCCAAAAAAAACATTTCATCACATAAAATATAACCCTGATAGTAAAAAAAACTTAGAAACGTTCGCTACTGGAGAACAGTTTTTCATTGGCGTAAAGCGAGTGCGGCGCCCACACGCTTGGCGTGTTTTTATACTTTATATGACTGTGTGAAAACGAATGTGCGGCAGTGCGTCATGCTGCGTGTATCTTACGAAATGTGTTCGGGCACCACACGCGTTAGTCCGCACCGTCGTTCGTGCTGTTGTTGCCGCACTGCAGGATATTTCGGCATTCGGCCGCAGCCAGTATGTTAATACACCAATTTGGGTAGTGTTCTATCAAAGTAAGTTCGTTTCACGACGATGTACTGCGTCGCCCTTATAAGATTGTTTCAAGTATCAAATTGCAATGAATCACACGTTAGCGTGAGTTGAACTTACAATATATCTGCAGTATTATATCTAATTAGTGAACCTGCAACCTCAGCCCTTTTTCGCCGTACCCGTCGTAAGAGGTCTTTGCCAGTTTGGTCTTCCTATGGTTGTCTGTTGGGTCTTTATTACTGTTACGAAAATAGTAAATACCGACTGTGTCTTTTATTTGTAGCCTATATATAATTAGATATAAAATGTTTTTATACAACCGAATATGTGCATATAATTATTAGCTGTTGATCGATACATCTAGAACAACAAACTTGTCAAATACAATTGTTGTAACAATAATTTATTTTAAAATAAAATATTAGTCATCTATTTTGTGTTTTTCTTCTGTTTATCGATCCTAATTAAACCAGTGTTTTTCGGAGAGTGTAAAAGATTCCTATTCTATACTTTGGAATTATACTTACTCTAACAGTCACTTATATACTGCTATATTATAATATTTACAGAATTGAGGCGTAAAATCTATAAATAAGCTAACAATCCTAAGTGTTAAGAACAATCAAACATCAATTACGTACCTAACCTACGAAAAGAAATGCGTTTGTTTTAAAACAGAAATTCTTACATACACAAAGTCACTAACACCCAAACCAAACCAAGAAGATCATTGTCAGCCGTTGTCAATACACATAGGGGAGAGCAGGTAGGATTCGTACACTTTTTACTCTAAGCCGCATAGAAAAAAAACTATCTCATTTTTTCACATAATTTAAATCCTGTCATATAGTCTAATTATCGAACTTTGATCATAGTGAAATTCAATTGTGATACAAACTAGCACGGCAGAGCCACAGTAAATTTACCAAAAAAAGGAACACGTACGAAACCACCCCGCACGTGGGGTAGCTTCGTACATAGTATGGGGCACATTCGTACATAGTGGGGAGCCTCCGTACAGTTAAAGAAAAAGCCATTTAATCAATGTATTAAAATCGTTTATTGAGATCAAAGTTAACATTAAATCACTCTTGAATAGTCTCGAATAGTCTCCACTAACAACTTTTGTTATTAAAGTATTAAATAACATAAAATAAAGGAGGCCGTGTCGGGTTGTCCAGGTGAAGCCCGGCGTTCACTATGGGAAAAAAGGTTCGCCCCTCCAGCTAATACCATACATCCTGAAGAAAAGCTTCCTTCTGGTTTCGATATCCCCTGGCCCACATGGAAGTCAATAAACCGACTCCGGACTCAAGTGGGTAGAAGTAAATATGATAATAACAGGTGGGGTTACAATGACGAAACAAGGTTGGCCTGTCAATGTGGTATTGGCCCCCAAACCATGTCGCACCTACTTTCGTGCCCCAACACCTGCACGTCGAGAGACCTTTGATTTGCCACTGAAAATGCCGTAAATGTGGCATCATTCTGGGCTAGTCAGATTTAATGGCCATATTTACTAAAATATGGGTATTAAATTTGACGATATTCATGTTCAACTATCTTGTGTTAATAAAAAAATATTGTTGTAAGTACTTCAATACTTACAATAACTACTAAAATATTTGTGAAACCAAACCTTTTGGCGGCTTCTTTCTTACGAAACTTTGTCAAGCGACTTTCAAGTGTCGTTGGTTTGACGCCGTATTTTTGTGCCGATTTCCTAATAGACAAAGGTTTTTCCAATACTTCTTCAACCGCAGAATTGATCGCATCTTCATCTACCTCTCATGTTCGTGTCTTCTTTTTTACGTATATTCGCGGCATGATCCTGGAACATTTATACTCTTGGTGAATAATATTTTTCAACTACTCAGTTTGTATTGGGGAGGATTCGTACAGTACGAATCTACCCCACTCATAACTGTACGAATGTACCTCAAACACAGAAATCAACAAATTAATTTGAAATAAAAATAACCGTTACAGTTAAGCTAAAATAACTTAATGTATATTACACCCAGGTTGTTTTGAATACACTTAAACAAATTACTATTATAATTTGAACGTTATATAGACTAGCAAAATATGTTCAAAGATGAACAATAAAATTACTTACGTTGAGCGAAAACACATATGGACTTGCTCTGTCGAAGCCAGCGGCCGGACTGTCACGCTGCTCCGCGCTTAGCTCGGGCCTATGAGCGGGAGTCACGCACACAAACGCGAACACTTCACGACATTGGATAGTGTAGATATCTTTACTGTACGAATGCTCCCTCTGTACGAATCCTACCTGCTCTCCCCTATGTATATGGGAATCAAACACACGTTTTGCTCAGAACCGTCAATTTTATCGAAATACAATGATTTGAACGCTTTACGTAAGTAATCCGATTTACCCTTGAAATAAAATTACTTTCTAGAGATTTTATCGCGATATATTGATTGATATTACTGAATCCCACGTTTCGGATTCTTTACAGCACCGAATTCAGTCTTATAAAGTTCTTATATATCTACCTAATTTATCACAGGAAATATGTATTATTAATATATTACCAACTAGCTTTTCCCGCGACTTCGTCTGCGTAAAATTAGTTACTTTATATCCACCCCCCTTTTCCCCTTTTAAGGAATGATTTCTGGGATGAAAACTATCCTTTGTCCTTCCTCGGGATAAACTATCTCTTTACCAAATTTCATTTAAATCGGTTCAGCGGTTATAGCGTGAAGAGGTAACAGATAGACAGACACACTTTCGCATTTATAATATTAGTATGGATGTAATAGAAATAATAAAAAAATAGGTTAAATTTGATTTAATATTTCCATCATCTTTAGAAATTGTAAGATTGTTATCTTTTGTCGTTCTGATTTGGCGCTGTTTATAAAACGTAACCAGTTTTTTAAATTAACATTTCAAGTTATAGTTAATCGAAGTTTCCTGTTTATTGCAAAACATTGATGACGTGCATCAATGTGTTTAGGAACACATATAGGTATATAAGCTGATTAAACAATCTGTAAGGTGAAGAAACACCTTCCCAGGACAGTTTATAGTGATTGTAAATATATATACAGCATTTTACTGAATAAATATACACTTTATGGTTGAACTTTGTCGCGACTATTATTGTCCAACGACCCTCATCCTCCAAAAGATAATCTATGTATGGAATGTATTTAATAAGCATAATATTAAAAGTCCGCTGTGTCTCAGGAGGCACATTTAATTGTCGGTCCCATGTGTCATGATTATGGTACCTATGAAAACATCGTTGGTTAATGTAAATAATTTAATAAAACAAATTAAATGAGAAGACCCGTGCTCAGCAGAGAGACGGTAAACGGGTTGATGATGATGATAAGACTGAGGCATTTTGATCATTAGTACCTCAACGTTTTTTCGCTGAAACTGAGAAAAACTTATGAAAATTCGACGAGAATGTATTTCTAAGTAGGTACCTACCTGCAAGTTATAAGATTTATATAAACTATGTCGTCGTAATTATACAATCTCTATCGACTTCGTTTACATACAAACAAGTTTCCACATTCCTGTCAGTCCACAAAACGGCTTGTGACGGCACAGTCGCGTTCAGACACCATGGCCGATCTAGAACATCTTAGTGAGAGGGACAAAGCCGTTCTTCGCAGTATATTTGATGCAACTGCGACTATTGCAGCGGATGTGGTTGAAGATGCAATGGATAAATTTGTTGAAGATGAAGGTACGTAATTAAAGAAACTCAAACATAAAACAACAAACCAAGATCATGTACCTAGAATATACTTTGATTGTAATATATTTAAATGTAGAAGCAATAAAATTACAATCAACTGAAGGTATATGTAAATAGACTCTTCATTGCGTTGTACGTAATGACTAAAAGTTGCCTCTGTGTTAAATTTGGTTACTAAAATATCTGTTGGCCATACCTAATTCAAATCTGCTCTGCGTCCGTTTTGCTTGATAAAATATTCACATTATAATTAAGGATATTGGTAGGTAGGAATAAATGCAATAATGAATGGCTTCTGTACGTTTTACAGTTTGCGGTATTCTAACACAGAACAAAGTATTTGTATGCATTGATATTTGTGCATTGCAAACAGTTTTTTTTTTGTGCCTACACACATACACTATAATATATACTTACTTAAATATACAGGAGAAAAAAACAAACCATATATTTGTAAAAATGTATGTATTGATATTACATATCTATATGTATACGACGATGCAATTACACCAGCGGTAGTTAACTCTGCCTTTTGTGCTATGGGGTAAGGTTCGGTTCGAATCCCGGTAGAGACAAATGTTTGTGGGATGAGCATAAACATTTGTATCCAAGTCATGGTTGTTTCTATGTATAATAGGTATTTATATGCCCACCACCCTAAGTCCCTACTACTGCAACTCCTGTAAGCCAGGATCAACAATAGTAACCATCCAAAATATCGTCGAGACAATGAAGCTCGACGTGTCCCAGGGGAATGATATTAACTGTCTTGGAACCCGCAGCGAAATTAATCATGAAATTAAATCGGAGGAGTAAGAAAATAACAGTTTTCCACTTTCCTCCTTACCAAGCGAGAGACAGAATAGAGTTTACATGTCATTGACATAAGAATAGATGTTTACAACTGGGTTAAGCCCAGTTGCCAGGCACCACGGAAGACATTATTAAGTTATGGGTCCTAAAATATGAGCTATTATATCTGATTCCAATAATAGGTATGGCAAAAACGCCTAAACGCACGGAAATTCATCCTAGTCGCAACAAGGTCCGAGTAGTAAATCACCCCAGATATAATTTGCAAACTGTCAAACATAATATTGCGTTCACTTTGCCATAAACCACACTCCCACAGTATATGATGAGCAGATTGCTCGTATTCACAATTAGATGTTGAACATGGACATAATGGTGAGGAAACAAGCTTAAAAGAAAATAACTTGCATTTAAAGTTGCCATGTCCTGTAAGAAATTGGGCAACGCAGTGATCCACCTGCAGCCAAGTCCTCTCCAACCGTTCACGGACGGATGGAAAGAACTGGTGAAGGTGGCGGCCCTTAGAAGAATTATCCCACCTTACTTGCCATTCATCTAAAAGTTCCTCCCATACATCAGCCTGTGGCTTAAATAGTCTAAGAATTTTAGGGCGGTCACGTTCTACAAGAAATTCATTTTTCAAGTGCACTCTCGATGAAAAATACATTGCTGCACGTCGTTGTGCTTCAAGATCGACCGGCAGCACTCCCGCGAGTACTGGTAGTGCTTCCGTACTAACAGTCCTATATGCTTTACATAAAAATATCAATGCTAAACGCTGACTTTGAAGTAACTTACGTCGTACTGCGCCTATGGTGGCTCTATCGGCCCAAACAGGTGCTCCGTAGCACATACAACCTAGGTAAGTAGCCCCATAGATGGTTTTTAATGTATGAAAAGATAAACCCCATGTAGCCGTTGATATTCTAGTCAAAGCATAAAAGTTACGTTTAGCTTTTTCACCCACAATTTTAATGTGTTCGATAAATGAAAAATTTCTTTCTAGTACGAGACCAAGGTAACATACCGACTCCTTTCTTTTAACGGTGACGTTATCGAATTTGATGCTGGGCGCGGATTTAAGATTACCTTTCAAGATTAGTTGAAAAGTCTTTTGCGGCGCGAAGGTTAAGCGGTTCCGTTTGCCCCACGCGGATATTAAACGTAAACACGAGTGGGCTAAGTTTTCGAGACCAGACCGCGTATTGGACTGGATGAGCAGAAGGCCATCGTCCGCGTAACCAGTCAATGAACAGCCGTGCGGGAGCGGTATCGCGAGAAAATCATCAAATCCCAGATTCCAAAGATACGGCCCGATTACAGATCCTTGAGGACATCCCATAAACAGTGCCTTCGACATAGAATGGTTCCCAAGTGTCAGTTTAACGGTACCGTGTAAGAAGTACGAGTATATAAGAGTGTAAATATTTCTAAAGCAACCTCGACTTTTCAATTTAAGCAGTAACATTGGCCACCACGCATTGTCGAAAGCACCAGAAATATCGAGGAAGATGCCTACGACGTATTTGCATTTCGATTTATTAACAGTTGTCCTAACAGAAAGCGCGGCGTCAGTTGTAGATTTGCCTATAGTAAACCCGAATTGATTATTATGAAATTTCGGCCCGTTCGGCAACAAACGTGGGACGATTAGGCGTTCGAGGAGTTTCCCTAACGAAGGTAGTAATGTTATAGGCCGATATGACTTAGGGTCATCTGGAGGCTTGTCGCCACTCTTCGGTATTATTCGTATAAAGCCACGACGCCAAACACGCGGGAAAACGCCCTCAGCAATACAACGACAGTAAACAGTTAGTATCATGTCACCAGCGGATTTACATGCTTCTTTAATCATCCGATTTGAAATTTTGTCTTCCCCTGATGATTTATTTACTGGTAGTTTTTTAACAACGTTGGAAAATTCGTCAATAGATGGCAGGTCTGACATAGGTGACATAGGTGGCTCAGCTGCCCACGCTCTAATCTGTTGGTGGTAGTCGTTGTCTTTAGAAACCGAGTCGTCCGGAATAAGACTGTTAAGCAGGCATTCCGTTGTCTCTTCAATACCAGCGGTATGTATGTTGTTTACTTTTATGTTTTGAATGTAAGCTAGGTCGACTGACCTGTTAGCTTTGAACTCGTGGTATAAAGGAGACCACGGACCTTCACTTTCAAGTCGTTCGACAACTTTGTGCAGTAAATTGCTTTTAGATTTTTCAACGTACGCTTTGTATCGAGACTTGGCAACTCTAAACGCATTTAGGGCAACGGTGAACGTGTTTCCCGTAACTTTATGTTTTTTAAGTTTATTTATCTTTCTGCGCGCTCTTCGAAAGCATTTACGTTGTTCAACTAAATAGGCACTCCACCAATCACACCTACGGATATTGGTCATAGATCCGCGACCAATGGCGATATCAGCACAGTAAGTGAAAGTGTCTGACATAATTTCAGCACTCTCTTCCGCCGATAGCCCATCGCGAGTGAAGTCCTTGGCATGTGAGGCGAACAATAAACTAAAAAAATTCCAATCTGCACCCTTAGATTTGTATCTAAAATTTTGACCTTGATGTTGATTAGAACCTTGAGACAACATAGGAATAAACTCGTACACGATTAGGCGATGATCACTACATGACGCGTCTGGGAGGACACGCCACCTATCCAAGCGGACGTCGGCACTAGATAGTGTGACGTCAATACAAGATTCGCCCATGAGGCTGCAATAAGTAGGTGGTGCATCGGGAGTATTATGAATTGATAGGTTCATCTCAGCGATGAAATCCTCAACAGCATTGCGCCGTTCAGTATCTGTGGACCGAACCTTGCCATACCAGAGCGGCGAAGACGCGTTAACGTCTGCGCCGATGATTACTTTGCAGTCCGCAAGTGACCGCAAGACATTACGGAGGTTGTGAATATGAGGACCAACAGGGTCAGAATATTGAAAATAATAGCTCACAACATAAACTTTAAAAGAAGCCGATGAAATCTCTGCTACAGCACAGTGTGGGGTCATGAGATTACGCAATGATGTTACGGTAATGTTTGACGAACGTGATACATAGATTCCAGCCCGAGCCTTACTGTCTAGTTGAACTACATTGTTACGTAAGCTGGCGTTTTGATATTGTTCCTGAATTAGTACAATATCCAAATTATATTCTATAATTAATTTATCTAGCTCAGACGTCGCCACCCTGTCGTTGTGAAGATTTAATTGTCCTATAGCAAAACTAACCATAGTAATTAGTAGTTGGTATTAAGTACAAGTTGCTCTAATTTAAGTTTATATGAAGCACAGTCTTGTGACCCGCAGCGATGGTTGTGTGCTTTTTTAAAACGTTTACACACTACGCAAGTTGGTACGAAATCTATATTATCTCTATGCGGACAGTCTTTGGTGTCATGGGTCTCAGCGCAATTAGCACAGGTGGGCGATTCGGCAGCGCAATGTTTCCTGACATGTCCGAATTGTTGACAATGTAAGCAGCGGACAACATCAATGTCATCTTCTATAAAGCGGCAGGTAGCCCAATCAATAAATAATTTCTCTTTAGTGTTAACTAAATGTTTACGCACCGCAGGCTCTAATTCAATACCTATCCATTTCCTACCATTATCCATAGTACGTTTGCGTATAATCTTTGTGGATTTAATAAATTCTTCCTCAATAATTGATAGTTCACCTTTAACGTTCTGGCGGAATAACGCGGTTAGAAAGGCACCATCCTCCATAGAATAGGGAATACTAAAATTCGAGGTCTACGGCCTTTTGGCTGTTCGAGACGCAAGCCGGCAGATTTAATCGCGTCGACAGATTGCAATTTTTTTATTTGGGTCTCATTCGCTACACGTAACACGACACCGGATTTAGCAGTTTTTTTAACGCCGACGATTTGGAAGCCGTCATCAGTTGGTTTAATAGCTTTCATTAGCGCCTGTTTTGTAGCCGACGACGACGCGTAATCAGCTGAGCGCTCCGTGGTGGGATATGCAACTACGCACGGCAGCCGGCGGTCGCGACTATAAAGCGGGAGTAATTTTTGAAGTTCGTAACTTCTATGATTCCGCGTAAGAAATCTTATTATTCGGGCTAACTGTGACATTAGATTTTACTTTTTCTAATTCTCGCTCCGTACGAACTAATTTGGTTTCAGTAGAGGAAGATTTAATCGCGAGCAGAGATACAATTGCCGTAATACGCTGAGTCATATCCATAATGGCAGACTTGTTCGCAACGTTAATTCGGGATCCTTGATCGTTGACAAGGTCGTTAATTTTCGATAAATATGCCGATGCCTCCGACACTAGTTCGCAGTAGTCGGCATTGCTCGCGTCACTAGCATTCAATAAGGATGAATTGTTATCAATGACGTTAGATGGTTGTACTTGTAACCGCTTGGATCTATCTTCGGGCGAAATGTAAGACGGAGACATTTCGCTGAATACGCGTTTAGAACTCGCGGAGGTCGGGGACCTGTTTGTTAGGGCACTTCTGCGAAATACATTCCCACCTCGATCGGGCGGGTCATCATTATACGTAGATGACATGATCTTACTATAAGAATAAACAGGTAACGAGAAACAAAACTAGATACGAATAACCGAACACAAACTAAACGGTCGTAGAAAGTTTTTCACTCCACCCGCAATACTAAAAAACTAATAATTGTACTTACCGAATCCAATGTTTAACAATAAATCACAAATATTAATATTTCGACGTATAAAAACTTACTCAGCCAGCATTTAAAACAATACCACACAACCAAACAACAAACCACGGTCCTGATTCGATCGCGAAACCAATAAATCAGGAAATAATATAAGGAGCCGATTTGACGTTTACCGCACCGTACGGAAGCGCGAAGGGAAGTGGGTATTTATATACAAAAAAGTAGATCAACCAACTTGTATCCGTATCACTAGTCTCGTTGCTTAGCTCGGAACTAGATGGCGCTGTGTCATAATGCCCGGAAGAAATATATTTATATACCTTTTTTCGATAGAACCTGAAACTGACGCCAACAAGGAGTCTATCTCGCTATGCGCTGAAGGAGTTCGGTTAGCGGAGGCAGGCAAGCTGGAAGAGGCACTCACGGCCATGACCAGGGGAGTAGACGCGGCGCCAGAACGAGCCGCTGCGTACAATGACAGGGCGCAGCTGCTGAGGCTCATGATGAGAGACACTGGTAAGCTAACATAACATACCATCACACCCATTGGCGTATCCAGACTGATTTTTCAGGGGGGCTTGGCTCCAGTGCGAAGTGATCGAGGGTGCAAAAAAGCTTATTGCCACCTGGGCGACCTTACCACTAGATACGCCAATAATCACGAAGGGTTGGTGTACTTAAAGTATGTATTCAACGAACATCTGTAGTAGGTATCTACCTATATAAAATGTTCAATATTACCCAACGAGTATGGTTTTATAACTTTTATAGTCTTTGATATTACCTAATATGCCTAAAATAACACGTACTTAGTTTGTATGAGTGTTGTAAGGTTAGTTATTGTAGGGATAATTGGGACCTAAAACATAACTAGATAAACGGGTAAAAACCCTCTCTTGAGTTTGCTACTGAAATATTGATAAAAATACTTCATAAAGCGGTTCGATTTGGACATCAAAACATCCACACTTGTAACAAGCTACGTCATATTGATGTTAATTTTTTTTTGTTTGTCACATAATTTCTTTGACTTTTGTTACTTCAGATGCTATGTCGGACCTCGATCGCGCTTTAGAGTTGACATCTGGCAAGCGGACCCGCGCACGCGCACTGGCGCTGTGTCAGCGCGGCGTACTCCTGCGCAAGAGAGGCGACGATGACGGTGCACGCGCCGTATTTACTGAAGCTGCCAAATTAGGGAGCAGTTTCGCTAAGAAACAGGTCCGATTTATATTTGCAAACTTTTTAAAAACATAGTTTGTAGTAAGAACAGAGGTTTCTTTTTTTAATTTGTTCGATGCACCTGAACTGTCAAGTTATCAGTTGACGGTTACATTCAACCTGGTAACCACTTTTTTGTTTCCTTCACCGCTTAATTAGGGAACTTATACCAGATACATTGATTTATGCATTCCCACTGTTGTATGATTTGGTTGGCTAGATGCCAGGTATTTAAACTAGTATGGCAAAGAAACAGGTAATCACAATCTTAAAACCTCATTTCTTGTAAATTTCTAGGTGATTGAACTGAATCCGTATGCGGCGCTCTGCAACCAGATGCTGAGTCAAGTGATGAGGGGAGAGAAGGATATCAAGCTATAATGTTGTCCTTGTTTAGCCTTTACGGACGAGTGACAAGAAAGTAGTTATGATATTATTTAATATTGTAATATATCTTTCGAGGGTTTATTTGTAAATAAAACACAAATCAAATCTAATGGATTAGAAATTTATATTCTTGAGTACAATCGACATCCACTTTCGAGAAAATCCATACAATCAACCAGAGATCCCAGTGAACAGATCTACTGAGTGAAACACTCCCCACCACGTGGCTACACGCCCCAAAAATCCTTGAAAATGACAAATTTAATACTACAAATTGAAATACTGTTACTACACTATCGATATTAATAATAGAATATGCAATAAAATCTCATAAATCATGACCGCGTGCAGATACTTACAAATGATACTTTGGTAGGTGTATCCGCACACAACCATTTTTTACCATCGCGAATTGGTTAAAATTCAAATATTTTTAATGATAATTATCCTTAATTAATTCTAGTGAGAGGCGATAACGGTAGACTAACGGAAATTGAAAGTGCACTTTACATGTTTTAAAATAGAGGTCTTTTCAAACATGGCGTTCCTTGACTATATTCGCGCGCTTTTCTAATGCTAATGGCAGTCCGCCATAGACAAATTGTTCCGCGACAATTTGAATAGACCGATAGAACGTACTTTGAAGAGTTGCTTAGATTTTTATTCTGTCATGATAAATAAATGAATAAAACATTTTTGGCACATTGTTTCTTAAATAAATAATTAAGTTTATGTAATACGGCAACTATTTTTATTCTTCCGATCAAAGTAAACGTCAATTCTAATCAACTCTCCCTCGTAGCTTGTGAAAGATGATATTATATCACAGAAATAGTTGCAGTGTGTTGAAATTCATTGAAGCTTTGCAACAATACATAATGGAACTATACAAACATCTTGTCAACATCATTATTCAAAAGGATGTAATAAAATTCTCTAAAAGCATTGTTTAAAGTTCAAATTGTATTTAATGCCCTTTCGACACTTTGGCAGTAGGTATATGTAATAGGTAAAGAGTTAAAAGACCTATAAAATTGATCAGATTGACATGTAAACTTTAAACAATGATTAGATAATATTTAAATATAAATAAAGGTGTACGTACGATCACAAATACATTAGTGCTTCATTGATTTTTATATAAATGGATAATGTGCAGAATTGTATAACAAGTTAAAACTTCTTTATTTTTCCAATGGCTTTAATATGTTAAGAACTACAGACATCAAATCTGTATCAATGGTACCGTCGGTCACTGAATAATACCGCGAGTTTTATTTCCTCTAGCAACATTGCTCAAACATTACAAAATGTGACTGTATTTTGAAATTTTAAATACCGATCTTACCTAGCAAAGTTAAAGCCACTTAGAAAATAGAGAATCACAAAAATAGGTATAAAGGAAAGGAATAAGGTTGGTTTACTATATTCAAGAAAATACTAATATATTATGAAAAAATATTTACATATTTTTGGCACAGGTGATGGTGCAGTTAGCGACATCGTCTTTGTAAAATCTTAAACATTTGTTATTAGTAAAATAGATCAAAAGTATACTAACACCTGTATCAACTACGGGCTTAATCTAAAGGAAGGTTTAGGCCTATTTATGAGATATATATTTAAAAAAAAAACTTAACATGAAGTATAATATCTCGATTATTTGTAAGAAAACATTTTATGATTTTCACACCTCTTTTGTCAACAAAAGTAAGAATTTGATATTCATTTTAATAAAATGAGGTCATTTAAAAATAAATCTATCCTAAATATATAAAAACATTAATGATTCGCTAGTTATATAGTCTAAGAAATTAAGACTGACAATTTCAAAAATACATTTAAAATAAAAACTTATTATTTCATAAATACATTTGTGATCAGATAGGGAGGGGATATAAACGATTTCCACCACACTCTTAGTATATTTCTTTTTTAGCAAACGTTTCAAAGTACGCAAATGAATAGAGATTTATCAACAAGAGCAACCTAATTCTAACACGATATTATAATAATATTCTATGCTAAATAATATCAAGATATTTAAAACTATTTCTTACTGAACACATACATTAACTATTTAAGATTTAAATATACTGTTGGTCTGGATCGACTCAAAAAAATTTCTCGCTCTAATTCCATTTTCTAATCCCAGTATTTGCTAAGTATCCATTAATTTCTTTTTTCATTGTTACTAGTGTTGCCACCCACAAGAAAATATTTCGTTTTGGTACTTTAAGTGGTGGGAAAAACTAAATTTAATAGAGCCCATCTCATTTTGCGTAAATCCGCAATCAATAACAAACATGGGTACGTAAGCCATAAGTAATAATAATATCAATATGCAACGATAGAATCCGCAAAAATGAGTTTTATTTCAGGCAATACTTAATTTTCAAACTTTGTGATATTTATTTACTTTGGAAAAGTAAACGTGATATATTTGCTAAAAAGGTGGCAACTCTAATTGTTACCCAGAACTAGAATATATATTTTTTTGGAATTAGAAATGAACGTTCGAGCAGAAATGTATTTAAAAGAATACTTGGTTAACGTCACAGCACTAAACATAACATTTCAAAAGCATATAAAGCAAGCTAGAATTTGGAAACGTAAAACCAGCTTATACTAAGTAAACTTACGATAAATTTATTCAACAAGGTTATATGGAAATGACTTATTATTATGACCAGAAGGTGTTATTTCACTTACGCAACGACAAATTCGAGGTTTTTGAACGAATCTGTCAGCTACAGCAGAATCGCGCATGATAAGGTACTCGACTATGCCTTATGTACAAGTGAGATCTTACAACAACGGTTAGATACATAAATAACTATAAGTTTTATAAACTTTTATTAAATTTATATTAATAACTATTATTGACCAAGTCAGAATAAAATAGGGTGTAAAGGCATAAGCTAGCAGACACTAATTAGAAGTAAGTAATAAAAAAATTACGAGTACAATTAATAATGGTACAGATTAGAAGTTTTTGGTTTTCAGGTAAGAATGGTTTTATGAGCGTCTATATATCGTTTTTTTTTTAATTTGCATATCAATGAGAAAAGGTATCTAGATTACTTCAGTATTGCCAGGTTCGAAGTATATAAGTAAATTAAAATACAAACAATGAGTGGGAATTCAAGGTTAAGATTTTTTTATATTGAATTTATGTTGAAGTTACTAATTGATTGTTTTATCCCATATCTACTGATTTAACAAATAAACAATCTTCCCAGAATGGTAAGTGAATGTGTATGGGATTACTGTAATTACAGAACAGTAGAATAGGTTTTTATAATCTTGCATTCTACATTGAAAGAGTATTAAATAAAATTAGAGTTCAAATTAGATAACCCATAATTACATGAACCGTCTATATGAATAAATTCATAAACAATTCACTTACATAAATATAAAAACCTTGCAATATCTACTGATTACAGTTTAAAAATGTTAATAAGAAAATTATTTTTGAGTATTGCCACTGACAATTTTTGATCAATACTGATATTCCGCAGCTCTTAGACCCATCCAATATTTTTATTTTTTTATGACTCAGACTATTATAACGTTTAGTTATGTTGAAGATAAGTACTCGATATCTGAACAAAAAAAAATACAGCTAGTAAATATCTAAATGACCTATTACAAAATAAATTGTAGCTGGGAGTAGGATTTTTATTTAGTATTGTTATAAACATTTCCGATATTCTTTTATTCTAAATAAATATTTTAATTTAATATGTAATATTACGTTTTTACTATATATTTATGGCTATAAGATTATTTGCATGTGACAATTTGGTTTAAAAAAAAGAAACTAAACCTACACGTTTAATGACGTTTCGCGGTCATAAACTAAAATATATAAATAGCCGTATGCAATTTCGCGGGTATCTAATGTTAGGCCACATTAAATAATAGTAAGATAGGTTAAACAAGAATTTCAAAATGTTTATAACAAGACAGGATGACGGGGTATGTCTTAGGTAATGCACGTACCACTAATGGACACGTACTAGGACAGGAATGGGTGTTGGTGGCGCAATCTGCGCCCACTACGTTGTCTCCCGCTCCAGCTGTGTTAAACCTACAATGCTGGCTTATTTTCAGAATAATAATAATGCTTAACATTGAACTTAAAAGCATCGGTAAATTTAACGTTTTTATTCGAAATAATAATAACGTATTGTTTCCGTTATGTCAAATTTAAATTAGGAATAGTCTATAATGTATTTTTCTTTGAGAATGAGACAAATGAATAAATATTAGAAACTATTTTTGTTATGGAATAAAAAATAACGCTAAAGAAATAGAATGAGATTTAACTAAACCAATAGTATTAAAAGATTTTTATAAAATTAATGCGATATTGTTGTGAAAATGAGCCAGCGTCTTTAATACTTATACGCCTACGAAAAGAATTTGACAATTATTATTACACCTAATTATATTGTTAAGCAAAACCGCATTGGAAATGCGCGGCAAATCGAGATTACTATTGAAATATAATATATAATAATTATAACTTTATAATTATGCTAAAGTACCTTTACAAAAAAAACACCTAAATGTCATTTTATTACATTTCAATTTAGAATCAAATGCTTTCTTTTTCATTTTTTAATCCACATCGATTAATCTAGCAAGAGTGTATAATATACGATTTTAAAATGTATTTTATTAGCAATTAATTATTAATTAAGTTAGTAAGGCTATTTTAGTAGACGATTATTGACAGCTGTTTGCTGTTTTCAACTTGTAACGACATTTTAACGGTCTTAAGTTAAGTTTTCTGACACTGACAGTTTATTGACAGTTTAACTTTTATTTGGTATAGGTAGGTATTACGAGTTATAGCTCCTTAAAATGCCGTTACGAATTGAATTGAAACGAAATGCGCACACACACAGTGAACCGTCATTTTTACATCCATTCACACATAAAAGCTAACAGTTAAGCTAGTACGATATACGATCAGATCATTCATACATCATAAAATGCGATCACGACATTATGAAAAACCTTAAACAACGTGTTGCCATAGACAATGAAAACATAATGGTACAAGTGTACAGCCTTTTTACAGGCGCACGCTGCATAAAAAAAGGTCCACGATATCTTTAGGCAGAATATTACAATTGTTGTTAAATTAAGTATTGCTAAAGAAATTTGCCCAAAAATGATTAATGTCAATAATAAAACTATAATTCACTAACTACGCAAATAGACATGAGATTCAATTAATAATGAGTTTAATAAGAATATTTTTTGGAAAATATTATAATAGGATAAACATATTTAGTTTACGCTTCTAATAATGCGATGTTTTGAAAATACATACAAATGTATTTACCAAGTATCTACATACCTGGATTTAGCAAGTAACATAGTAAGTAGAATATTATTTTTACCTAGGAATTTACATAGGATGGAAGGCCTATAGAAATGTTCAAGCACTCGTTTCATAGCGTACGCTAAATATGTTTCTTCCAAATTCTCGTGGACATCTACAACGCTAACAAATATTGCCATCCACACGACACGACAGTATTTACAATATAAACAACACTGATATGTGATAAACAACGTGAAAACCAAACAATAATCCACACAGATTGACGCTATCTGTCAAAATTGCAAGCGATTAAAAATCTTAATGACTTGTATATAAAGTATATTTTGACAGTAAGTATAAACACTGCGTGGTGAACAACATTTACTATATTTATCAAGTGGCCCCAAGATCATGATATAAGAGATTGCCATGTGACGAGATTCTGAATATGATTCTCATGTTATGACACAAAAAAAAAAGCCAAAGTAATGTTGCCAAATTTTAAACACACAGAGAGCAATTTCAACAAACATTTTTTACGTCAATTAATATTGCTTAGCGAAATTCGTTGGATTACATTTCCGATTTAATAAAGTATTTTTAGTAAATTAATTATTGCAAAAAATATACTTACTTAAACAAATGACTACTCTTAGAATAACAATTCATTTTAAACATCGACATTTTGAAGTCGACAATGCACCGATAATGTTATATTTATACGAAGGAAATACATTAAAATGAGAATTCCTTCAAAATGTCGACGTTTAAAAAGTTAATAAATTAAATAATTAAGTCATGTCGTATTGGATGGTATGTAGAATATCATCGACTAAAAAAATAGAGTAGTAAAATTAATGGGAATGAGCAAATATTTCTCCTAAACTTCCTTCGAAGAGCCCAAGAAAGGCATTCCCTCAAGAACCAACGATACAATGATAGCTAATCGTCGTAACTTAATGTAGAGTCGAGAGTGAGACAGCGAACGACTTGCGCCGTATGAGTGACAGAGACAGTCGACAGATGGAGTGTAATGTTGACTCGTACCAGGGTCACGCCCCCACCACTCAGCCAACTTCAATAATGAGGAGAAATTCAAGCCTGAAAAGTAAAACAATAATTATGTAAAATTTAGTTAGTGAGGTGACTTTGTTATTTTATTTTGGTAACAAAATATTGTTATTTTAGAATTACGAATGTATAAATTAATCAGGTATGAGTTCCAGTTGCCCATTAAATTAATTTTAGTAATAAAATATGTACATTCGTCTAGGGTTAGTACGAAAACTTTAGTGACCTTATCATAGTTTTGAAAAGGATCAGAAGAAATAGACAGAGTGCTTACCTTGCTCGCTCACACATGTTGCACGAACTCGGGGTTGAGGAAGGAGAAGCCCATGAACTCGGTCTGGTCGAGGTTCATCATGAACAGCTTGTCGGTGGGCGTCAGTTCTGTCTTCTCTTGAGTGAACTGTTTGTCAAAGTTCGACACGTCCTTGCGATGTTTCTGTAAAAGAGTTTTGAGTTTTGATTTGAGTTTTATTGAGTATCAAGTCATGAGGTTTTGTTGAGTTTGATGTGTGCTGTCAGCAGGGACAATCCTTGTCTAAGTTCTGAAAACCCAGCCCAGTACGGCTAGAGGAGACTTATAAAGTTTATTTTAGTCTTCGGTAGTCGAAGTCGAAACGTTTAAGTCTAAATGGACTATAGCCTATTTAGTTCTAAATATATAAAACAATCACTTATAAGTGTCTTTAAATGTGTTTTTTGATAAGTGTTAGTATAAAATTATCGATAGTATCTCGGCGATAGGAAACTAGCCCACTCAATGACAATAAAGCTTTCTTCCCACTAACTAAGTACAATCAGCAACTTGACTATATTTCCCAGTAATATTAGCGTGAGTATCTGAAAGCGACTGGACGAAGGAGATTTAGATAGGGCTCTGTGACGTATACCTTTTTGGCCTCGTACGGGTGTTGCCCAGACATCATTTGATTTATTTTTTTATTGTTTTATACTTTATTTGTTTTTTTTTTATTATTGATGCTGCTTTTGTTTTTTTTTACTGTTGTGTCTTGTGATTTTGGCCATACCTTCTACGGGGACTAAATAAATATTTTTTCTTTCTTTCTTTCATATGAATCTAGATAATATCGATACTCACGATCTTCGGCTTGAAGGGCGGCTGCACATCCCTAGCCTCGATGCGCGCCCAGTCGATGCGCCTGAAGAACGGATGGGTGCGCACATCTTCTTCACCGCGAGCGTTGCAGCCCAGACGCTTCTGAGGGTTCTTCATGAGGAAAGTTTTGCATGCGTCTTTGGCTTCCTGTGAGTTTTAAAAGAAATCCAATTGAATCATAGTCAATTATTATATATTGTGCAAACTTATTTATTTTTCAATCGAGTTGTCTAATAGCTCTTTTTATGTCATAAGTAGTAGGTAAAACAAATGACACTCTTGTTCGTATATATTGTTTCATTTCGATGATACGAAGAGCGCTGGCGACTGGCAACAAATATTCATATGGATTTCAGGTACTGGTCGGGTTTACCTGACCACGTCTTGTGGATGTAAACACACTCACGATACAGAAAAAATATTATGAGACAACAGATAGCAGACCTTGCGTGATTCATTTCAATGTAGGTTCACGAAATTGAGAAGCATCACTGGTGGTAAACAAAGAAGTTCCTAAAAAACTGACCTTACTCAGAGTCTTGGGATAAGACACACTATTATCAGTGATAGCAGCAAACAGTTCCTCTTCATCCTCGCCATCGAACGGCGGCTGCCCCACCAGCATCTCATACAACAGCACCCCATACGCCCACCAGTCAACCGACTTGCCGTACGGCTGGTATAAGATGATCTCCGGCGCGATGTAATCCGGGGTACCACAGAAGGTCTTCGTAGTTTTGTCGCCAGTGATCCCTTCCTTGCACATGCCGAAGTCTGCGATCTTGATGTGGCCGTCTTGGTCGAGGAGAACGTTGTCTAGCTTGAGATCGCGGTACACGATGCCGCGGGAATGAAGGAAGAATAGACCGATTGCTATTTCTGCGGCGTAGAAACTGGAATTGCAATTGTTAAGATTAATCGATTGAGAATGGAATCGTCTGAATATAGCCACTTAAGACAGTTAAATACTCTTCGTATAGTAAATTACTCATCGATGTTGCGTCAGTGTCTAAATTTCATGAATACTTTGATTTTAGTAGTGTCGGTGACGGAGGGAGCATAGCCATTCACTTCCTGGTTCTTAATTTGAAGCCTGGTTGGTATGCTGGTTTGCTAACTTCTTTGTGATATATAAAAAAAACATTTAGGACATTTGCAACACTTACACAGCAACAGGCTCCTTGAACTTGCCACACTGTTGGATCTGGAACATCAGATCGCCTCCGTTCACGTACTCCATCACAAAGTATAGACGATCCTGTGGATATTTAAGGAGTTACCTATCATAACTTTTTTAAATACATTTGTGACAGAAATTTCTTAACTAATACAGCACTCGAAAGTACTAAGTTATAGATAAGAGGTAAGACCACACACCACCACAAACTGTCAGCATCATAGAGAAGGTTAGTTTCAAATATGGTAAGAGCGGTGGACCCGGCTTTTGCAGTTGGCAGAATTCAAAAGAGGCAGAACTCAATCTTGCATCCATATGATAGCTAGAAATCGCCAACAAAATCAAAACACACAACTTCGACTATTCTAAAAAGCGTCCTTTAAACCTATTAATAGAAATAAATAAGATTTAAATTATACGGTACACAAAAAAGGCCTTAAATGATTCTCACCATAGTCTGGAAGCAAGAGTGCAGTTGCACCAAGAACGGTGGCTTGCTGCTGAGAGCCAGGACTCTCTTCTCAACCATCGTGCATTCCACATCATCGTCCTGAATAATGATGTCTTTCTTCAAGATCTTGATAGCGTACAGCTCGTCTGTACCGCGGCGTTCAGCTAACATAACCTGAAGAAGTAATAGGACTCATTTGCAATTTACAACACATTTTGAAGCGTACTGCATTGTAATAAAGTCTCTTATAAAAATATAAGAGGCTTCTTTGTTTTCTAAGGTTGTTATGTTCAACAGATGTTAAATATGCAACCGACAGGCGGGTTTCCCATAATAGATTGAACTTATTTAATTGCGAAAAAACAACAGATGGTAAATCGCATGCTTTAGAATCACCAACAATAAAATATTAATAAGTCTTGAATCGATAATATCGAACTGTAGGCGCAGTAAGCCTTTGTGTATAAAATGGTAGAAATTCTATGGTAGAAATCAGTAGGAGATGGGTAGCTTTAAGTCTAGACTTTTTAAGATATTACTGAAACTTACGTATAAAAGTTATGCGTACCTTGCCAAAAGACCCCTTGCCGAGCACCATGATGAAGTGGAAATCAGAGGCTCTGATCACGTCAGCGGCGGCCATATTGTGCGGCACCTCTCTATCAGGCGGGGGCGGAGGCCTACGGGCGCCCACGCTGGTCGCTCTCATCTGGTTCTTGAGCTGGGCAAGGTCTGTGCCTTCCTCTGGCACTGGCACGTTGTAGAACTCCCCTTCCTCTTGGGTCAGGAGCTTGAACCAGCCGTCGGCCGGGGCCTTCATCAGCTCGGAGATGCCGAAGGATAGGGAGCCCATGAAGTCGTTGCGGGAGGTGCGATCCCAATCCCAGATCTGAAAACATTGGATCCATTTTATAATCACAAAATCGAAGGTGAAGAACAATTTCTCAATCCACCGCAAGTCGACTAAACTGGTTAATTTAGGTCTTTTAAATTGGTTCCGTGCCTCGGCGTGAAGTTAGCAAGCTCGCTTACAAGACAACTAAGTACACAACAGACTGTGAGGTACCTGACGTCAGGGATAAGTGGGATAAGTATATATTTTGGGCCTACTATTCTATGGAATATATCGATAAAGGAAATACCGGAAAAATACTCATATTTGAATAAAATAATTATTTCTAGTTTTTCTATTAGAAACTAATATTCAAGCAAGAAGGTAAGGCAAGCTCTGTTATCGTAGATTTCTAATCAAGTGTAATTGCCAACATAACAAAGTCATTGCTCTGCCATGAATCATTGATGCTGGCCAAATACATAACTTAAATGTCTAAGTTACTCCGCCCTAAAAGTATTTTAATATGAATAGCTCTAAATGAGAAATTCAATATGCATAGTTGAGCACCCAAATTGATTTACAAATTATGCCTATTATGAATTAATTTGCAAGTCTGAAAATCAACGATCAAACGTAGAAACTGTTTTCATACAAAATTAAGTACCTAATATTTTCCCCAAAATTATATGACATTTATAACAAGATCTTATGAATATATTTTTTTGTTTCAAATTGTTTATTCATGACTGGAACAGAATTTATTCATAAAAGCAGAATATTTTGACATTTGAAAAGAATATGAAACTAATTCAATATTTTACTACATTTTGCCCTTTCCGAAAATTACCAAATTTACATAGTATCTACTTTGTTTATACGAATATTTAATATCTATTACTAATGGAATGTCTTAGAAAATAGAAAGTTCAGGAGAAAAAGGATATTTTGAAACGAAATTAATCCAGCTAGGCTAAAATACGTGTTACAATTTTTTGCTGTCACATATTATTATGTCGCGTTGACACTATTGCGGAGCAAGCCTTTCCTTAAAATGTATAACATGTACGCTACATACATAAACACATGTTTTTAGATAAAACATGTTGCCCAAAACAATTAGGCACTCGCACATGTTGGTAGGTGTACAGTTAATTAAAGAATATTGTTTGAGTGTGGTTTGTTTACAGAACTTGTGTAAGTGCAATTAAGGTAATTGTGACCGTGAGTTCACTCTGCCGTGTAATAACCGTACATTAAACATTATAATATAATATATACAATATAATATAATATATATAATATAATATAAACTTTGCTGTACAATGCTCAACCATATATATACAAACCACATTTCAATTTTTATTTAACATCAATAAAATTATATTGTCAAGCAGAGAATTATTGAATGTTTATTTTTAAGAAAAGAATTTTATTTTATTTTTTTCGAGTGCGTGTCGAGTATAAAAAATGTTGATTTTCTAATGGCAGGGACCAGCTGAAAATCAGTGCTGTGCCCTCCGCACAGCAATTACTGAATTGGTGCCTTGCCACACATATTATACTATTTTTTAAGTTTATTTTTTGTTTTTAAATGTATTGTGTTGTGTGTGGCAAAATAATAATAAATAAATAAATAACATGTTGAAATCTCTGTTTTCAACGTGCGTCTAGTTTTGTGACCACCAAAAATTGGAAGGACCTGTTATATTGGCCGAATTGAAATAAAACATTTGGGTTTGAGTTCAATCAATGTCTCACATTTGTATCGACACGAGCTTAATATGTTTGAGATATCATTTATGTAGAAACAAAATTCGTCAAAAATGATGATACTTCTCGGACGTCGCGACTCTGTCAACATTTCTACTAAAAACATGTTTGTCAAGAGCTAGGCAATGTTTCAGTAAAAAGAGGCCACTTTTTACTGAACTCATTGGCGTTAGGCGTAAGTTGTACTGAATGTTCCAGAATCCTAAATACACTCCCTAGTTTTAGGAGTTCAAAAAAGGAAGTTAAATAGCTGGGTCAGCAATATCTCGACAATATGGTACACTGTACTTACTGTATCAACAGTGTTTATTCTGTTCCAACTACTTATTTTAAAGTCTTCTCACCTCAATCAACAGCCTCCTGTCCTTGTCCTCGGCTTTAAGGTCAAATGTCAAGGTCTCGTTCCACACGGGGTTGAGCGTGCTCCTCATGGTCTTGGTTTTTTTCTTCACATTGTCCGAGTCCGGGATCAGCTTCATCTTCACGTAGGGATCCGACAGGCCGTTGGGGTCCATTGGGATGAGATTGCGGCCCTGTATCACTGGGGACAAATTTAAATAAATAATTCGAATGTGTCCTTTGATTAAATTAAAAATAAAACATAGATATAAATGAATCTCGTATTTGTGCATAACACTTTAAATGTATTATTAATATTTATGTGCTGTTTTATGTGTGTGTTGGAATTAAAGAAAGAAAAATCCTAGCAAACAAACAATTTTTATTAGTAAATTTCGTTTCAAGTTCATGGTGAACTATGATAACCTATCTGGTCCAGTACTGTGACAGTAAATGCATTAATGATGAGGTTACAACTGATATCTGATACTATAAGCTATTAGCCCAGTGGTCACCGCTCGAGTACAATCTTTAGGCATCATGTGTTCAATCGGTGAAGAAAAACATAATGAGGAAATGTCGGATAGATTTTCTGCCCTAGGCTAGTGTGGTGGACTATAGCCTAATCTCTTTCAGCAGCAGTAAGACGTGTTAAAATGTTTACAGTCTCACTGCTGGACACAGTGGCGTAGCGTAGAGAGGGGGCGGCATCAAGTGCTATGTTTTTTTATACTACTAGAATAGGGGGCGGCAAATTTCCAGACGGCCCCGGGCGGCAAAAACCGACGCTACGCCACTGGCTGGACACGTGTCGCCTCTGATGAAATTTCAATTTGCAATTAATCACACCTTATCGTAGTTTGAACTTCATGTAGGTATATTTGTGGTATTGTACCTACAAAATCTCCAATTTTTATCGCCTAATCTTTCTCCAATGAGAGGAAACCCATGCAGTGGGACGGTGGTTGATGGTGATGATGTTATTTCTTACCGACAACAGTAAGCTTGTTCCCCTGGCAGGTGACGGTGAGTTGGATGCGGCCGCGGCGCTCGGTGTGATCGCACCCGCATAGGTTCGGCACCGACTCCTCGCAACGTTTGTGTACGTTCATGTCGCATGCTGGCATATATAAAAACATCTATTAATAGTTAAGTATTCATTATTATTTCGTTTACACAGTTATTAAATCTACAGATATCAATTTTATATGTATAGTTAAAAATATAAATGATTTTGCAGTAACAGTTGTTGCCACGGCAAGAAATAGATGTAGGTACAACTAATAATTTGTTTAGCTGACACTTGAATATTATTATCATATGTTTTATTTGCGTATCATAAAATAAAGTATATTGTCACGATGACAAATAATACGACTCAGGGTACTAGAGAAACCAATAAATACACCGTGAAATTATATAGGTTTATGGATCGAAAATTTTGGACTCTATATCAATAATGGAATCTATTTATGTAAATTTTAAATAAAATAAAGATATTTTTTTTTATAAAAAATGTGACAGACGAACAAAAAACTAGAACGAACCTAGGATATATGGTAACGCCACAAAATTTTACGTACTACGATTACTACGATCGATATCATTCAATGTTACTCACACACACAAACAACTAAGCAGTAAACCATGCCGACAAACAAAGCCGACAGAAATCATAAAAGCCGCCCGCGCCGCGCTCGCTGCCGCCAACTTACCTACTCGTGTCATGTTGCCGCCAAGCCGCAAGGCCGCACTATTATTACCTACCTAAAACTGCGCGGCGAGAGCGCGGCAACGTTGCGCCCGGTCGCCATTTCTCCAGTTCTGCTGCAACTCGCGCGCGATAAGGTTGCATTGTTTACGTTTTACGTTGCCACGCGAAAATGAGTCGTCAGTACGAATATTCGAACGCGGAGTACTTAGCAATGGTTCAGCTGTACGCTGTTGCCAACTACAATTTAGAAGAGGCCAGGCGGTTGTATTCCCGGCCGGAACATTTAAATGCGCTGCGGCTACGAGGGATTGAAAGTCCTCAAGTGCCTTCACCACATACCATCTTGTCTGCAACTCAGCGCCTTCTCGACCATGGGCAATTCCGTGTACCAGCTCACGCGCAAGGTCGAGGTCGCCTGAATAACTCGCCGGAGATCGAAGACGCTCTTCTGGAGTACTTCGAGCGGGATCCGCGGCGAAGCACAAGAATGGCGGCATAAGAATTTAATGTTAGCCAATACTTCGTATGGAAAACATTAAATACTAATAACTTGCATCCATATCATTTCCGTCGAGCTCACGTCATCAACAACGACGATGCACCGGCAAGAGTTGCCCTTTGTCATTGGTTGCTAAATAATAGTAACGCTTCCATACTTTGGACAGATGAGTCATTGTTTACTCGAGTGGGACTGTACAATGTACACAATGAACATTACTGGGCTCTTATGAACCCACACTTAATACGGGAAGATCATCACCAAGTTCGATTTAGTGTAAATGTGTGGGCCGGTATTATAAACGACCAATTAATAGGGCCTGTTTTCATTGAAGGCCATCTAACGGGCAGCTCGTATTTAGACATGTTACAAACGGTAATATCGGAGCTGTTAGATGATATCCCTGTAGCGTACTTAGCAGGGATGTACTATCAGCATGATGGCTGCCCCGCCCATTATTCAAGTGTAGTGCGTGCCTACCTATACACTCAGTTCGGTGATCAGTGGATAGGCCGCGGCGGTCCCGTGGCTTGGCCGGCTAGGAGCCCGGACTTAACGCCTTTGGACTTTTTCTTGTGGTCGGAAATCAAAAGACTTGTTTATACCCGTGAACATGAAAATCGTGACGAGTTACGCAGTGCGATAGTGGACGCCTTTGATAGAGTGAAAAGTGACAGAGACACGTTAAGAAAGCTAAAAGACAATAGTATAAAACGGGCACGTTTGTGTATTGAACGCGGCGGACTCCATTTCGAGCAGTTGCTTCGGTACAGGGAAGTGTAAATAAACTTTTTGCAGGTAACTTGTATGTAAAGTTGATTATTTTGTAAATAGCTCCAATTTTTTAAATACGCCTGAAATACCTACCCAACCTCTTGACTGTTTCAGCTATCTGTTTTTAATTGTTGATACAGTAAATACCTAAAGTTATTTATTGAAAAGTTATGTTCATGTAAAGTATTTCTGGCGGTCCTAAGCCCGTGGAAAGTATGAAGGAGAAATTGGAGTACAATTTACGTTATTCCGTGAAAATGTTGCCGCAATGATTGGTGCAGCGGCTGTACAAGCGACTGCTGTGCAAGACGTCGCGAGTTCGATCCTCGCACGGAATTGTATGATCTGCAGGTAATTGTTTTGTGTGTGTGTGTTAACTCTCTGCTTGGGGAAAAGTTTAAAAAATAAAGGTTTTTTTAAAGCTATGGTAATACCTAGGTACCTACTTAATTTTTAATCCCTTTTATTTAATTGGAATGTAGGTTTTACGTTCGTATCTCGTATCAGCTGATTCGCTAAGCGCCAATCTTGTCGTATTTCAATTTATACCTAGATAGGTAAGTTACGTAGATAGGTGTAAGTAGATACCTACCATCAATTTCGTCGCCATCTGCATCGTATTGCGAAATAAAATTTATTTCAATAATAAAATGACATCAATAAAGTATTGACCTACTAGCTTTTAAATAACGCGTAAGTACTTATTAGGACTTTTCGCTCAGACAGCCGTTTAGTACCAGCTGGCTGGCGTTCGGGTCATTGCCCCGCCGCCGCGCGTCTTTGATAAGTAGCGAGTAGGCGACTGCGGCCGATTTTGAATGAATTATTGGTGCACTACTACTAGCAAACTCGATCAAGTGAAAATATTCTTTTCACTTGCCAACTTTTTTATTATAAACAGTAGAGTTAATCTAAGACTTTTTTTTGTTCTACTAATTATCATAAGTTTCCCACCTTTCGGTTCCACAACGACTACAATTTCACGGTGTATATATCATAGTGTAAAAAAGTTCAAGATCGTTCGGAATAATATCGTAAATCATTGCCAACGGCTGTGTTTAATGATTAATTGCCTCATACATGCCGACTGCAGTATAAAGTACTTAAATATCAAACGTTTTTGTAGTACGTAATAAGTCCATTAATAAGACATAATATATCATTTATTAATATGGGAACGTTCAACTAAAATACTGAGCTCGTATTGGCAATGAGTTACGAAGGCTGTATTTTTCGAAACATTCTGTATAGAAGGGATGTTAAGGAGGTTTGGTTCTGATTCCGAAAAGTCGGAACTTCTGATAAATATAAGACCTCCGATTTCAACTTCAGTTCCGAGTTTCCGACACTTTGAATCGGAGGTCTAATGTATGACCCATTGAGAAAAAGATCGGAGGGAGATGAAGCTGCATAGCTTTTGTTCATTAAATACAATAAGCTTCTTTTGAAATCACCTCATTTTATTTCAGTTACCACCAGTAGATATTTTTTAAGATTTAAAATAAAGTAATAATTTATTTGCGTAAGTGTATGATTTTTTTACTGTAATTAAGGCAGAATAGTGCACCCAACTCCACCACCGCCACCGACTCTTATAATTCAAATTCCGAACTACGACTTGAATTTAGATAGAACCATTTCCGTAACATCCCTACCGTATAGCAAGCAAAAGTAATTGGAGCTACGAAAACTCAAACATGCATATATAAAAATAAAACAATATGATAATACAGAGTCAAAACAAAAACAGAGGCTTAGAGTAGTAATTTTTCGGGTTAATTATAATATTAAAGGATAATATACAGTAGCCTCCGGTGTAATTAATAATGTAACATACGGGGAGGCTGGGATACGAGTAACTGCCAAATTATGGACGGAACATGTTCAACATTATGATACGGACCCTGTTTTCCTTAAAGAAAAATAATTTGAGGATGTTCACGTTACACGTGATGATTAAAATACATATATGAACTTTAAAATAAGTTCAGTTCAAATAGGTTTGTTGTTTGTTAAATCGTATTTGGGAAAATATAAAGAAAAAATATCAGGCGACTTCTTGTGACATATGATTCAAATTACTAGCTTTGCTCCTACCAGGACTCGAACCCGGGATGATTATCATTAAATAATTGGGTTAACACATTTTTTTTATGATTAAGTAAACTAGGAGTTAATTGTTAGTATGCAATTATCAATTACACAAAGAAAATAGCATCGACATTAGTATGACAAACACAGTAGATATTACATATATTTTCACCCTTAGCATAGAAAAAGGTGTAACTTAAATGCATGCATTATTTTATAATGTTAATGTTCACATAGAACGTATTGAAAGGACGGTTGAGTTATGAACAAGTAACACATAGTTACCCGATGAAACCTTTGTCAATGTTCAATTTACATTCGATGACAATGTAAATAGCGTTAATGAAACAATAGGTTCACACAATGAACTAAGTCTGGCTACGTGCAATATAAGTTATAATGCAAAGACGTGCTCTCATACAAGACAAACAAACTTAGCTGCAGCAGACAGAGTTATACACGGAGGATATAATCAAGCAAATTAATTTAAAAAATACATAGATGGGAACTGATTTTGTTGGACGAACCTACAAAGGGACTTTAATATTAATATTTCAGACTCGATTACACATTTATTCACGATCCAGACATTTCGTGCAAAGGGACCTCCTTGTCTCACTAAAGAGGATCTTATACCTGGGAGTTGGAACCTTCTTGTGCTGACAACATATATCTTTTTTAGTTGCAATTGCATACATTAGTCGTCGTGTTAAAGCATTCGCTATCCAGGAACTAGTTTCCTCTTGTTAGTGTCATTCTAAAGATACGTCTATATTATACCTCCGCATTTTAATCCCTGATGGGCGATACCATGGAGTAATGTACCGCAGTGTTCACAAAAAGTTGGCGCTAGGAACGTCCACGTGTTCCATTTGTGAGGAGCGTAGGCCGCCTTTGCAATGACAAACATATCAAAATCAATTAAAGCACAAATAAAAAGGGCCTCGACGGTAGCGTTCCTACTTGAGACGAAAAAATCTACGCACACAAAAGAGTAAATAGAAAAAGCATTAGCAGAAAGCACCATCACCAATCTGGAAGTTGAAATGTCTAGAACACAGAAGCATGTCCAAGCGTTAGTGGGTTACATCCGCGGTTCGCTTGGTACCTTGACACTTGAGGCCTTGGTGGATCAGGCCGTACAGGAGGGAGCCACAGTGGTCGCAGAACGTCGGGGACGAGTAAGTGCAGTTGCGAAAGTTGTGCTTCGTGCGTGTGTCCTGTTGGTTGATTTAGATGTTAGGTATAATTTTTACAACGGTGAGCATAATTCTTGGTAGACCAAGTACCAGTAGTGCCTTTGGTATCAATGTACATACAATTTTCCATATATTTTAGCTTCTTTAACACTTGTTTCGTATTTCGGGGGCGGTAGTTTAACAACAATTTGATTAAAGCAATCAGTAATAGAAAACAACACAATAGCTATTTATTTATTTATTACATGAATAACTCGTTTTTGATACAATAACGTATTTGTTTTTCTTTCATTTTCTCTATCTGTTTTTGTATTATCTTTCAAAATACATTTTCTATTAGTCGAGTACTGAACAAAATGAGTTATTAATATTAAATTAAATAGTTTCGCGTTAAAAGCTTTCTCGCGGTTATTGGAATATAAATTTATTATTTTAATAGCCATTACCGACGATGGCTATTAAACTATTTTAATTACTCTCTGCCTGAGTTTAATTGCTGGATGAAAATAATATATACTTAGTGGCGATTTTTTTATTTTAAATGAAAATCCGAAACTTCTTTAATCAAACTTTTTTTTTTCATTACAGTTGTTTCATTTCATTTCATCAAAAAAACAACGAAATACAATTACTACTTACTTTATTTATATAGTATTCCAAGATTTAATAGTACTGTCACCCATTACCTACTAATTATACATATATTACAATTATAAATACACAGTCAATATTTATTAATATTAAAAAAAAAACTCCCTCTCCAATTAAAAATTACTAATGACAAACTTATTTCCAATCCATTTATGACGAATATTTTAATAAATAAAGTAACATAAAATATGAAGATTTTTTTTTATTAGAAAGCATAGGAATAGTTGATGAACTATTCGTTTGCTTTCTAATTAAATTTTTTTATTTTTAAGAAATAGTGTAATTAGATATAATTACACAATTTCTCAGACAGAACTTACAAAAGTAATGAAAAAGCTCTCAATATACGTATGTACGTATATATAAATATAAAGTAGGTACGTAATATCTTTCCTCAAACACAAGTACAACACAGTAGAATATACCTTCACATGTTTCAATTAATGTATCTATGTGTGTGTGTGTACTGTAATTCCGTGATTAGCTCCCGATTCCCAACCAGGAAATTATACCAACAGAGAAATTATACCAGCTATACAATCTTCATTATGTTCACCGAGTGCTGACTGCCCCAGGCGTTATGGATCGTGGAATATTAAATGCACTTGCCAACCCTAATTGGGTATGGCTAATTGAAATTCTGTTTATAATTAACCATTGTTGTGATCTTTCCTTTAAGTGGAACATGTTGTGATTAGTGTAACGTTTCATTTCATATTTGCTGGAATATTTTATATGTTGTATTTTTCTAGTTTCCTCGGCTATGATCTATTTGTAATGGTAAGCTGTGCCTGCTGTACACAACTTAATCAAATTAATTTGATAATTAATGATTCTGATTGTTTTATCTAATTAATGATTGTTTGATTTACCATTAATTGCTGTAACTACGATACTACGACAGATTTAGGCGATCCAGCGCTAGCAAATGTCCGGATAAAACCGGTCAATTTATTTATTCATCATCTTCATCATCATCATCAACCCATTAATTTCACACTGCTGGGCACGGGTCTCCTCTCAATTGAGAGGGATTAGGCTATAGTCCACCACGCTAGCCTACTGCGGGTTGGCAGACTTCACATGCCATCGAGAATTCTCTCAAGCATGCAGGTTTCCTCACGATGTTTTCCTTCACCGTTTGAGCATGTGATAAATGCGCACATAACTTCCGAAAAGTCAGTGGTGCGTGCCTTGGGTTCGAACTCGAGACCTCTGACATCTCAGTCAGTTTTATATTTATCATGTGTTGACTAAATCCATTTAGTGGTCGACTTTTTACCCAAATGACCGGCTTAACTGGCTAGTACGTCTGTCTTTTTTGTACGTCGTATCCCCTTTATTTTTTCTGTTTTAGGACCTGATAAACCCTAAGCCGATGTCTAACACGAACGTAAGTCTTTGGTTAAACTTTATAAAGAAGCTTTAATAAAAAATGTTCTGAAATAATCTAGATATTTCAACTGAAAAATGACCAAGTTCATAGTAAAAAGCGTCCAGCGCCGCAGTAACAAATTTTAATTAGGTACTTAATTCTTGTCAGACAAACAATGGCTTTTAAGTACTGAGAAAACACATAAAAATGTTATCTTTTCCAACTTAATTAACCCTCGTAATGTGGGTGGTACGATGTTATTTAACAAGAAGACTAGGTTTTACATTATATTTAGTAAAATGAGGGAAATGAAGTTAAAATCATACGTTACTAAGCTTGATATTTTATATAATATTTACGTACTTAATATACGTAAAAACCGGCTAACACGGTGACTATAAAACGCGTTTGCAGCGATTAAGTCGTATCAGATGAAGTGTCAACCGTCACACGTGACGTGTGTCAAAACCATGCATTTTTATCGTATAGTATGTAAAAGCCTAAGCGTTCTTACATCTTCCCGGTCTTCAATGCTCAGAAGTGGATTGCGTTTTAAAGTGTTAAGTAAATTATTAGCTTAGGTTATTAGATGAATCCTTATTTTTAGGGTGCTATGTGGCCTAAGTATGGATTTAAATATAAAACGACTTTAAATTCATTGGACAGGAATGATATTATTGACAGAATAATTAGTACTTACTTTTTGTTCTAGTAAAGTTACTATAGCAGAAAATTGGATACTGCGATTGGTAAGTTAAATTTGAGTAAGTTTGGTCTGCTCTAAAGGTCGAGGAAGGAGTTTACTACTCTCTTGGCACTATTTATCTCTCTTCTTTTTCTCAATTATTGCTTTGAAATATAAATGATGCAATGCAATATAATACAGTTTACAAAAAATATAATCCAAGTTATGTTCTTTTTATTATTATTTTGTTTAATAAATTTTATCGTTGGTTGAATACCTATTTTTATAAATAAATAACAACTCCCACTATTAATCTAGAAACGTAATTTCCATTTAACATCAAGTTGCACCAATTGAGAACTATTTGAACGTAACAAAATGGCGGCTTCTCGTTCCCGCCAATTGATCCAACATGGTTGATTGTCGGTAATAACCTATTATTTGAAATGATGAGCCGTTATTAAACAATTTTGTACTTGAGACGCGACATTTTAATGTTCGTGACCTGATTTCTATCATATTTTCCGTAATGTCGGTTGTCAGATGTCCCTCCGTTATTGTACGAATAAAAATGAATTTCACTGATACATAAATACTAACTAAGCTGTAAGTACCTACATTTCTTTTTGTATCTTCCAATGGTCTTTATTTCAAACTAGAAATTAAATTCCATTGTAATTTAATTTCTGTTACCAGTTTAATTAAGTCCAAAATAAATTAATATCTAAATATACGCCAGCATTTTTCCTACATTCTAAAAAAGTTCCCAGACGGGTTTAATTAACGTAGAGTGGAAGTAAATTTGAGGAACAAAGTAGACTATAAAATGCTTTTTAATATCAATATTCCGGCGTGTAGTCCCAGAGCTGCACAACGGCTATAAACTCTTATCATAAACGGTCATGTCAGGGGCCATACGATATACTAGCTACGCCCCGCGTTTCCAACCATGCTTTTCACATATTAAGTAGCATATATTAGGTATATGCTATTTAATATGTGAAAAGCATGGCACCTTCCTCATTATAAATTAGCTTAGTAATCCAACTGATAGTTCAAGACATTAATGCGTTCAAACAAACCTTCAAACAAATCTTGACTCTATAAGACATTGCTGTTAAACTGCTCAACTCAATGTAAACTGTTAATTTTTGACGTTAAATATAATGTATTTTTTAACAGTAATGGCCGTTACAACTACAATATGTTAAAAAATGTGATTGGGAAAATGCCAAAATGAATCAGAATCTTCTCTTAAATTTTATTATACTACTTTTCTATTATATAAAAAAAGCTATTTATCACATATCACATTAACGCTGACAAACTATATATACCTAACAATATATACGTAGAAAATATTTCAGTCGATTGTGTATTACCTGACGATGAATGATGTATCTTATTTAGCGACCATATTTATATAAAGCTCATTACGTTTGAGTGCACGGCGCAATACATGTTGATGGCCGAGCCCTATCCATTTGGCTTGCACGCAAACTGATATACAATAATTACTTTATAACAGTGAATGTTGCCTTTATTGAAATTGAAAGTAGTTTTCGATGTGTAGTGTCCGTTTTACACGTATATAGTACATTTAAATATATTTAATCAACTTTAAATACTAGGTGCGTCACTTAAATTGAATTTATACATGGTTATTAAACTTATACTTACTAAAGTGAATTATTATAACTTTATCCACAAAAATAGGTCTACAGAATTGACCAATAAGTAACAAAAGTTCATATGTTAGTATTAAACTTAACCTTAAATTATATTAATTTAAAACTAAACAAATAACAATCTTCACGTCTGTTAGTTTTATTTTTTAATGATAAAAAAAATCTTCAAACAAACATATGATCAATTAATTATTTCATTATGTAAGTGCGAAAAATAGACAGCAATATTGACCAACAAATCACCGCATAAATGAACCTACAGCGGCTATCATCGTTATAGTTCATAAAAGATAATAATAAAAGTACTTACGTCGGAATCCGCACCCTTGTCGGCGCCGGGGCACGTGAACGTGACATACTCGTGGCATCTTTTGTGCACCACAAAGCTGCACACTGCACAGGCATACACAAATAACAGTAAGATGACGACAAAGGTTTCCTGCCGAGCTCTTGGACCGCGAACGGTAGAGCGCAGAAATTTTATAAAAAGAATTTTAAAGTCCGCACATACCTTTTAGTCTATTACCAGCGATAAGGCGCACAGTAATGTCGAGTTCAGTTCAGTTGTATAGTGAGCCTTGTCGCGGGAAAATGTCGATAAGAGTTCATGTTCAGTATTTTCAAAAAGGAGCGGGATTTAAAATTCTTACGATTTTTATTACTAGAACAAGTATGTACAAATAGTTTTACACAATAATTTTATTTTATTTAATGACAATTTTTGACTGCCTTATAGGTCTCGGGAACACAAATTCGACTGCTGAACGTATGATCCATGGTTCGATTTCTAGGACGAACAGTGTTATTTGGAATTTCTATGAAATATTTCGTTGGGTCTAATTTTGGAATTGTGCCCAGTAATGTCAATGGAGTCGACTTTTATTAAATTGGACCATAAAACCAATTCCTTTGCCTTCGATAAGAAGAAACCTGGCGCAATGTTATGAATGAAATTAACTATAGTAAAACAAAACCACTTCAGTGTTTTGTTTTTAAAGTCTGGTAGAAATCATGGACTATTTAAATTTATATTTTGTTCGAAGAAGGTTTTATCTTGAGGTCTTACCTTGACATTGATACCCTTGTTTGCCGAAGCCCCTGTAACAAGAAAAATCCAAATTAATACACATTATATCGGATATAGACGGCGAATGTGAAAAAAACGATACTAACTCAATTAAAAATATGTAAATTATAAAGAATAATTTCGTAGTAATGTATCAAGTTATTTGTTATAAAAAAGGTATGTAGGTCATTGTAGGTTTGTCCGTATTAATTGCAGCTTCTTATACATGATAAATCGTGTGGCCGAGTGTTTTAAAATCTAAAGGCAATGACACCAAATGTGTCATATATACAAACCTATAAGCGCAGCTGTGGTAAGGGTCCTGGGTTCAAATCCCGGCAGGGGCAAATATTTATGTGATGAGGATAGACTTTTGAACTGAGTCATGGATGTTTCTATGAGTACTTACAATTGTATAGATTTACAGAAAATAAATGTGTATGTAGTGTTTCAACTATCTAGTATCCCTAACACATTATGTCCAGATTTATTTGTTTAGCTGTCGAAAAGTAACCTTGGACCCTCTATACAAATTTATGTAACATTAAAATTGCACCATAACTCTATCACATACACGAATACCCCTATAAACTGTGCTACGGACGAACTAGGGTAGATTACGAGAAGCTTTAATAGAACTCTTGTAATGCATAGAGAGCTGTGGTAGCCTAGCGGTGTGACCAGTGGACTGAGACGTCAAAGGTCTCGAGTTCGAACCCAAGGCGCCGCAAGTCACGCACCACTGACTTTTCGAAAGTTATGTGCGTATTTATCACAAGCTCAATCGGTGAAGGAAAACATCGTGAGGAAACCTGCATGCTTGAGAGATTTGTCTTGATAGCATGTGAAGTCTACCAACCCGCAGTAGGCTAGCGTGGTGGACTATAGCCTAATCCTTTCAAATGAGAGGCGACCCGTGCCCAGTAGTGGGACGTTAATGGGTTGATGATGATGAATCGCATTTTGCTGGATTCCAAGCCTTATTGAATCGTCGCCGCGTCGCGGACAAGAGTGAGCGTGACAAGGAACGTCGGCCGCGTATATTGGACGTTTGAAGTAATGGCGCTGTGGAACCAGCTGCCCTCAAATGGCCGAGTGATACTAGAAACACTAGATGTGACTTAAATATTAGAAATAATAGTAACAACTGCAATACCAGTTTTATGGCCAGTATCGAAAGGTAATCGCGTATGTTTGCACGTTTGATTTCAATACTAAGTGGTTTGTTCCTTATCGTCATCAAACACCGGTTTTAGTTTTAGTCGTTTCTCGACTTAGAAGTACATCTTCATTTTATGACATAAACACATCAATACAGATATTTTTTTAAAAAAGTTTATTTTAGTTTTTTTGATACCTTTGACAACTGTCAACGAACAGTTATTATTTATCTCTATGATAGCTTTAAAAAAGTTTTGTAGGTTATAAATAACGACACGTAATAAATATAAATATATATTTGGGTAGTTGTCCCAAAAACCTTAAACCAGACTTAAATAAAAATACCTTTAAATTTAACGACTTAAAAAGTTAAATCATAATGATTAGGTACGTTTTTGCACAGGATGTTGGCTAAAATACAGCCTCATCTAGTCATTTGGACATCCGTGTTTGTCTCGTTGAATCGGATGCGCAGCGGAATTGAATCGTCGTCCGTTCAGACTGCTATTACGTCAATTAGTACGACTGTACACCTGCGTCGGTATTATACCGGGTACCTACAACAAATGTACGAAATGGACTCTACAAAATCGTCGGCTACGTTGATTGGTTTTAATCAAAACAAAAAAATATTGTAAAAAGGAATTATTTATTTCTAGGAATAGATCCTTCTTCGCAACGATTTTTATAGAAGTCAATGTTTTCATTACTTACAAATTGATTTTTTACTAAATGGAACCTATTTTTTAATATTTCTATTAATTTTGCCTAAAAATTCTTAGCTTTGAATCAGAGCCGGGTGATATAAGGATCAATTCAAACCAGTTTCCAAAAAAGACCGATTTTTCCTTTTATATAATTCATAAGTAACATATATACAAATTCATAGATCTATTTTTGCCAAAATCAACCGAATTCGGATATAGCTCATAACTACTAAAATATTGGAATAATTTAAATAACAATATTCGCTCTGATCGTTTGCTAGAATTACATTATCATATTCGTATTATTCCGCCTTGCGGATATTTTATTTTTAAAATAGATAGAAAAGGAGGTTGGATAAAATAACTCAGACGAAGTCGCAGGTAAAAGTAAAAGCTATTATATATTTATTATTTTATCACATAATATTATTTTTGTTTACTTTAATCGCCAATAATATTCATAATGCAACTTGCACGTAATGAATTAGCCTATTAATAAAAAATAAATAACTTAGTTTAGTAGCGAAATTATTTAATTTTTATAGTACTACTATACGTAACTACGCATAAACAGTAGTATCGGCTATAAACTTTACAATTAAATTTGCTTACTCTAAAAGCTATAAATCTAACGTATACAATTCTAATAGATACAGTACATTTTACCACGCACTCAAATATAACGAGGCTAACATAACTAACAGATGTGATAGACTAAAATATTAATTTGCGAACCTGGACCGAGCTAGTCATCTGCGAATACCGTAATGTTCATTCAATCATAAATATTAATAAGTTCCAGTGGTATAATCGAGACTGGTCGCCAATGAATATTCATGCTGGTGACAGCCCTGAGTTATTCTGCGTTCGTCACACAAGTCAGAATTTGACCAAGATACAAATATTAATTCAAGTTAGCCGAGAATATATATTCAAAGTGAGCTGGAATTAATTGTAATCTGTAATATCTTCTTTAACTTCTCTATTTCAGCGAACCAAGATACCGAAATGATTAAGAAAGATTGTTGTCATCTATTATTTAATGGCTATAATAAAATGGTTGTCAAACAGCTGTCAAAACATGAAAATAACTGATAGAAAATATGGAAAATCCTGACGTAATGAATAATGATTTCTTTAATTAAAGAATAAAACGTCAAGACAAAAGAATAACGCGAAAAAAATATTTTTATATTCGCGAAATTTTCAAGGAATTTATCTTGGGACTGAAAACTTAGTTTTGTAGTATCAGCAGCAATACCACAAGCTCGGTGTTTTAAGCAATCATAAGCATTAAGGTTGTGGGAGAAAGATGCCGCTATTTAAGCATTAGAGCGTCATCTGTTTTTGACAACATAAACAAGATTACTTGATATTGTTGTGGTACCTACGTCATCTGAGAAAAACAAAAGCAATGCAATATGTTTAAACAAAACTAAAGCTCCCTATGTACTGCGCATCTCCTATCGGCGCACAAAACAACTAGATGACGTCTTTTGAGCGCACAGCCGCGACACACGCCGGATGGAGCGACGCGACAACGCGACGGAGCGACAACGCAGCACTGCGATAAAATCGCGCTGTGAATAGCATGCCGCTGGAATAGTTTTGAATGGATGCTTTTTGTGATTATGTTTTGTTTAGCCGTAATAACATGTTTAATGCATTGCTACAATACATTTAATTATATATAATACATTAGAAATAATTATACTGCTTTTTTTAGTCGCTTAAATTTATCCGGAGTTGGTAAGCGATTAGAATTTTTGTTCCCAATTTTCTAAAGAAAGCGTGAGCCGCAATTTCGGATGGATGATGTCGGGATTCAAATAATATAAATTTATACAATCCGTAAAAAGTAATTTGGCCCGGAGAATGGACTAACTAATGGCTAATAGTTAGAATTTCTAAGCCAGCCATCAACATTGAATTTATATTTCGAACCACGCACATAAAATTAGAACACGAAGCATAATCACTACATAGGCATCAGCGTTTTCCAATCGGCTCTCTCGCGCCATTGGGCTGTAAAATTGGCACCCCTGCACCGCCGCCGCCCCTTATTGGCAGTGGAATTTTTATGTTGGTAATACAATAGAAGAAAATAGTGGAGGCAATGTGAAATTTTCTTTTATTACGTAGGTACTTAATCGGTTTCATATTTGGAATAAAATAAGTTCGTTTATTCAATTTCTTGCTAAGTTATTTTTTTTAATTGTATTATTTTGACAACAATATATACTGCAGCAGTATAGTGACGATTTGTAACCAGTTAGTAAAAATTAACAAAAACAAATTTTACGGCTGAATGGCTCATGGTAGATGTAAAATGCTATTGATTGAACATTTGTCAGAGCAACATGTTGTCACGCATGATTATTAATGTTATGCTACAAATAGCAATTCTAACAAACCGCTGAAAACATTTAGCAAATGGTAATAATAAGTTCTAAATGTTTACATAATGTTTTATAACTGCACTGTGACAGCTATTTTAGTAGTTTCTAGTTCAATGATAATTTATATTAATAATGGGTTCATTACACTGAGGTCCTTTCGGAACTAAAGGGAGGAATTGACATCTAAAATAACTTATGCCGCTGGGCAAACAGTCCCATGGGTCTCATCCATTTATTAGTTAGTATCATAACTCCATCATGAGCAGAGAATAGATATTAATAATAATAATAATAATAAAGCTTTATTAAATTCCATGCATATTACATATTAAACGATAACAATTGGTAGCGTAGTAACTACATATAATATTCAATTACAATTATTACACTGAGATTAATTAATTCTAACTATAGATTTTATTTTGTGATTAGTTTAATTATTATTTGATTTCATTAACAACTACCTAATTATTTAATGCGTGGACCCCGTTCGGGTAAAAGCCTCCCCCAAGGAATGCCATCCTTCTCTGTCATTGGCTCTGTCTAGCCAACTTCCGCCCGCGCACGCTATAATTTCGTCTGCCCATCTGGCCCTTGGTCGACCTCTTGATCTGGTGCCTTTTGGCCCAGGCCATTTTACTGACCGCAGAGTCCATCTATTGTCCTTGTAACGGGCTACGTGACCCGCCCACTTCCATTTTGCCTTCATTGCAAAACTTAAGGCATCGCACACTTTTGTTTTCTTTCGAATGTCAACGTTCTTTACCTTATCCTTCAGTTTTATACCTAGGCAACTTCTTTCCATTCTTCTTTGGGTAGTCTGAATTTTGTTCCTGGTTTTAAGATCAAAGGTCCAAGTTTGGCATCCATAGGTTAGGCACGGTAAAAGTCCTGTATCCATGACTATTTTCTTAGTCTGTAGCGGAAGTTGCGATTTTAGTATTTCCTTATGGTGCCAGAACTTGTTCCAGGTAATCGCCACTCGTCGGTTAAGTTCTTCTGTGTTTCTTTCCTTACTAAAAGAGATTTGTTTTCCTAAGTATATGTAATGGTTGACAAACTCGAGAGGTGTGTTATTTGTTAAGATGGGCGTTGCACTGCGGTTAGACATAATTTTAGTTTTTTCTAGGTTCATTTCCAAACCAGTTTTTATACTGGCCTGGTTTAATTCATTTACCATTTTGTTTAATTGGTGAGGGGTTTCCGAAAATAAAATTATGTCATCGGCAAATCTGAGATGACTTAAAAAAATTCCATTTATATTTATACCTTGATTAGACCATGGCAGCTCTCCCATTACGTGTTGTAAGACGGCTATGAATAATTTTGGTGAGATCGGGTCTCCTTGCCGGACACCTCTCTTTATGTTGATTACTTCGCCTACTCTATCCAGTTTGACTCTACTTGTGCTGTTAGAGTAAATATTTTTTAGGATATTGATATACTTTTCATTTGTGTTTAGTGCTTTCAACGATTCCCAGATGCTCACGTGTGAAATTGAATCGAAGGCTTTTTTGTAGTCGATGAAAGCCAAGTACAGGGGTTTATTAAATTCTAAATATTTTTCTATCACCTGGTCAACCACTTGGATATGATCCATCGTGCTGAAACCGCTTCTGAAGCCTGCTTGTTCGATCGGTTGGCAAGCATCGATGACTGGAGCTATTCTTTCAAGTAGACAAGAGGCAAAAAGTTTATAAAAACAAGGCATTAGGCTTATAGGACGGTAGTTGCCTATATCAGCTGGGTCACCTTTTTTATATATTAGTATAATTTCCGATGCCATCCATTGAGGTGGCACAGCTTCTACATCAAGTATTTTATTCCATAGGATAGTGATTGGTGTCAGTAGTAGAGTCTTTGCAACCTTGATACATTCGTTGGTAATTCCATCCGGTCCTGGGCTTTTTTCTAGCTTAAGTCTCATTATTTGTTTTAGTATTTCATTTTCTGTAAACTGGTGTGTTGGAGAGCTATCTGTGTAGCTATAGGAAACCATGTTTTGATTTTGTGTATCTGATTGTCTGTATAGATTAGCGTAGAAATCAGTAGCAGCATTTATGATTTCCGTGCGAGATTCGCATTTGTTGTTGCCAGACTTGAGAAAAGGGACCCATGTTTTGGCTTGATTTAGCTCTTTATAAGCTTTTTTGGCAGATCTAGTATTATTAAGGTGTCTTTGTATAGTTGTTGTTCTGTAGGTAGCGTAGCACCTTTTTATTTCTTTATTGGTAAGTTTATACAAAGTTTTAAGTTTTTCTTTGTCACCTAGACTTAATTTGGGCTTATTTTGTAGTTCGCTTCTTTGTTTCATGAGCTCTAGCGCTTTCGCGGATAGGATTTTGTTCTTATGTGTTCCTTTAATGTTTTTTAGACTTATTTTGATGTAGTGCATGATTTGTTGGTAGTACTCCTCCACATTATAGTTGTTTTGATTCTTTATAAGTTCTGGTATAAAGCTGTCGAGGTTTTTAAGGTATGTTTCCTGCTCCGATAGAGTTTTTAGCTTAGTGGATGTATTAGAGAAATTGCGCCTACTTTTCTTTGTTGAATTTAGGTGTATTGTTGCTCTTAGTAGTCTATGGTCCGAACCAAAAGAGATAGATGGTAGTACTTCGTATTTAGAGATCATGTGGTGCTTCGTGGTCATGATATAATCAATTTCATTTTTTGTGTTTTTATCTGGAGAGATCCATGTCCATCGGTTTTTCAGTTTTAGTTTGAACATTGTATTTATAATTTTTAGGTTGTACTCTTGCGCGTATTGAATTAGTCTCGTGCCTCGAGCGCTTCTAATGCCGTAACCGTACTCTCCTGTAGCGGGACGTTCATACTTTTCTGGAATTCCGATTTGAGCATTAAAATCGCCTATAGAAAATACGTACTCAGTAGATGTGGAAACATGAGCTTTCGCTAAGTCCTCGTAAAAGCTGTCTATTTCTTCCTGTGATGAGTTTTCAGTAGGGGCGTACGCTTGAATTACTGCAAAACACAGGTTATCCATTTTGATTTCCAGTACACAAACTCTTTCAGATATTCCAGTAAATTTTATGATGTTATCTTTGTGTTTCTTCCTTACTAAAAAACCTACTCCATGTAGTCCTCTTGTTTCGCCAATGTAATAGAAGATGTATTCGTCGTCTTCGGTTGTCTTTTCTCCTAGGCGGCGAATTTCGCTCAAGCCTATTATATCATGCTTAATATCTTCTAGTGCAGCTTTGAGCTCAATATATTTGTGATCAGAAGATAATGATCTTACGTTGAGGGTGCAAATGTAGACAGTATTTTTCGTTTTGATAATTGTTCTTGGGGGGTTTTGGTCGAACTCTCCCGCGGTGACCGGCCGTACTGGGAGATTAGGGGTTGGAAGAGGGTCCAATTTTGATTGCTATGCTATGTTGTAATCTGATGTCTCCGATTGGCGTTGAGTTGATTCTGTCTGAGCGAGAATTAGTTTGGGCTTTTGTATTATATAGTTCTTCATGTCCCCTTTATTTTTCTTAGGTGGTTGTTTACTAGTATGTTGAACATTTTGGTTGTCAGGGTGGAGCGTCTCCGGGGACTCTGATAGGTTTCTTTTGCTTGACTGTTTCTTTTGGGGGTTTTTGTTGTTCAGTATAATAATTTTGTCGTATTTTATAAAAGCGGTGTTTCCTGCGTCTTTTTCTTTCTGTAGTTGCACTTGTAGCTCTTTACGCTTAATTAAGACTTCGATTGGGTAGTCTTCTTTTAAATAATAGGGAGTATTTTGAAGGTTATGTTTGTTTTTTTGTATTTTTATTTTGAAACCTAAAGTATTGAATGTTATTACTATCGGTCGAACTTTTTCACCCTTTTTCCCCAACCTTCTAACAGCTTCTATGTTATAAGTGTCGCATGAAATTTTTATGTATGCATTTATTATATTTATTACCATTTTTTCCAGTTCATCGTACGACTTTTCTATCTCTTCTACGCCAAAAAAGATCAGATTTTTGTGTCTACACTGTCTTTCTAGGTTGTTAATTTTATTTGATTGCTCTTCAATTTTTTTCTCCAAAAGCTCATTTTTCAGTTCTAAGTTATTGAACTTTTCGTTAAGGCTGTTGATTATTGTACCTTTAATGTCTTCTTTCATCTCTAGCATGTCTTTTTTTTGTTGCTTTATATCTTGCTGCATGCTAATTAACATAGTTTTTATTTCATCCATATCTGGTTATAGTTCGCTTAGCGCCCTCTATGGGAACAGGTAAGTACTTCTTGGCTTAGTGGCGATCGAGTTGCCGAAGCGTATTAAGAGGTGTCCTAAATGTTGCGAGATAACGGAGTGCGCATCGAGCTAGGACCTGGCTAGAAAGTTCTGATGGATCATAATAGATGGCGCTGTTAGATACTTTGATCGATGATTTAGGAAAGGAGATGTTATGATTACTTAGCACTTTTGAGGTTATAGTTTCTGATGCTTTTAGTTTACGTACTGTTTTCATGTGATTCAAGTTCCAGTCTTGTCGTATACATGCTACACTAATATTTTGCACTCGTATAATAATATGCTCTTGATATCTTCACGAATTTCTAGTGTCATTTGATAGACTGATTTTATGCACTTTTTAATAAATGTTATTGTATATGCACTATGTTTTATATATTGTTCGAAGTAGTTTATGCACTGGTTTTATATTTTGATTGTATCACTTTGTAATGGAACACTTAGATAATTTAAAAACTTATTTAATAGCAAGTACGATGTTGACAGTGTCGCAGTGGCGCCCTCTTACATTATAGAATAGATATTATATAGTATTTATTTAGCTCCACTAAAACTTTAAAGAAGTTACACATACTATCTCCCCTTTATACCTGAAGGGTCAGACAGAGGTGATGTTTGACACCTAAACTTCCTTATTTTGGACCGGGGACCTCCATTCGTATGTAGATGGTGACCACTACACTAGGATGGTTTTAGTGAGATAAAAACCCCACACAACCTGATCTCTTTCCTTCGTCGGGTGCCTTTTGAAGGTTTCTACAACGAAAAAAAACAGTCCTATGTGATATGGGGCGAGCCTGTTGCCTTTAATCGAAACGCAAATCCGAACTGCTACTAGACTATCATAGAACAATCCAATTACACTACTCTAGGAATCGCACCGAGTCGAAGGCTAACCAGACCACTTGACTAACGAGGCAGTTATGTTACATAAAGTTTAATAATAATATGCACCTCTTTGTCAAAATTTGACGTTTCGGGAAGTAAGACAAGGTATATGTGCGTAAGGAGGTTGATAGGAAACGTCATAATTCTTAATTTGGCGTTTTATAGATGAAGCTGCCAGTATCAACTGCAGACATCATTGCCACACACACAAAGAAAATCTGTTTTTGCAAACGCGCAAAAAAATAAAAAACTCTTAGTTTAGTGCGTTAAAAAAAGAAAACTAACGTTTTTATTGCCAAGAGCGTTTCATAGGCCCTATATCTCAACTCGTTCAAGCAACAATAGAATATATATGTTACGAGAACAATATGTTTTTGTCGAATAAAGGCGACGACAAACGTGCGATGCGTGGCTGAAATGTATAAGTAGTAAGTAAACCACGCTTGGATGTTCAATGTATGTTGTGTATACAGCGGATAATTTACACATGTGCTCAAGAATATCCTACTAACTCTTTATTTCTTACCCTTACGCGAATATTAGTCGTTATAAAACTTCTTTTTACAGATTTTATCGCGGTGTATTGATACTAGCTGACCCGCGCAACTTCGTCTGCGTCACAAGAGAGAGAGAGAGGGGCGGGGGAGAGAGAGAGAGAGAGAGGGGGGGGAGAGAAAGAGGGGAGAGAGAGGGAGAGAGAAAGTGGTTTAAGTTATTAACTATCCTAGTTTTTTAGGACATTTTTCATTTATGCCCCGCTCCTATTGCTCGTAGCGTGATGTTATACAGCGTAATGTATAACAGTCGATAAATTGACTATTTACAAATCAAAAGCAATAACAAAAATCAGATCATAAAATATGATAATAATTTTTCATTGATATTATACGCAAGTCCTACCGAAGCCCGCATAGTATTTATCTAACATCAAATTTAATTAATTCCATCTTGTTTTCCTTAAAAACGAATCAAAATAAAAAAATAATAATTAATAGGGAACTGATATCAAAGAAGCTCAACTTACAGATATAAAGACTTATAAATAATCCGCCTACGCGTATTCCGTACAAGTATAAAATGTTACAAAGGAAATCATACCTTATTAATTTCAAAATAATAACCATCAACTTACAGTAGATTATTATTCACGAAAGACCAGATTCCCTAGAGGCGGTTTGTAGGACCAATTTTACAAGCCTCATACTGCCCATTTGATTTTTAAATAGACAAAATTTTTCACTGGTTTTGTCGAGATAAAAAATTATACTTCAATAAAATATACCCTACTCTACCAACCTATGGTAGGGTATATGAGAGTTGGGATCCTATCTACTACACTACCTAACCTACTTTTGAATTAAAATATTTATAACAAAAAACTTTGAAATAAAACGTTCGCGCACTGATTTTGATAACAACGTATATGGTTAGCCTTCATGCATGCTGTAAATATCCGAGACGTTGTGATTAATTGATATCAAATATGGCGATAAAATCCGCAAAAACCAGTATCGTTTCAACGTCTAATATGCACACATAAGATTTTTGGTACTCTGTAAAAAGCAACAAAAAGAATTATCCCGTTAATATTTGGTGACCAACACGAAGCAAGAGCTAGACAGTTTAAAAACCGGTTGCGATATTAATCACATAGATGACAGCTGATTGACAAGTATCTAATGACCCACAGATCATATAGGATAGACTGACTTATGTTAGTTCCAGAAACGGCCATTAGAGACATTTACGCACTTCAAGCCTTGAAGTATAACTAAGATTAACTAAGCGATAGGTATAGATTAGTGAATTTCTTGCTTCTTCTTTCATAACCCCTGCATCTCCAAAGGGAATAGGATGTCCTGTCCTGCACAGTTCAGTGGTATATTTAGGTCTCATGGGATAGGAGGCGAACTTATTGCTATTTAGCGGCCATGAATCTAAACGCCAAGCTGCTACTAAAAATCAATAAACAAACAAAATAATGTCATAATTATGTCAAAGTTAGGAACCCTCGCCATAATTGGTCATCTATATTAGGTATATGAAAGCTAAATATTCCACTAACTAATTACTGAAGCTACAGCCTTAACAGTATGGCCAGTAGACTGTGACGTCACAGGTCACGGAATTCGGTGCATCCTATATGCGTATTTATCACGTGCACAAACGGTGAAATAAAACATTGGGTAGGAAATTTCAATGTCTGACAGATCTTTTTCGACGCCGTAAAAAGTCTGCCAACCCGCACTAGGCTAGCGCAAACCCTCTCAAATAAGGGCAGAACCAGCTGTAGTACATTAGGTTAAGTTAGGTACAGGGTCCATAACTGTACGTTAGCTCTTACTCTCTAAGCAATTTTTATACCATCTTGTAAACATAATGGAATGCACTAAATAATTATGAATAGGTACACGAGGACCACGTAATCTGAAAAAGTTTATAATTATCGTAAAAAATAAAATAGTAGGGTTTCTATGGATCGGGGGTATTTGCTCAGAGAGTGTTAACAGAAATCCTTGAGAGAATTAGGAGATTAACGCGAGTAAATGCTGCGGGAACTCAGTGTACCGTACATTAGGTATAAGTACATTTTATATAGAACTCAAGGTTATCTTTATTTGGTTTTGGAAACTAGCTTAAACGGATCCTAAGATAATAAGCGCTCAGAATTTTTATTTTCAAACGATTCAGAAAATTAATTTTGAATTTGGGCGCAAAAACAGGAGTCGCCATTTTGTAGAAAGGCGTTATAGTTATTAAATTTGTTTCAGTGACGAAAAAGTTACAAAAAAGAATATAACCAATCAATCAATTATTTTAAAGTTGATTTCTGATATACATCTTTTTAATTTATGAATAGATTCCTCGCCAAGGAGCCAAGATACCTCGGTTAGGTATTCATTAAAAAAAACATGCTAGAATAAATTAGGTATAATATTTTTCTTGCATGGCTTGTCATATTAGCTAAACTAATAAGCAATCAACATCCAATAAATTTAACACCATGTCTCAATTAAAATAACATTCTCGTTTCTCGATGCACAGAGTAAATATAAATCCGTTGCACCTCAATAAATTATATTATCTGTGGCATATTAATGGTACCCCTGGAATAATGCCAGACACTCTACCATAGGTGACACGAATACTTGTCATAAATTATTTTAATTGTGACCGTAATAAGCGTAAATCATATTTTTGTAACAAGACTCTGTTGCGAAGAGTTATGGGACAATAGTAATGAGACATGAAGATCAAAATAAGAAAACAATATTCATTTCCATTCGGAACAAAATTCCAATTTGAGGTGATCTATTTTATATTTTCAGGGTTGGCAACGTGCGAGCGACACCTATGGTGTTGCAAACGTCCATAGGCTACGGTATCCACTCATTATCGGCTTGTTTACTACCCTTTTCGTATATATTTTTTTATTTTTTAACTACTTTTGTACTGAAGCAGCATTGAATTGAACGCAAAAAGAATCATCAAAATCGGATCAAAATTGGCGAAGATATGCGTATAATACCCACAAAAAAATAGAGTTAGATTGACATCCTCTTGTCAATCTATCTTTCGTTCATAGATCCTTCTTGTGAAACGCCTGTTAAAGAACCGGCAAGATTGAATGGATTAATTGGGGTGTGTACTAAAATATTCGATGGATAATAGAGTGGCCATTCTGAACTCTGTACTAAGAATTAGTTAATCATTGACATTGGATTTGTGGTGCATTCTTTGCAATATCAAAACCATTGTTTTACTCGTATATATATCTATACTAACTAGCTGACCCAGCAAACGTTGTTTTGCCACATTATAAGGGTTGGTGGTAGAAGAGTGAAATTTTAGGGTAAAAAGTATTTTTTAATGAGAAATCATCAAAAAAATACGTTAATAAATTAATATACCTTTTAATAGATAATCTGTTGTAATAATGTGGATATCCAATTAAATAAATAAAATAAATAAATACTTGCTTTACTTACACAGTTTCTAATTTGATAAAAATAGATATTATCCCCATAAATTTAAATATACTACATAAAACATGATTAAAATAATCCTCGACATACCCTTCACTTCAAACAACACTCTTTATACAACTCATCCACACGAAATCACAAAACAACAAACGCAGTACATCCAACAACTATCAAATCAAAAACTAAACCGATATCGATGTACAAAATACATAAATTTCCCGCAGAATAGCGCGCGCTTTCCCAAATCGGTATTCAAATACCGATATTTCAATCGAGAATGATGTTCGACAACCGATGGTTGCGGTCCCATAGGATTTTTACTCGACGTAATTTATGCCTCACGGCGTATGTATGTATATTTTACCACTGGTAACCCAAAGTTTTAGTTTTGTTAGTATTTGTTTATATACATTGTACCTTATTCAAAATGATATTTGTTTTTGTCCTGAAAAAAATTAAGTGGACGTTCATTTTAGTAAAAAGACGTAGTATTTTTTAAGTATAACTTATATTAACTGCCTCGATAGCTTTTATTGATTATTTGACTTCCTCATTGGGCTAGTGATCGTAAGTGCGTCTAATGAGCAAGAGATCTTGGGTTCAATTTCCAAGTCCGGTCGAGAAAATTTTAATGGGTTCTTCTATAACATTTACAGAAGCAGTTCGGAGTTTGGATTTGTGGCTGGTTGATAGCAATAGGCTCGCCCCTATTACATGGGACTAAAAACATACCGGCAAAATGTGGGTGCACACCTTTACCAACATTGAGATATCCTCTACCAAATATAAAAAAATGCGCGTAGATTTTTTTTGTCGGTTCTATATTAAATCAACACACTAACAATGTATCAATTAAATGAGCCATTGAACTGACTGAAAAGAATATCTGAACCACTGATATTATAATGAGCCGCGTAAAACCGACTCCACAAATAATATCGCGTTGAACGCATTCCGCATTAATTCGGAGCCGCTCATATATCACGTCTGCACGTCTCGCGTCCGCAGTTGTAACACTGACCACGTTACGTAATCGCGTAATATCGCGCGAACCGTGTTTTGCAACCTCGCACTCGAATTTCCCGAAAGGTCGTTTACACCTTCCGTTTTTTTTTTCACAAGATATATATTATGTTGCGTACCGATGTGTCTTGTCAAGAAAGGTGCATGTGACGTACTATGATTAGAAGATCAAACAAACATTGTATGAGCGATCAACGACCTTTGCTGTAGGCCATTTTTCACCTTTATTATTGTAAACATAAGGTCCAAAGTGATCTACCGCAATAATTTACTGATAGGCTCTTTAGTTCGTTAATATGTCATTTATAAGCAAGAGGTTGCTATTTACCGAAGTACTTACTAGTAATTAGATATATATCCACGCGATAAAAAGAACCCATATCATTCACTCGCTGTTTTGTATATGTTACATCTCCATTCCCAGCTTTTACTGTTTGACCCCGTGTGTTTATTTTCCCATAAATATGTTGTTTGAGTAAAAACCGGTTTAGCTTCCGCAAACAAATTCCGTCTCGCGATATTCTTACAAAGCTACAAGACGTAAAACGGATTACTAAAAAGAACCGGAACAGAATACTAGACTCGATCGCACCAGAGAATATACGACGTCCATAAAACGTGATCATATTTATATACCCAGTTCTATCCGAACTATCAAGAATATCATTGGATTGCATTCCCTTTTATCCGGCTCATGTACGATTTAAAAAAAATGGAGAGAATAAAATTGATTGTCTTTTTATTTTTAAGTCCATTCTGTAGAACTGCTTTGCGTCTGCGAATCAGTCGGGAGTGATATTGTTCTTTTTTTTAAAGTATAAGTTGCGCTACACTAGCATTTTCTCATTGCGTTTATTAAGCTATAGTGTCCAATCCCGTTTCTATCGTTTTGTGAATTGATTGACTCTTTTTCAGTGTCTTTATCGATGCATGAGTTATTACAGTGCTGTTAAAATTTATCTTATACTATTTGTTTACACATCACGATGACATACGTAGTAATACTTTGACATAATTATTATTTAACACGCCCTCTATAGTTGATTGGAGTTTCAGCATAAGGTCATTGACCTTCTAAATTACGATCGCTGAACGCTTTTCTCCTAGGATCGCATAAGTCAGTAGGTACCTAGAACAAAAGTATCAGCCCGCATTATAAGCATATAATGACGATGGTTATGAAAACTGTAAATATATAGACAAGTCACATAGAATCCTACCTCATGTTTTGAACGAAAATTATAATTCATTAACATATTGAAAGTAACCAGAACGAACCCACGCAATGTTGCCAAACAATTTTACGACACATTTCAGAGTTTACCGCATTAAAGCGCGCGTGTGAAGTGGCTTAAAAAAAAACACTTATGTATATTCTTTTTTCAAATTTCGCCACTATCATTTGTTTGAATGCTTTCTTTTTTTTTATTCGTTATTCTTGCCAGTGATATTATATTGACTACACCATATTATTAGGCGTTTATTATCGCGATAGTGTTGCCAGCCGCCCGTTGGCTGAGGTCCAGTGTTATTATTTATTTAGTTCTTTTGTCAGTTCATTATGCACGCCTACGCTGTTACGGCGGGAAATATTGTTAGTCACGGAATAACGCCTCTGCGAATGAGAATGTTATTCAGGTGTTGCGCTGAATTTGTAAAAGCTTTGAACGGTTTAGTGTACATATAAACCTGGTTACGTGATATGGTAAAGCGTCGTATGGTTAAACGGTCCTAAGCGCGGCTCTTAAGTGTAATGTCCTGCATTTAATTTGCAGGTTGAGCAAATTGTTATTGGATTTTTCCAGTAGCTCGGAGTTTGGTATAGCCAATATAAATAAAAAATGGCGGAACATTGATCAGTTATTCGTTTCTTAACCTTTGGGAAACAGGTGATAAAGTGTAGTATGTGCACTTTTTTTACAATGATTAGCACAAAACAAGACTTACGCCCTTTTATTCTGAACACTATTATGCTGTGACACTATAGTGGTGCGACGAAGAGGAATGAGTAGTCAAAGGCCATGAATTCAATTCCATGGTTCCACTGACTTTTCAAACTTATAAGCGTATCACGTACCTACAGATGGAGGATGGAAACATTGAAAGTGTCCCCTGTCTCAATGGCGCGTGTGAAGTGGGAAACTCGTGCTAACAGTCGTTTATAAAATCGATTAAAAAATGTCTGATGATACAATAACATAATAACGAGTATCATATTTTTATAGCCACTAACAAAAGCAGCCGAACTTGAAAAAACAATACACAATTTTGCTCCTTGAAAAAATACATCGCTATCTAACTCGACGCGCGGTACGAATAAATCATATAAAAACACATACACGAGTACACCGGTAATAATTATTCCGACATTTTTCTTTTTCAGACCACAATTGTCTGTCAACATGTCGTCTGCTATTGCTCGTAAATTGTGCCGTGAGCCGTGGAGGGCTCTCGCCGAGGGCCTAGCTGTCACGGAAACGGTCAAGTGCGAAACGACCGCCATAAATGTGCGGCCAGACTGTATAGTGAGGTGTGATTCTGTGATTTGAGGAAGAAGTAATCGAGTATTTAATATCGAGTAATATAGTAATCGATATCATCATATGTCCTGATTATCTGTTAACCTATGTGTATGTGAGAATTTGTCTTTGTAAATGCACCTACTTACGCAGAAGAAAATCCTACGTGCTTTTCTATGGAGTAGCAGCTCGAAGTTTGGATTCGTGGTCACTAAATGGCAATAGGTTTATTTCCTATTCTCTTATCGCCGAACTGTTGATGTTCATAAATAACTACGAAACCCTTTTAATATGTATATACGCGAGCTATTATGTTTTGGCCACGTTATTGTAAGGGTTTTATTTATCTTGCCGTGTTTGTTGGGTCAAATTTAATAAATTTTGTTTTAAACAACACAAGCCACGCAAAATAGCCCTTAATATAATCTATATTAAAAGCGAACTTGAATTTACTTCCGTCAAATGCCATATAAACAATCGTTAAATTACCAGTCGTGACGTCTAAAAGCTTATTTCTCAGTCCCGCATCTGCTTGCATTCAACATTTTACTCTACCGCAATGAATTATATTTTCTTCATTGCAATGCTAAGAGGATTAGAGAATGAACAACAACACTAAGGCTTTACGTTGTCCATTACAGTACAATATAAACTCACTATTATTTGAGAAATAAATGAACATTTACAATGTTACACTTGCAAACAATAATTTTATTGGAACGCGATTCATAACTCTAGTAAAACGCTGGCCGCAATCTCTCTAAAAAGTAACATTAAAACAAAAACAAAAAATAACGTAAAAGTCGTTGAAACCGCCACGGTTCTCCAGATTCAAAAGTGGAACGCGGCGGGGGGATGTTGCGTGCCAGTTCCACTCCACAATAGCTCTCGAAAGCACCATCGATATAGTATATGAATTCTTTTATTCGATGCAAAATGATTATTGTACTCCCCTAACATTCTATTGTTTTATGTAGTTTATAGAGTGTACTGTGATGTTTTCAGGCTATTAATGTTGAACAAAAATGGAAGAATATTTTTTAAATAAATTCGTGAAATAAAATGAAAATTTGTTAAGCAAAAGCTGCCCTAAACAAATGGATATACAACATTAAAACCGTAACAAAATCGAGGAGACGTCTATCTTCTTCAAAGAATTACGTTGGAATATTACGAATGCGGTATTTACCAGAACTTTGTACAGAATACTGCTTGAAAGGCAAAGACATTTCGATTTATTTTTCATTAAACGATGTTTATGTTCTGTTGAATATCAAAAGTAACAACAGTATTTGAACGCTGGGTTTGAAAGTACTTTCATAATGGTAGGTGTAGTTGAATGTACTAGACTAATTACCATTTTCATAGCACTAATTGTTGCATTTATATGAATATGTTTACGTTCGTGAGGTTGGTATATAGCGGTTTATTATTTTTGGAGTCAATGTCCTATAATTGTTTATTGAGACTTCATATAATATTCAGAACGAAGTTTTCTGCCTGCTCAGATAGAAGATTCTCGAAGTAACTTTTAGCTTACCCCTGGAGTAATATAGCTTACCCGCCCCGGGTGCGCTCGTGTAGAGTACTACACTGTAGTAAATATTGTACTACTAAGTATCTATTGCATAACTATTTTAAATACCTGCAGAGGCGTGAACAAGATATTCCCCTAATTCCCAATTAATAATTTCTAATTAAAACATTGAATATCTCATATAATAATATTAAAGCATCTTTTATTATTTTTATACCCCACGTGTGGCAAACAGGCTTACTATCCGCCTCGTTGGCCTAGTGGCCATAAGTGCAACTGCTGAGAGAGAGGTCTTGAGTTCGATTCCCAGGTCGAGCAGTGTTCTTGGGTTTTTCTATGAAAATGTCAGTAGCAGCTCGGAGTATGAATTTGTGTCCGGTTATGGCAATAGTTTCGCCCTATTACATGGGATCTAAAACATATCGGTGTAATGTGGGTGCATTAGTACACCTCTGCCTATACCCTTTGGGTACGACAGGCGTGATGGTATATGATGTTATTTATTGCTACTGATTTTTATCACCTATCTGAACGTATGAACTCGTAATATTCAATTAGGTACACTACTAGGCTGACTACTTATACAACGGTATAAAAAAAATAATCAAACAACACAAAACTATCCAAAACCACTCTACTAATGTCATTTAGAGAATCCATCAAAATAAAGCAATCGCGTTTAAGTGGGGTTCCGTATTGAAATCACTCAATACAAGTTTGATTGGCCTGTCAAACTTTAATAAGTCGATTCGATGTGGCTCTGCGAGCGACAGCTGATTGGGGCAACACTACGGTGACGTCACGCGGCTCTATTTGAAGTGCCTAAATATTTTTAGCGGGAAAACCAATACGTAATTATTTTTTTTATTATATTGAAAAGTAATGAATATGCTATGAGACAGGACGATTCATCATCCTCATCATATTAACCGGTAGACGTCAACTGCTGGACATAGGTCTCCCCCAAGGATCGCTACGACGACAGGTCATGCGCCGCCTGCATCCAGTGGATTCCAGCGACTAGCGGTCGTCAGTCCACCTTGCCTGCCTACCCACGCTGCGTCTTCCAATACGTGGTCACCATTCGAGAAAGGTCTAGCCCCATCGGCCATCAGTTCTTCGAGCGATGTGCCCTGCCCACTGCCACTTGAGTTTGGCGATTCTTCAGGCCAGGTCAGGACAATTATTTATTTAATAAAATTGCCTCGATTTTTGAGAGACTGTTATCATGTGTTTGTGTATTTCACACTAGGTGAAGTCTGTCCAGCGAATGCGTGTGCTTTGTATTAATATATTATGTCTGATTGATTGACTGATTGCGCTGTAACTCTACTACATGGAGTAACAACACTATTCTGAACGTGGGCCATTTTGCGAGGATGTGACGCTTATGTTCTGTATATAAATTGTTTTTATATGTATAAAATTAATTTCGGTATGTCATTACTCGCATTACCTGCAGCTGGCAGCGACTGGACAAAAAAAAACGAAGATCGAGCAATGGACGAGTATAGTTTGATGATGATGATGGTGTGTAATTACTTCGACAATATATTAGTTTTCTTTCTTTAAATTGAAACTATAAAAAAACAGTGAGCTGCTTTTGAAAAAAATAGCTGCTTGAAATAACAAATAATAATCAGAATTTTTGTTTTAATAGTAATAAATAACATTATGAAAATAATTATGCTATACTTTTTAACAATTTAACACTTTATGAGAGGCTCCGTTGTTACTTTAAATACGTTTCCACAGAAATACGGTGTACACTGTTTTTAACACTACAATTTACATTAAAAAATTATATACATCTTGGTAAGAGACTTCCTCCCAGTTTTATTTATGAGACCATTTTTAATATTAATTTATTCCCATATAAACTCAACTGTTCTAGTAACTCGCATTAAAACAGCTGTGACGTGTACAAGTTTAAATTACTCTCAAATTATTATCACAAGCACCAGTCGTATGTCTCCCAAATAACACAGAATATTTTAATTTACGAAATGTGACGACATAACATTTATTTACTCCATATTTTTTTGTCTCGCATTTAATTACTTTTTTGTGAACCGTACCATTACCATCACGCCTTACGTTCCCAGTGGATTAGGCAGAGGTGTACTAATGTACACCCACATATCGCCTGTTTTAGGTGCCATGTAATAGGAGGCGAGTCTATTGCCATCAACCGGGCAAGAATCCAAAGCCAGAGATGCTATTGGGAATTTCATAGAAACATCCAAAAACACTATGCCTGACCTGGGAACTCAAGACCTCTTGCCCAGCAGTAGTACTTTACAACCACTAGACCAACGAGGCAGTCTTTCTTTTACCTTGTTAAATATTGTTTTTGTACAATGGTTGACAATGTTGTTTTTTAATTTCTGCATCGACACGGCACGAACGGGGATTTGTATATTTCTGACTGATAATAGAAACAGGGATATCTTTATTATATTGTTGTACCTTTACTAGTAAACTGCTTTATTATTTGACGTGTATTTCTAGGGTCGGTTCCTAGCCGTGTTACTAAGCTAACTATCCTATTAAGGAATTGAAGCAGCTCAAAGTATTTTTTTGACAAAAGAGTTCTAGTAAAAAAATTGTCGCTTTGTTTTAATATAACCAACTATAAAATTCTAATATTAAGAATGTACAGTTAATTAGAAAACTTGGTATACCGTATAATTACACAATCATTTATTTTCTATCTTTCTGCCAATATCTATAGATATGTATAGTTGTGAGAAGTGAATCTTTACTGGGTGATAATATTTGTTTCATGAATAACATTACACGGTGAATAAATAGGTCGTTGTTTAGGCTCATTTTATATTCCCTCTCGTGATTATAAGGGCTTGCTCTATATATTTTCTACATCACAGAACATTCAACAATCTAAATTGCGATTATATTTCTTGAATTTCAGTACCTACTGGAATAAATGTTTTTGAAGCAATGTCTGTACCTAATGTTTTAATATTTTCACGTCCAAATGTATTACAATATGCTGTAATGGACACTTTAATATTTGTGTATTACCATATTCATGAAAATAAACAATATTCTTTGCTGATGTAAAAAACATTGAAGTTATCTCGAGTCAGCGTAGCTTTCGTAGCACAGCGTAGTCGGCATTTTAGCGTAACCTACGTAGCGAAGCGTTGCATCGCCGCACGTACACACATAATCATGGTAGGTATATTTTACTAAGACACTACGTAGCGGAACGTGGTTTTCGTAGCAATTCGTAGTCTTCTTTAGAATTTCTCCTAGAAAAGTGAATAAAGGTTATACCTATTATTACATCGACTTTCCTTCTTATAATTTCTGTTATATATTCGTGAAAAGTAGTTGTTTATGTACCTAATCATATTCTTATGGTATCTGGTGATAAATGAGTGATATTAATTCATTTTTAAGTCCGTTTTTGATTTCATTGTGAGGAATTACTCATCCTAGTTTGCTTAATACCATAATCTGCATAAAGAGTACAGTGTCTCAAATACCGTTATGATGTAGTGTAAGTAACTGGAGGGTTAATCTGTCAATTTACTATCCGAGGTACGGGCATCACGAGCGCTCCACGCACTAATATTAATCCAGTTAGTTCCTAGCCATTCTCATTCGATATTCACTTGTTTTATTCACGTCAGCACGGACAGCCGATACTAAGCGAATTGGCAGCGTAAACGGATTGTTCTTGATTCTATAAAATGGAATAGGTAGGAAAGGTTACATATGAATCCATAGTATTAACTAGATTTTAATCCTACATTGATCTCGCACACAATGTTCAATGAAGACTGTGATACCTTTTATTTCTTTATAGACATTCTACGGATATACTTGTCTCAGTCTTTTTCGTGAGAACAATCTCTTGGAATCGCGCAATTAGAATCTAAACGTTTATTTAAAACAGTTTCTTGGAATATATTTGTTTTGTACGGATTTTATCGCAGTATATTGTCAGCGATGCATTGGTGATCACGACACCAAACACGCTGTAAAGGATTCGAAACGTCGGTATACAATAATATCAATATACCGCGATAAAATTCACACCAAAGTAGTTTTATTTCCATATCTAATATTCAAATAAATATATTAGAAATCAATATGAAATTAAATTATTTTGATTTGATTGAATCAGTGCGCAGTACTCATAACCGGCGCGCATACATGACATTATGTATGAATGTGGAGGAGGCAAAAGTGGTTTGCCGGAATCGTAGCGCGTGGCATTCTTTAGTTTCTCCCTACCCCCATGGGAAAAAGGCGTGAGTGTGTGTACAATTACATATATACATAGGTATAAATAAAAGAAACGAAAATAAATTAAGATCATGTATTGATATCTAGTCGTAATTAGTAGTTCCCACTCGTACAAGGCTGGCTTGCCAGTGGTTTAAAATCAATCTTAGCTATAGGGCGCAGAATCTTGTCTTGAATTCCGATGGTGCGGCTAGCCAATAATGCCACTGCCGTTCGTACCGTGACCGCTACGTAATTGGAACGTCTACAAGTCGGCGTGGAAACTAATCTATAGTATATATGGTAGGTATACGCTAGCAATGTACTGTGAAATTGGTGCAATTGCTGCAAATTATCATTGTACCGCGTAATAATTAATTCTGTTTGATGTTCACACGAGTCAGCCGGTATTTCTAAATACCTTTTTGGGCTGTTTGTAATGAATAAACAAATACAAGATGAAATGCTGAAGGTCATTAATCAATCCTTTTACTGTTCCAATGCCTAGATTTGTGCCTAGACGAGTCTCATGACGTGAGAAGAGACCACAGTTCTAACAGTATGGTAGACTATCGAATAATGCTGGTTGGTAAATTACACGCCATCGAGAGAAAATCTCTCAGGCTTCGCGATGTTTTCTTCCACCGTTTGAGCATGTAATATGCACAAAACTTCAATAAGTTAGTGTTGCGTGCTTTGGGATCGAACTCCCGAGTGACCAATGGAATAAATAGTCAAAGACAGAGGAAACGAAAGTGTATTACTACAAAGAAAAGTAATTGTTTAAAATTTTCTCATTCGGTTTAGTGATAGTTGAGTGTTTCGGTTCCAATATCGAGTTAAGTTATCGGATTTGAATTTGTGCCTATCATTATCATCAGCCCAGTTACAAATTTGTCCCATCCTCATTTGAGAGGGATTTGTGCCCGGTCAGGCTTGCCCATAACAGCGAACCGTGGGTGTACATTGATACTCCTTTACTAGCACCTCTGTTGATACAGGTAGGAGTACTACCTGTGTTATCTAAAGAACAATTAACTTCACATACATAAGTTATTTGATAATTAAAATAAAAACCGCCACAAATTGTATTCGAGAAGTTGTATTCGAGTGTAATAAGGTTGCAAAGTACACAGAAACAGGATCAATCCTCGACGCTGTCTGAACCCTTATATTAATACAATTACACTAATTTCCAACAAATTGGCGAGTTTCCAGCACAAATATTGGAGAAAATGAGGTGAGACTGAAGGACCCCGACCCGAAACAAACATTTAAGCAAACACATTTTACGTTTCTGTTCCTTATATTAGGATGGCAAGAGAATATTTTATATATTAGCAGAGATAGAAGACACGATTATTAAATATGTATTAGGTGTTAACTGACTTGGCGGTGCTTTAGGGACTTAACATACCATAACGCCTGTGCACGCAGAGGGGTAGACAGAACAGTACCTCCTGATATACTTAAACATTCGTTGCTGTGTAATAGGGGCAAGCTTATTGCTATTAACCGGGCACAAATTCAAACTCTCGAATGCTATTTGAGAATTTACTAATATAATATACAAAAACACACACTATTCGCGGTATGGGGATCGAATCGAATCTCACAAGTAATACCCAGTAGTCGCGCTAGCAACCACTAGTCCATTGAGACAGTATTCTTACATCATAAGACGGGAAAGTTCGGTAATCTTTCAAAAGCTCAAGATCCCACGGTATCGGTGGGTTCCCAAGCTTTGCAAGTATTAAGATGTTTATTAGCATAATATAACTCGCCATTTTATTGACGAAAAGACGACCTTTCCTGAATATAATGTTAATAACTTTACTTACTTTCATGACTTTCAAATGCAAAACTGGCCTAAATTGTTTTAACATTGACATTTTATTTACAAGAATTACTAAAATTATGCTACATTTAAAGACTAATAATAGTAATTTGGTTTTGACCTACAGGTTATTCTGGTTATTCCGTTCCGTTTTGGTTATCTGTGGGTGAGTATTTGTGTTAGTAAACATTCAAGCAATACAGAATAAATTCTGGATGGAGGCAACGTCATTTATCATAAAAACAAATTTGCCGGCTCGAATTGGTTAAAATTAGACCAGCAAGTCTAAACTAAAAAAGTTAGATTACTATACACCCAAACCTTTACATAAAAACTGGACCGATTGTGTTATTACTCAACGACAAGCTTATTATAATTATATGCCCTCAGGGATAAATAACACAAAAATTACGAGAAAATTGTAAGGAAAACAGACGCAAAATAATATGTAGGTACCGGTTTGTATATTATAAAATTAATTAAGATATTGGATTTCGATATAGACAGTTGAAGGACGTCGAAAAGACTGTTTGATAATAATGAAATGGGATAGCTATGAAATTGTTACTCCAATCGTATTTTCAATTAACTTGTTGTACACTCTAACAAGCTAATTGGTTTACATCCACACATGAATCGGTATATAGTTGCATGTATACCAATTGAGTAGTTAGACTGTACATCAAATTTGTATCTATGGAAGCACTTAGACGGTAAGAAGGCCTATAAGTACAAGTTGCTTATAAAATATGTATTTTAATACACATTTCAAAGGGGACGAGCCTATTGCATATTTCCGAGCTGCTACTGAGAATTACCCGAGAGAAAAACCCAAAAACACATTGCCAGATTGAGTCTGAGAATCGAACTCAGGATCTCAAGTTCACCGGTCATGCATTACGATCAAAAAACAGTTCATACTGATAATAATGTTTTTATGAAAATACCATGAAGAGAGTTTTCCATGCAAAACCTAGTCGGACATATTTGATCACCCACGTTAAGTATGATAGATATTCCGCGTGTATGGAATATAGAGAAAATAATGTCAGAACAAAGCCCCATACAAAATCTCTCACAAAGAACTTTTTAAGAGATTTTAACGTAAATTAAAATACCCACTCATTTCCTTCGGCATTTCGTAATTCGAACTGACAGTCTGAAGCACCCTTTATTAAGGGTATAGCAAACAGTGTGATGGATCTCTTTTTGTATTTTTTGATGAAATTTTAATTTTCAAATTTCGACTTTCGAGAGAAGTTGGCCCGGTGTTTTAGAAAGTAGGTAAGTATCTATGTGTACCTATATTAGATAATTATAATGAGCAATTATCGTAAAATAAATTGGACATATTTTTACACAAGTATATAACTATGTCCTAACAAAAGAGACTTAAATATACAAATATCTAGTCTCTTTTGTAAGTAGATTCTGATATTAGCAAAAATGAAATTGGGCCACATTCATATGTATATATATGTATTTGTATCTTATATATATACGTACATATGTATGGTATACGTCTAAAATAAGGTATACGTCGACTGCAATTATATAAACTGAAATAAAACTCACGAAGAGAAATTATATAATTTTATTTTCACTCATTGAATTCAAAGTGCGGGCAATATTCGGAATGCAAGCAATATTGTATCCACTTTGTGTTATTACAAGCGTTCCAATCCATCCTAAAATTTTACGTATAGAAACCAACCATTTCACAATCGCTAATTGCAAATGCTACAAAACACAGTAATATATAAAACGTTCAATTGATTTGTGTAAGCTTCAAAAATTAAAAACGATCTGAGCACAAATTTTGACAAGATATTCAACCCGCATCAAAAATTATTTAGATATTTCAACACAAAATCCTTGTACAGCTAGTTCTTTATATTGTTTTTATAGCGTAATTTAAATATCGTCTAACTGTATGCTATAAAAGCTGCGAAAATTTCGTGATAAAATGTTGTAGAGTAGGTAACTAAACCCGTTCACACTATTGATTACATTATGACAAAACCCGCCGATGTAAATATTCACGTAATAGTTTTCTACAATTTTGTTAGCCGCAACCCTTTAACCCTTTGTGCGGCTAACAGGATAATGAATAAACAGCATGTTGTGGCCGTTTATTACCAAAGTCTTAACTATTCGCTAAGACATTTTGCTTTGATCAAAAGTTTCAGCAGTCGGGCCCTAGGGGCTAATCAGGGTTTTCAACAGGTAGATTATAAACTATTATACACGTAACAGTTATGTACAGACTTGGCAGATTGAGGGTTAACTTATAAATAAGTAATTTTGAACATCAAAAGGTATAAGTTCATCCATTGCAATCTTCATCTAATCGATGAAATTGGGTGACAAATATTGTAAGTCAATTCATTTAAATATTGACGGAAATATTATATTTCAATAGGGATTTTAGTATATTCTTTTCTATTCTATATGTATATTATTTCTATTATATTCTAATTCATTTACACAAATATTATTATTAATGTGGAAGTAATTGTTTGTGACGTTTGTACGCCTAAACGGCTGGTTTGACAGTTTGGAATAGAGTTATTTTGTACCGCCGCTACCTATTGTTGCGAAAATTCTATAGGCCACGCGGACATCCCAGGCAAAACTTAGGATTTGTTCACTCACTGGGCATTCGTTATTCGTGGGGCTATAAAACTGTGTCTACATCCAATAGTGGGTGAAAGCAGAAGCGCTATTAGAATACATATGCGAGAGAAGAAATAGCTCATTTGCGCTGACCACAGAATGTGTTATATATGGTAAGACAAATCGCGAAACCGAGTCAAGCTGATAAATGAAAAAAAAATAAGAAAAAATATCCTGCAGAAATGCCGGAACGTTTTCTTTCGCGAAGTCGTATCGTCAAAAGAATAAATTATTTGATTACATTCCATTAGGCCGTCGGCCTTTTTATGACTTGTTTAGCCTGTTATGTTTTATAGCCATTTGTCTTAGTGCGCTGTAAAACCACTGAAGCTAATTTAAAAGTTGCTTATGATTAACTCGAGATAGAAAATTCGATTGAGTTTTTGTGATGAAGTAATATTTTTTTTGATGGAATCGCACACGACTATAAAGTTTTAACTTCTGGACAGTATTTTATATAAAAATTGTCCTACATTATGACTATATTCAGTGTCTTGGTTGATGTAATAACCTAAAGTTATGTGCGTATTTATCACTTGATTTAAATAGCGAAAAAAACATCGTAAGGGATCCTGCATACTCCATGGCGTGTGGAGTCAACCAACCTTTAAGTAAGAGGAAAACAGTGCCTAACATTAGGACAGCAAATATTGTAGATTAAATGAGAATGAGAAACGTATACAAACAGATTTTGACTTGCACTTAAAGAACTATTTATCGACAAAACAAATATTTGCCTCATATTTTTCTATAGGTATTTATTTTTTGAACTTGAACTCGAGAACAATCGCATCTCATGGTGGTATACCATAACATACTCTTATCAATTGATCGATTTAATCATACGTACGTGGTGTATTCTAAAATTCTATTACAGCCCCCATATGACACGGCCAACAAATTCAATCTACCGGCTATAAATTCTGGATATATTTTATGAATGAGCGAATGGTGTTATCCAATAAGCGTCTTTATGTCGTTCCTTTTCGCCCACGATCACAAATGATATAAGGGCGCATTCTATTTACAGGAAAATAAAGGCAGAGCACTGTATTGTAAGTATTATTCACTTTTCGATTTTCAACTTATTTATATAATGGATCTCGTCTTGGTATCATTTGAATAATGTGAACTAGATAATTCTCTGAATTCAAACCTTATATACAGGCTGCGTCTATGACTTCTTTTGGCTGAGAGGATGATGCTAATGATAATGATACAGCATGTATGGTACAAGGTAGTATAAAGTGACCTCTAGGTACATTTAAATTTGGAATCCCGAACGTTACAATTCCTGAAAACCTCAATTGTTTTGTTGTATGCTCTTAACGCGCCTTTTTTGTGGTAACTCAACGTATTGAAGTAATTCCTCCCATTGTTTACCTATTCGATTGATGTATGATAGTCTCTTTACTTCTTTCTTAAATTATATTACACACTAACAAAGTTCGTATAGCTTTTGACACCATGATTACGAAGAAATATAAACATGGATACACAAAGGCGAACGCGTTTCGCCATAGAACGCCATGATTTCCTGTAATCACTTGCCCCCAATTGGACGGTTATCAGCGTGTCAAGTGTTTTGGTTAGGGGCTGACCCAAATACGGCACTCACATAAATGATCCCTCTATCGGTTGACATATTGGACCTTTTATTGGCACCTTTAAATACAAGCGACCCATGGATCTAAAGATAAATAAGACAAAAATGAGAAAATTCATAACATTTACGCATTAGGTTTTATGCTCAGAAATGCGAAGAGGATATCTCGGTGTTGCAAACGTCCATGAGCTACCGTAACTGCTTTCTATCAGGCGAGCTGCAAGCTTGTTTGCCATCTTCGTGGTACAAAATATTCGTCATCATCATCATCATCATATCAACCGTTAGACGTCCACTGCTGGATATAGGTCTCCCCTCAAAGATCATCACCACGACCGGTCCTGCGCCACCCGCATCCAGCGGATTCCAGCGACCTTAACCAGGTCGACGGTCCGCCTTGCCGGGGGCCTACCCACGCTGCGTCTTCCAGTACGTGGTCGCCACTCGAGAACCTTCAAGCCCCATCGGCCATCCGTATAAAATATTAATATTTGTAATTTGATGATTTCAAGGTCTGGACTGAGAACCTGATGTAGGTTTCATATATCATCCAAAGAACTCACATCAGTAAGCCACAGCAAAAAGAAATACACAAAGAATGCCAGCGATGGTACGATTGCTTCAGTGGCTGAGCGATCGGCTCAAATATTCTCATCATCGTCACTCCAAAGATTGTACTGCTGCTGGGCACGGGTCTCCTCTCATTTGAGAGGGATTAGCCCATAGTCCACTACGCTAGCCCACTGCGGGTTGGCAGACTTCACACGCCATCGAGAAAATCTCTCTAGCATGCTGGTTTCCTGACGATGTTTTCGTTCACCGTTTGAGCGTTTGATAAATACGCACATAACTTCCGAAAAGTCAGTGGTGCGTGCCCGGGTTTGAACTCGAGTCCATTGGTCACACCACTAGGCTACCACAGCTAATTTAATTATTAATGAGTTATATTTAAACAAGCTAATACTGTAAAGGACGGATATCAAAATTAAATACAATACTTCTTTTCCTCGGACTTAGGCTGATTATAACATCAGACGAAGTATTAAGATAAACAGATGCGGCATTCCGTGTGCATATTGTAGAATGCTTGCGTTAAATTCGTAATCTAATCAATTACAGATGCGTAACATAGTAAATATTAACGTATCTCTGTTAAAACCTGGCGGAGAGCCAACTTCACATGTTCGACGAATTTACCTACTCTAGTTTTCTGACTTTATTGCTCTTAGAATTCCAGTGATTATCGCGACTTTGGATATAGGTACTAGTAGACATTTGTTTTATATTTTGCCTTTTAAAAATTATTGCCCTACACTATAAATGTCTCCACACATACATTTGTTCCGTGCGGAGATCGAGCCTGCGACACGGGGCGGAGAAGTCGATCGCTGGATCACTGCATCAACCGCGCCATAGTTATATGTATACTAGCTGACCCAGCAAACGTTGTTTTGCCACGTTATAGGGGTGGGAGAAAAGTGAAAATTTAGGGTTATATAATATATTTTTAGATGCCAAATCATAAAAAAATACAGTAAAATATATTTTGGTGAGTGACATCCTTTAACATGTAGGGGTGTAAAAAATAGCCTACGACCAATTCTCATACCTACCAAATATACATACAAAATTTCATAATAATCCGTTCAGCCATTTTGGAGGAGTTCAGCGACAAACACTGTGACACGAGATTTTTGTATATAAGATTTAGTTGTTAAATATATTAAACCATATCATAGATAGAGACTACGATTGGGCAAACGTAGTGTGGGACGCCTACGACATGGACCGACGATTTGAAGAAGGTGGCTGGCAGCAGATGGATGCGAGCTGCCCAAGATCGGGATGGTTGGCGCTCCTTGGGGGCAGCCTATGTTCAGCAGTGGACGGGAATAGGCTCATACATATTACACCATATCCAATAATTTACGTGGAAAACGCCTTGGGTCTTCACATATACATAAAACTTGTTATTTTAAAAATATTTTTTAGTAATATAAGTGTGTAACTGTTTGTTTTTCCCGAAATAAATAACTAAAACTTTAATCCGCACCAAAAGTGTGACAATGAATCGATCCAATTCACTAATCTCTCTACCAAAAGGGCCATATTGATCTTATAAAACCAATCGACAACCAAAGTGTGGAAATCCGAACCCGCCTCGTCTTTGTGGTGGCATTCCTCTTTGCTTTAAGCTTCAAAATGGCGCTCAAACGCAACTAGTGATTGAAGTGGAATTAGTGACATATTTACGCGTAGGATTTTCAACACCTGTGTTGTGGGTTTGTTTATGTAGTGGCTTGAGGTCCAACCAGAATACTAGCGCTGTTTTATTATTTATTATGTAGCAGTATGCTGAGATTGACACCTTTTTGCTCTCAGCATGTTTATTATTTATTGTTATTATTTATTTCTTTCCTCCATCATTCTCTCATTCGTTTTGGATACTACGTTTATATTCTACGTTTGTTAAATTGAAATCAATGTGTCTCTTCCTATGTTTTTTTTTATTCACATACAAATACACGTTTGGAATCTGTTAGCGATACAAATATTTGTTCAGTTCTCGTGCTCGTTCTACCACTGGACATAACCTACCAATAACAGTACTGTTTTATTCTTTATAATATAGATTTAATAGTTGAATGCCGAAACAAAAGCTCTAAGATATTTATTTTTTAAACCTGAACCCTATATATGAGGGTTTCAAGTATAAGTTGTGTTTCTGTATGTTTGTGGACGGATGTGGTACGGACAAATTGATTTCGACAAGTTCATTCTTCTTGCGATTTTAGTCACGCAACAGATGTGCGACCTAACATTTTATATTGTAGAAGAATCAGACAAGAAACTCCTCAAAAACAGTTTAATACAAACTGTATTAATTCAAGCTTTAATTGTGACACGCATTGTCTGGAAATGACCCGTAACCCTAAAATAGTACTCAGCTAAAATTAGTGTCCCAATTTTCTATATCAATGCAACAAACGCAATCTATTTTTGAACAAACACCTGAATCCGTACAATCCCGGTTCCCCATTATTAAATTAGCAGCGCAGCGATCGGCACAGTTCTGTCAAGTGTGTTCTCGGGAACAAGCGCCGACCCACATCTGCAGGGTTAACAATCGGGCACAATGCAGCGGCGGTCGATCTGCGCGCGCCGCAACAGGTTAACGGGACCCGGGACTCAGACATGGTAATTAGGTGATGTTTTGTAAATTACTGCGTTCTCGACCGTTACGGCGACGTTTGTTTTTGTTTTTCGAGTGTTTTCGCCAATTGCGAAGGTTTTGTTTGTCTAGACAAATTAATTCGTAATGTCTTAAAAAATAGGGTAGGTATGCAGCATACGTTTTGTTTGTTGAGTTAGAAAATAACGTACCTGTGCCTGTAGCTACAGAAAAGGTTTAGATAGAAGTGCAGCCTTACGGTTAAAAGGCAGGTTTAAAGCTCCAAGACAAAGTAATAAAAAAAAACGATTTGGACCCCAATCTCACACGCTCAGCTCGTGCAATGAGGCAGTCGTAACTTAAATCGTTTTGTTGGACGTAATTCAAAATCTATGAAAATAGAATTTGATATTTAAAACTAAGTATAAAATAAGTTTCGATCTTTTATAGACAAATGTTGATTCTAAATTTAAACGAGAATCATTTACCTTTCCACAGGCCTTTCCTTAAGTTGCCATAGATAATGAAGAGTGATCGATGGAGGTAAAATGCCAAAAATAAATTTCGAATTCCGAATCTTTATGTCGTAGGCCGCAAATAAAGAATAATAAATGACTGTACTTCTTCAAATCGGAATATACGACCTCGAAATATAAAAAGGAAAAGTTTCATTTTGAATACAAAAGCGTATAAAAGGAGGTTAAACGCTGGTGTTTGTGGTTAGAGGTCTACCAACAAAGACTGTAGCCAAAAATAATTGCATACCTGTTGCTAACGGAATTTCAATGTGTTTGCTTTCTTTTTTGCTTTTCGTTTAATTCAGTTTGGAGTGTTCGTGTGAAAACCGCATGAAAATGGCGTCAGATATCGATTGCGTGGTCTGTACGAAACATACTGTTACCTTAGATGTAATTTGTAAATTGGAAATAAATTGTTATTTCAATAACAATTTATTTTCCCTTCTTTAGAATTCCAATTTTAGACCTTTATTCCTTAAAAATAATACCATGCACTTATGAACTTGAAAAGAAAAGTTTTATATTGAAGTAGCCCTACTTTTTTGGATATGTGAGTAGTTTTTCGTTGATTTATGCTTGGATTTAGACTACCAAAGGATACGGTGACTTCGTTCTGCGTAAATTGTTATGAATTATAACACCAAGACACCCAATAACTCAGTCTATCTGTGACCATGGATGTTGTAAGTGTAAAGGAACAGAAATGTTCGAGTTCAAATAACATTAATATACCACGATAAAATTCTTAAAAATATACGGATTATGCAGACCTGTACTGATGTACATTTATAAGTCTCTGGTACATTCAAAAAATGACTAAGATTTTCTCTATCACAAACGTAGCAACTACCCGCACTTCGCAGAAACAGTGAATATCGAACTCGCAACAAACGTATCTAAAAAAACAATGATTAGTTTATTGCGCTTATCATTCTGTCAATTCAACTCTACCCAAGTCCGAAGTATATCTTTTCAGATCGACCCAAATTGAAATTAACCAGTGAACTCACAAATTACCATGTTCAATGAGTTCCGAAACCCAAACTCCGTTCTCAGTTAGTCCAGCCAAGCGATTTAATTCTAATCCATTTGAGCTAAGGACGTTAGTGAATACGCAAGTACACCTTCTGAATCATTGGGCAAGTATCGGATACTATTGGAGCCGATTTGACTGCCTTATTGGTCTAGTGATCTTAAGTGCGACTTCTGATTGTGGGGAGCTGAGTTTGATCATTATTGGGTTGTTCTACGAAATTTAATTTGACCAAGAAAATACATCACTAGAAATATTCTGAGTATCCCGTATATGCTCTTAAAAAATGGAATTGTAAGAAGGATGTCCATAAATCATATCAATATTGAAAGGAAACTCTTGTTTACGGTTTTTATCGCGATATATTGATATTATTTAATCCCCAGTTTACGAATCCTTTACAGCATCATATAATAATGAGTTTAATTTTAGTATTTATCGCATTAAGTGTAACAAATCAAACATTTCAACGTATAACTGTCAATGTCAAACTAATGTCACTTTATATCCCACAGAGTATACAAAAACCATTGGCTCTCATAATTACCTAGTGGAAAAGCGTGGTATATACCTATATTAGAAGTCGGGATGGTTCGGAGTTCGTTCGTTACCACATCTAGTTAGTGCATTTTCATGTTACCCTCGCAGAGATGGACGACACGAATATGTAATCGGGAATTTGCATACACGAAGTCCAAATTGGCTTTTTGAACTTTACTCGCAGACATTTTAGGCGTGACGTTTTATTAGTTGCAGTTTTATCACAGCGAGGTTCGTAAAATTAACTTCAGACATAAATCCAGCTAGAGGGTAATTTAAAAACTTTTTTGAGTGAATTTCTAACAACATACAACTAAAATTATGTAACTAGATTTTTTACATTTTGTTTTGTTACATATTATTATGTTTGTGTATGTACGTATTTTGGTATTTAGTATTATATTTAACTTATAAATTAATTTGATAATAATTATTGATACATCTGTTTAATTTTACTTATTTGTTGACCATCCAAAGTTTTGTCTGATAGATACTTCTTGTACCGCCATTGTACGATAATTATTGTAGTCGTCTATTATTGGCAATAGTAAAATAATGGTACCTTAAGTAATGCGTGTTTTTATTTAAATAAATATTCTTTGCTTATGGCTTTCTTCTTGACATACATTTTCACTACTCCAATCTCACTCTCTACCTTCCACGTGTATTAATAAAATATAACTAGTTTTTGTTTGCGATTTGTGCCGCATTGAATTTAACGCATTTTGATATTTTTTTAAGCAAACAGTAGCCTATGCAATTGTATCTCTATCTGCTCAGTTAAGACATGAAAAATTTACAGACAAACAGGGTCGGTTTTACATTTATAATATTTAATACGGATAAAATCATAACTACCCACCAAATTCTGTTCCATTTCATTCCCAAGAACCAAGAAACACGTCATTTATAGCTTGCCTTCAATCTAATGCCTAACATAGATAAACATCAAACTGTCAGAACATTGGCTGTGACATTTGTTCTCGATATAAAAGTTAATTTATGCCCTTTACTTTTGTCTAGGGTGGATCCAATATCGAAATGTCATTGTATCAACTAAAGTATTCATGTTCTCTACAATAAAAATCACATTGTTTATGTCTTTCAGTATTTATTGTAGGTACAGGAAACGTATATCTAGTTAGAATGCTGAGAAAGTATGAACGTAGTCTAAACTATGTTCATATTTTCTCCACGCTAAGGCTGATCATCATCATCATCATCATCGGCCTATATTCGTCCACGACTGGACGTAGGCCTCCCCTAGTGAACGCCACAGAGCTCGATCATTAGCTAAGGCCGACGCTGAGCCGCAAGTACGTAGCTAACTTCTTTTTTTTTATGGTGATAAGGGGGCAAACTAGCAGGCGGCTCACTTGATGGTAAGATACTAATCAATTAAACGCATCACTGACTGAACGTGTCTACAGGACGTGCAATATTGACAACCATCTGTTGATTTTTTTTGCAAATTATACACTTTGGGCACTATACAGTTAATAGTCATCAAGTTATTTAGTGGGAGGATGTATGAAAGCCAAGCTGAGTATTTTATGAGCCATATCAGGTGAAGATGTAAACGCTATAAACGTCGGTTCAGCGTCGACTTAGCGGCATTAACAGAGTTATAGGCGGTAAAATCAGTAAAATCTAGTTTTGTCAGTAAAAACTTAGTTTTTTTTTATATTTCCTACAAGATCAATTACATCTAGAATCGTTACTTTTATCTGCCGAGTTCTGCGAAGATACACTGAAATATGATAGACAATATGTCAGTATTATAATGTGTGTGTGTGAGAGACAAATTTTCTAAAAATATAAGGCAGATTTTTAACAACGTTATAAACCAACTGCATTGGATTTTAAGTTAAATTTATGAATTATTTATACTTCTTATTACAAAACATTCTGTTCTCTAACATATTCTAAACTAGAACATAACTGGAACCTACGTCACTTTGCAATAAAAAGTCAATTGATCCAGTCATTACTGAGGCTTGGAATATAATTTGCAAACTATTTTAATAATTCAAGAGACTTAATGAGACTTGTACATAAGGTGCAGACAGACAGCCTGCATTGCATTTATTAAAATTGAAAAGAGTCAAAAGGTTATTCGTCGAAAAGCAGTGTAATCGGTTTGAATTCCAAAAGGCATAATTTATACATTTGAATTTGAAACACGAACCGAATAATTATTGACAATTACGCAATAGGGACAAACAATGCTTATTTTCTAAATCATCGATTTAAGCGAATTTTGTACTAACTATAGTAACAGTTTCAATTAAATTTGATGGCGGCCTCATGTCTATTCTAGTTCCGTATTAGACTGAGAGCTAGGGTATATTAGAAAGCGGTTATGACCTTCACCTAGACCTTCAAAGGTTCGGCAGTGGCACTGAACTTCAGCCTGTTGAATGTGTTGACGAATCATATGGAAACGAAAGGGTCAAGTCTAATAAAATTAAAACATTCTTTTAAGCGCTTATGAAACTTTAACTTTCTAGTTCAATAAAATAAATAATTTCTCTTATGGTGACGAATTCATCCCTTATTTTATGAAGAATTATATCAATGTTATAAATCATATAATATTATGGTGTACAATAAAGCACATGCTATCTATCTATCCGGCAAGTAATTCCATAGACACACTTTTAAAATAAAATTTTGCAATACAATACTGCTATCTGTTGGATGCGGGTGCCACAAGACCGGTCGTTGTGGAAATCCTTGGAGGAGGCTTATGTCCAGCAGTGGACGTCATCTAGACGATATGATGATGATGAATACATGTTTTGATTGCAAGCGTGCGAGGTCAATGAAGTTTGGTTATTACTTGTAATTTCAAGTACTAGTACACGTATTTTAGTTTTAAAGAAGACGAATAACAGACACAAAAATACTTAACTGCACCTTATTATAAAACCTCCATGATTGACAATATCCATATCCACACTTCTATACTTTTTTATATTATAAATGCAAGTGTGTCTATCAGTCTTTCTGTCTGCTACCTCTTCACGCTTAAACCACTAAACCGATTTAGATAAAATTCTGTATGGAGACAGCATGAGTCCCGGTGACATAGAATAGATAGTTTTTGTCCCGAAAATCATCCCCTAAAAGGGCGAAAAAGAGGGTGTAGATTTGTATGCGAAATTCGATAGTTTCTTAGAAGAGGGTAGAAATAAATAAGCAGATTGGATACAATTACTAATTTTACGCGAACGAAGTCGCGAGCAAAAGCTAGTTAAAATAAAAAAGTTGGCAGCCCTCGGTCCGCGAGTCATTTCAACAGGACTTTCCTCTTCGATAATTGAATTTGAAGTTCTTTGATGATTTATAGCCGCCCACCTAGAGTTACTTAAAGTGTTTAAAGTCGAGTTAATTTTGTTATATCATCTGTTGACTGGCGTTTCATTGAGTGCTTTTCGTTTTAATTATGCGTTTGAGTTATTGTTTTTGGATCGAGATGATGTTGAGTTTCTCGTGTTGAATAAATCATCAAATATTTACATTGAAATGATATTACTTTTTATGTTTGTTTAAACCGACGTTTCATTTATGACACATGCTGTAAAGTATGTGAAATTATGGGTTTAAATAATATCAATATACCGCGATAAAATCGGTAAAAAATGTTTAATTTCAATGTCTAATATTCTCATTCTCATAAGTGAAAGAAATCAACCATTCACTTCACTGTCTCACAGCTGGACATAGGTTTTCTCTCACTTGTGTGCACTGCTCGATAATTTATTATCGTCACGTGTGTAGGGGTTTCATCCCCACATGGCACGACTTTATTAAATACTAGCCATGCTGTTCTGTTTCACCCACAAGGCTTTTAAGGGACAAAGTATGATGTTACGTATATGCATATATAGTATAAACTTACTCAAAGATTTGGTTGTCATATGCAAATATTTTTTTTCATAACGTATATTAGCGCGTTAAAAATTTCAGCTTTATTATATTTGTATAGGTTCCGTTTATTACTCAGGCCAATATTTATGATTATGTGGAAAATTTACTAAGTATAATCATCACATAATTATGTATATTTATTTTATCATAGTCAAAACTTATTGCTAATTATTTTATCACGATCTATTAGGAAAGTAAAATAATAGAAAAAAAAATGCTTAAGAGCACCAAAATACTCCTCCATGTCGCTGCCAGGGGCTAAGGTGCCCAGGCGACAGCATTGGCACTTCGAATCTGCACAATATAAGCCAGCCTGAAACGCGTGGAACCTCGACCAGGCCGATAGCGATCTTTTAAAAGAGAAAACTTGCTCATTCCATTACCAAAAAAGTTGAGATATATGATAAAAAGTGCCAAGAAATGTCCTAATTAATCTAATTACATGAAGTAAAGTTGCGGTTAGCGGTAAGACATCTTAATAAACAATCTCTAAGTTCTGAATCCTGGAAGTTTCTCTACTTTATGAAAACAGAACTTATCTGATGTGAAAAGTATTTAAATCGCATTTAAAACGACACGATTTACGAAGTTTCTTAATAGAATTAGTATAGATACGAATGTTCAAAGGACGTCAGTTGGACTAATGTGGAGTTTCAGCCGGGTAATTAAACTGATGTCGACAGAAGGAATGTACCGTCCAACTTTATTAATGAATCTTATTCGGCCAACTTCGGAAAGTTTCGGAGAAGTTCGGCCAAGTGAGTTGGCGCTCGTGAGCGAGTTTTCAGTTTGTTTTTGAGTGTTTTTTCTGGAACATTTTAGGGCTGGCTGTGAGCCGAATGTTTGTTTAGTTTGTGTCAAACATCACGTAGTTGTTATGTATTTAGTTGAATTTGTATTCGGAAGTTTGTTAAATCGGTGAGTATTTCACATAGAGCAATAAATTATAAAGAGTTTATCCGGAACCAGGAAAATATTTACTGTATCAAATAAAACAATCATAATTTTATTTAGAACATTTTTTTGATTCGTTTCTAACGTAATAGAACTTCCAAGCAACATTAGAATAGCATGATCCGTTACTTCGTAGGACACATAAACAGTGATGTGAGAATAGTATTTTAATATAGCTAGTAAAATTAAGTGTTACACGGGTCGGTAAACAGTACTCCCATATGCTTTTTTGTCTTTTTGTTTGTATAGTATAGGCTGATCCCTCTTATATCAGAGGAAACCCGTGGGTCAGCAGTGGAACAATATATGGGTCTATAATATTAACACTCTCAATCTAACCTCGAACTCTGATTTTCGAATCTCTGCTGGTGACAATAATTAATTCATTGTACTCAATTCAGATTCACAAAGGTAACAATGTTTATAATTCAGTTAACACGTAAGTATAATTCAAATATTATTTAATTACGCTTTAAGTCATAAAAAACTGTCATGATAACTGTTACGTAGAAAAATAAATAATTACTTATGTAGTTATATAATCAGATAATAAATTCAAACAATACAGTACCTAAGTACAGCCACCCCTATAGCTAACATCTTCACTTAGCACCGAGATAAATACCACTGATCACGTCCGCAGTATTCCCCGCGGGTTCTTTGAGAAGTTCAACAGAAAGACCATACTTTACGATACCAACATCGTGTACATAAGTAAAGGATGCTATAGCGGATGGTAAATATTGGGAATTACCCCCTAGTGGGGGGAATAGATATGTTTGTGGATTACCTTGTGTGCGGCAAGAGGATAGGGTTAAACCTTTTCGGTGTGAGCGTTCAAACAACGAACGGGGGTATATTATACCCATTTGTTTAGGTAATTTGAAGTATTAAAGCTGGATGTTGAAATAAGTCTACTTTTTACGGATTTTATCACGGTATATTGATATTATTGGATCACGGGCAGCAGTCTGCCCCCGACAATGGATCCAGCAGAATGTAGTTTTATTATTACTAACAACAATTAACTATGTAACATCGGGACACCCAAGAATTCAGTCTGTCGGTGACCATGGATGCTGTAAAGGATCCGAAGTAGGTTTAAATAATATCAATACAAATATAAAATGTGAAGTATTCGCGTGGATGTGAGGAATCAGCGTTGAAGTAGCATATATACCAGAAGAATATCCCTATAGTATTTTATGATTGGAAGTCTTTCTAATATGTAGGAGCTAGCCTATTTCCTTTATCTGGCCACAAAACCGAACTTCGACTGACCAAAAAGCGAATCATTAAAAAAAAAAAACCACCGATAGACCAATAACAATTCCTTTAATATACGCTTTCAAGATGGCAACAAAATACACACACAGACGCAAACTCATTTGGAAACGCTGCAAGTGTTGCAACTAATTAAAACCGAGTCGAGCGTACAGGTGTTGCCATTCACAAACTTCGTGCACATTAATTAAAATGAGCGTTGAACTTATTTATGTTTAATTTCAGTCAACAAATAAATAAATATATCCAGACATGATACAGCGCCATCTTATTCCGAACTAAGCAACTAAGGTGGTACAAGATAGTTGATACACTACAAACATATATTTTGTATGGAAATCCATCATAATTCGGATATATATTCACATGTACAAACGTCCACGCTCATCATACAAACATTTGCCCCTACCGGGACCCCCAGGTCCCTCACCACAGAAGATAGCCTTTGATCCGCTGCGCTAATCATCATCATCATGTTAGCAAAAGGACGTCCACTGCTGGACATAAGCCTCCCCCAAAGATTTCCATTACGACCGGTCTTGGGCCACCTGCATCCAGCGGATTCCAGCGACCTTTACCATGTTGTCGGTCCACCTTGCCGGAGGCCTACCCACACTGCGTCTTCCAGTTCGCGGTCGCTACTCGAGAACCTTCAAGCCCCAAGCCATCCGCTGAGATATTAGGGTCGTAAAAATCAAATATTATTTTAAAATGGCTAATTAATTTGCTGTATACAGTTTTCTATCCGTATATAGGATGAGAGGGACAAAAACCTGCCGTAACATAAATAAAGGAGAGTCTAATTCACAGCGGGCGACCGCCTTGAGCTAAAACGACAAGAATACAACATTACTAGATATGGCGCGTTGTAAATTGTGTTTTAATTATTTTAGTTGAACGGCCGCTTTTTAGGGCTTGTACCTTATGTTTTTGTGATTGATTGCGACATGCAATATGTATGAATACGCAATTATTGGTACGGGAAAATTTATTTCTTATTTATAGAAGTAGTAAATTTATATATTAGAGAATTTAGATTTTTGGACGACTTAATATATATTTTCTGGAAGACGCAGCGTGGGTCACGGCGACCTCGTAAAGGTCGCTGGAATCCGCTGGATGCGGGTGGCGCAGGACCGGTCGTCGTGGCGATCCTTGGGGGAGACCTATGTCCTGCAGTGGACGTCTAACGGTCTAATGTGATGATGATGATTAGTTCTCTCGCAACTCTTAACTAGACAACAAAATTAACTATTAGTTTCTTACACTTACGCGAATATTAGACATTGAAATAAAACTACTTTTTACGGATTTTATCGCGGTACATTGATATTATTTTAATCCGACGTTTCGGATCCTTTACAGCATCCATTGTCACGACCAACACCTTAGTCTGCCCGTGACCATGGATGCTGTATTAATAGTTTTATTTCAACATTATTACCTTATTTTAGAGATTTTTTTAAGATGCTGCCCCATACCAAATAAATAAATAAAATCTTTGTTGGAGATCTTTAAATAAATAAAAACCCAGACCTGGAGCAACTACGTTTAGGCCATACATTGTATATTCGTTCCAAGCGGGGATCAAACCCGCGACGCGCGGCCCAGAGGACGGTTGCTTGATCACGGCACTCATGATAACAATGGTTCTAGATAAATAGTTTTCAAATGCCAGAATTAAACCACAAAAAAAAAACAAATATGGCAGCGAGTAAAGTAATTCGAAAAAAGAATAAGCATACTTTTTAAAATTAATTCAATAGGTGAAAGCACAACAAAGGTTTTATTCATAAAAATGTTTTCAAATACAGTACACGTAAAAATTCCTTTAATAAATTCGCCGATGTGTGTATCCGACGCATGTACAGGAATTATTCATACATGACAGATATGAATTTATACGACTTTTATACTTTACGTGTTAATCATGAAGGTTCACGGCAACGAGGATAAATGTAACGTAGATAGTATTTAGTTATTAAGTTCGTATGTTATGACAGGCTGAATGGTAATCAAGACAGAATGACGTCACGCACATAACATACTTCTTTTCTTTTATGAAACATTTTCTTTAAGTTAAAAACATTTGTTTTCATGGAGAAATATTTTATTTGTCTGTACTTGAACTTCTACTTTTTCTGACTACACGCAGGGTGACTACGCAATTTTTTTTTTGTAAACTGTGTGATTTTTTATTTGATTAGAATGTTGTCTTGCGCTGTATATGTCAGAATAACTGTTTTTTTTTTCATTCTTTCTACAGTAATGCCATTATCATCAACCCACTAGTGTTCACTGTTGAGCACGCTAGCCTACTGCGAGTTGGCAGACTTCACGCTCCATTGTGAAAATCTCTCAAGCATACAGGTTTCCTCACGACATAGCAGCATGTGATAAAATGTATTGTACCTACTGTTTACATACCTACCTCCTCTTAAACATTCATACTTCAATTTAAATTTTCGCGAAATTCTTTCAAAATCTGGGTCCTAATTCCCCGACGTTTCCAATACTTTAAAAATTATGGCATATAATTAGTAAATTATAATCAGCGTACCGTCGAAAAAGTCGTTAAAGCAACGTACCATTGTAAGCACACAACATTCGGAAACGCAGCCCTACGACTGTCACACACGCTTGCAAGTGTACAAACGTCTTTTTACTTATGTAGTTGTAATAAACATTGGTTACAGAGTTCTTAAGTGTGAGTGTCAGGGGTGTGCAACGCTGAATGTATAAAAATGTTTCCTCAATAAAAAAATCTACATACATATTCTACATAAGTATAATAAACGCATTCCATTACAGTTTATAAAAACATAAAGAAATAACACAGTTAGCGATAAAACGCTACGTAACACACTTTTACTGGCAAAAAACAAAATAAAAATATACTTAGAATAAATGTGCAGTAATATTTCAATGCAGAAACGTTTATAACAATTTTATCTATGGCCCTTCCCGTTGCTATACATCATGGACATCCCCGGGCGTCTCATTTTCTTTTAAATCTATGGCCGTTACATCTCCTGTAATCTTGGTAAAATGTATCTTTTAATAATGGAGAGATATTCTCTTCCCTTTGTTTAGGTGAGTATTTTTTATCTCTGAATAGCTTATTACGTTTTAAGTAAATTATTTTGGAGATTTTATGGGTTTCTTTCGAATCAAATCAAAAGGTGTTCATTTCAAACAAGTTCTTAAAAGCAATTTATAAAACATTAAGAGTGTTTTTAATTTTGATCAAAGTTGGTAGGTACTTTGCAGGAACTCTTTAATGGCACACGTCGATGGTTTCCATGCCATCGTCAGGCAAAAATTTGCATCATTGCTCTGCACATTGCGGGCAAGCTCAACTCCATCCTGAAGACCATAGCGGGGAGGTTCGACTCGCCTCTGTTGGGTGATGTTGTTCAAAGATGCATAAAGAACAACAATCTTGTTAAAAAATTGATTTTATATTCTTTACTAACATAGGTATATAAGTTTCTTGTTTACTAACACATATGGATGATGGTTATCTGAATTAAAGATTATTATTATTATTAATAGTCCTTTAAAATTACAAAATAATTTCCTTTGCTCACAGGCTCCTCTATCAACATTTGTTAACGAGTTCAGTCTGTGCCATTTTTAATTAATTAAGCAATAGTCAGCCACGTATTTGCAGCTCAGCAGTGGCTAACTGTAGAGTTGGTTTGAACGTAACTTAAATCCTTCACGATCTGTAATTACCATCGAACACACTCCATTATGGCAACAGAGCATGTTTTAATTACAACACAGTAATTACAAGAGTAATTTCTGAGTGTTAATTAACTCTGTTCATTGTTTACTAGTGGTACGTTATCATTTGAATTATAAACCTCTGTATGAGTGTGAATATTGGAGTATCGTATTGTATGGTAGATATTTATTATTATACTTGTTATCATATAATATGTTAATTAATCAGTTTGTTCTGTTTTCATACCACGCGTGATCACGCTGTAAAAAGGGGTAGGTAGCTTATTCCACAATCCACTAAAACAATGCACATGTATTAAAAAAAAACAATATATATATTTAAATAAATATTTCCGGACATTATCACACAGCGCCATCAAGTTCCGTGGTAAGCAACGAGGCTTGTGTTACGGACACTAGATGGTTGATATCCTACATATATACTTTTTTTTGTAAATACATACATATTATACATAGATACATCCATGACTCGGATACAAATATTAATGCTCATCACATAAACATTTGTCACTACCGGGATTCGAACCCGGGACCCATAGCACAGCAGGCAGCGTTAAGTACCGCTGAGCTAAACGGGTCGTCAATACACTATACAATATTAATATACTGCTATAAAATCAGTATCACCGTATCCGTAGAACCGAGTGATGACCAAGAGATGTGAAACGAACTCGGGGTAGACCTCCAGCCCAATGGTCAGACGATATTGTGAGGGCAGTGGGTAACGTAAAAGTGGGTGTGACTTGCACAAGATCGGCAACAGTGGGGAAATAGAGAAGAGGCCTTTACTCAGCAGTAGGTGTCATCGACTGAATAGATAGATAAAATCCTTGAAGAATCCGTCTATTTCAACGTTATTCGTATATTATCATAACATAACATACCATCACGCTTGTCCTCCCCGAAAGGTTAGGCAGAGGTGTACTAATGTACACTCACGTTTCGCCGGTATGTTTTAGGTCCCATGTAATAGGGAACGAGCCTATTGTCATCAACCGGGTAGCGTGACCATCACGCTACCCTAGCCATAACCGCTATAACCTAATCCCTCTCGTATTGAGGAGTGACACAGTAAAACAGTTCGATGATGATGATGTAATTTGTTATTATATTTTATTGACCTTTACGAGCTGTGGTAGCCTAGCGGTATGACCAGTGGACTGAGATGTCAGAGGTCTTGAGTTCGATCCCAAGGCACGCACCACTGACTTTTCGGAAGTTATGTGCGTATTTATCACAAGCTCAAACGGTGAAGGAAAACATCGTGAGGAAACCTGCATGCTTGAGAGAATTCTCGATGGCATGTGAAGTCTGCCAACCCGCAGTAGGCTAGCGTGGTGGACTACAGCCTAATCCCTCTCAATTGAGAGGAGACCCGTGCCCAGCAGTGGGACATTAATGGGTTGATGATGATGATTTTATTGACCTTTAAATGATGACACTACAAAATTCTTATAAACAGGACCAGTTCGTCACAGTTTAGGTCATTAAATATGTACTGTAATGTTATTAAAATGTCCGCGTGACCTTTGACTTTGAGCCATTTCTCTCAGTCAGACATCAATTATGTACAATGTGGCTTTAGCGAAACGCACGGTCTGTCTTACACTAAAAGACACGGTATTGAAAGATACGTGATGCTATACAGGCCCTTATCTTGTTATATTTGTTTTTAATGACCAGGAGCGTCAAAAACACAAATTGCAATAAAATTAAAACTGATAATTGACGACTCGGTGCCGTAGTGACTAGTGGCTAAGCGATCGGCTTGTGCGTCACGGGTTGTTCGATCCCCGCACGTAGCAATTATTTGTACGTTCTACAGGTTGTTCCGGGTCTGAGCGTTTGTGTATGTGAAAATATGTGTTTGTAAATGCACCCATGACACAGGAGTAAATCCTAGTATGGGGCAACGTTTATCAAAAAAGAAAAAAAATGCATTAGTTTGGTAACTGTGTCGCAGCAATTAACGCCCAATCGTAAATATAAAATTAAAATGTTTAGTTACCCCAATGCATTGTCAATTCAAGAAATCCTTGTCCGCCATCGGCTAAAGAACGAATGCTTAAAAATAGGTTAAGCCCAGTTCTCAAGCACCACAGTGGGTTCTAATTATGTCAGCTATTATATTTGATTCCAATATAGGTAAGGTTTAGGTTAGGCCTGCCGGGGTTGTGGTGCATGCTTTTGCAAATCCCATGGCCCCGGCAATAGGGTTGGTGGCGTTGACGGGTGCGGTTTTTAGTCGGTAAACGCCCAAGCGGAGACCGACACACCCCGTCGCCTCCCCAGGCGACGGAAAGATCCGTAAAGGATTTCTCCGCACTTAAAAAAAAAGGTTTAGGTATGGCAAAAATGCTTAAATGCACGGAAATTCATCGAAGTTGCTTTTACTATTTGTGTATTATATAGCGTTGTCCTATTAGTGTAGGTTAAATAGACTCTATCCGTTAACGTCGTCTCTCGAGCCCACTGGACTGTAATAACTAATATGACGTCAAATTCAGGTGCATATTGACATCTCATTAATGCAGCCCGGTTGTATACTAATATGGAATATTAATGAACATTCCCTGGTATAAAAAGCCCAGCTTCCTACCTCCCAACACATTCACATCTCACCATGTACACCATGAAGATGTTCAAAGTATTTATTTTACTTGGTCTCATTGGATTCGTCCTTTCAGAAAACCTGAAGAAATATAATATTAAACTCTGTGGGCGCGATTTGGCACTCGCTATATCACGTTTTTGTAAAGGTATGAACGTATATAATATATACTAGGATTTAACCGCGGATTCGTCTGCGTAGAGTAATTAATTTGAGCAGCTTATGATTTATTCAATCTGCTGAAACTATTGATTCCCCATACAAACTTCCATCTCTTCTCAAAGTTTTAAGGGTTATTCCATGCCCTTCCCCGGAACCCAAACTATCTCCTTACAAAATTTCACAGCGGTTAATGCGTGAAGCGGTAACAGATTTTCGCAAATACTTTCACATTTATAATATTAGTATAGTACCTATATAGTATAGTAGAACGTTTTAATTCAAAATATCAATTTTCGTATAATTTTCTTTTCAAAGACACATACCAGCAGATGGGGAAGAGAGCTAGTATGTATGAGGCGATGTCAAGGTATGGCGCATCCAGTAGGCCTTGGGTTAACAGCCAAAGAACTTTGGACATCAACAGAAGCAAGCGGCAAGGGATTGCTGATGAATGCTGCGACAATTACTGTGATCTCGATACACTGCTTTTGTATTGCTAGTCATACATACATACTTGATTGAAAAATGTATCAACTCCGGTCCTTTCAAATATATGAATATTGCTGCTATCTTACGTATTTGGTTAAATAATATACATTTATTATTGTAAGGGTAATATAAATAATAAAATAATGTTGTGTCTTCATTCATTGATGTTTCTTTTCAAAGATTTTTTTCTGTGACAGTTTAACCATTTGCCATCAACCGGGCGCAAATCTTAATTCCGAGCTGCTACTGAGGATTTAATAGAAAAACCCAATAACGATTTTTCGACCTAGTAATGAAATCCAAGACTTCTTGCCCAGCAGTCGCACCGACGACCACTAGACCAACACGGCAGTTGATAATAATATAAAGTTTATAATATTAATACTTAGTTATATTTTTTTATAGCGGTTACAAAATATCTTAGCTATAGCTTGGTACTGGAGCGGTCACCGCACTCGAGCGGCGCGGGGGCTCGGCCGGGGCCCTAGAGACCTCGGTTAAATATTCACAGTGTTGCCACCGACAAAATCATCCGCTATGGTGTAATGATCATTAATTTTATAATGTTAAGATTGTACCGTTGATTCTCATTGCCTCTTTTATATCGGCCCGTCTCGGCTTCGCACGGGTGGACATTTATGTTTTAACATTTTGGCATAAACATAACATAACATACCATCACGCCTGTCGTCCCCGAAGGGTTAGACAGAGGTGTACTAATGTACACTCACATTTCGCCGGTATGTTTTAGGTCCCATGTAGGGGGCGAGCCTATTGCCAATAACCGGGCACAAATCCAAACTCCGAGCTGCTATTGAGAATTTTATAGAAAAACCCAATAGCACTTCGCTCGACCTGGAAATCGTACCCGGGACCTCTTGCTCGGCAGTCGCTCTGTACGACCACTCGACCAACGAGGCAGTTTTTGGTATAAACTTTCTAGTTAAATAATAAATAAATAAATAAATATTCTGCGACATTTTACACAGCACCACCTAGTCCCAAACTAAGCAGAGCTTGTACTATGGGTACTAGATTATGGATATAATACTTATATACTTTTTTTTTTGTAAATACATACTTATAATACATAGGAAACACCCAGACGAACACAAACACTTATATTCATCACATAAATATTTGTGTCCCGTGGGAATCGCACCCACGACCCCGTGATCAGCATTCCGGTACTCGAACCACTAGGCCACAGAGGTCGTCCTTATAGAGTTATAAGTAGATAGGGATAATGTAGCATTCTGATGGTGAAAGAATTTTTCTAATCGGACTGTTTGTTGTTGAGATTCGCTAATCTCAACAACAAACAGTCCGATTAGAAAAATTCTAATCGGACAAAATTCTAAACGCGCTCGTTTATATAAACAAAGATTTCCGCGTTTTATTATTAGAATAGATAAATAAATATTCCTGGACATTATGACACACAGCGCCATCTAGTTCTGTGCTAAACAACGAGGCTTGTGTTACGGATACCAGCTGGTTGATATACTACATATATACTTTTTTTTTGTAAATATATACATATTATAGATAGATACATCCATGACTCGGATACCGGGATTAGAACCCGGGACCCAGAAGGCAGTGTTACCTACCGCTGGACTAATTGGGTCGTCGCTAGTATATATAGTTATATAATTAATGATAAGCTTTTAAACAGTTTATAAAACCCTGTTGTTTTCCTTAAGACTATAATTACCTATCAGCTTATAATAATAATAAGCGAGGCTCCAGGCATATGCCTAGTAAGGCCTAGTTACGTAGGACGCTTGGTTAAAATCCTTTAAAACTTGGATTTTTTCCAGCATGCTGTTTAAAAACCCTTAAAAGTAGTTTTATTTCAGTATAAATACGTACTAAATAAAGTTTTCTATTCATATTATATTATTATGGTATTGTTCTAAGTTAAACAAATATTTAATTGAAGAATTCAAAATCTCTACCAAAATGTAATTTGTAATTGAAATATTTGTATATTATAATACAATTAACCTAGCATTGGTACATTTCAGCGAATACCATGAATCAATTAAATAGAAAATTGGCTTTCAAATTGGCTAAAATGTTCTGAGCCCCAATTAAGTATCTATATAAAGATCTCTTAAGACCTAGCCTGTGCCCTCGGGCTTAATTTGTAGGTACATATTTTTGTCTCATTTAATTTTCGTGGCTGGAATAAACTTAGCTCAGGCTAATAAAGCTGCAGCCACATTAATACAAAGCTACAATTGTGGACACAGCTTTAGAGATGTAGGTAGAACTCCTTGATTAGTACTGTTCCGTATAAACTCTATATTTATTTAGAAATAGCCGTTTTTTAATGTTATGGACTCGTCAAGAGGACTGTTATGACTTTAATGTTATTTAATAATCGCATAGTTTTGTGTTTAATATCATTTGTCACCAGAAATATTCTTGCCAAGCCGACCGAGGCACGCCTGGCCCTAGGCCCTGCCTTTATGATATGCGATTTGTAAACATCAAAATCCTATCAACAATACTTTACAGTTACAGACCTGTTGCTTCCTTAAAAGTGGTACACAGAAATATCCTCCATTAACTATTTTAATCCTCGTACAGGCGATTTTGCTCATAAAATCAGTTTAATAATTTCGAAGACTGTGCAAAAACACTTCATTAAGAGAGTTATCAGATTGCTATTTCAATTAAGATTCCATAAACAACATTTCATAATTCATCCAAGATTGGTTTTCTTATCCTGAGTCATGAATTTCATGATCACCGTTTCGCAAACATAAAAGTACAGTAGACCAATTAACTACGAAGTACCGGGAATTTGATATAGACAAACGAGATTGCTGGTATCAAATTATTTCTATAAAAAGCACGAATCGAGATACCCATGTAAGACGGCGTCAAATGCTATTAGTTGCCATATTTGTCAGCCCTATTACCTTTAGGAACGATGTGGACTTGCGACAGTGCGATTGAAATGCGAGATAGACGTGAACTGATGAGCGGTTGCGATTTAAAAGCGCAGTAATACTGTTGGAGTATTTTTTGTCACCGTTTTACGGTGAGAACAAGACATAATGCTTGATCAGTTGGTAAGAGGATTTATGTATTACTCGCGTTAATATTAAATTTATTAATCGATACTGAATGTAAGTTAGATATAAGTAATTCATTTTAGTAAAGTTTGTTAGCAAGTTTGTTTGCAAGCGATCGGCTTTTGTGCCAGTGTATTTTGGGGTGGGTTCCCGTACGGAGCAAATATTTGTGGAACAGGATCTGAGTATTCATGTATGCTCACAAAAGCAACCACGATGCAGAAGAAAATACTAAAACAGCGAATTAAAAAAATATTATGATTATTTTTCCTTGAAATATCAAAGCAAACGACAAAAAATACATAAAACATGACTTTTTTACAAATTCTCACTTTAACACTTGATTAATTATGTCTTCAGGATAAATTTAAAACTATGCACATAGCCTTAAATCCTATACTCGATTAAAATCCGAACTATGTCTATTAAGAGCGCCAGCAACACTTAATATGTGAGAAACGTTCTTATATAATTGTGCGCAGTAATTTTCAATGGTCCTTTGAATCTGTTCAACAAGAAATAGCATAAATACTAAAATTCAATTATAGAGAACTAGGTTAGATGCCTGAATGGCATTACTGGCCGATTTCGATACATTTTGATGTCTTGATCGAGTACATTCTGCATGTAAATTCTTATTTCAATAGTCGTAGTACTACTTCTAAACTTTAAATGTAGTATTATATTGATAGGCTCACATTGTGTTGTGCAACAAATGAGTATTGGGTTCCTTTCAGGAACTTCTTCACGACGTATTCAAGCAAACTTATTTAGACTACTACTACTCGTTCGAGTAGTAGTAGTTTAATTACATTGTGGTACGACCTCAAATTAATTACCTTATTACAAAACAAACAAAATATGTCACATGGACACCAAAAGACAAAAAGACCAAAAACTAAACACGATCAAAACTAATAACGCAAGCTTCAGCCCGTTTTAAATTCGTATTTTATTATAAAAAAGAAAGCGAAAAGTGCACAGTAGCCTAGTTGCCTATAGCGTAAGCTCACAAAATGGACACACAAAAGAAAAGGACTCACCTTTAAACCAAAAGGACCAAAAAATAAGGAGCATCTGGAAGTGCACAGGACTTATATTTCGATATTAAACGTGTTGCAAGTACATTACACGTGCTAGTATAAATCCCACTACTACGTTCATCTCAAATAAAATTGTATAAGCCGCGGGCAATAAGAGGCAGGGTTGCGCTTTTACACACACTAACATATTGCATCAGGGTTGTGATCTTAGAAGAATATTGTGTTAACGGAGCGAGAATGGAACAGAAACAAGTTTTATTTATACATCAAACAGAAATAAATAAAATACTACAAAGGTTGGTCTCATCTCTAAAAGGAATGTTTTCCAGACTATCTTTGGATGATCTTTATCTGCACTGGTCTTTCCATCCATTCTTAATCATATTTTTTCACAAAGAGTTATAACAAAGGTTTTAAAAAATAAAAATGTACTGAAAGCCGATTACAGATTAGCAGCCTTGTCATATATTCAAGATTTTAATAAGTCCTTTTAAGTGGGTATTTTCTTCTTTCAGTGTCAAAGCTGACCTGAAAACGCGGATAATGAGAACATTGCCATTAAAAAATACATACATATATGACTAACCAATCGTACACTACACAGCAATGATAACCTAGTGGTGTGACCATTGGACTGTGAAGTCAAAGGTGTCGACTTCGATCCCACGGTACGCATCTCTAACTGAACGAAAACATCTTGAGAAAATCTGCATGCATGAGAGATTTTTTTGATGTGCGATGTCCACTCAAATGAAAGGAGACCCGTGCCGAGGTGTGGGATATTAAATTGGTTGATGAGAATCAAAATCAGTCTTAGTCTGGTATCCTTACCCCTCTCATTTTGAGAGAGAACTTGAGACCACCATTGGTAGCTTGGCGAAATGAAACGAAAGGCAAGGAGGCGGTGGGGTGTCGAGCGTTGGAGAATAGTGAAAAATAGCTATTTTGTAGGTACGGAATACTATTAGTTATATTGTAGACGTGGCCATAAAAAGCGTCGATCACATTCGCGACATCATTAATTCAAGCGACATAAATTGATGAACTCAAGTTTTGCACTTTCGTCCATTAGGCTAACTCCGTAGACTCTGTTTTGCTGTGGCAACATTTTTTATTAATACACAGGATTTGAATTAAGAGTTTGTGAAGTTGCGGGTTTCTGGTTCGGGGATTTCCCCCAACTCCTTATGTTTGATGATTGTTATTCAAAGCCTTCAAATTGTGGGTTCTGTTTGAATTTAAATCTGGGATATTGTTTTTATTGATCCGAAACGTCGGGTTAAAACAATATCAATATACTTCAATAAAATACAATTAAAAATCTTTTATAAACTTTGGCCGCTATGTACGATCAGTAAATGTGCGGTAGACCGCTTTTGGACCTAATAATTATAACAATAAGGTTGAAAAGAGGTCTATGGTAAACTTTACTGGTAATTCCCGTACATAGTTAATGAATACACAACTATGTATAACCGGGGGCAGTAGCACAGGTAAAATTCAGTTTATTCCTGATTCGAAGAGTCTGCGCGAGCCTTTTGTGTGGTTTATATCAAATTGAGAGACATCAAAGGCACGAGTCAAAAGCCTCACCGAAGCCACAATAATTGAATCAGCCTAAGAACATATTGCGTGTTTATTTGCCGTCGATTAGGGTTGCCTGTGTACTCATATTATCAGCTCAATGGTAACATAATAGTTTAATTTATATTGTATATGAACTACACTTTAGCTTACGAAGTTCACGAGCATTGAGAAGTATATTTATTTGGAGAATATGTCAAGTAATTTTTTTCAATAATTACATATTACTTATAGCGAACTGACGGTCAAGCGTAAACTTATAAAAATAAACTCAGTTCTCCATAATAATAAAAAAAAGTGAATGATTGTAACTAATAAGTAAGACGACATAAAACTCTAAGGAAAGTGGCTTAAATTGATCCTAAGGTGGTAAAGAAGCAATAAGATTTTTTATTCCAATTTATGACATCATTAAATCATTTGAATGTTTAACAGGGAAGGTGTGTAAGTTGTGTGCAGTAAAATCTACGAAGTTTGATAACTAAATTGTAAAATTCCATAATTAATCTTGTAATAAGTGTATGTTATAGGCTAGTGGTGTGACCAGACTGTGAAGTCAAGTGGTTTTGATTGAATCCCAAGGCACCACATGTTGCAATGTTACAAGCGTATTTATTACTTTTATTTATTAAAACGGTGAAACACGTGAAATCTAACCTAACCTAACCTAACCCTCACATAACTAGCATGCTGGACTACACGAGGATGAATCTAACCCCTCTCAAATTAGAGGACATGCTGGGGTGAAGTGTGCATGACATTTATTTTCAATAAGAACCGACTTCAAATATCAGAACGGGAACAAAATATGACCAAACGGGAAGCACCAGCTTTCAAATAAAAAAAGGATGATCAATATCGATTCGCCCAGTCGAAAGTTATGAGGTAACAGATATATTGAAAATACAGTCGAATTGATAACTTCCTCCTTCATTGAAGTCTGTTAAAAATAACTTAATTTTATGAATTATATAAGCGACCTCAAAAGATTAATGTTAATCTTTAAAGAAATGAATATCGTTTATCATTAAATAACCTTGCCTCACTAAATTTCATTTCAAGGGAACCACCCGACCATAAAAACTAGAATTACTTCAATTTCGAGAAAATGGCCGTTAATCTTGTACGGCTAACAAACGTAAAACGTCTATCAAGCATTCAATACACGTTCAGGGTAATTCTAATTGGCCACGATGTTCCCTTCTGGAAACTTCTCCTTATTTAATAAGCACGGGGAGGCGGGGTACATTTCAATTTCATGTCTCCTTTCTCAACTCCACGGCTCGGACGAAATAAATTAAAACACTTTTTATATCGTGGAAAAGGGCTACTAGACTCATTATTATGAAGATTATAACTGGCTGGTTGGAATTGGAACACTTATTTAAATTGAAAAAAGAACAATATGGCGCGCAACATTTACGTTAATTAATTATAAGATTTCTGTGGGTGTGGTCGTGGAATGAATGTTTATTCTGTAAATTCTTTGTTTAAATTGTTCTAGAAATTATATGATTCATTATTTTATTCGTTCGAGTTTATTGAACTTGTTAAAAGTTAAAAACATTTGAATGGCTGACATTTGTCTGTTTTCAATTACTACACAGCGTTGGTAATTATAAAGTACTTACTATGACTTTTAAAATGTTATAAAATAAGTTGAGCTTTTACCAACAACTTGAAGAAAGAATTGTTTTTAAGTGGTGCATTTTTATAATAAGACTTGGCAACACATCATTATTAAGTTGGCATTGCACCACCGCCGCGCCATTTTATTTCGCAGTTCCTTACAAAATTATAAGATACATACGAACTTATTCTCTTTATGTGTATATTTGGAGAGCACACAGTTCCTTGAAACTGTAAACTAGGTTAAAGTACTGTAGACCTAAGTTTATATTTACTCAAGCGATTTGTATTTGGCTACAAAAATAATAAGTTTTAAAGATTTAAAGTCGCCTAGAAATAAAGTAACTATTTAAAAAAATATCAAAGTAAAACCATTTCATTTATTTTTTCCTATTTAAATGGAATCCTAATATTTCAGCCATTAACAATATTCAAAACGGTTATAAAATTTTGCGAATTCCACGATGGAACAAAAAAGGGTAAATATGATTAGGTATATTAAATTTTAGCATGGAGAAAAAAAGAAGATTTATTAAGGCCTTTTGTTAATTAAAAGCTGTTACTTCTGCGGCCCATTTACTGCTGAAGTGGTGTGAGGGATGCGATGTAGCGATAGCGATTTGACTAACTAAATCTTGATGTCATAAACTTGCTTTAATTTCCTATAGTATACTATATAGCATGTCTCCCTTAAGAATTAGGCAGAGGTGCATTGATGTGTACCCACATTTAATGGGTATGTTTTTAGTCCAGATAACGAGAGGGCGAGTCTATTGCCATTTCACGTATGCAAGCTCCGAGCTGATAGGAAAACTCAATAACGTTTTGTTCAATCTGGGAATTGACCTCTATATTGTCAAATATTTGATATTTTATTGCATTATATAAAATGTTATTGATACAGATAAAAAATGTATAAAGGACGAGGAGGGTCAAATAGCGCAATTTTTTTTTAAAGTTTTTACATTGTGATATTTAATCCTGTGTTACGTAACGGGGTTTGTGTTACGGATAGTAGACCTAGACGGTTGATAGTATCTTTTTTATAGTTTATACAAAATATAAAACACTCATGACTGATGTACAAATGTCAATTCTCATCACACAAATATTTGCTCCCCTACCGTTATTAAACAACCGTAATATTAACGCTGCCTTTACCGCTGCTCTAATGACATCGCCTTACAAAATACCTGTATTCGCCACCTCTCTTCACTTGTACCACACCCTATTGGACTGACAGTTCACAACTTGCGAGGTCCCGTGAACTTTTTAGGAGTCTTGCTTACCTGAAATAAATAGAAAGAATGTTAATTCAATTACACTTCTCATGACTAAATTCAATTACTGGACGTTTGGGTGAATGTTAGAACTGATATAACTGTATGCTTAGGTGGAAAAAATCTTTATGAATATATAAAAATGTGAATTTCTATAACCATGTAAACATATTGGCGTTAAATGATATGAAATGAACCGGAAATTTATTCTACTTAAAATGAAATATTTGTTACCTAAATGTTGATATTAATGTTAATATTTGTTGTTAAATAGTAATTTGGGTAGGTAGTATTTTTTTATCAATCTGCTCATAGTCTAGTGTGGGTTGGCATACTTCACACACTATCGAGGAAATATCTCAATGTTTTCCTTAAACATTTAAATACGCACATTACTTGTAAAAGCCAGTGGTTAATGGGCTCTTGGAATCAAAATCAAACGGTTTTTATTTCTCACGAAAAATCTAATTATAAGTTTTATACTGTTTTGATAAATTATTGACTATGGGTTCTCCTACCCCCCAGGGTTGATGTCTGGGACTCAAATCCTATCCTATATCCTTCATACGGGTCTCAATTATCTACCAGATTTCATCTGAATCGGTTAAGCGTGAAAAGGTAACAGACAGAGACGTACTTTCCATAGTATGGTATGGAAGTATGGATTGGGTGGTAAACAATAATAGCTTCTATTTTCAACTAAGAATATGTACCTATTTCATTTTTAGCATACCATCACGCCTGTCGTCCATGAAGGGTAAGGCAGTGGCGTAATAATGTACCTACACATTTTAACGACATGCTTTTACGTCCCATGTAATAAAGGATGAGCGTATTGCCTTCAGCTGGGCACAAAATCCAGCCTCCGCATTTTGCTCAACCTGGGAGGTGAAACCAAGACCTCTTGCTCAGCAGGCACACTTGCACCGACTAGACCAACGAGGTCATTTTATTTCAAATTTTTGGTAACCCACTAACGCTTGTCACAGCTATTCGTATGACAACTGGAACCGTTCTTAACGTTCTTCGAATGTGTCAGGGACCATTAAAAACCGCCATTTAAAAAATAATAACGTCTTTATCGCCTATATTTAAATATCAGATGTGTACGTACACAAGTGACAAGGACTGAATTCGTTAGAGCGAACAATTTTAGGCTTAGTGCCAAGCTTTTTCGACCCTCGGCCGTTAATCGGGGACCGCGATGAATACCGAAATAAGGCTTATCCTCGTAATGCTGCAAATTATATGAACCCTATTGGGAAAGTTCATAAAGGGCCGTGGTAACTCCGTGTGGTATGTTGATTGATTCATGATTTTCTTTTGTCGTTATGTGTACTTGACTGTACTTTCATGCAACTAGTTCCGTAATATAATTCCGGCTTTAAGATTCTAGTTGCACGGTAAGAAACTCCACGCTTAGGGTCAAATTCAAGGCTTTTGACTTCCACAGAACTATCAGAGCTATTTAGCATTTAAATAGAAAGCCTAACGGTACTTGAATTTTCATTACAGAGTGATCCATTACACGACTCATAAGAAATTCTATTGACGGGCACCAAAGGCTCAGACAAAATTCTAGACGGTTCGCAGGGGTCCTCATATAAATTCCTCTGCAGGGCATTCCGCACGCGTGTAGGAACGTCAAATACGTACGTTACGATCAGGGATGTTTATCTTGGGCTCTGGAAGGCGGCAATTACTGTTCCCGATAAAAAAAGGTGTCCTGTACATAGGGATGAGGTAAAATGTGTATTTTGGTGATGTATTTTTATAGGATACTAGCTGACCCAGCAAACGTTGTTTTGCCACATTATAGGGGTTGGTGGACTACCCCTAACTTTTAGGGGGATGAAAAATAGATGTTGGCCGATTCTCATAGATACCGGATAAGCACAAAAAATTTCATCAAAATCGGTCAAGCCGTTTCGGAGGAGTATGGCAACGAAAACTGTGACACGAGAATTTTATATATTAGATATTGTGTTTATATTTGAATCTAGTGGATACCCGGAGTCTGCTACTCGCTAAAATAAGAAAGCTACATGAAAAATTATTGAAAATTACTTTTTTTTATTTTAAAACCATCTTTTTTTTTTTAATTTAACCGATTTGAAGCGCTTTGAGTGACATGGAGAGATAGCTAAAAGCCTATAACAGACATAGGAACGAACAATTTTTGTTTTCTATACATTGTTGTTTTTTATGCGTGATCGAAATTCGACCAAAATACTAGCTCCTAGTTTTTTTATTAATTACTTGCCTGGCCTTACCTTGAACACAAATTCTAGTTTTTCTAACATCGTGTTGTATATTTTTAATTCCTACTAAAAAAAATATGAAAATCACTTTATATACGACAAAATAACCAGGAATACGTGATACACAGAATAGTATGTGAATATATACCTAACGAAGAATTTCCTTCTACGTTGAAGTCGGTTAAAATATTCAATCCTTCGGTATAAAATTCTCGTAAGGATGGGAATAGCTCATAAGCCCGCTCGAAGTCCCGGAACGAGCGGTAACTGAAATCTGAAAATGTACTGACACGACACTCCAACCGCCCCGAGTGGTGTTGCCCAATTACCTACTTTGCATAAATGGTAGGTTGTAGAAAATAAAGTCTACAAAATGTACAAACATTTTAGTTTTACATTTCCTTTGATTTTTCTCTCTAGACTCGTTTTTAAAAGCTGTTGATTTTTTATTATTTCATTTTTTACAAACACGATTTTCTACATATACACACTTGGAGGGATGTAACATAACATATTTCAGCAGTAATATTTAGGTTGTTAAAGAGAGATAGCGTTCTACTTGTTTAATAACTGCGTCCTTCTCTCATAACCTAAACACGTCGTGATACACACCCTGGAATTGTAGGCGATACAATTATTTTACGTAATTATGTTTTGATCGAAAGCGGATTCGATTTTAACCGCAACCACATCAATCAAAGCATAAACTTAGGTCACAGAACACAGGACACAAACTCCAACAGCTTACTATTAAAGCGTCCACCACTTGTTATTAGCAAAAAGGAAAAAAAAGACAACATAAAATTGTCTGGCTTTACGGTTCATCCCTACACTAGTCTTACATCTGTTGTATAGATCCGAAGCTGCCTTATTCCCCCGATTCCATTCACATGCAAATCCGAGTACCCAGAGTACGGACACGTTCTTTAGTGTATAGGGAAACGCTTCCACGTATTTATGAATGTTGTGTTCTAAATCGTTTGGTGTAAACCCTGGATGGATGACGTACCTACGTTTTGAGTCTTCACTTGCGAATGCAGGTAGTTGGTGTATGGGTGTTGTAAGATGGTTATTCGAATACTCAAAGTATTTCAGATGGTAAGTTTCAGTAGGATCAATAACAGACACAACTCTGTTTAGTAAAATAGACACACGAATTGAGAACCTACTCCTTTTTGAAGTCAGTTAAAAATAGGAGAGAAATAGGCCTCAACAATGATATAAAAAACTATAAATACCCTACCCACTCTCTAAAATGGCAACAAGAAATCAAGGCAATTGCTGGGATCGCGCTTAGTGACGCACCAACTAGCGTTGCGAGGGTACGTTCCGTAAAAATAATTCGTGCTTAATAGTTTTATACTTCCTGAGAACAAGATGCCTTCATGTGTTTACAAGTTATACTACAACAGTGAAAGATAAAAATGTGTCTTTCCTTTTCTTTGCACAAATTAGTAGCTGTCGCCATTTTGCATAGCCGTAATGTTCGTGCATGACGTGTCTATATAATAATATGTCATTGGGCCTCAAGCATTGCACGTCGCCATCTAGTTCTGAGCTAAGCAATGAAACACTACCTCGTTTTTGTAACATAACTTACCATCACGCTTGTCGTGAAGGTATGTGGCCAGAGATGAGCCACAGATTGCCGTTATATTTAGGTTCCGTGTAATAGAGGTCGAAAACGAATCAAACTTCTAACTAACATAGAAAAACCCAATAAAACTTTCCTCGAACTGGAAATTGAAATCAGGACTTTGCTCACCAGTCGCTCGACCACTCGGCCATACTCGACTTCTATTTATTTTTATTTTAGGGGCTGCGTTATTTAATTTAGGTACTTAATATTCTCTACTATCCTACACACATATACACACGACCTAAAACCTAAAAGAAAATCACATAATACCTATATAAGACGAATCTGTGAACGAAATACGTGTTTCATATAAGGTTGTCACACTCGGTTTGTGTGAATATGAAAAAAAAAATCCTCCAGATAATATACCCTTAAAAGAAATACGCAATTGGACTGACATTACGTAGCATTAGGGATGGCAGCTGTGAATAAAATATTAGGATACAGTTTTTTTAGATATATAGATAACTTTATGGAGGTAGGACATAGCGAGATTCCTCGCTCAAATTGAGCTGCCCGACTGGGGAAGTACCTCCGCCTTACAGAATACCGCAGTGAATCAACAATAGTTGTATTTTTGTGAGTGAGTAAGGTTACCAGAGCTCGTTGGGGAGTGACTATTCTGACAGCATGGGCATTCCATTTGCTGTCAGTTTAGTAATTCCCTATTTTAAGAAACGAAAACGGTTTCTGCAGGGGTGTGCAACGCATTTGCAAGCCTTCAGGTATTGCAAATGTCCATGGGCGGCGGTGATCACTTACCATCAGATGAGCCACCTGCTCGTTTGCCCCCTAATCGCAATAATAAATAAAAAAATAACTGCCTCGTTGGTCGAACAGTGCGACTACCAAGCAAGAGGTCCTGGGTTCGATTCCCAGGTGGAGCAAAATGTTATTGGGTTTTACTATGAAATTCTCAGTAGCAGCTCGGAGTTCATGATCATGATTCATGAGATTCATGTCCGGTTGATGGCAATAGGCTCGCCCCCTATTGGGACCTAAAACATACCGGCGAAATGTGGGTGTACATATTAGTACACTTCTGCCTAACTTTTCACGGACAACAGGCGTGAATGTATGTAGATAGGTAAAAGGGACAGCCCTGTATAGGGCACTTAATGCACAGCGTATTTCTATGAATACCGTCAACTTGAAAGGGTGAATTAGCATACGTTTTGCCTCCATTCTACAATAATTACCCTGCCGTACTTATTCCTAGAAATACGACGGAGATTTTTTGAAGTAAAAATATTTTTACACGATGATTTTTCGTTGTGAATACATGCCAACGAAATAAAGAATTAATTTGTAGACTTGCGTTGTAATGATTAAAAAAACACCACAATATCAAGAAAAAAAGCTCTAAAACTCCGAGCTGCTACTGAGAATTTCATAGAATAACCCAATAACAATGTGCTCGACCTTAGACTCGAAACCGCTAGCTCAGCAGTCGCACTATACGACAACTAGACCAACGAAGCACGTAGAATAAATAAAATCAACATTAAAATCAACATTAAAATCAACATTGAAAATACCTTTTAAAAATTCCACTGATCAAATGTACTCTACCTTCAACCACAAACACGCGGAACGCAAGGTGACTTTTATGAGGAGTTAAATCAAATAAATTTTCACATACCAACGAGTAAACATCGAAATAACGTGAGTTGGCGAAGTAAATAAACTCACATAAAAGTGCCGAAGCCTGACTCTTGGAGCCGACAAGTTAATATAGAGAGGAGGACCCTATACGGAAGAATATTGGATATTTTCCCTCGGTACCAAGCAGCTATTATATTTCCATACGACTGAGTAGATAGGACCCATTGAATATATTAGAGTGCCTATGGCATTCATGACAGTTTTTCGGCACAGCCAATATGGCGGAGGCGCTTCATACATTACTGGAGCTATAATAGGTTTTTATCACATCACAATCTGCTACTAATAGGCATACATAAGCATTGGGTTTCGAAGACCCCATAAGTCCAGCGGTGACGAATCCCGGTAGGGACAAATGTTTGTGTGATGAGCAAAAACATTTGTATCCGGGTCATGGATGTATCTATGTATAATACGTATGTATTTACAAAAATAAAAGTATATAAATATGTAGTATATCAATCAACTAGTATCCGCAACACAAGTCTCGTTGCTTAGCTCGGGACTAGATGGCGCTGTGTCATAATGTCCAGGAAAATTTATTTACAGTTCAGTGACCTCACTTACTCAGGTAGATTACTTACAAAAATGTTGTTTTATTGACAAGTCAAGATAATAAATTATATTAAAACCTCGATATCACTGTAACCACATTTTTTTAGGCATACAAGCGAGTGCCGGCTGTTGGTAAACAGTAACCGTAGCTTATAGTCCAAGATCCCAAGGCCGCCAGACGTCACGTATTATTATTACGTTTATTTTCTGACGAACCAAATGTGGATTATTGAGTAGTGCTAGTATGTACTAAGAACGCATGCCTACCAGCTATCTTGCCTAGTGAGCCAATTTTCAGGTATCAGGTAATCAAGGTACATACAAATATTACTTACCTCGCGTAAATTCTCCAAGCTGATTTTTACGTATATTTTAGGCAATATCCTTAAAAATAAGTCGCCAATACTCCCAGACACTTTCCGTCGGCCGTATTGCTTTGCAGACGCTTTAAAGCTCCCGAAGGAATTAATTAACTTCACGTAAATTATGATGCTCGCATTTTTTTTATAACAAGAGGGTGGCAAAAAAAGAATGAAAGACAGAAAGCATACAAGCGAGTGCCGGCTGATGGTAAACAGTAACCGTAGCTTATGAACGTTTGCAACACCGGAGGTGTAGTTTGCGCGTTGCCAACACTATAGAAACCACTCCCTTTTTAAGAACTTCAAAATACAGGAAGCGCTATAGGTTTCTTAAAATAGGGAAGTTAACGCTTTGCCAAAGCTATAGAAACCAATTCACGCTCTTTTTTTAAGAAATTCAAATATAGAAAGCGCTTCAGGTTTCTTAAGCGTAGACTTTGTGCTAAGGGTTATTTTACGTTGAAAGAATTCTTGGAAGATAACAATGCCTGGGATTAAGCTGTTCTGGTGAACGAGGCTATCAGACTGAATTAATATTACTATTTTGTGATGATGTGGGGTGAAAATGACATTATTATTGCATTATTATTGTATTTTTTTATATTTTGACATTTCCTAATTATTTTATTAATTGACATGTTAAGTTATATTATATCTTAACTTATTATATTAATTTATTATTGATCACATAAGTGACATGAGATGTGTATTCAAGAGAGATATTACTGTTGTATTTATTAATTAATAAGTAGCCTGTAAAATATGAGACTGATGTCGACCTTGATGTTGCTTTTGTAAAATGTAAAAATGCCCACAGGTTGCCGAGCAGTTTGAGCTTGTCATGCTCACTAAAATGTCATGCCGATGGCGGCGTTGTGTGTCGGGTCGTTTTATTCCCTACAACATGGTTGAGTAGAGCGACGCTGATACACACGTCATACTCGTGAACGGGTGCTGTCGGTGGTGACTGGTCGACTCATACATGCGGTGGCATTCTGATTTCGTTTTATTTTGTCTTGGGTGAATAGTTCATACATTTCACTTCAAACTGCATTAGTCTCATATTGATGTAGCAAATTAAAATTGTAAAGGAATTGACTTCCTATATTGTAATTTTTATTTATTTAAAAGAGTATCTATGGAGTTTCTTGCCAGTTCTTCTCCATAGACCTACTTTTTGGAACCGTGCAACTAGTTTGACAATTCAAAAGCACCTGTAATACTGGTCTACTTGAAATAAATTATTTTGAATTTGAATTTTGAATTTGAATTTGAATTAAAATAGGGGAGTTAACGGGTTGCCAAGGCTATAGAAACCATTTCACTCCCTTTTTAAGAACTTCAAAATAGATGAAGCGTTTTATATTTCTTAAAATAGGAGAGTTACTACACTGACAGCAGATGGAATTCACTCTCCTAAAAATCTCTGGTAACCTTACTCACACGTAGAAATAATGACTCACATAGTATCTTATATATAAAGGTTTATTTTACAATCATTTAATTTCAAATACGTAATAACGTAATATAAAACTTCCTCCTTTTTCGATCAAGTACATTTAGCCTACAGCGAATAAACTCAACAACGACCAACGACAAAAAGCCTTGGAAAGAAAACACAGACCGACCCTCGACCCTGAAAACATTACGCCACATATCTTATGGCGCTGACAGATTTATAGGTCAAACTCCAATCTGTATAGATTTGCGCAAGACAATTATGTTCCTAGATTTAGACTAGACCCTAGACCTTTTTCATTCTGGACCTTTAGTAGTTGGTCAAAGCTTTCTTCTGTTGTTTTTGGATTCTGAGTTATTTCTTAGTTAGTTACTTATACAATAACAACGTACAACGTATTTATTTCGCTATATAATTTAATGTATCTAATAACTACGTCCCCATAGAGTATATATAGTTCTCTTCATTGTTTTCGATGACAGCGACCCTGACTACTTAAATTTACGCTAGTATAATTATTTATTTTTAATATAATAACTGATTTTTTCTACTTTAGTTTAATATACAATATTTTATTACTAACTACTTCTACCATGAGCCCTGATGTGGCTCGCTAGACCGAACTTAGTCTTAAAAACTCTATTGCAGGTGCTGCAGTAGAGTTGGCCTTGTGTATTATAGGTGTAGGTGTAGGAGGGCTTGGGTCTATCTTTTTGAATTTGTCCTTTTGTGTCCAATGTTTCGAGTCGATTTTCTTCGAAAGTTTTTAATTTGGTGTAGATGGTAGAACGCCATAAAGACCTCTTTGATGCGAGCTCCTCCCAACCTGTAGGTTCTATATACATATATCCCATAAAGTACCTATACCTAAAACAGAGAGACCTTTTCGAGACGCAGGGCATAGCGAGATTCCTCGTTCAAATTGAGCTGCCCGACTGTGGAAGTACCTCTGCCTTACAGAAGACCGCAGTGAATCAACAATAGTTGTATTTCTGTGAGCGAGTAAGGTTACCAGAGCTCGTTGGGGGAGTGACTATTCTGTCAGCATGGGCATTTCGTTTGCTGTCAGTTTAGTAATTCCCTATCACCATAAAAAAAATATCGGCGAAATGTAGTTGTACATCAGTACACCTCTATCTAACCCTTCGGGGTTGACTTGCGTGAGCGTTCCTATTATATATTTTTTTTCATAATAGAGTGCAGTAAAGTTTTGTGTATTGAACATTGAACTATAATTACATTATATATAGCGTCTATTACGTTTTCCGCAACATAGCGATTATTGCGCGATTTTAACAAGCTCAGCTAGTCTCTATGTGGAGAAGCGGGGAAGAGTAAGTTATCAATATTTCCTCAATATAATTCGACCCGAAAACCCAATAGGCTGGAAATGATTGGAGAAGACATAACCCATAAATAAATATCTGGCAAAAGCAATAGACGGGGACATTATGTTTTTGTAAGTAGGGCATTGAACATCGGTTGAGAGAAAAATTTATTGATCAGAATACTTTCTTCTTTAAACGCTGTTTTTTCTCCTGTGTCGTAGGTGCGCCCAGACCCGGAATAACCACCTGTAGATCGTATAAACGTATGCTCCTTGCAGGGAACGAACTCGCAATCCCTGACGAACAAGCCGAGCGATCAGACACTGCGCAAATCTCATCGTCAAACGCATGGGTTGTAATTAATAGACGTAAAGGTCTCATGGCTCATGGCTAACTAATTTTGTGTTTTGTTTCGAACAATTTGTTCTACGACTTTTTAATATATCGGTGAAGAGTTCTCGGTTTAGTTCTCAAATATCATTTATCTTTCTAAACTTATAAAATCGTTTGTCCTAACTGAATGATCCATCAACGCACATCCAAAACTGCTAAGCCTAAGATGGTAAAATGTTGGCAAACCTACCATTTATTAACTGCTAACAGGCCCTGAACATTTTTATTACTGATTTCAGAAACCATAAATGTAAATTAAAGAAGCAAACATAAAAATGCACATAATGCAATATGTATAAAAAATTCCAAAACATTTACTAACTCCTTCACACAAAAAATGTAGGCTATAAAATGTAGAAGTTTCTAGAACACTATGCCTTAAAACACTTATACATCTGTCTCGCGACCTCCGTGTTCATGAATCTTTTCATACATGCGCGCCGATGACGAGCACATATCACCTGACCCAGTTTTTCTAGTGAACGTGAACTTTAAAACATAATGAAATATTTTTCACTTAAAACCCACCCTGAAACTAAATAACATATTTATTTTTATTTATTCTATTTATTTCTATTTATCTGGCATTATAAATATGTACAATATAATTGATGATCAAACGAACTTACCTGTACGTGAAGTTCGATCATAATTATATGATCAGCTTCATTCGACGCGATTAGTTTACATATTGTAGTTGAGCCTCCACGCTTCAGCCTTCACACAGATGTTTCTAGAAAGTAGGGAAAAAAAAGACACCCTACTGGCAACACTGTTAACCTAGCAACCCACCATCATAGCACTTTCGTTCATTTTGTTTAAAGTTATGTATATCTACCTATTCACAATTTTGGGTGGGATAATAAAGTCACGTTTGGGAGGGTTAATATTAATCGCGTCGAATGAAGCTGATCATATAATTATGATCGAACTTCACGTACAGGTAAGTTCGTTTGATCATCAATTATATTTCACAGCTTCATTCTTAGCGATTAGTTTACATATTGTAGGATGTTTAAAGAATTAAACTAAATTGTGAATAGTCCTTTACTTTTATTGATTTTTGAAACGAATAGGTAGAACACAAAAAGGTAATAAAGTTTATTACATTTACATATAATATGTAGTATTCTCGTGATTAAATTTTACAAGGCTCATTTGAGAGAATGGCTTGAGAGAATTGATTATTATCACTGGTAATAATTTCTCGATTATAGAATCTCGCAAAAACAGATGAACCTTGACTCCAACCAGCTGTTTTGCGAATGACGTCTAAGTTAACCCCTAGTGAGTTAGCCTTGGAAGTGGCTGCATGCCGAGTGCTATGTGCAGTAAACATATTTGTGTCTATACCACTATTTTTTAAAGTATCTTTAATCCAATGGCTTAACCTCTGAGATGATATTTTACAATGTGGTTTTCTGTAACTAATAAATAAATTATCGTTATCTAATAAACGTAACGTACTTGTTTTTTGAATATATGCTATCAAACAAGTAGCTGGACATATACGAGGGTTTTCGTGAAAAAAGGGCAGTTTTAAAACTGGTTGTTGACTATTTAAACGGGTCGTTTTTATACGATCTGGAATTTTAATTATGACCTCAGTATTTTCTATTATATTAATATTACATAATTTGATTAAGCATAGCGTTTGAACTCGGTGTGCAGTCACGAGAGCTAACAATGTCGATAACTTTTTTGTCAACATTTCTAAATCAAGAGATTGAATTGGCCATAATCCAGCTAAATAATTTAATACAATATTTGAATCCCATGTCAAATTATACGTTGGGGCTGTAGGCCTAAGATTAAATACTCCCTTCATGAATTGCTTGACACTATCATTATTGAGAAAGGATGACCCCAACAACAGCGCAATGGCTGATTTATGAGAGTTAATTGTGCCATACTGCGCACCATTATCAAAAAGTGTAGCAAAATAATTGATTACATTTGCGATAGATGGTTCTAAATAATTAACCTTAGTAGATTGACAATGATTGATCCAATTCTTAATACAACTGTTGTACTGTTTATAAGTATTTAATGTAAGAGAGGATAATATAATATTAATTGAATTATTATTTAATGATTTTTGTAATAACGTTCTCCTGATAATTTCACGGCAATCAAGGTTAACGTCTTGCTCAGGTTGTGGGACGATCTGAAAGGACATTTCAATAGTTTATTGCTAGGCCCAAATTCTATAAAATTTGATATTGCTATCTTTTTTAAAAGTGGAAACCACGCTTGTGTAGGCCAATTTGGTACTACTATTATGCCCCTGGCTCTATCCGAGATAACTTTTTGTAATGTTTTTTGAATTAGGGCAAATGGGGGAAAGGCATAAAATAATAATTTTGTCCACGATATGGTAAAGGCGTCTACAGCCCAAGCGTCGGGATCGCATTTCCACGAGACGAACCGTGGGCATTTTGTATTACACCTGCTTGCGAATAAATCAATGTCAGGATTTCCGAGCGTAATAATGATTTTTTGAAAAGCTTCATCACACAGTTCCCATTCTGTATCAGTGAATTTTTTCCGAGATAGCTGATCAGCATCGCCATTGTCTCGTGTATTTATATATGATGCAAATATTATTATTTTACGCCGCTCACACCAATGCCATATTTCTTCTGCAATTTGATTCAAATGAGGGTACTGAATGCTCCCCATTCTGTTAATACACGAAATAGCAGTAACATTATCTATTCTAAGCAATATTTCACATCCAGAGTAATTTTTGGCAAATGTTTTTAATCCGAAAAAAGCTGCTTTTAATTCCAAAATATTAATGTGCATATTTGATTCATGATCTTTCCAAAATCCATAAGTCTCTTTTTTATCACAACAAGCACCCCAACCACTACAGGATGCGTCGGAAAATATTTCCAATTTGAAATTATTAAATCTGAAAGGATTATAACTTATTTCTATATTTTTGAGCCACCAGTTAAAATCACTGCCCAAAATATGTGGTAAATTAATTGTTTGATCGTAATTGGGATCATTCAGAAGACATAAATATTTATGTCGTTCGAATTTCTTCGTATGTAGCCATCCATATTGGATGGCTGGACATGCTGAAGTTAAAAGACCTATTAGCTTAGCAAATTCACGTAATTTACATTTTTTGATTGATATGAATTCCTGTAACTTTTGTTTTATTTTAAATATTTTATTTACGGTTAGTTTTAAGACCATGTCATGAGAATCAAATATAAATCCTAAAAATTTACACTGTTGGCTCGGTATTAAGCAGCTCTTTTCATGATTGATAACAAATCCAAGTTTTTTAAGTAGACCTTTTGTGTTCATAATATTTTGTTGGCATTCTGAATATGTTCGCCCTATACAAAATATGTCATCAAGATATATTACGGAGATGAAGCCGTTTGACCTTAAAAATTCTATGACAGGTTTTAATATTTTCGTAAACACATAGGGCGCGGTAGATAAACCAAACGGTAAACAGTTAAATTCATATAAGATGTTGTTATATATGAACCTAAGATATTTTTTATGGTCCTCATGTATGGGAACTAAGAAATACGCGTCTTTCATAACAATAGACGCCATATAACAGTCTTTTGTTATAAATTTTGATGCTGTTCTGTAGTCCTCCATTTTAAAGTGGTAAGTTTTAACGAATTTATTTAAACATTTTAGGTTTAATATAAATCTCTTATCACCATTTGGTTTAGGTACTAGAAAAACACTTGCATGTTTGCATTCCGAGATAGCCCCCATTTTTAGTAAACATTTAATAGAACTACAAAAATGATCATGTTCAGCTTCTGATTAAGGACGTACACAAGGCCTATCAATACGATAAGGAGTGCCAGTAAAGGGGATTTTATATCCGCTTATCCATGATAAAACTGTGTGATCATCAGTAATTTCCATCCATTTAGTGATGAAATGTTTTAGACGGCCAGAATATGAGCGTACCTCTATCGTCTCCTGATGTTCGGTTTGCCTGTGACCCGTTCTGGTTCCCGATGACCCCATTGTTGAGAGTTGATGGCTGCCGAGCGCTGGCCCTGTCGAGTTCTTGTCGCATACTCTGTTTTGGGAGTTATTTTCCGAGGCATTGTTGTGGAGTTTAAACGATTGTTTGAAGGTTTCTTAATAAAAGCATTTTTATTGAACATATTTGAACGTGTGTTTACTTGTTTAAGGTCAGCCGCTGACTTTTTAACTGATTTTGCAGATTTCAGTTTTTCGGATATATTTTCTCCGAATAAAAATTGTTTAAAATTTGTTTCATTTAATGTTTCCTTTAAATCAGGATTTATCGCCGATATAACAAACCCACGACGAGTTCTGGTGTCAGTGAAATGACTATCACATAAGAGTCTGCATGCGTCGCTTATAGGTTTCAAGATAGTTGTATGACTGTCTTTAGAAATTATAAGTTCTATTGCATGTTTAAGCGCAGCGATAGCAACAGAAAGCTGATTTTGTTTAGCCATAAGCGAAGCATCTCTTTTGACCATATTGTCAGCTAACGCAACCTTTACTTCTGGATTGAGTAGTGATGCTACCAGCATATCAGTTTTCTGGAATTAAGTATTCCGTCATCAATTTATCCTTTAACTCTTTACGTAAACCTTTTGCGAGGATTTCTTGCCATCTGGATGCTAACTCTTTATGTGTTGGATTTCCAAACCTGGTTTCTGACCTTGGTGCATCACCAAGCAGAGCGAGAATGTCACTATCTAACTCTGTTGAGTCCTGCAAATCCGTAGGTTCCAATGCTTTTGATGTCGAGGGTACATCGACAAAATCTAACAATGAATTGCTCGTGGGTTCCTGAGCCACAGATGTTGAAGCTCTGGGTTCGGTTACATTGTGAATTGTATCGATTCCTAAAACAACCACGAATGTTGTTAAAATGTATACGAATACGAAATACGACAATTTATTTGCGTATTATCACCACGCAGATAAATTTTTGAACGCAAATGCAATCTTGCATTTATGTGTACATATTGTGAAAGAGGTAGCCCAGTTGGCGCCTCGCATCACAGTACTGTATTAATAAAAAATATTATCAGGTTATAGATGTGCATCTATAATAAACATTATTACAAAAAAAATGACAGAGGTAGCCCAGGTGGCGCCTCGCATCAACATTGTAATATTATTATTCTAAAAGAATAATTAAGATGGTCTTAGTAATGATAATCCATTACGTAACTTGACAGAGGTAGCCCAGTTGGCGCCTCGCATCAAGAATCAAGTTTTGGTTATAAAAAAATGAGGGTAGATCGCTAAAATTGCGAATGAAATCGTTGCGTTTCTGCATTTAACCAGTATTAAAACATTTTATACTGACCTTCATTACTGGAATCCGATTCGTAATTATCACTTTCACTGTCTGAATATATAATTAATCTTTTGTACCGATGTGGGTTATTTTTTAATTGCGTTTCTAATTTTCTAATTTTATTTTTTATCCTTTCACAGGATAAATCGCGTTTTCTCTTGCCAGGCATAACAATGACGTTAAATATATAAACCGGTTACTTGAAGTCGTGTTGCGCGTGCGAAGGCTTGAGCACAGAAACACAGAATGGACGAAAGTGCTATGATGGTGGGTTGCTAGGTTAACAGTGTTGCCAGTAGGGTGTCTTTTTTTTCCCTACTTTCTAGAAACATCTGTGTGAAGGCTGAAGCGTGGAGGCTCAACTACAATATGTAAACTAATCGCTAAGAATGAAGCTGTGAAATATAATGACGATTCTCCCGTCTCTTAGGACCAAAAATCTTACTAAAGAACTGTTGCTGTACATAGGTACACTTCAAACTAACCCCCCGAGGATATAACCTTGATAGTATGTTGTGTTAAATACTCTACTGGTTTCAAAACTCATAAAAAACGCTAAGAAATATGGTACAATGTGGTATTTTACTGTATTTTTAATACTCGCATAAAATAATGCGAGTATTAAAAATACAGTAAAATATTATTTAAAAAAACTTTATATTTTAATAGGTAAAGTTTTTCTCTTCGGAAAGGGATGTATTGCATGTGCATTTTCACTTGCTTTGACGCTAGGAAGTTTAAATCATTTTAATTAGAATAATACAAAAGGCGAGATGGTTGTTCACTTGTAAATACACAATACATCGTATAAGGTGGAAATCTACATTGTCTGCTTATCTCATGGGAGACTAGCTTGCTAGTGGATATGTAGGTATATTAAAGGAAATTTGGAATAACTTCTGATATTTTCAATGCTATTAATATTGCGGTTTCCGACCACTAGATTAATGAGACAGTTAATTTTTAATTGTGTCGTAAATCGATCGTTGAGCAAATTTTAAAGAAACGTAGTTTCTTTTTAAATGTCGTTATCATCCGCTGAAGATCATCGATTGATTGCTATGATTCAAAGGCGAAATAATCATCTTGAACCACGCACTTACAGTCTCCCAGTTGGGAACAAGTTTCTTCTCTGGTTGAGATAGGTTTGGCTATAGTCTCGCGACCTTGGACCGTTTGCAAGAAAAAACAGATAAAGTGTATAAGATCGATCGGGAGAGTGTCTTTGTAATATTTATGAGTACTCCACTTACTCAAACACTTTTACCGTATTGTCTTATCAAATATTTAATAAGGTTATACGTAAGAATGAGACTGCCTTTTAGAATTCACAATTAAGTACGTATTCTTTCATGTTATTTTACGTTCGCACGCTTTGATTTATTCAAGTACCTCTTCAAACCACACTCAGATTTCATAGGTAAGTACTGTTTCATTTCAACATTAAAGATACATTTTTTTTGCCTTAAATAAGCCTTTAAAAAGGGATGTCTTCGGATAGCTCGATAATTTTTTTTTTTATTTTATGCCAGCCCAGTAATAATAAGCTGAAACAGAAAACCTATTTCCGAAATTCTATCAACGCGCACTAGACTATTGCGTCGTGAACTTTAGCCCAATAAATTAATTCAAGGAGAAAAATTTCAGCAGACCAAAAATTGATATAAATAAATAAATATTTCTGGACATAATGAAACAGCGCCATCTAGTTCCAAGATAAGCAACGAGGCTTGTGTAACGGATGCTAGTTGGTTGGTACATATATTACATATATACTTTTTTTTATATACATATACATAGTAACATCCATGACTCGGATACAAATGTTTATGCTCCGGGATTCGAACCCGGGACCTATGCACAGAACGCAGTGTTAACTACCGCTGGACTAATTGAGTCGTCACTATATTCATCACGATATATCCATCAACTCAATATAGTCACATTGCTGGGCACGGGTCTCTTCTCATTTGAGAGGATTAATGGTATAGTCCGCCACGCTAGCCCAGTGCAGGTTGACAGGTTTCATCATGATGCCATCGAGAGGTTCTCTCAGGCTTGCAAATCTCCTCACAATGTTTTCCTTCACTTCAAACAGTGCATATGATCAACACAATAGATGATAATACAAATAAAGTTTTTCTTATATCTTCTTTCGAAATGTTTTCAATATATTATTTGAAACCTCAAGCCATACAAGCATTGTTCGAATTTTTTGCGGCAATGATAGGTTCCTTCTTATTCTGTAAGCAACGCGACCTTTGTAGTCACCTCCTTTGTGGCGCGCTTCCTTCCTCAATCTCATGTCCGCCATAATTATCTTCATGTGAGGTTTACAACCCACAGTTCTTGTAAAGACGAATTTCGTACGAAACTTTATTTTATTTAAGAACTTTTTGTTCGACTCTGTAAGAGAGAATAAGTTTAAGGCGACCGTATTGATTCACATACATACTTACTTTTAGACAGTATTTATCAGTAAATATATGTATATCTAAAATATATGCCAATGCAATTTAAATCGAATTGTATATTTTAAGTTATAATTTGCATTTCGGTCGGTACAGTCCTTTATTAATAATTAAATAAATTCTTCATTCTTTTATAATAATTAATTTAGATGACTTAACCTAATTCCGAATAATTAAAAAAAAATAGTAAGTCATAGAAGTCTATAAGTGCTATTTACATTACATTTAGAAGTTAGTATATGATTCAGCATCTGATGACCAATCAAAGCGGCAAAAAGTTCTGGTTTAACAGTAGGTATATTCTATATTTTTCCAAGATACCACTATGCGACAGGATTTATTATATTATGTTACGTAGTTCACTTGTAAAACAAGAACCACACTCAGAAACTCACTTCACAAAGCTGTATTGATTTTGATCTGAAACTGCTAAAGCCTAAATAATAAATACCAACTGTGTACTTAATATCTACTGTTGTGTAAATCACCCAAAACCACTTGTGGAAAATGGGATATAGGTACCTACTCGATATTATATAGCAAACGCTCAAGTATTGTTGACTAGTGGAGCTACTTTCACGCACAAAAAATACAGATAAAAATATTATTTCAACATCAACTCCTATTGAATCATACGACAAGAAAATAAGAAACCGGTAACTAACGACAAATAGACATATTTCACCGGTAATCGATGGCACTCGGCTCGAAATCGATTCGAGATGAATCGAGTCGCGACTCGGGATCGTTTATCGTTCCGATTGATTTATTGCCAGCCTTAGGGTAGTTTATAGAGGCGCGAGTTTTTCACTTATCTAGGTGTACGTGACTCTGAAGAAGATGTTCGCCGGAGATAGTCGCCGTTTAAAATTATACGTCTTCTATTTTACGATGCAGTTTGAAAATACTTGGATATAAAATATGAAAGCGCTGTAAAAACAATGTTGTCGGTGACAAACGAGCGAGACGAATGTGAATAATTTAAACGGCTCTAGAACTATGTCGTATCGTTAATGTTCGCTTTTTTTTCTGAGAAAATTCATTCTGTTTGTGATAAATGACGCGACTGCTTTATAGCGATAAAAATAGTAAACGAAACATTGAATTCACGTAACAATAAAAATATTATCCTCTTACTCACGGTCGATTCAAATATTATAGAAGAGAGAATATTATAGAATTCCAATTTAATCAATGTAATTGAATAAATTAATCCCTAAAATCTACCGTTTCAGGAGCGCTTGGGACCATTCTAAATTATCAAAATGGAGACACCACTAAGAGATATCGATAAATTCAATCTTAAGATGTTCCGCTACTTAAAACGTCATCACAGATGGCGTAAATTAATTATCTGTGATGGTATCGACAGGTTGAATGGAGCGACAAAATTATCAACGTTCAATGGAATTTAATTTCGGAACTTTACGGTTTTACATTCCAGTTAGGCTTAACGCCGATTTGAGTTGACGGGTAATATGGGAGACGCAAATTCGATTTTGTCGCATGAGAATTTCCCAGTAACACTGACTCCAAAGCTTGATATGGAATCAGTGATGTCTTTATCGTTGCTTTATGCAACCTTCATTTAAAATTAATTGCCATTTACTTATTCATTTAAGTATCTACCATTAAAAAATCAATCTATGCGTGGCAAGGAAGTTTAAGACAGTCGTTCAAGCTTCAAGTCTGCAATGCATTAGAAACTCTAAATTCTGAAGCATACGGAATACTATTCTTTCATTACTTTACCCATTAACAACTTAAAAGCACTTCACTTGCATCTATGCAAGTCGGGCACTAGGTTAATTAATCAAGAGTTTTCAAGAAAGCAAGCGAGTGTTGTAAATTGCTTTGTACGATATAAGTGTTTTATAGACTTAAAAGAACAGAAAGATACAAAAGGGCCTCTTTCTATAAATATTTTTGTAAAGGGGTAAATACTAGGATTTTCACATACTGGTTTAAAAACATGCGAGAATCCGACAACATTGACATGTCAAATGCTGCAGAAATTTATTATAACAGCATTTGTTATAACATTCACGAATACCAAACTCAAGGTATCCTGTTCCAATGTGAGGATTACGCGGGTCTTGTTTTCTCATCAAATTGTTTTCTAAATAAGCATTCTTTCTTTCTTTTTTAGGGAAGAATACAAGATCCCCAGTCCACAGAGCCCTTGTTATCTGAGTTTATCCGTCGGTCGTGAACCTTTCAATGTTTCAATTCGTAGTTTTATTCCTTCCTCCATCTATCTCATCCATTCGCCGACCGACTTAATGACTGACTTAGCACACTATTCGTTCGCTCGCCGGGTCGCGTAAATGCAATCTCTACATGTGTTCCATTACCCAGCAAGTTATTAACGTACGTATCCACGTCATGAACGTTCATTACAGCATCTGAGATGAAATTTATGTTTGCAATGTAGTATAATATGTTTGTTGCTTCTTAATTACAAATTTCATTTATAATATTATGATAAGTATGTTTGACAAAAACATTTGATTTATGAAAATTTATTTCAATGTCTTAAACGTTAGGTTGTACTTTTAAACGTATTCGTTTTAAAAGATACTGACATATTTGTTTACCCTCTTCAAAAAGCTCAGATGCGCAGTACCCAGAATCAGGTGGCGTGTATGACATATGAACGTTATCAATGAGTGTACCAAAAAAATTATATTCTAAAATTTCAAAAAAAATATTTTCATTTGCCGGTTATGTTTTATTATCTCTCATCCCTCGCTCACTCTGTTCATTTACGTTTAATACACCACACATGGTCTTACAAAGAAGCCAGTCCTAAAGTAGCTAATTATTTTTAAACTAAACATCACACTGGGCAGCCGCGACAAAAAATCCACAAATCGAAAACCTAACTAATCTCAGCGCCAACGGCTATACACTAAAGTAGCATTTGGAAATACGCCACCAAGACCATCTTTACCCTTAATGACGTAAGAGCGTCTTCGCTAAAACCGTGTAGACAAAGTACTCATTTGTATTAGATGCCTTAACTTTGTGAGTTAGTGACTCGTTGACACTAATTTATTGGTCTTTTGAGCCGTTTAGGTATAGTTCGAAGGGAGAGAATTTGAGATAACTTTCGTCTATTAGGTGGTTCGGTAACTAGTTGCTTCGGATTACTTGAAGCGGTTACGTATGTTTAACGATCTAAAATAACTTTAATACACGTGTTTGTGGATATCATTAATCTAGATATGACTACGTAAATAATATTTTGTGTGCCGATTTACCATTTTAGCGTCAGCCTTTGGAGTTGTCATTGAATATGTACAAGTAAATTATGATGTAATTTCCCAAAGAGACTATAGGATTCGTTATTCCATGAGTAGTTCGTCCGGATCTTATTTAGAACATTTGTTAATATTCAGCATTTTGTGTTGTTACAAATTGCACCTTGTTTTGTTACAAATTGCAACAAATGTTTAATAATGTTATGAAACAAATAGTAACAAATTATAACATTTTCTATGTGTGGATCTGAGAGTTTGGTTATAAATGTTATGCGTCATTATGTTTTTACAAGCGGCCCGTCCCGGCTTCGCAAGGATGGGCATTTATTTTTTAAACTTCATTTATGCTCCGCTCCTATTGGTCGTAGCGTGATGTTATATATATCCTTCCTCAATAAATGGTCTATCCAACACGAACATAATTATTCAATTCCAACCAGTATTTCCGGAGATTAGCGCGTTCAAACAAACAAACGAACTCTTTAGCTTTATAATATTACTATTGATTTATGTGAGCCATCTAGAGTGAATACATCTAACAAACATTAACAACTACTAACACTAAATTTAACAAAATGTAATAGCAAATGTTACCGTGTTGGATAATGTTCAAGAATGTTTTAAAACATGTTACAACTGTGGTGCCATTACGAACATAAAAACAATATGTCAGACAGTAGATCTCAATTGAAACAAGACACAGTACAGATGAATTACTCCGGGTACTGTGACATAGGTCTAACTACAATATACCTACGAGTATATTAGGCCGGCAATATCTTAAGTAGGCCTGTGTCAAAGTGTGGGAGCTTGATATATTGTAACAGTCTTGACTGACGGCCTCTTGTAATTGAAGTTAATTTTAGAAAGAAACAGATAATTATTTGGAAGAACAAGAGACACAAAGAATAGAACATTATATTAGTTATTTAAAATTAGATAGATGAGACATTTAACTGATTTTATTTTGTGTTAAGATACGTTAAAATCGGGGTGTGAACTCTGCCAACCCGCACTAAGTTACCGTGGTAGATTATAGCCGAATCTCTCAAAAAAATGGGAACAGAACCTTTTTTTTTAAGTGCAGAAAAATCCTTTACCGACCGTCCCGCCGCCTGGGGAGGCGACGGGGTGTGTCGGACTCCGCCCAACATGAGCGTTTACCGATTAAAAAACCACACCCGTCAACGCCACTTGCCCTATTGCCGGGGCCATGGGATTCGCGAAAGCATGCACCACAACCTCGGCGGGGGGAACAGAACCCTGCCCAGCTGTGAGTCAATGAATGCGTGGACGTTGATCTTTAACAGGCAGGAATGATTGTTACTTCCTATAAAACTTTCAGTAGAAGCTCAGAGTTTGAATTTATGCCCGGTTAAAGGCAATAAGGATATCTACTGGGACTTAAAAGATACCATAAAACTGTATTAATACATCAGTCTTCTTATCTTTACATGATTTTCCTCTACCTAACCCTTTAGGGATCCAGGATGATGGTATTTTATGAAGTATTTATGAATATACTCTACGTATATAGACATTTCAATAAAAAATATTTATTGAAATAAAAATATTTATTGAAATGAAAAACATTTATTGAAATGTAAATAAAAAATATTTATTGAAATGTCAATAAAAAAATATTACTGAAATGTCTTTTTAAAAAATTTGAATGATCGTAGAATGAATATCCTCCCAACGTATGATTTCTATATAGGCTTAGACCTATGTATATATAGTATGAATATACCCCGAATTATAACCTCATTTGTGGCGATACAAACTTCAATGTAATGGTGAGTCCATTAGGTACATTGGAATTGCTAATGACGGTTTAACTACACAGTAAGTTATATACAAAGGTTTAGCTGAATGATGATCGCGAAAACGCTAAGTCACAGTTATATATACCTACCTACTGTAACTTGGCAGCTTTGAACTTGGGCCGTATTAACTGCCTGGCTTGTTGGTCTTAAAATGCTACTGCCGAGGTTTTCGAATTCGAATCCCAGGGCATCCTGCCCTTGGGCAGTGTTGTTGGGTTTTTCTTTGAAATTGTCAATAGTAGCTCGCAGTTTGGATTGGTGCCCGGTTGATGGCAAGAGATTCGCTCCCTATTACATGGGACCTAAAACATACCGGAAAACTGAGGGTGTTACTACCTAACACTTAAGTGAAGCAGATCACCCTAAACGGTTTATCTTGCATCCAATAGACCAATATCATTATAAACCCATTATTGTCCCACTGCTGGGCACGGGTCTCCTCTCGTTTGAAAGGGATTAGGCTATAAGTCCACCACGCTAGCGTACTGTGGGTAGATAGACTTCACATGCCATCGAGAAAATCTCTCAAGCATGCAGGTTTCCTCACGATGTTTTCCTTCATGGTAGACTAAGTACCAATATAGGCAGTAAAATTTTTCATAAGCTAAAAACTCTTTTAAAACGATCGTGCAAGTTAACCGGCATGAGGCTCGAGGGATTACTCCACATAAATACATGAAGGGCAATTGTTTTCGTTATATATAAGAGCCTTTGCGCGGTTCAATAACGGACCGCGGCCATTTTGTGCAAAGTTGTTTTAGTTAAACATTCATATCTACATTGTCAGTCTACAGGTGTCTATTAGTTTAAAGATTCAAAATGACGTAGGAAGAAAATCACCGTCAACAAAAAGGTACTTTTATGAAGACTTGTTACACGACCCATATTATAGGGTGCGACCCTATAACCATTCACCGTGTACAAATTCAAACACCGAGCTGTTACTGAGAGTTTCATGAGAAAGCCCACATACCACATTGTACGACTTGGAAATAGGACCTAGGACATCACATTTAGTAGCCGCACTTGGAATATAGACCATCGAAGCTTTAAACAAATTTAAGACTTTATCGATTATCAGATACTATGTGACACCAGTTATCTTGTATAGATTCTTTAAACAATACCATTAAGCAGTAACTCTATTCATTATTAGTTTGTGTTTCAAAAGATCAGTGAGTTATCGAATGCCACAGATAGCGTGTAATTCTAATAATAATAACATGTAATCTATTCAACTGCATAACGGAAAATGTCTGACCCCTAAGATACAGGTATGCGTATTTAGGGGCCAGAAACCTGTCAATAACGTAATACTCGATTGTACACTCTAACAAGCTAATTGGTTTACATCTACACGTGGATCGGTCGATAGTTGCATGTGTTGAAGCAGGGCGTTTGACGCCGATGACTTTTCGCCATTTTGACAAATATTATAATGATTGATAAGAAAAACTGTTTTGGAATAGCAACTTATATTACTTTATTTAAAGTTGAACATTAATACAACATCTCTGATTATAAACAATTCTATAGCAGTGCGGCGATCGGCACCGCTGAGATACTGTGCGCAGGGCCGCATTTACTTTTATGGTTTACGTAACAGCATGTATACCAATTAGGTTGTTAGAGTGTACACCCTACTATCTACATGTATAATGTACCTTGTTTCCTTTCTGTGTACAAATCAATTATTATTATTATCAGTAATGGGTTATCAAATGCCACAGATAGCATTACATCCATCTTTCCAATTACTTCTAATAATAATAAAATGTAATCTCTTCAACTGCACATAAGGACATAGTTAAATTAAAAATTCCATATTAAAAACTTTTTCTAAATTCCCGAAAACTTTTTAAAGTCCGATGAGGTCCGCCCGGGTCCGGTTATAATCCCAAGTATTTGTCGGTCGGACGATATGGTTTCGGCGGGTTCTAAATAATTATCCCTTGCCCTGGAGCTATTAAACTTGTCTTATTTGACATGACTATTAATAGATTTATTGCTAGGATAATTATATACTGAAACTTGAAACTGAACTCAATTTTTTTTTGTATCGGCCATTTTTTTATACCAGAACTGCTCAAGCGTAAAGGTTAGAGGTGTGTTTCGTGGCATTGCAGCTCATAAACGAATGAACCGATATTAATAAGTTATTTTTTGTTTTAAGAGAGATAAATTCGAGTGTTTTTACCAAAGATTGAAAATAATCTGTTCAAGTCGCTGTATTTAAATCTGTTATAAAATAATAAAATAAATAAATAAATATACCTGGACATAATGACACACAGCGCCATCTAGTCCCGAGCTAAGCAACGAGGCTTGTGTTACGGATACTAGTTGGTTGATGTACTACATATATACTTTTTTTTTTGTAAATACATACATATTATACATAGATACATCCATGACTCGGATACAAATGTTGATGCTCATCACACAAACATTTGTCCCTACCGGGATTCTAACCCGGGACCCACAGCACAGAAGGCAGTGTTAACTACCGCTAGACTAATTGGGTCGTCGTTGTGTGTAAAATTATTTATTAATATTGGATACGTGTAAATTTACGTTCAGAAACTAAAGCCTTTGTAGTATTTTCATGTGTATGTAGTAAGTATATACACAAGAGATGATCGAACCTAACAAACAATGTTCAAAGTACTAAAGATGCTTTCCTCCTCAGCTGAGAGTACAAAATCACGCAGTATTTACCATTGCTGAGAAGAAAATTCCCATCAAACGTACATACAAGACTTTTCCGTTACCAGCTCGAGTCTGGAAGCAAGTCAGTTCACGATTAAGTGCAAATGAATGTTGCCAAGTGGAATTGTATTAGTAATTCCGTCGGAATGTTTGTTTTTAAAGATACTAAGTTGCTAAGTTGTGTGTTATTTAACGAGAGTATTGTCCAGGAGTTTCTTTTTTTTCCATTAAGATTTTTTATATATTTTTATTTATAATCTTTTTGTATTTTTTTATCATATTTCAAGCTAAGATTTATTAATTTTTATTAAGAAGGAAAAATTCAACCTCAGGCTGGATAGAGCGTCTGGAGTACTTATCCAGAAGACGCAGGTTCGTATCCCGCCTGAGGTTGAATTTTCCTTCTTAATAAAAATATTTTTATTTATGTTTTCTTTCTCTCAAGCGTATTGAAAACTTATATGTTAAGATAGCAAATAGGTAGTAAATAATTATTTACATTAACAACGCTAAAACTATGAGAACTTGGAAGTTTTTAGCACGCTCACAGTCTAATAATAATACCATTTCCTCCATGAATAGTTTAAAACTATCCTACCCTATACGTAACTTACTATGATTAAAATTTGAGAAATACAAACAAACAACCCTTTACGAAGTACACACCCTTAATACCTCTCTCAGCTTACCACAAGGAAAATCAAATAGCGGTCGCCACATCGGCAGCGTTCGGCATTTTCCGCTATCGTTCGGGAAACCATTGAAGACAATATCCGTCGTATTCAGAGGAGCAGCAATCACAATTCGAAGGTATTTAGAAGGATTGTCCAAGCATTGTTGAATAATGACTTTCAGCGCAGCAATCTCGCATACCAAACAAACGGACGGTCAAAGTGGATAGGGTTGGGATAACCGATATCGATAAGTATTGTGTCGATAGTTTTCATTTCTTTCGAGCAATTTATAAAGATTTTTTTGTCGATTCAAAATATTTTGGTCTGTGGCTTTTTTCACAGACTTTTCGAATCTTTTACGCTGATAACAAATCGCGTGAGTAGGTTTTGGACAGTGGTGATAATTTATTTGTGGCTAGTGGAAAATCAAACAAAACAAAATCACTACATACTTACAAAAAGGATTCACGCTCTGTTTCTGTTGGCCTTAAAGCAATCAAATCTAAAACTACCGAACGGACCAAAGAGCAGAAGTTTAGTTAACTGTTAAGCCGATGAAGGTTGCTAGTATAAAATATTTCTTTCAATATATTCATCGACTGTTACCCGTCACACTTTATCGATACACGATTGATGAACATCACTAGTCACAAAGCAAACAACAGGGGGACGAGGTACATATTCCAAAGTTTTTCGTTCAAAGGCAAGGCATTCGGGGATTTACATCATTTCTCCCATTCTTCTCTGGGCGATCACTTGTCAAACTTGTTTCAGCCAGTGTTCCCTTCCGGGTGTTTTTATTTAAGTAGGGGTCGCTTGTGAACTTTGGTTGAGTATGTTTTGATGTTGCAGACTGAATACTTTAGACTTGTAATTTCAATATCAATCCAATTACTGTCTCACTACTGGGTTTGAGTCTCCTCTCATTTGAGAGAGATTAGGCTATAGTTAGTATAGTTATACATATATAGTTAACATATTTATATTAGTAAGTACGGATAATAATCAGTAGTAATATAGTTATAGTCCACAACGATAGTGCGTCAGGCAGACTTCACACGCCATCTAGAGAATCTCTCAAGCAAGTTTCTCAGAAAGTAATAGGGTTTAGTATGGTGGAATTGAGAGAACAAATCGCGCTTCAAATGCAATAATGTGGCGTGATTCATTGCAATTTGAAACTTATGCGGATGTCATAAGATCCTCATCAGGCGTCATCGTGATGAACTAACTATACCAACTATGGTGCCATGCTCCGAGCCTGACATAAGTGTCAAAATGGCAAGACTTAATTGATTAGGCCCCATCGACTACATTAAACCAAACCGAACTTTTTTTGGAGATGTCTGAGTCTAGCCCAAAAAATGCTAATGGCCCATTATTATGACCAATAAATAAAGAAGAAATACGAACAGTGGTAAAAGTCAAATTCTTTTTATATTCCAGTTATAAAACACTAATTTGTCCTGTCTAACAAAGATTTCTTGATTCAAACTTGTCCAAAGAATTTATCACTGATTCTTCTCAATCAAAATAGTGGTAAGTAAATTTATTTTATGATTCTTAGAAGTATAATAGCTCTTAAATATAAAATTTTACATCGATTTTAATAACATTGGTGATTCACGTCTATCAAATGTCAATTAGTCCAATGTTTTAGAAACCATTTAAGTCCAAAGTTTTGTAAGTATTTCAAAGTTTTAGATATATTTCTATGAAAAAATATATCGGTGCGTATTGTAATCATAACGTTTATAAAAAAACATGTATTAGAAATCCAATCTAATGGAACATATAGTTCTTTTATATAAACACTAGCTGACCCAGCAAACGTTGTTTGGCACATTATAGGGGTTGGTGGACAACCCTTATCACTAAGGGGTATGAAAAATAGTTATTGGCCGATTCTCACCTACTCAATATGCTCACAAAATTTCATGAGAATCGGTCAAGCCGTTTCGGAGGAGTACGGGAACGAACATTGTGACACGAGTCACGAGAATTTTATATATAAGACTAGCTGACCCAGCAAACGTTGTTTTGCCACATTATAGGGGTTGGTGGACTACCCCTAACTTTTAGGGGGATGAAAAATAGATGTTGGCCGATTCTCATAGATACCGGATAAGCACAAAAAAATTCATCAAAATCGGTCAAGCCGTTTCGGAGGAGTATGGCAACGAAAACTGTGACACGAGAATTTTATATATTAGATAAGGTACTAAGAAATAAATAAAAAATAAATAAAAGAAAGAAATCACTAATACGAATTTAAAGAGACAACGACATCAAGAAAATGTCTTGTTTATAGACTTTTTTTTGAGTCGAGTCGAGTCGAGTTTTTTTTATAGACTTAATATTTAGCTGATATTCTGCGAAAAAAACTATGCAGAAAATTCTACTCTACAACTGTAATCAATGCCCCGAATAGGCTTCAACGACTGTGATCCGTAAAATTCAAATTATTATACCAAAATATAAACATATGCAAAGCGTAACCGAAAAGTACCGAAGTCGCACGAATCATATCCGATACATCACGGCGATCCACGAACGTAACTTACATGTTGAAACTGGCGGCGCCGTTAACTTCCACAGGTTGTTTTATACGAGAGCATTTGCGGGCAGTTTCGCGGCATATCTGCTACCTACACATCATAAACACCGATACAATGTTCCGCCCCAACACTATTGTTAGTGTGCTAGCTTTGTGATAGAAACGAAACGACACATGTATACCGAGAGAATTTAATTATTATACTAACATGAAGTACTTTTCTGTTAAAGATTTTTGTTAAATATATTTAGATGACAAAGGGACTATAAAAAGAAAAAGCGCGGCAGAGTTCTTATAGGACGCCATGACTGCTTTTTTTGTGTATTTGTTTTTGTATTCATATATGTATTATACTGGCTTTATATGATATAGAAACGTTAATTTAATAAACAGACTGTGATGTGAGGGATTTTGTTGCGTCGCTTTTTCTTCCCTCCAAAAACACTAGGAAGCGTTTACGGGCGGGCATTTTTAGGGGCTGTCTTTAGTTGCAACGAAAAGAGAGCCTTTTTTAACGTTGAATATAAGGGCAGAATTTGGCTTACTTTAAATGAATTATATTTAGAGTTGAGTTTGAAATTGTCAGGTTAAGCTAAATCTGTCGAAGTCATTATAAAAATGGGCGATAGTTTTTAGTGATACCAAGAAAAGCTAATTTTATCGTGCTACATTCAAATCCTTCTCAAATGAGATGAGACCCGTGTCCAGCAGTGGAACTATTCTAGGTTAATAATGATGATGATATTGATATTACTTTAGGTAATAAATTACAATAAAATCTTTGTACTACAGTACTTTTATTCAGTATCAATATTCTACCACAAAGCAAAATAATAAGCTGTGTTTACGTTAGTATACTCAGCCACAATAAATAAGGTCAATATACTCTAAGTATAGTGACTGTACGTGATAAACGCGCAAACTTAAATATGTGCTACCCGCGGAAGCGTGAAGACGTGGGAAGTATCGTGCTTAATAATTAAATTATTTCTTACCATATGGATACGAAGTGTAACGGCTGCGATGCTGTTATTTATGATATTTTGTATATGGAGTGCTCCCAAGAAACTTGCAAGAAGTTATATCACTTGAAATGTCTGGCATTGACAGCAGAGAAATTTGAAGCGTTTACGCAGGAATATAAGATGAATTGGGTGTGTCCTGAATGCGTGCGCATTATACCTAAACGAGGAAATTCAGATACACCAGTCCGAGGAACTTTCGTGATGAACAAAACATTCACACCCGGCGCAAGCGACTGCTATGTAAACACTGAGCGCGGCAGTCGACGCAATGTGAAGGAATCAGAAATTGACGGGGGTAGTAAAACTCTAGAGGAGTTACGAAACTTTCGTGAGGAAGTAATATTACGGCTGGATGAACAAATTAATCAGTATGTATTGCTAAAAAATAGATTTATTAAAACTGAAAATGAGTTGCAGGATTTGCGAAAAATTATGGAGGTAGTTCAGAAAAAGGCGGACAAAGTAGATATTCTAGAAAACAAAATCAAAGTTCTATTGAATCAAAATCAACTTTTACAAGACCGTCTCAATACAAAAAGTTACAAAGAAGACGGTACCAAATCACTTCCAGCATCAGGCAGACCAGAATCATCGTCATCAACGAAATTCGCGGACGTTGTCAAGCAAAATAATAAGCGGGTAATCCACAATGTCACTAATATTCCAACAAAAGAATGTGTGGCCACGAAATCCGCTAGTGTGGTGCTAGACGAAAAACAGTCTCGAGGAGCTGATAATAGTAGCATAAATAATAGCTCAATTATGATTACTAAAGAAGAGAGGGAGGAGCTAGAAAAGCCTAAGGAAGAAAACTGGACAGTAGTTAATAGAAAGAAAACTAGATATGCCAATTCAGAAGTAAAAAGAGGAGGAAGCACAACTGTAAATGAAATTCAGGGTACGGAAAGAAAGAAATATTTGCATGTTTGGCGTCTACAGAAGGAGACAAAAGAAGAGAGCTTAGTAAACTATGTAAAGAATATATGTGGATTAGAAATACCTGTCAAGGTAGAAAGACTTAAACATAAGACGGAGAGAGATTATGCTTCATTTATGATAGGAGTACCGGAAAGTAAATATGACAAATTATGTCAACCGGAACACTGGCCATTGAATGTGGAATTCTGTGAGTGGGTGTGGTTTCGTAAACCACTCAACCAAGGAAAAAACACCTAATAAAACAACCGCCATTGAGATTTACTACCAAAACGTAAGGGGCCTGAGAACTAAATTAAAGGAATTTTATTTGGGAATATTAAATTTTGACTCGGACATATTCGCTATCACAGAAACTGGCCTTAACGAATCCATACGTGACACGGAAATAACCCCCCCCGGATATACTATTATAAGATGCGATCGAGCGGACGGACGTAAGCAAGGCGGCGCGTGTCTTGTGGCCACACCGCGTTGCGAGCTGCGAAGAGTACCGGTGCCGAGTGACGTCAACATCAATGATCATTGTTTTGAACTAGCAGGTGCCACAGTTTATTTACGTAGTAAGTTTATGTTTCTGGTTTGCGTGGTTTATATCCCACCGAATAGTAGTGAGCAGGAATATATGATATTATTTAGAATAATTGAACAATATTGTAGTAAATACAGTGAAGTGATAGTAATAGGAGATTTTAATTTGTATTCTAGTTCTATCTGTATAAGCTCATATTATGATTTTTTCTTGACTTATTGTGGGTTCACTCAGAGTAACAGAGTTGTTAACTGTAACGATCGTTGTTTAGACTTAGTGTTAAGTACGTTTGTGGAGGGGGAAAGTGTTTGTGTGCGTGCGGCGGAGGAGCCAATCGTGCCGGTGGACGTTCATCACCCACCGCTTGATGTGTCCATCAGACCGCGTGTACGGGAATATACTGACCTAGAGTTAACTTTGAACGCGAATACATATAACACATATAAATATATTGGGTGGAATTTTAATAAAGCCGATTTTTCATCATTATATGCAAATATTGCAGCTATAGATTGGACTCCATTATATAAGTTAGATTTAGATATGAGTTTAAATTATTTCTACGATACTTTTAATTCAATAATAGATAACTGTGTTCCGAGAAAAAAGCGAAGCCGTGTACGCTCGAGGTACATTTATCCCGAGTGGTATACGGGGGAGTTAATTCGCGACATCATTCTCAAAGCTTCTCTTCATAAAAAATATAAGTCTACAGGCTCAGGAAAAGATTACGAAGCGTTTGCTCAGTGTAGGACTCGAGTTAAAAGTAAGATAATAGTAGCGGAAAAACAATATTACCATCGTATGCAAGATCATATGTTAAGAGACCCAAAATCCTTTTGGAATTACGTTAAGTCCAAAAGAGGAAGTAGAAGCCCGCAACGAATTTTAGAAGATGGGGAGGCCTTAACTTGTGAACAAGCAGCAAAAAAATTTGCGGAATATTTTCACTCGGTTTACTCCAAAGAAAAGCCTAAGTTAGATGTGAGCAGAGCGATAGCGGAAGCGGGTGTTGCAAACGGAGCGGCTAGGGTTCATATTAACAGTTTACAGCTAAATGATGTGCGACGTGCCCTTCAGCAACTTAAACCTAAAAAATCGTCTGGGCCCGATGGTATTCCACCATATATATTCAGGGACTGTAGAATGGTATTAGCTGAACCACTGCTGTACATCTTCAATCAGTGTCTTGGATCCGCTGTCTTTCCCGAGATTTGGAAGATAACCCGGGTCATACCGGTACCGAAGGGAGGTTCGGGAACTAAAGTAGAAGAGTACAGACCAGTTGCTGTATTGTCAACACCAGCAAAAATATTAGAATCCGCTATTCACAGGAATATATATCTACAGGTAAGCTCGCAGCTATCGGATGCACAGCACGGATTTCGACCAGCTAGAAGCACCACGAGTAATCTGCTTAGCTACGTAACGAATGTGTTGCCAACAGTAGATGGTGGCGGGCAAGCCGATGCTGCTTACTTCGATTTCAAAAAAGCCTTTGACTTAGTCAACAATGACGTGTTGCTGAAAAAGTTAGCAGCCTTCGGTTTCACTCCACATCTACTTAATTTTTTTGCAGAATATATGAGAGATAGGCAACAGTACGTGGATTATGAGGGATATCAATCGGAGGCATATTTTACGCGATCTGGTGTAAGCCAGGGGAGTAATCTTGGGCCTCTGGAATTCCTTATGATGATAAACGACCTGCCAAACGTAATTCAATACGCTAAGTGTTGGTTATTTGCGGATGACCTTAAGTTATCTCTCGCTGTTACTAATGTGGATGACTGCGAAAGACTACAGAGCGATATAAACAGAGTGCTTGATTGGAGCAACAACAATCTCCTACAGTTTAACACATCTAAGTGTGCGGCAATCACATTCTCGCGGAAACGCACACCCATACAACATAGTTACAGGCTAGATGGGGTACCAATGGTTAGGGTCGCAGAAGTAATGGATTTGGGCGTTCGGTTTAGCACTGAGCTAACGTTTCGGGATCATATAATTAAAGTCTGCAAAAGAGCATACAGAAACTTAGGTTTTGTGCTCCGCATGGTTAAAGGCTTTACGAACATGCAAGCTATTATGGCATTATATAATGCTTTAGTACGGAGCCATTTGGAATGTAATGCAGTTATCTGGGCTCCGCATGAAGCTAAGTATAGTCTCATGTTGGAGCGGATACAAAATAAGTTTGTTAGGTATATGTATATGAGACGCTACGGGGTTTACCCATATTATCCGTTGATGTATCCGACTCTTTTTATCTTGGGGATGGTTGGTTATTATGAACTGAGAGTCAGGAGGCAGCTCGCACTCGTAATATATATCTTCAAGGTAATAAGAGGAAAGATACACAACACAGACGTACTGGCGAGGTTGGGCTTATATGTCCCAAATAGGTACGTGTTTCGGCGTCGTCGACCGAGGTTGCTAGCGGTGCCGCGCGCGCGCACTACCTTACTGCACGAGGCACCACTGACGCGCGCACTCCGCACTCTCAACCTCGTAGCTATTGACGTAGACATATTCTGTTGTACTCTGAGTGAACTCACTAGGATAACTATGTATAATTTATGCTATGAAGAGACTTTAGTAATAAGGAATATGTAAATATGCTGCAATATCGCATTGGGTTAGCCTGTAAGGATATTGTATGTGCGTAAATAAATAAATAAATAAATAAATAAACACCCTTTGAATTCAACAGAATGAACTTGGCTTGAAAGGTCTGAAATAGTTGTGATCCCATGGGCGGCAAGACAATGGTGACCGCAATACTGTTCATGCGATTGTCGGGACACAAAGGCTGCTTAGAATACGGAAGGCTATTGAGGCACTTGGAACAAAAACTTGGACGATGAGTCTTTGGGATGTCAGTTATCTATTCATTTCAAACGGAGTTTGTATTTAACTTGCCATTTTACGTTTGATGAAAGAACTGAGTACTACAGATAGACTCGGAATGTTGTCAGCTCAGGGTATGCAAAATTTAATTCATTTTATTTCATTCATTTCATTTGAATTCAACATGTTATGAAATACTGAATTTTTAATTAATGATCGAATATACTGTTTATACCACAGAAAGAAGAAGTATCTTACTAACCAAAACGACTTATGAAGACTAATAAATTCCAAAAAGTTCTTATCGAAATGGCACTCAATTTTGTAAAACACATTTCTTTCGAGTAATCTTGTTAAAGTATTTCTTAGAAAAAATTGAATCGCTTTAAACTTTTTAGTATGACATTCCCGCAAAATGGAGAGAGCGTAAAATATATCTGTGAACGCCCACACTCAGCCAACTGTTGACAATTTGTTGACTTTGTGCGATTTTAACCTTTGACCGTTGAACCCATTGATCAAGCTATAAAACATTTAAATATTTGCATCGGCATATGGATCCTACACATCCATCCTAAGATTGGGAACGGTTCCATATCGTAGCGTCAGCCTCTCATCTGATGGTAATCAACAATGGACTCTAGCATGTAGCAAGAAAACTCAAATAGCGTCTATTCACTTTCTTCTTGAAGAATATCAAAGTACAAAAAAGACAAGTACCTTTTTATTTGCCTAGATCACATAAGCGATGTGTTTTGTCATGCTTCGAGAACCCAAACTCCAAAGCTATCCGTTCTCATTGTGTCACAGTTATACAATGCACGCTAGCCTCCAGTGAAATAAATCAAATCATTATTTACAAGAGGTACTCGAAAATGCTCCTTCGTTCCTGCCTCTCCGTACGTAATAACGACCTAGCTTTGAACAGCATTCTCTAGATGAAAAGCTTTATTAAAATGGACATATTTTCTTGAGACGTGACATCTTGAAAACAATATTCTTCATATGGAAATTTAAAAGTGTGAACTAGGTTATATTACATACCGTCACGAGTTCCCGACAGTACCACAAATGATAAGACAGAGTTTAATCACCATGTGAGGTCGAGTCTGGTGATAATAAAAGTGTAAAAACTCTAGTATATTTCCAGGCATTATTCGGGTATTTAATTCAAACTTCCAGGTGCTGTCTGTACAATTTTTTATCAACTTTGTTCCTAGTGAAACATTCTGATTAATTTGAACTGACTTTCTGATGAGCTGAGATATTTAAAATTCTGTATAGCTTACAATAATTGAGAGACAATTGCTAGATAATGTAGGAATATGACAAAGATGATTGCATGTATATTTTTGTTAGTATAAAAAGTAACGTAACGTACAACATTTTTCATAACGTTCATTAATGTACCTTTTAGTTTTAGCTTTATTTTATTTTTTTAATTTAACTTTCATTATGTTTTCATTCGTTTTTTTTTTAATTTACAGTAAAATGTTTTCTTTCTTTTCTTGATCCAGTTTTGAAGGCTTAAATGCTTTGTTTTATATTATAATTATAGTTAGTTCTACCTGGGATACAGATTTACTGTACCCCAGATAGACCTAACTTGAATTAATTTACAAAATCGTACTACCCAGTCGGCCTAATTGGTAGAATTAATTTTATTACTTTATCTTAATTACGAATTTGAAGTAACGCTGGAGATTTTAAAATTAAATAAACGACGATTCTACCTCAGACAAGGACCACTTCACAAAGTTTTAGTTAGACATTTTTTGACAATTTAAGCTTAGGGCCTAACGTAGCAAGCGATTATAAAAGGTCACTGAAATTGGACTATTATGGTACATGGAGTAACAATAAACTTTATCTACCAAGTCTAAAATAAACTATTACTGGTCATATATTATATAGCAAGTGGTTATCGGGGAGGTGTTTGAGACAAGTTCATATACAATCAACATTCTGATTTGGGCGTAGATACGTGATATTCACGCAAACGGTTATTTTAAGTATATCTACGTAAAAAAAATCGCCAGAAGATCAGTTAGGAGTACCTACTTGTAACTTCATCGTCGATGAGCATTTTTAAATCGGCTTGGTTACACGTTACACATCATCAACCCATTCACTTTCCCGATAGTGGGCACAGGTCTTCAGTCAGACGGAGAGGGCTTAGTCTATAGGTTGACAGAACGAATGCTATAGATCCAAAACATCCATAAAGACGTAAAAATTAGTTTTATTTGAATATCTAGTAATTGCATAAGTGTAAAAAATCTGTCGGTCCTTTATATTAGGCCTAAAAGTGAAAGTATCAGAGAAAAAGTTGTGTAGGTCGCGAAATGAATTAATACTTTTTATATTGTTTCAGAGTCTGGGAGCTTGTTTTGTGTAACCGACAAATTGGAGTGGTAGATTTTATTTTATACAGTTTACGGTTTAAGAAATTTATTTCACTCAAAAAGAATACAATTATTCTCTTCTATGAGGAACAACATAATAATTAAGATAAGCGACCGTTTCGCTCGATAGTACACTAAAATATGAAAATGATTTTAAAAAGTTCTGATAAGTTATAAAAAATGGTAAATTTCTTACAATTTACGTATTTTTCACGTGGTGCTTTAATAGCCTTTTAAAAGTTGGTAGTGATTTTGATTCCTTAATTACTTTAGGCATGGAGTTATAGAGTGCAGCCCCCTCATATACGATACTCTTATTACCATAATTTGTCCTCGGCGCTCTTAAAATTAGATGGTTAGCCCGCCTCATCATACGATCATCATCATCATCATCAACCCATTATCGTCCCAATGCTGGGAACGGGTCTCCTCTCATTTGAGATGGATTAGGCTATAGTCCACCACGCTAGCCTACTGCGGGTTGGCAGACTTCACATGCCTTCGAGACAATTCTCTCAAGCATGCAGGTTTCCTCACGATCAATATTCATTAATTTTGTTTTTATAATGGTAATACCTATATTTTAAGACCTATGTACTTTAAGACCACTCAGTATACAACAGCAGAAGGTAGTATAGAAATACCTACCTCTAAGTCTTTTTTTATTTATTCAAAGCGTGCTTCATCTTAGACCACATCGTCACATACCATCAGGTGAGATTGTGGTCAAGGGCTGTAAAAAATACTTTATTTATAAGTCTTTATAAGCCTAATGGAATAGGTTTATAATCGTCATTTTGAATAATGAAGTTTATGTATATAGCATGAACGATGCTCACTCATCATAAATAAAAAATAAACTCACTCATTGAAGATATTTTTACAGTTTGTTTTGACTGTCCGTGTCCGAGAAAACTCATCAACTTATGAAACTGAACGCCGACTCGTCAATCACTTATTTAGATGTGTATGAAAAAGTTGGTATCTTTATATATAGGCACGTCAGCTTCCGTATGTTTGTATGTCAACACTTTTAGGAAGTCAATCTCTAATGTGTTACTTTAATTAAACTAAAACTACAGGTAGTTTAGAATAGTCAAAATTAGTTTCAGTCTAAATGGTTCTAAAACTTTGTTATAATATGATACAATTAAAAAAACATTATACAGATCTTAAATTAATTAAAAACTAATATTTACAAACTTAAAAAATAAAATTAAAAAAAAAAGAAGTTATAGGGCGTCAAAAAACTCGTCCCCGACGCTGTCAGGGGGTAGAGTGCCCAGAAGACTGGCGGCATTGCCACGTTGAATGGCAATGCTAATTCTTTGTCCTAAAAATACGCCAGCCTTTGGGTCACGTGAAAGGTCGACCAAGCGTTTCGAAATTTCTTTGAAGAGTGCTAAGGCACTCGGACCCCATGACCCAAGCGTTTCAACCCCAAACGGCTCGAAAATATAACTATTAACTATTATATTCTAAAACTTAGGTCGTAAAGAGAACAACCGGAATAAACTCTACATAATAATAATCGGTTTCCTTTACAATGTTTGTAATACATATCAATAAGAGAATACAGAACGCTGGATTTTAATAGCATAGTGTTTATACATACATATTCTTCAATAGGTAGGGTAGATTCAATTATATCTGCCCATGTAAAGCCAGGCGAAGAGAAGCTAGTATAATTACACAAAAATACTTACTAAGAGAACATAAAACCGGAGAAGAAACTCAACATGAATCCCATTCAAGACACACACATTTGCACGCGTATAAACGTCATATTGTTTATGTAGGTAGGCATCAATCAGTATTCATTCAGTGGCCAGGGTGTACATCATACATTTATATCTATAATTTCAACTCTAAAGCCACATACAGAAGGCCCTATATAGCACACGCGAATTTAAATACTGTTTTGACAGCCCACTGAAGCCTAAAACTGTTAGTTTATTTTTTCGCCTGAAATAATATCGGCGAGCTCATTGGTATTAAAATATTCTCGCTTCTGACCTTAGACCCTTCGGAAAGATACAACGACTACATTACCGAGAAGCTATATAATAAGGAATTCGATAAAATAATGTTTGTGAACAGTAACCGTGAATAAAAATGCTGGAAAGGATTTGGAATGTCTAGATTAAATTATAACAATGTACCGCGATTATCTATCTATCTATCTATCCAGCCGGTGACACCCACTGCTGAGTAAAGGCCTCTTCTCTATAACGCCACTGTTGCCGATCTTGTGCAAGTCGCACCCACTGAAAAATTACCGCGATTAAATTCATAAAAAAAATGAATCATCAAAATCGGTGCACACGGTAACAAACATTAAAACACACATCCAGTCGAATTGAGAACCTCCTCCTTTTTTGAAGTCGGATAAATATAGGTTAGGTAAGCATTCCACTTTGCAGTCTACTGGTTCTACTCGGCTATCACAACTCTATTTGAATGAATTTGAATCTTATTTGAATGAAATAAGCCACATCTTGCATCATCGTGGAATTAATATAATATACTTTACCTGCTATTCAGTTTATATTTTAAATCATGGCCTAATCTTTTCAATATAATATAGTCGTCGATTTTTTTTTTCAATAAACAGCACTTTATCATTATTGACATTGTGACTTCTTTTCGGGAAAGTAAACCTTTTTCCCATAAATCTTATAAAAGGGAACAAGAACTCCCACTTTTTTGTTTTTAAGTTTACGTAAAAAATACCCTTAATATTTTTTTTTTTAACTGTTCAGTCTGTGCGTGTTTTCGTACGTGCTACCGTGTGCACGTGTTTAATGTATGCCTATTATAAATCTGTATCTGTCACTGTCAAATTTAAATGTCAAAAGGATGTCAGTAACTCAAGTCTAGTGTCAGTACAAAACGGGCATTATGCATTGATGAATATATTAGATAATCGTCTGTATTCTAACTCAAGATGGCTTTACGCTTAAAAACAGTTACTCAAAATATACTTGCACATGATATTATAAAAGCAGGTATCTAAATAGTAACATATCCCAATATAAAATAACTAATTGTTTAAATATAAAAGAAATACCAATGAACTTCATTGATTTTTCATACGGATCGGATTTTTCAGAAGGAATTATTATATATTATTATAGAATTATTATATATTATTATTATATATCCTACTGGATATATAATAATGATATATAATAATTCTACATAATAATAATATTCTATATAATAATAATACTACTGTATTGGAGCCTATTTAATGCAAACAAACAATCAAATCTTTCCTCTTTCCAATATTAGTATAAAAAACTTTTTCAGTATGAAAATTTAAATTGTCGGGTACCTACGCCCAGTAGCGTGGCAACCCTGTAGTGAGCCGGTGATAAATTCAGCTTGACAGTTATTATTCACACTAGGCGAAGGTCAGACGGCCGGCTGTCACCACGTGAAATAATAATGCACTGACGTTCATAGACATACAGCTTGCTCCATTCATAGTTTAGTTTATTTATCTCGTACAAGGACTAATTGAATATTCACTAAAGCGTATCTCGGTACTGCATCATACTTTAGTTTTCAGGTAGGTATAGCGAGATACCTCGCTCAAATTGAGCTGCCCGACTGGGGAAGTACCTCCGCCTTACAGAAGACCGGATTGAAATAACAATAATTATGCTTATGCGAGTGAGTAAGGTTACCAGAGCTTGTTAGGGGAGTGACTATTCTGACAGCATGTGAATTCCGTTTGCTGTCAGTTTAGTAACTCCCTTAGTTTAAATAAATAAAAAAGAGGAACAAGGATTTTTGTGGATAGTTGTATTACTTACATAATTATAATACATTATAATATGATACTCAAAGATTGGTAACATAACAAACCATCACGTCTCCGAAGGGTTAGGCAGATTCACCTCTGCCTGCTAATGTAAATTCCAATTCCCATGGGCATTGGAATTGAAAAAACTCAAAATCACTTTACCCTACCTGGGAATCGAATTCAACACCTTAATCAATAAACTAGTTTACATACACACTCGACCCTACAGACACATCAATTCGTCACCGAGTCGAGAGTGTCACGTCAAATATACCGGTCATTTGATCTTGCACAAGGGCTCTTGTGTTTTGTAATCCGGTTTATATTGACGTGACAGAGTAATGGGTGAAATCCTAGGGAACTGCTATGAATAGAGGTATGTCTGGATCATGGAATGGACTCCATGCCTTTAGTAAGGCTGCCTTTAAGTAATTTGGACTTGGTTAATTTAAATTCCGTTCGTTTAAACTTGAAAGCTTCCATGTTTTATGCCACACAATTATAATAGTTCTCCACGTTCTGCCGTCAAATTGGCAGAACGTGGAGAACTATTATAATTATGTTAAGATCTATGTACAGCGACCCATGTTTGCAAAGAAATAAATGATTTTGATTTTGACACTAAAGATCCTCGTTGATGCCACTCAGCCACACAAATTTACCTGGACAAAACAATCTATGTAGTGTTTCAACTATCAAGTATTCGTAACACAAATCCCCAGTTGCTTTAGCTGTGAATTGTATCCCGATATATTTATTTACCTATCCTTCCTTTTACACTGAGAATTTTTTTCACAGAAGATTTCTTGAAAATTTGTGCCTTAAATATTTGCTCTAGTTCTACAATACAATACCCATAGTTGTCAAAAATGCAGCCAGGTCAAGAGGATTTCGACTTACCTGAAAAAGAAAAAAAAATGAGCATGGCATATAAATTAACAAGTTTAATTATGATTTATCTATACATTCATTGTAATTATAAGCGAAAGGGACTCGTGGCTAACTAGTGGCCACTCTAACCGATCTATATGTAAGTTAAGCTGCATTCTTCGAGGTCTATAATTTGGACTATTCTTAGCTTATACCTATGAGCTCTTCTACTTACTTCTTCTAAGGACCTCTAAAATCGCGTTAAGCCGTCGATACCGGTTGGCATATCGTATCTATGCCAATGGTAATCAAACGCCTTGAAACCAACATTTTGAACCACTGTATCCTTTGAAAATCAGTATTGTCCAGTGTGTGTGAAAGACTGATATATTATTCAGTAACATCTGGATAAACTAGAAGCGGAATCCACGAATTACACGTCCTTAACTCAAAAGGTTGGCACAGTTAAAACCGATTAAACTTGTTCGATATGACGATACGACTGTATAGCAAACTGTAGCGGTCGTAAAAACCTTGTGAGTTGTTCTTTTGGGGAACTCCGACTCGTTTCAACTTTGTCGTCTTAGAATTTCGGGCTCAATACTTAACGTACCTACTATTCTGCAAATTATATAAAGTGGCCTACGTAGTTTTATTGTTGTTTCCAGATATAATATACTTTTGTTTCCAACTAGTAAAATAAATTGTAAACTCTATCCATGCATCCGAATGCTAATAATTCACATTTCATTTAGCAAAACCTCATTACAAAAACCAGACTGCATAAAGTGAGGCTAAGAAGTCATTATAAAAGAAATACTTAAATACTAAGCTATTAAAGTAAGATGAAGGACTATGTACATTAATTCCGAACAAAGATACAGTACCATAAGAGAAGGATATGTAATGCTATTGGGCCTGTAAAGCGCCATCCCTTTCTTATATTTCGTATTCGTTGTACGACCGCAGAAGCTATAAACGATTTTACGACCGCTTTCCTTCAATGTTACAATTAAAAACGATTATGTTCTTTATAAACATATCAGTCAGTTACAACAATTGATGGGAATTCTTGTAAAAATAAACGTGAACAAAAGAACGTCAAGTAATGAAGGAGATTCGCCGCAATCTGTTTATATTACAAGCCGTTAAACACTAATTTTATTGTTACGCTCTTCCGATAATGAGCGTTTTAATACCAAGTGGTAAGATTTAAATTTACAAACACAGTTTGTGAGTTGAATTTGGACGAGTCTGATATCCCAGTCACACCACTAGTCTATCCTAGTGGTGTGACCAGTGGACTGAGATGTCAAAGGTCTCGAGTTCAAACCTAAGGGACACACCACTGACTTTTCGAAAGTTTTGTGCGTATTTATCACATGCTCAAACGGTGAAGGAAAACATCGTGAGGAAGTTTTTTTCGATGTGAAGTCTACCAACACGCAGTAGGTTAGCGTGGTGGACTAGCATAATCCCTCTTAAATAAGAGGAGACCCGTGCCCAGCAGTGGGGCAATAATTGGTTCAGGATGATGAATTTATGTATGCCTTTTCCATTTCCATAGTTTGCCCTGGATTTTCTCACACTAGGCTGGCAAAAAATGATCAAAACCACACAAAAAACTGAATTTATACTTTTTAGATAAACTTATCACTTACACAAAAATATTTCCGACAATTCCCTCCATTATTTGTTCATAAGGCATATCTTCCAAAGTTTGGTGTTAAAAGAATAAATACACTTGTGTGACATTTTTATTAAAGTTATTTATCATTTACACCCACTCGAGAGCTTACCTCCGAACTTTTATAAGTTACCTTCGTAAGAAAAAAAACTTAAGAACAAATAACTTACTTAGAAACTCTTAAGTAAAGCTATGTATATTTTCTTTGTCCGTTATACTGAGAATTTTATTTATTGGTTTTAAAAAAATGTTACAAATAAATACAAGGCCCTAACATTCTTTAATAAATATGGGTATTTTTGACGTGATTCATATTCCATCGACATGTTTTGGGCAGATTGAGTTATTAATCAGTCTAATAATACAAGGAATTCATAAGATAGACATCAGTTTAAACGCCAGGAAGGCAAGCTCTAGAAGGAAATCGTAGGCGAATTATTTCAAAATGTCATCTGCGTTGTAGTTACAATCTGAAGCAGCGCAAGACCTAAACATAATGTGGGCAAGGTTCAAATCACAAGGCTCTCTTATAGTGCAAGAAGGAGGGAATATACAATAAGAAAGCACTTGTAATTAATTGTATAACATAATATAGTTTCTCAGTTATATCGATTATTTCATTCACATCCATTTCATACGCCAAAGAGTGGAATAGGTTTTAAAACTTTGTGGCATCTGTCTTCAGATTTAATAATAATAAGTTCTTTATTTTAATATTAATATAATAAAGGATTTGTACAAGACATAAATAAGATTAAGAGTGTGTGTCGCACACACTCCTGTAACTAACTTACTCTTGTGGATCTTCTGTTAATCTTATATAGGTACATTTTGGATGCAAGGTAGGTAGGAGAGTTCAAAAGGACCCTCAATTTTTGACAAAATATGTATGACACGGCTTTTTATTGTATTGATATTTTATTCATTCATTGACACACTCCACACATCTGTGTTTACGCATAATGAACAATCATGCATTGTAAAGGCGGGGTCATAACTGCGTACGCTACGCCAGTAGAATTACGCGTCAGGAACTATATTTTCCTTTTCAAGAAAACGTTACCCGATACTATTATTTTCTCCTGTGTCGTGGGTTCCTTTATAAACAAAATTTATCACATACTCAAACGCCCAGATTCGGAAAAACTATCTGTAGACCGGGGATCGAAAGCGTAACCCTTGACGTACATACCCACCACTCAATCAATGCGCCAATCGAGCCGATATAATACACGTGCAGTCGCACACGGCTCTGTTCATTTTCTCGAGGGAACATTATTATTTACAGGCGTACTACTAGCTAACCGCCCGCGAACATGAGTCAAAATATATGTACTATGTCCCTAAGATGCACGCGAACCGCACTGTCTATGCATGTACGCAGGTTTGAACTCGCCTTTATAAGTCTTTGTATTTAAATGGTTGTTTTAAATCAAATGATTTGTAAATCAATAGCATCGCATTTTGACCTTTTTTGTTGTCAAATATTCTAAACTCGCGCACATAATATAGAAGTTATTTATATGGATACGTTTCGGATTAAGAGCCGCCAAATATAGTTCTGTCTCTAAGCCGATTCCGACTTATGTAATTAAGAAAAGGTTAGGACAAAGGAGTATTAAACCTAGGATATGTATTCACGTAACACAGTTATTAAAAAAAAACTATACGATGTCTCGTTTGACTGGTAATAAAACAAATTGTTTACTTGTTTTATTACCAGTCAAAAGATACGACAGAGACATCGTCGGCTGCTAAACACGGGGCTCCTCGTTCGATGCGAGGCATGAATTCGTCGTCACCTCCATTTCAAATGATGTAGTAAAACCAATATTAGTACTATTTCTATTTTAGTTTGATGAGGTATTTTTGACGTGCGTATCTTGGACACACGTGTATTACGTAAGCAGCTATCACGAAGACACGACCGGTTCAAACAAAAATGAGTCGAATGCTCAAAGGTATATAGGTCATAGTTCAACATACACTAGTCACTTTTGTCATACCTAGAACTGCTTGCCACTAGTTTTTTTTTAATACTAAATGCATTTACATATAAAAAGGTGTGCTCAGCAATGAGATTGTATTATATTGATTAAAGCATATTTTTTCTATCAATATAATTATCATTATTTCTAGCATACATGTTTTTGTCTCTATTACATATTTATGTACTTATATGGAACCTGAAACATATCGGCGAAATGTGTCTATCCCTGCAGGGTTACAGTCGTGATGGTGATATTTGTCTAAATATCTTGATGTAAACATTGAGAATCTACATACAATAGCAACAAAAGCTTGTCATTGGTGGGATCTCGTGATCCGCTTGGTAGTTCTGGACCAAACATATTTTGTTTATCGTGTGTATACAATATAAGAGCAATATATTTAATTGCTCAATTTGTATTTACAAAGAAAAGTATATTAGCCGTCTAGTATTTGTAGCACAAGCCTCGTAGCTTACCACGGAACTAGATGGCGCTTTGTCATAATGTCCATATATAGGTATATCCAAATTAAAGGTATTAAAAGTCATACACATTTATACTGAACAATGGTTCAGTTTATGCCTGAACGCTTTACAAACCCCTTTCAAGCACACTCCAAGGCTACAAAAAACAGGTTTTTTTTTTTCACGAAAAATTCGTGAAAATTTTCTCAGAGGGCAGCCCTAACCCGTTCAAGAAAATTATGTTTCAAACGACGCAGTTTCGGAGCACAAGTGAGCTCTAGCTGAATTATGAGGCAGATTACACGTGCCAACAACATTGTAAAAAGGTTACAACTCACAATTTGAAAGCGTATTCTGATATCCTAGTGAATTGCGAATTTATTCGTAGTTTGTATCGCACCATGATTTGGGATTTAGATTTTCTTCAAGTACTGGAATGAATTTTCACATGGCGTTTCCTTAAATTTTTAGTAATAAATATTAATTATCATTTGTTTAAAATATATTTTTATTGGATCCAGGCTAGAGGTAGAGTAGAGAGATATGTACGTGTTTAGTGACGACTCGGTGGCGCAGTGGTTGAGCGATCGGTTTGTGCATCACGGGTTGCGGGTTCGAACCCGCATACGCGTACAGGGTCTGCGTTTGTGTAAGTGAAAATTTATGTTTGTAAACATTTGTAGTTGTATGGTGAAAATCTTAGTGTGGGGCAATGATTAAAAAAAATACAATGCTTATGGCGAGTATATGCGAAAATCGAGTTACAACAAAAAAATAAGTTCTAAATTTCATCCCAAAAAGATGTTTTAAAAAAAATCTTCGCAACAGGATCTACGAGACTACAAACAACCACGAGGTAATCATCAGATAAGTGCCGAAGACGTGACAATTTACGACGTATTAACTTAAATACTTGTCGACGTAAGCCGTGCAACGCTGATAGCGTTAGCAGATAAATTGATACAAATTGCTTGTTTTTGTTTACTTTCCGTATACCACCTACTTTATATGCAAGCCTGGTACTTTCGCCTTATCGCTCCTGATTGAATTACCAAGTGGGAAAGACCTCAGATTGTATATAGGAGGCCTGTGTAAATTGTAGGTAGGTAGGGAGGTAGGTAGTGAAAGGTTAGTTGCATTCGGTTTTGAACAATAGAAGGCGATGGATTCTAAATACATCTTCTTCCCAGCAAAAGTACTAGGAAGCGGTGAAGTTTGGGCGTTTCTGGGGCTATCTTTAATCGAATTATAGTCGAAGTTTAAAGACAGCCAATTGAATTTGGCCTATTTTGAATAAATTTCATTATATTTAAATTTTGACTTTCATATATATTCAATTTAAATATTATAAAAATAAAGAATGCGGTCTATTTGAAAAAAAAATACGGCATTGTTTTACAAAAAATGGGCGCTAACAAGTATTATTTTCATTCATCATTAAAAATATTAAATTCAGCAGAGCCGCCTTCAAAGAGATCAAAAGCAAAAACTTCACTAAGAAGGCGGTATTCACGCCATTTTAAAATTTCCTGCCAAAGCAACTCAATGTCTCGAACTCATTCAAGAGGCTTTTCTATCTCATTAGCCGTCTAAAAATTTAAAACAATCGATATTTCGAGAAGTCTGTATAAATGTTCCCTCCATTTTATTTTGCTTCGACCTTCGAAAATATTCTATGAACTCGCTTTTTACATTTCGGTGCCTTAGAGCATCGTACATAGAGATTGATGTAAATTTTTGTTTGACTAACAAACAAGCAAAGACAATTTTGTTAAGGATGAAAAGTACTTTTTTCTTCTTTTCTTTTTGATGCCATACTTTTTTCTTATAATATAACGTTATTGTCACCAGCTTCCAAACTCGAGCTTTCACTAAGGTGTAACTCATCCTGTATTTACTATAGTGACAAACCAATGTACCTGTATACCTTTATCAGATAAATAAACAATATACATGTACATTTATCAATTATTATTATTATTATTACATTTCCTGTCGTAGATTTCTTGTACCATATTTGCGGTACTATAAAATTAAAGAGCTGTTCAAGCACTAAATGATAAAACTATGAAAGACCCGTCAAGGTACATTTATCTTGTAAAATAATTGGGACAAACCTCCGCACTAAATCTCTGCTACTGAAACTTCTTTCAGTATCAGTATCAACAAGAGCAACCATCCAGAAAATTGTCACAAATAATTGACACACTAAAACCCGGGGTGTCCGTCTTAAAATCCGCCACGAAATGAATCAGACAACAATATAGTAGGTAACATTTATCCTAAATGTCATCCACGCTAAATATCAAACTGCTGGCCGCACTTCTAATTATGTTAAATGGTTATTAGGGATACCACGAAACTATAATAACAAGGTTTTCATGTCCCACTGTCGTTTCAATAATGTAACATTATGGTAATAGAGTAATTTCTTTATGAAAAGGACGGGCTTGGCGTAACTCATATTAGATATAAATACGGGAAAAAATGATTTATTTTCCTTCATGATTACATACTTTCATTATGAGGAAAGCCTTAAATATGGGTGTAGGGATCTTACAATCAGTTTACCGTGTGAAAATATGTGTTTCCTTTTCACATAATTTCACCCAGCTTTTGTAGAATTATTCTTTAGATTACAGGAACTCTGATTCCGATTTTCGTTAAATAAATTACACAAAATCTATCTCAATCGATTTCAAATAGTGTTCTGATCAGTTGACAGAACCCTAACTTACGATTCAGATGCCTGATTTTATTTGCACCCAAATAAAGGGCTGCACTTTTTCTTGTCGTGTCAATGGCTAAACAAAGTCTGAGTAAAAAGATGCCAGCCACCTCAATGGCGTTAGGAAACACTGACTTAGGATGGATTTGCTACAAATATATCCCCAAAAGCTTTTCACAAATCTCGTCCAACAACTTCCTGGGTTCTCCTTGAGATGTTTCCTTACGAAAGAAAATATGTTGTAATAGCTGACCGAAACCTGGGTACAGTGCAGTCATTAAGTCTCGAATTCAAATTCAAAGCAGCCAGCGCAAATACAAGAAAGTATATATACCAAAGGAATAGCGAATGAAGCCTGCGAACCCGCACAAGACAATTGGTGGCAAGCTTCTACCGAGTTTCTAGTCAAATTCTCATGATAAGATATAGTTTTTGACAAAACATAAATTAATTTAAAAACTCAAAAATTATTGGGTGGACGCACCGTGGACTTAAAAACTGCATATACTGTGACAAATTCTTAGAAAATTGGAATCAAGAGAGATACACCATATATAATCGAGCTTGTCGTCCCCGAAGAGTCAGACAGAGGTGTAAAAGCACACGTAATAGAGGGGGGGGGGGACCATCCACCGGACACAAATCTAAGCTCCGAGCTGCTGCTGAAAATTTAATAGAAAAACCCAATAACACTTAAGCTCGACCCGCCAATATAACCCAAGACCTCTTGGTCAGCAGTCGCACTGACGACCACCAGGAAAACGAGGCAGTTCAGCCCTATCATCATCAACCCATTATTGTCCCACTGCTGGGCACAGGTGTCCGCTCATTCGAGAGGGATTAGGCTGTAGTCCACCACGCTAGCGTACTGCGGGTTGGCAGGGAGAATATCTCTCAAGCATGCATGCTTGAGAGATATTCCGTGAGGAAACCTGCAGGTTTGTTCAGTTTCCTTCACCGTTGGAGCATGTTATAAATATGCACATAACTTTCAAATAGTCAGTGCTGCATGCCTTGTTTGAATTCGGGAACTGTGACATCTCAGTCCACTGGTCACACCACTAGGCTACCACAGTTCAGCCCTAATTCAAGTAAAATGGCGGACGTTGTTATTGGCGGTAATTTGCGGTGACGCGACGCTTTGTCGTGCGTGACACCCTCACAGGGGACTACTCGTGCTTGCAGTGTGTGTAAAGCACATCGTAAACGGACGTCCTTTTGGGGAGTAATGGAATGATTTCGGCAGATTTCGGCTTTGTTGTGGGGTATAAAAGTTAATTTGTATTAACACACACCTTGTTTACCATGATGATGATGACAGGGATCTTTAGTTTTATGTTAATTGAATTTCCAATCGAATATGCACTAAACCATAACCATAGCTGGGCACGGGTACACTTAGTGTCTAGGTTCTAGTGGAGAATGTGATAAATATGTATGTAAGATCAAACAGTCATGCTAGTCGGTAGGTAAGTGGAGCAGGCTTTGGGATCGAATTTGAGATCTTTCTCTATGTCCTACCTCTCTAAAATTATAATATCATTAATATTCATTATATAAATTTAATAAAAAGTTACATATCTAATAAGAGCACAAGGTTAAATTTTATAATATGCAATATTTTATGTTATGTTTTATATGTTTATGTTGAAATAAAATTACTTTTTTTCAATATATCGCGGTATATTAATATTATTTGATCCCCAACGTTCAAATGTACACAGCTCTCCTCTAGATAGCTGTGAGTGATTATAACTTCAAGGCATCCAAGACCTAAGGTTGCCCGTGACCATGGATGCTGTAAAGAATCACAAATCATATGTAACCACAATCAAAACCACAATCTCACGTGATGGTAAGTGCCGGTGTAGTCTATGAAGCATGCTTACCTAGAAGATACCTATTCACTCTTTGTGACTTGAAGACCCCCAAATTGTACTCGTCAGAAATAAATCGGTACAAATTTCATTCGTTACTTAAATCCCTGGTTGAATGGAATGAATGGGCGTGAATCGTGGGATAAACAAATTCTACACAAAACTGCGGTGATTGTGATTTCCCAACAGGATAATTTGTCTGGATTAGACATTGTATTTTTTTCAACACAGCCTGAGTTCGAATGTCTTTAAGGTTACTTTGGTATTTAAAATAATATGAATATGTACATACACGCCTGTCGCACGTAGGGATAGGCAGAGACGATTATGATTTCTGACACTGACACGAATATTAGACATTGTAGAACAATTTTGAGCTGTGGTAGTCTAGAGGTGTGACCAGTGGACTGAGATGTCAAAGGTCTCTAGTTCGAACCCAAGGCCACTGACTTTTCGGAAGTTATTTGCGTATTTATGACATGCTCTAACGGTGAAGGAAAAAGTCGTAGGAAACCTGCATGCTTTAGAGATTTGTCAATGGCTTGTGCAGTCTATCAACCCGCAGTAGGCTAGCGTGATGGACGATAGCCTAATCCCTCTCAAATTCGAGGAGACCCGTGCCCAGCAGTGGGACGTTAATGGGTTGATGATGATGAGAACTATTTTATACACATATCGCTGCTAACAAGGATTCGCAACATCAGGAAAATAACAATATCAATCAATATAGAGCGACAAATACGTAAAAAGTTGTTTTATTTCAATGGAAATAAGTTACTTTTTAATTTACTTAATCTCCTCATGACTACTCTAAACGAATGCTTTTCTAGGGATGTTCCTGATTTAATTACATAAAAAAACAGTATTTTGGAGTCTTCATATTGCACTAGCTGGTGTATAAGTTACGTCTTTTAATAAAGAAATGTAGCTTTAATTAAACTAAACTGTAACAAATTCGCCGTAACACAATAATGGCATCATTACATTTAACCAAGTCTTATTCGTCTGTATTATTAAGTTTTCCAGACAAAGAAATGGGTTTGAGAACTGAAGTTGGCATGGCTTGATATTATTTTGCCAATGTGACACCCCTACCTTATTATACAGGTTTAAGAGATTTTAACTTCGAACTTTTATAACCCTTCGCTTCGCGGCTTAGACGTGGCTTAAGGTGAGGTTAATATATGTATGTTTACATATTGTAATGTAAAACCATGGCTGTATCTAAAGAGATAGGCAGAGGCGTACTAATGTACGAGAATATTGCAATTAACCGAGCACGACATCGTGACTTCGATTGTAATTAAAAAACAAATGCTACTACAAAAAACAGTACTATTAAAAAGGTACTGATAGTTCTTGGCCGTAATCCAACGTTGCAAAGTTGGAATTTCCAAAAGTCCGTTCCTAGAAATATGCTCATGTTACAAAAGAATTTATTTTTCCTTTTTTATACTTAGTAGCTTTCATCAGTATATGTAGGTACACAAATATATATTTGTATCCCCATTCTACAAACGATTTTATGTGTTTTGATTCCCTGACCGATAATTCTGTCCGGAGCTCTCGAAGTTCCCGTTATAAAAGATCGCGAGAATGATGTTAGTACACCTTTGGGTCGCATCGCTAAGTTTTATTTTACTGACAGATTTATCGACAATGTATCTGTCTAGTTGTATATTGGTCGGGAATGTTGATTTCCTTTGCAGAGTTCTATGCTGTACAAGTGACGAGCCGTAGACGCCGATAGCCGAAGAACTCTAAAACTACCGGACGGAGTGATTGATGAAGTAGGTTTTAATGTAAAATTCATTAAGCTTTTGGACATCATATTAATAAATTTATTAGAATGTCATTACTCAGCGCCATCTAGTTCCGAGCTATGATCTTTGTGTGCCCACTAAATGATTTATTTACATTTATGTTATACATAGAAACATCGATGAAACAGAAGTACAAAATAAATGTCCGTGTTCATCATGCACATTTGCATTTCCATGTTCCGAAATAGGGACCATTATTACTTAAGGTGACTCAATACCGCTACGTTACCCACTCAAAGTATAAAAACAAAACCAAATAACCAAAATTTTATTAATCAGTGAGACCAACGTTTATACGAAAATAAATGCTAACTCAAATGTATTTTCAATATATTGTAATATTATTCTATATCTAGATTCGTTCCAGCGATTTTCCCTAAATCCTGAACCAGAACGAAATTATAGCCAACTAAACACAATTTAATTAAATGTAATAAATCAAATTGAAATATGGTGTCCCCTCTGACCTTTATCAGCAAAGAGGACAATAACATATTTAGCAAAATATTCCTTACGTAGTGACTCCACAATATTTAGGGTAAAAACCAAACCCATGAGAGTGTAACACTGCCTAATTTTATGGTGACTCGATTTTCGCAGTGGCTATCGATGCCCTTGAGCGTCATGGGTTGCGGGTTCTATCCCTGTACAGAGTAAATATTTGTACAACCTACAGGTAGCTGTACTGGATCTGAGCGTTTATGTATGTGAATTTAGAACCGGTACGACGACACAGGAGAAAATCATAGTGTGGAGCAACGTTTTAAAACAAATAAAATTTTTGAGTTGCAATAAAGCTTCTTGCAGACACGTTCCAGTTTTGAACTTCATTCAACACGTTGGTAAATCATCTCTGCCCCACAAAATAACAATAGGAAGACTACTCGATCGTTTGGATTGTCATTCGAACATAACATGGGATCACATAGACAACTGATGTGGACCCCAAAACTTTGCCAAGCCAAACTTTCCCTACGGCCTCCGAGTTATCAATAAAACGAACAATTTTAGTCTGCCAACTGGACATTTTGATACATCGAGAACGGAATAAATCGGGTCTCTTCGAGAAGTCATTCGTTTAGTAAGCCAACAGCTTTTATTTTTTAATCAACTGTATATAGTTCCTTTTCAGATTCTTCCCCATAGAATCCATTTTGCGATTTATAAATGTTTATTTGAAGTTAAAACCTTTTTATTTAGATTTTTTATTTTACATAACATTAACTTTTACGCATTTACGGATTCATCATAAGCTATCACTTTATACATACCCAATAGATTAAAACAAACTGTATGTATGTATTAAAACAAACTGCATATATCCAAAACGTTTTCTGACGACCTTGTGAATTAAAAGTAACACATTTGAACATCATCATTTGTTTTATCCACATAAAGCCATTTACTTATAATACAATTTCTTTTCATCATCAATAGCATACAAAATATGTACCTTTAAACAAAAATATTTTTCGGCAAACAACGCGTGCAGCACGTTCCTTTATTAATATGTAAAGCATTTTTAATTACCATATACAGCAATTAACACGAAAATGTTGAGTCAGGAGCTTATTTTAAGCGAAAAATTGCAAATTTTATGCTTCATTTAATGCAGACATAATATACATAATAGGTTTACAATAAACAATAAGAACGACGATCGTCATTTTCATATTAATTGCTACATTTATTCGGAGTGACATTTTTGAAGCCCACTCTCCCCTATTTTTTTTGTTGTCAGGGAATGTTCAACACCATTATGTTGTCCGTCAGGGGAGACGGGGAATTTGGGGCATCGTGTCGGCTACGAGGGGATGAACTAGTTCAAGGGCACGTTCGGAAAGTAGAATATTAAATAATGCCTGCAGAACGGAGCATCCAGGTTAGAGGGTTGCATTATTTCGCTATATACTTGTCGATTTATTTTCTGAGATGCAACCTTCCCGTCGCCTGGGGAGGCGACAGGGTGTGTCGGACTCCGCTTGAGCGTTTACCGACTAAAAAACCTTACCCGTCAACGCCACCAATTAAAAAACCCGATTGCCGAGGCCATGGAATTCGCAAAAGCATGCACCACAACCCCTGTAAGATGAAACCTGCTGAGATCGGTCGATAAATTTTAGTATTCTTAAAATATCTAAACTCTTTCGTGTCTCGCAGACCACGTTAAGGTCTAGATGTGTCCCAAACATAACCGATACTACAAAGTCCTGTTGATTTATTTAACGACGTACAACAGTATAAAACCGAAAAACATCCTTCGAAAGTATCATATAGTATTTTGTTCACCTCTCTATCGAATAAAATAACTGCAACGACACAAATTAATATATTGCTTCGCAGAGCGAAACCCTTTATTTACACATGCCCAACCAGTTTCCCAATACACAACTGTGATGAATTACAAAACGAATTTGTGTACAATCGATCTACGGTAGGGTTGAAGCTGCTTAAAGTTACTTCATTTGGTATCTTAATACTTTCGGGCTTTTGACTCAAATTGATAAATGACGTCGAACGATATCGAATTATCGACAAAAGATTATATCTCCAAAAAAAATGGAGCACAAAGATTATATGTTTACATTAAAGTCTCTCAAACTTTTAATCAATTGAAGCACTAGGTACTTAAAGTGTTGTGATGTTTAATAACACTCATTTTAGAGGAACTTGCAACTTTGCTCAAGAAAGTCATCGACCCTACCGGTGAATCAGAAGTTTACTCTATTCTATTCGCAACCAGCGTGCATGTATGACTAGATTTATGTATGATCGAAGACGAAACAAAAGCAGTATGTAGGATACATACTAGGTAGTGTAAAACTGATATCTTTCCTTATTGATCCTGGCTTACAGGAGTTAGGAGTACAGGAGTAGTAGGGTCCTAATGTGGGCGGCTCGTCCCTCAAAAGAAAAAGACGTACCACGTGACGTTTAACTGATTTGATTTTGATTTGACTTTCTGTAGTCACATACTGCTTCTATACGGAATGATAGGATACGCGTGGTAGGTAAAGTACCTTATCCTATATAAATAAAAATGAATATTGTTAAGCTCATAACTCGAGAGTGGCTCAGTTAATTTGGCAATATTTTTTTTGCTGTATGCTCCACAGAAAGTTAAGGCCCACGGAAGGTATTAATACGAAAAAAAATATAAACCACGTGATCACTCGAAAAACGTTACATTACTTAATTTTTTTAACCGTAGTTTTATATTTTATACTATTCACTTTTGACAGAACAAAGTCTGTCCGGGCAGCTAGTTATAATATAACTTTTATGCTAGTATGTATAAGCCGGCAGCTAGGTATATTAAAACCATATGACATGGAAAACTTGGACCTAACACCCCTACGCGGCAGGTAGGTAATACATCAACATCGATGTTCTTCCCCACTTTTTGTGTCGTTGCCAAAAAAATATGATGGATATGATGGCCTGACGATTTTCATACAAATATGAAAGATTTGTATTCAAGCGGCTAGTTGACCGTTTTCGCTGTAGTAAAATACATTTTGACGACCAAATTACTCCAGCGGTAGTACACAGCCGTCTGTGCTATGGGTCCCAGGTTCGAATCCCGGTAGGGACAAATGTTGGTGTGATGAACAGAAACATTTTTTTCCGAGTTATGTCATGGGATGTACCTATGTATAATAGGTATGTATTTAAAAAAAAGTATATATGTAGTATATCAACCTTCTAAAATCCGTAACACAAGCCTCGTTGCTTACCATGTAACTAGGTGGCGCTGCTGCGTCATAATGCCCAGAAATGTCCAGAAACATCCATAGATGAAATCCATTTGAATTGAAACCCGATATTTCACCTTGTCGTAATTTCCATTTCCCAAGAAGGTTAAAAGGACCATTAATTTTGTTCCGCGGACATTTTTAAGGAAGGAACTTCGACTATCGATTACACAATTAAAAGGTGTTGAGAGGGAAAACAGGGGATTTTGTTATTAATACTTTTTTTAATGTTCTCTTTCGTACTGTGCCCTGATTTTTTTTGGCTTTTTTGTTTATGTCGTTAAAGAAATCGGGATAGTGAATTGGAGACAAAGTATCAGCGTTCCACAACAGTGCGGTTTTAAGGCATTTTCTGCCTCGCACCACCGCTCTGTGGAACCAGCTGCCGCCGGCGGTCTTTTCGAACCGTTACGACGTAGGAACCTTCAAGAGGAGAGTATATTCTTTCCTGAAAGGCTGGCAACGCATTTGCACGGTCTCAGGTGTTGCAGATGTCCATGGGCGGCGGTAATCACTTACCATCAGGTGAGCCTCCTGCCCGTTTGCCCCCTTATTTCCATTACAAAAAAACACTATTTATTTTTTCTAAAATGCATTAGGTATTGGAATAGTATAGAAAAGAAAAGAGCTGTGGTAGCCGAGCGGTGTAGCCAGTGGCCTGAGATGTCGGAGGTCTCGAGTTCGAACCTAAGGCACGCACCACTGAATTTTCGGAAGTTATGTGCGTATTTATCACATACTCAAACGGTGAAGGAAAATATCGTGAGGAAACCTGCATGCTTGAGAGAATTCTCGACGACATGTGAAGTCTGCCAACGTGCAGTAGGCTAGCGTGGTAGACTACAGCCTAATCCCTCTCAATTGAGAGGAGACCCGTGCCCAGCAGTGGGACCATGAACGGGTTGATGATGATTCTCCCGACACGAATACCGGTTCCTAGCCGCCAGCATCCAACAACTTCAGGCGACCTTCACCAGGTTTTTGCCCATTTTTCATCCACCGCACTATGCGTATTTCGGACGAGTGGCCTTCAAAAACGTTTCTGCCCCAGTGGACAGAAACCACGCCTACAATCTCAGCAATATCGGCTACTTTAATTCCTACATACAAATCTCTTCATCACTAATTCGATCCTAAACCCAGCTCTCTTCATAACTCGCTGGGTGACCTTGAACGTTCATCATAACATTTCCTATTAGCCTGTTCCTACTCGTTTGTTACCTATTAGCTATCTTTTACCACCTTATAGAAACCCTCTCCAATTCACCGCCAATATTTTACCCCTGGCATGTAGTTAATTGCACATTACGAAAGCCATTACTAAGGCCAGTAAGAGACTGATCACCCATGCTAAACAAAAATGTATCTATTTGAGTAAGGGATATGGTACTAATTACTTTAATTTATTTTGCCAAGTGGATCTAAAAATTTCAATCATGTCTAAAAAAAGCACAAATTGAGAAATTCATCTTATTTGTCATAGCGTATAACAGTAGCGAACTATTGAAACGTGAGAGGCACATTGCTCCTGTAGTTTAAAAGCAACTAATATATGTAGGTTTATAGTTATAGTTTTATGAGAATACATTTCTTTAACCTATATCAGTCACTACATTATTGAAGCTCTCAATAGTATCTATAAGTACGGTAAAATAGTTTAGGACCTCTGTTTGACAACCGATTTTTTGTAAAATCTTGATCTTATTAAAAACCGAAATAGAAATCTAAGATTATCGTTGATTTTCCACGGTTTGTCTTAGTTATAATTGAGAAACTCTAGATTACATTTTTAATTGAGGTTTATTTATTGAATTGCCTACTTAAGTAAATATTGCTCTTGTATACAGTAGTATTCGTATTTTAAGAAGAATTTAAAAAGTTCGACGTAAGCTTAGCTGGGTTGTTTGTATGTTGACTCGACCAAAGTCAGAAATAATTCTGACCGCACTACAATCTTGCGAAGTATAACACAAGTCAACAACTCTAAATACTATTAACATTTAACCATGCGGGGTTTCAGTGCTGTGTACAAACTGCCAAGTTCTGCACAAGTTACTGGATTCATTATTAATATCAGAATTTGACCCTGCTTTGAGAATATTAAGCTCTCTAACTTATTGGGCTTCGTGGAGGTCATTTAGCGGATTAAATTGTTCTATATTTCACAGATTAAATCTTTTAATCAAAAAATCTGTAAAGCGTAATGGATTTGATCGCGTTTTAAGATTCAATTGCAATGAGAAAATGAATTTTATTACAATTACATTTTATTTAAATGTACTTTTTTATTTGTTTTTTTTTTTACTGTAACCGCGAAGGATTTTTTTACTATATTTTTCAGATCTCATGTAAATGGGGACAAGCCCTTTTGAATGCAGCTTATTATTTTTATAACTAATATAAAGGTAAAGTGTAATTAAATATAAACAAAAAGGATGTATAATATACGAAAGAGATGTATGATATACGAAAGGTCCTCCCTTTCGTATATCATACATCATGATGCGCATGAGGCAATCTGTACTTTCTGCGAAAACTGAGCATTCATATAATGTTATAGGCTCCGCCTACAAGGTAGGTTGATCAAAATTAGCCTATATCCTTCTCCAAATCTTTATGAGTACCAAAATTGATCAAAAACGGTTCAATGGTTCACGCGTGGTATGATCAGGGGAAATGGGATTAATTTCTAATTATATACGGGTTAGTTGGAAAACACAAACAACCTCGCAGGACTAGATAGCTAACATCGTAAGCAACAACTTTTGTTCTACGAGTTCTGCCATAACTCAATACATGAAAAAAAAATGATATTTCAAGTTTCTGTTGTATGACACACGAATATTATAAGTCTGTAGTTTCATTCATAAAGAAGGACGACGTGACTCTCGCGCTGTTTATAAAGGCTTCAACACACTACTGCTTAAAAATGTTTACAAGTATTAGTAAACAGTTGTTAAGAAACATACGATCATAATATTAGAAAAAGATTTCTTGTTAGATAATGTTAGTGAACATTTCTGAGCAAAATTGTTAGTTAACTAATTGCAATGAAATAAAACATTTGTTATCATTTGTTTGTAAATTTATACCCAGGCCACGGCAGGGGCAATCCAAACTGCAGGCAAACTGATTTTTCAAATGTTATAAACGTTTGTTAACAATTTCCTCCGGTGTAGGAGCACTTAAAACAGTTAACAATTATTAATAAAATGTAGCAATGCCTAACATTTTTTAGTGTGTATTAGTGTAGCAGCACCTTAATAATACACAATATTCGCCAGTTAACTACCTATACCTATGTCAAATACTCGCCGCCTTTGTAGAAGCGGGACGCCTGTTGTGTCGATGTTTATACATATTATAAAATAGTAAAGAATGCAATATTATTACAAGATAAATATTAAATAATAAAAAAATTAAAATGGATATTTGTACTGAGACTAATTAATATTATAAATATTTTTTTTAAATAGACAATACAGCGACAGCGAGTCACTGTCGCTATCGTCACCTACGCTAATGACTAGGCTTTCTAAACCTAATTAACGATTATAAAATTACCCTTGTAGTGTTATTTATTAAATTATTAATTTACGCACATTTCAATAAATAAACTAGGTACCACGCCAGCGCTCTCTGAGGGATCGATAAGTGAGGCACCGCACGCGGCTGTCCCGCGGCTGCCCCGTCTGATTTTAGCTCGTACGACCACGAATGGGTTTGTGGGCAGGCAGTGAGTACATACCTACACTGAGTCCACAATCGCTTCATACTTTACCTGGCTTCATTTAACTATTAAAAGCAAATAAATCATGCGTAGGTATGTAGATTAGGTATCTTAACTTTCAAAGTATGTGAAAATGATTTACGTAATCGTTTGTTAACGCTTTCCACAGTTTAGTTAAACTACTTACTTAATATCAGCTGGGCGCTTACCTACCTACCTAACTGTCATGTGTGTTACGTTAAAACGAACCATTGAAAGACAAGCAAATATCTACTTACGTCTCTGAAACAACTGGTAGCCTAAAAAACGAGACTTCACTGTTTAATGTTGAATTTAAAGATCCGTCACTGAACACGTATTTTTTGTTGCTTCATTTTTGCACAAAATAGTTCTAAATTCAAATACGCAGTTGCACTGATGTGAGATATCGTGTCCCTTAGCGGTGTCGCGCACTTTTTATGTAGATAGGCTTCTGTAACTATCTGTTTTTTTTAATAACACCTAAGGTATAACCCAACAACACATCGATCGATATGGCGACGGAAGGAAACACACAACGTAACACGCACGCATCTTGGCCGACGGCTGGCGGCTAACTAGGTCAATCGGACAATCGGTCAAGTTCAAAGCTAGCACTCGCAATGCGCCCCCCTTTCTCCGCGTCCCGCGGGGTTTTTACTATGTGCATAGAGTTAGGAAGCGCATAAAGATATCATGAAATTAATATTTGGTTTTGTATGAAATAAAAAAAAATTAAATCAATGAAATTATTGAAAGTCGTAGAACAAAAGTTGTTGCTTATGATGTTAGCTATCTAGTCCTGCGAGGTTGTTTGTATTTTCCAACTAACCCTGTATATATTATCTTAATAGTAGTAATTATTCACTTGCTTAGCAAACTTGCTGAAGTGGGTCCTTGCAACCAAAATTAGGGTGGCCCAACCTCCTATTTTCCGTACTATTTATCAGAGCGAACGTAAAAGTAATTAATACTAATGGCTTTGACATCTAGCGCAACCGCGGACGAAACAGACCGCATTTAATTCAATTTGAATTCGACCGACACGCCATTCCCATTCATTCAAATTCAAATTGGCACAGTATCAAACCGACACCAGCATTCCAGCTTTTGAACAGTATTCAATACAAACATACTATTACGCTTGTATCCAAGCAGACCAAGGCAAAGGAGTTTTGATTTTCAATGTTTGTCGATGTGTTTTAAGTCACGTATAAGAAGGTAATTGTTATTTTATTAACACAAATGCATATTATTTCTAACGCGGTTCTGACTACATTTGCAAACGTGTAACCATTTTTTGGATGACATTAAAATATGTTGTTTTCTTATCTCTCTTCTAATAAAATAGGTCAATATAATATTACGGCACAAAAAGTAATTGGATAGTAACTTAAACAATGCTAAATATCAATTAACTCACTAATAGTCGTAACTATCTGTCCGTATTTACTCGTAGTAACGTACCAAACACACCAAACAAACCACATACAAAATACAAATAAATTATAAAAGAAAATTTGTCAAATCGCGTGCGCGTGAGTTCGATACCATGCCACCGATATAACATAATCCCTACACGTCCTTAACATCTACAGAATTCGCGCCTCAATCCAATTTAAATAGTATTTACTCCTAATTGTTTACCTAGATAGCAACAAGCCATAAAACATAAGTAAGTAGGATGCACAAAGCCGGTGTATAAGTGGATCGGCTGGCTTCTGAAGCCCCGCGTGCCCTCGCCACGGCTTACCCACAGGTACAATGTTTATAATTAATCATACCTCGTTTAATCTTCTACTAACCTATACAGGGCGTCCCACGGATACGCCACATGGAGGTAAAGTACCTTGAATACTGTAGATGGAACATTTTATTGAAAGAACACATTATTTGAATTTAAAAAACACATGATTGCATGGTTGAACCAGGAATCATAATATATATGTATAATTAATTATTACACAGCACCATCTAGTTCCGTGGTAAGCAACGAGGCTTGTGTTACGGATACTAGTTGGTTGATATACTACATATATACGTTTTTTTTTGTAAATACATACATATAATACATAGATACCTACATCCATGACTCGGAAACAAGTGTTGATGCTCATCACACAAACATTTGTCTCTACCGGGATTCGAACCCAGGACCCATAGCACAGAAGGCAGCATTATATATAATTAAACCTGAAAACAATTAAAGAATGGAAATACAAATTACGTAATCATGTTACATAATATACCCAATGGTTTCATAAATATACCTAAAACCAGCTAACCAGCCTAAAAATGGTTCTACGCAAAGGTAATTACGAAAGATTTGTAAGAACTCACCCCTCTTTCCAATAATAACCGGTTATGGAGGGTTTTATTCAATAAAGGATTGCCTAAGAGAGACGATATTAAATTCTTACTTCTTGTCCCATTAATCACCGAAATAAGAGTAATAACACAACACATAATGAATGTAGGTATTAGAAAGGTATAAATCGGCTAGCTATTTGGTTTACTTAGAATAGAATAGAATAGAATATTTATTTGTAAATGTAGGTATGTTACAGTTAGTTATACAGGTGTTCAGTCTTATATTATGTGCGCTACATTTAACCGTTAGGTATACAAAGTGTTGTGTATGAGGGTAGATGCATAAGATATGTCTCGAGCGCATAGGTAACAAGGTGTGGGCTGACGGGCTGATTGGGGCAGTCAGTGGACAGTCAGTGTCCGACGGTCAGCTGAGAAGCACGTGGTGGCGCGTAGGCGAGCCAATTACATATAGTATTATATGCATATACATATATGCATGCAGCGTAGATTCTACACTTAGTATATTTATATTAGTCAATACGGAACATAGGTTTGAATAACCTTTTTTGTTCGAGAAATCTTCATGGATTTTTTGCCACTTGCGAAAGGTAAATTTTGAATTGTTAGAGGCAATACGCTCGCCTCCTATAAGACCTAAAACATACCGGCGAAACGTGGGTGTACATTAGTACACCACTGCCTAACCTTTCAGGGATCACAGGCGAGATCGTATGTTATGTTATAAGTAAATATTTACACAGCACCATCTAATCCCAAACTAAGCAGGCTTGTACTATGGGTACTAGACAATGGATATAATACTTATATACTTTTTTTGTAAATACATACTTATAATACATAGGAAACACCCAGACGAACACAAACACTTATATTCATCACATACATATTTGTGTCCCGTGGGAATCGAACCCACGACCTCGTGATCAGCAGTCCGGTACTCGAACCACTAGACCACATAGGTCGTCACAATATAACTAATAAATACTTTTTACAGATTTCTTTTCACATATTAAATCATAGATGTTCTATTGCAAAGAAAATATACATTATATTTTACTTGCAAAACGAATGTAACAATATATTGGAAGTGTAAATTGTTACTGATATCAATCCCCTGTTCGCCAATATCCCACACACTCACACACACATAAATTCCGAAACCCGGAATTAATAAGACATACATATATTTTCGAAAAACAAATTGCACACATGGCGCGAGGCATTTGTTTAAGCCAGGGATCGTAAGCATATGGCACGTGATTCAATATTGTTAGAGCGAGACAAATTATATACATTTACTAGCTGACCCAGCAAACGTTGTTATGTCACATTTTAGGAGTTGGTGGTAGAAGAGTCGTAGGTAGGTAGGTAGAGATAAAAATAAAACTAAAAAAAAAGATTTGTCAAAAATAATTGAAAAACAAGTCTAATGTGGGACAACTGTATAGCCTACGACCGATTCTCAATTACCAAATATACATACAAAATTTCATAATAATCCGTCTAGCCGTTTCGGAGGAGTTCAGCGACAAACACTGTGAGACGAGATTTTTATATATAAGAATATATAATAAATAATATAAATAAATATTCTGCGACAATGACACAGCACCATCTAGTCCCAAACTAAGCAGAGCTTGTACTATGGGTACTAGACAATGGATATAATACTTATATACTTTTTTTTTTGGAAATACATACTTATAATACCTACATATATTTACTGTAAAAGAAAAAACTATTGCGCCTAGTGGACTGCGAAGTCAAAAGTCTCGCTCAATCCGAAGCCTTCTCGAAGTAACGTGCGTATTTATCACATGCTCAAGCGGTGAAAGAAAATCGGTCAAAACCCGCATGCCTGAAAGATTTTCTCGGTGGCGTGTGAAGTCTGCCAAACCATCCCTAGCGTAGTAGACTTATAGTCTGAGCCGTCTCAAAAGCAACCCATGCCCAGCAGTGGAACAGTTAATGGGTTGATGATAAATGGGTTGAAGAAATACAAGGATGTATAGAAATTTGTCTGTCTATAAGGATAATATGACCATTATTTGAGAGATAGCCTATAAACTTATCAATATAGATGTCACTAGTACATAAGGTTCAAATTGGGTTAGCACGATATCGCATACCAAATTTGATTGGCTGCGTGACTCGAATCGTTTCGTCGAGTACCTCAGTCTGGCTAATGTACTAACTTATGTGTAATTCTAGCTAGTTGGCTACCTATACTAGATATAGGAAATGTTGGGAAGTTAATATTATCGATATTATTGCAGTTGATTATTACATGAACACTGAACACAACAATGAACGCATGCTAATAGTTCGTGCCATACGTTAATGTAACTGGTAGTCAGAAACTCGAAACCGTTAGGTTAAAAAAAACATTAGTTTAATCTTAGTGTATCGGTCATCACAAATTCTATTCCAATTTGAAATTTATGTGATAGCGTCTATTTATATGACAGATACATAACATACCTTACAAATTCTATTCTAATTTTAAATTTATGTAATAAGTACGTAGGGTTGAATTTTTATTCCAAAGTTAAAATCACAATTTTAAATGCATCTGGTACTTACTGGCTATTTATATGACAGATTGACACATTACAAATTCTATTCCAAATTTAAAAGTTTCTATTAAGAACGTAGCTGTCAATTCAGTTCTAATTTTAAATTCATCAGTAATAATCCCTTGCTGTAGGTGGTGAAACGAACCTTCATACTAAATATTCAATACAAAGCATCGAAATCTGAAACAGGGTTTCTATAACGATGTTGAGAATGACGTCATAAGGAACATTTATAGCTAGGCGCTATATCAGCCGCTTTGAACCGACCTATTGAACCGGCACCCGTGAGCCGAGCGAAAATATTCAGACGGGAACTTGTACGCCACGGATTTGATCGCGATATGTTATCAGCAGAGATCTAATCAGACGTGTTATCAGAAAATATTATTGTTTCCACTAATCATACCTACTTTTTATGTAATTTATTTTTTTAATTTAGATCGACGTAAGTCGACTGTTACATTCGTCTAGTGGTCAAAAACGAAGTTGCTATGATGTCCTAAGGTCAACTCTCATGACAAACAAACTGTCTTTGGGTTTTTCAACACAATTCTCAGTAGCAGCTCGGAGTTTGCGTTCGGTAAATGGCAATACACTCTATTACATGGTACCACAAACTTACAGATCACTTACAGAGAGAAATCAACAAGTCGCTCACTAACGCACTCACTGAAACTGTGAAGTTGAAATGTAGAGACTAGACACCCTTGGTGTTGCAAACGTCTATAGGCTACGGTAATTGCTTACCATCAAGTGGGAGCGAGCTTGTTTGCTACCCATGTGGTATCTATATATATACATAAAAGGAGAAGCTGACTGACTGACTGACTGATAAACTAACTTTAAAGGGTTAGAAACTTGAAATTTTGCACAGGAGTTCCTTCTATAACGTAGGGGAGCACTAAGAAAGGATTTTTGAAAATTCACCCCCTAAGTTAGTACGAAACTTAACCGTTTTTAAAGGTATTCGAACGCGGGTGAAGTCGCGGCAATCAGCTAGTAAAAAATAATCATAAACCGAATGTAGAAACTTAACCTAACAATGGTTTTTATTTTGATAGTGTACCCATAAATAAATAATAAATAAATATTCCTGGACATTATGACACAGCGCCATCTAGTTCCGAGCTAAGCAACGAGGCTTGTGTTACGGATACTAGTCGGTTGATATACTACATATATACTTTTTTTTTGTAATTACATACATATCATACATAGATAAATCCCACCTTTTATTCTAAATATTCGACCAATAAACATAAACAGGGATATCCGACCAATGTTTTGAACTATTAATTTAGAGAACAATGGCGAACCCTTTGTGGCCACGGGTTAACCCGTCTCAGCCATTAATAAATCAAAACCATTCATTTGAGGATCCTAACATCCGATCTTCCCATCAGATATATTGGTATTCATAGCTTTCATCATCAATCTAATTATCATCCCAAGGCTGGGCACGGGTCTCCTCTTATTTGAAAGACATTAGGCTATAATCCACCATTTAAATGAAACGTAATATAGCTCATTTTCATCACGGATAATTTTGCATTCTAATGGTGAAAGAATTATTCAGATCAGTCTAGTAGTTTCGGAGCAGATTCAATACAAACAAACAAAATAAATCTTTCCTGTTTTTAGTATTGGTATAGATTTATTTATACTAAAGGATGCTGCAGCATTCAACAAACAAACTTAAGCAACAAGTGTGTTCTCGTACAACATACATTATTTTCTAACTTTTGTTTAGTAAAATTAAATATTTTATTGAATTAATGAAGCTGCTGAGCTCATGGCATACTTTTCAGAGAAAAGAAGAAGGAACATAATAATATGATTTTAAAACAAATCCAGTATATTTGAAAAAAAAAACGCGGATGACCGGATCACATGGCAACATCAGAAATGAAACAATTATAAACATGTTCGTTACACAAAATAACCTTGTTATTTTAGCAGATTTAATTAACTTAGAAAATATTTTCGTTAAAAATTACAACCAACATACAAGTACAAAATACTAGGAAGAAGATTTTTTACCGTGTATTTCTAAGAACGCGTTTCTGAATACGGCCGTTTTACGTCATGTTCAGTAGCGTTCATAAAGATACGAACAAAAGACAAAATCCAATGAAAAGAAAATGTTTAAACGTCAATAGATTATCCTCAAGCGTTTTAGTGAAGGCAAAATAAACCCCGGTGCAGAATGGACATTAATCAAACCACAGGGGACTCCGGTCTGACGGTAAATCGGACCAATTTGCCCCATGTCATAAAATGTCCCACGAATAGTGATGGCAATACGACAATTTTTACCGGGAACTTCTGAATTACCTTGAAAGCGAGAATTTATTGGGGCACACCAACGGAAAGTAATAGAAAGTAACCAATTTATATATATGACAGGCCAATATTGATACACTTCGAGATAATAAAGAAACGGATGAAACAATAAATTGTTCTAGACCTTCAATAAATCTAGCTAGACATAGATTTTCCGCTAAGTGCTCCTGTAATAATAACTCCCCGAAAATAGCTGTAATATAAAAAGTTTCCCAAAAATATTAATATGTTGTGACGTCAGTTGAGAAGGGTCAATCGCCTACAGGCTGACAAGAGAGGATTCCGTTAAAATTAAATCGTCCCTGAAAAAATCGAGCCACGATGATAGAGCAATCCCGCGGTTTGACATCACTATGTAATTCAGTGGTAAATTGCGGCGATTGTTCTGTCCAGAACATCACAAAATGTGTCTGGAATACATTTTGAATTGAAAACATTACTGTTATTACGGCTTTTAATCATATAAAATATACAAAGATTAACTGTATGGATGGAGTTATTTGTGGCTTAATGATTTGTTGAATAAAAAAATAATGTAACTTAAATACACATTTTACAATTTTAATTAGTTTTTTTTTTTGTAAAATCCAATTCCCAAACAGTATACATACTCTTTTACTATAAATGTATAAACAAATTAACTACAATGCGTCCTCAGAGGTGTAGGCAGAAAAGTTTTGATATGCACTCACAGTTTGCTGGTATATCTTAGGTCCCATGTAGTAGGGGTGAGATTAGTGCCATTAATACGTCACAAAAAAAATAGTTTAGGCAAAGAAGCACTATTGTCGTCAGTCCTCCATAGTCATCGACAGAAGACTAGTTATCCTCTTTTCATTTGTTGTTTCTATGATATTGTTAAAACAAAAAACATAATGTAATACCAGAATTATAACATACCTAGAACCAATTGAGCTAACATCTAAAACTAATATGAGTGTACTGGCCACATATACGACATAACCTAATTCCAGTCAGGCAGACGCCACGGCCCAATGGTCCAGAAACGTTTCGCTAATGCGATCGCTCGTCCGTCTGTCCGTTTTGTCGCGGAATACTGGTTGCCTTTTTTGCCAGTAAAATATTCTATTAATCATATTTTGTCACTCCATTGAGCTCGTTTTATTAAATATAAAGAGATCTTGAAATAAAACTATTTATTACGGATTTTATCGCGGTATGTTGATATTTTATCGCGGTATATCAAAACGTCAGACGTCAAAAGTAATTTTATTTCAATGACTAATTAATTTCGCGTAGGTGTAAGAAAATCATATAAAGAGTTCTGCCTATATTTGTGTCTATCTATATTCTGGACAGTTGTTACGGTTTTATTCCTCGATGATTTTTAGTTAAGTTTTCCCCGTGAACTTTTCATGAACGCGCTCCCTGAGCACGGAGTTTTCTTCAGTATTTATGTACACCAACATTTCCAAAATGCAGTACGTTTCTCGAACTGGAAATCGAGTCCAGGACTTCTTACTCAGCAATCGCTCTTTACGACCACTAGGCCAACGAGGCAGAATCAATTAAAAAAATGTTTCATATACGTCGTACAGTGCGACTGTCAAGCAAGAGGTCCTGGGTTCCATTCCCAGGTCGAGCAAAGTGTTATTGGAGTTTTCTGTGAAATTCTCAGTAGCAGCTCGGAGTTTGGATTCGTGCCCGCATAAACGAGGCGTGGCGAACCTATGGCCACATAGGTTCGCCCCTATTACATGGGACCTAAAACATACCGGCGAAACGTGGGTGTACATTAGTACACCTCTGCCTAACCTTTCGGGGACAGGCGTGATGGTATGTTATGTATGTATGTTATGTTATATTTCATATACTTTGTAAAACGTTCCGTTTCTATTAGGCCGCTAAGCGCCAAGTACACATTCCTCGTACAACAACCCACAGGTTGGGGATATGAAAATATTTCCCTTCTGTTTGCTTACTCCCTGGTACCTACGTGCCGAGGCCGCCGCGTTTCTCGCTGTGAAACCTTTTGTTTTGTAACCTTTGTAAACTTTGTTCTCAATGTTCAATAATTTTCTCTGAGTGAACATATAATTTAATCTGTGTTGGTTTTTTTTAATAAAATATGGCTGGCATACAATCCCCAGACCTACCTGATGGTAACCGGTTACAGTAGCCTATGGACGTTTACAACACCTGAGGTGGCGCTCGCGTGTTTCCGAGACTGTAAATACCTATAAACTCCTTTTTTGAAACACATAGTTCATTCCAAAGCCTGATTGTGTGTCGAATGATGTTAGCCTTAGGCACCTCACATTATGTATTATTTTTATAAATACCGGAACAAATCTACTACAGATACGATAAAAATGTTTTCCAGGTCGAAATTCCACGAAATATTTACAGATGCTTTCACATCAAACATCAGGCAATCTTATAAATTGCCTGAAAAAACCTCAATTATTTACTTTTAACTGCACAAACCGCTGATCTAACGAAGCATGAAAGCATAAACAATCACATCGATCGAGAACTCGCAGAGGTTGCTCAACGGGGGCCTTCCGCGTCGGAAATTAACAGGAACAAAGCATCGTCTGTGACCGTGACTATGACGTCACCAGCACACAGAAACTAACGAAATGTACAAACGCTTTTTGAAAAACGAACGTGCTATTATTTTTTTATACATTGTAGGTACTGGAAACATGAGCATTGAGTATGGTAGCGTATGATGGAATAACGTGTATAGAGGTTATATATTTAAAACTAGGTAATCTTGTATCCTTTTCATAATATTTTGTACCACGGATGTGGTAAACACGCTTCGGCCCACCTAACGTTAAGTAGTTGCCAATGTAAGAACTTTTTCATTCCTTTTTTTGAAGAACTCTAGGCACAGTAATAACTAAACTTACCGATAACATACGAAAAGACAAAGAGGCAAAGTTTGCCGGAAGAGTAATAATATAATGGATAAAAGACTTTAAGTCCTTGCAGAACTGAAGTCTCTGTTACTTAATAACTCGTGTTCGACCACAATGTAAGATCCGTAGTTCAGACTTTTTAGAGAATTTGTTATTTGTATTTTTTTTTCATCTAACTCAACTCACTCTGGGTAGTATAACTCAGGTACGAATTCCCATCCTCATCACACAAGCATTTGTCATGAAAAGCATAACACCGCTTCGCTAATTTGGTCGTCAAATTTAAAACAGTGTTGCCACAAGTGTTGTATGGATCTTTTTGTAAGTTGTAGGTACCCTCTAATTTTGCGGTGTTCCCTAACACTGGCAACATTTACATCGAGGGCCCGTTTACATAAAACATTTGGGTCCGGTTACGAGCTTACTACCTTCGATTTGTTAGGATTAACTGTTCTACTGACAGATAGGTTTGGTCCCCCTGCGTAATTTAATCACACCCCCGCTTGCTTATATTCACGCCTCCAATTTCATCTATCCTCAAAAAAAGTAAAAATTCGACCTACTTTTTTGTTTCGTGCTGAAAATTGGGTCGAGTTTTTCGAGATTGTAAAAATTGTTTTCAGAACGATATAGCGTTTGAACATGCTATATCACGCCTGTATAACCCAAAGGGTTAGACAGGCTAGTACCTACTGAAGTATTGATAAACAACCTCAGTTTATTGGCGTGTTTGTAGAATTTTGCCATTAACATACTCATGATACAAAGAAAATCATGTGTGTTATCTTCAATGGAAGGACATCATCGCATCTAATTAAAATGGTCATTTTATGAGCTTAAAAAATTCTATGCATAAAAATATATTCATTTATACAACAATAAATTAATAATATTTTTTTTTTTGTTATCAACTTCCCGTGCGCTTAACACTGATTTGCATAAAATTTCGAGTCTCCTACATAATCTTACTTCCAGCAAAAAAAGGCAGCGTGTTAATAACAAACTACATAAAACATAACGTGCGGTTTCAGATAAAATTCTAAACGAAAACTGTTTAACAAATCTCATTTAACACTATTAAAGTTTCAACATCACAGCATTAATTAAACAGTTTTCAACAGTTCGAGTTTGGAGATCCTCTAATTCGTTCGGATCGCGCTGAACCCAATATCAGTTGAAAAATAAAAACGAGAATCGTGAAATTGATACAGATTGCTTTTGCAGTATATCCTCTGGTTTAATTTATCTCCGCTAAGCCTCCGCCTGTACTAATTTGCAAGTAATAGGTGTTTAAAAAGCATTGCATTTTTATAGTCGCATAAGGGAGCAATTCAATTAAGAAGATAGTACAGGCTACATCGTAAGAAGCTATAAAAGCCTAGTAATGTGGCCAGTGATCTGTTATCTAAGTATATAATCGACATTCTAAAATAAATTCTATAATTTTTACACTCAACTCAGATACAAACCTCGTTAAATCTTTGCTAAATAAGACAAATCCACAACAAACAATATTACCAAAATCAAAAAGAATGCTACAAGTATTTTTAAAAACAGAACAAAGGTTATTTCCCCGAAAATATTGTAACAGGTCGTTAGATAAACGTTCGTTGTCGATTGATTTCGGTGTCCGCTCCTAATGGGCACTTCCGGGGTTTCCCCTAGAGCAAATATTTCTGTGTAATAAGTCAATATTATTGCCCCATAGGTAGGCCCGCAAGTGTTATTGGTTTCGACATTTTTGGGTCACGCTTGACAGTTTCGGGATGACTGAAAAGGATTTTTCGGGGAATCGTAACTTTAATAGAAATTTTATTTTCTAAAATTGGCAAGTGTTCTAAAACAGATTGTTAAGTGTTTTATAAAGGAAGATACAGTGCCGCTATTTTGTAATTTAATTTTGAACTTATCGAATTCCAAAATGCGTTGATTAAGGTGATATTTATAAGTAACTTTAACAATTGACTGTCTCCGCGCTGGCTGGGAAAGGCGTACTTTAGGAGCTTCATTACTGCCAGATTACAGTAAAAATTAAAAACTACACCTATGGTTTCAAAATCAGTTGATTAAGGTTTAGGTATAATCAGGTACGGTGACTATAACCGGACCCAAAAAAGAGACTTTAAAATTGTTCATGTCGAGTTGTGGGATTAAAGAGCCTGTAACTCACATTACAATGTCTTCATGAAAAAAGTCTTCAAAAAATCCCAGCTCCAGAAATTTTCTCTATTTAAATCGGAGCATGTATGTAGGTCGATTATAGTCAGATGCGAATGACATCAGCGCGAAATAACTGATGCTAACTATATCCTTATTAACGTGTCTACAGGAACAACACTAAAAATAGCATCATTTTAACCGCATAACATTATCATGTTATATAAATAAATTTATTATATTACCTTTTATTTTTTGAGTCAGCATATCTTTATATATACATACATAACAGTCACGCCTTTTGGGTAGAAACCACAGAACGCCACGCGCTACGATCCCTGCAGACCAAAGCACGAAGCAATGGTGGTATAACTTTGCTTCGTCCTTTCATTACAAAACCCGATAATTTGACAATACCAATGTCCTCAAAAAATACCGGTTATCAGATTTTTTGCGGTTCTGACCAACAATTGTCATAGGTGTGACAATCAATTGTATTTGTATGACAACCGAAATCTGTAACGGTAAAATATTGTTTACCTTTAAGTCTTTAAGTAGTTGAATAAAGCGTAAATTTTTGATGAAAGAGACCAAAGTTTTTTGTACCGCTAAAAAATCATGCTTTGTTGCATATATATTTCTATAATAACAACATTCTATAGTATCACATAACGTATTCATGATTGTGTTACCCTAAATACTGAAATAAGGAAGAATTCTGGTTGAAATTCCAAAATATATACACGAGATGTTAAAAATAATAACAATTTTAATTAAATTTCCTCAAAGAGCGACGCAATATATAGCCAGCGGATCGGACAGAGATTAAATTAAACAAACCAATTGAAGATGGAATTTTAAACAATAGCTTCATATTACAACTCGATTCCTTTCAATGGAGTCCTTCAAGATCAGACGGACTAGAACAGTCAGCGATGCGGAATAAACCCGTGATTACCGGACAAAAGTGGTTCATACCAGTTCATCCCGGTTAGTCAACGACTTGGAATGATTATGACCTTTACCCAAGTATATTTTAATCGGTTTCAAATCTGACTACTGACTGTTCAGACTAATACACGAAAAAGTGTGAAAATGAAAACACAACAGTCTGCTTAAAGAATCATTTTCTATGTGTGATAAGTAAATTTTTTTTTTTTTTTTCGTATCATATCTCCTACAACGTGGGAGATCGAACTTTGAGCACCTAAAACGCTCTCTCGTCATATCCCGGTTCATGGGCTTCCCCATACTGGCATTAATCCTTACATTATTTCACACTCATCTCCTGTCCTTTTACCACGATACAGCAACGTGACTGAACTCAATAAATGACATAAAGGCTCATTTATATACAATTTTGCTCAATAAAACTCTCCCAATCAAAAGAAATCACCAGTGGTAAAGCCTAATAACTCCAGCCATTACTGGAAAAAACCAGCTTGCACCAGTTCAAATTGGTTATTAACCGGTTCGTACAGGTACATGTCGGTTTGAGTTAGAATTCACGCGCGCGCGGGATGGATGCAACGTGCAATTAAATAATCTAGGTCATCAGCGACTAGTAAAATTCCAGCTATATACACATGTAGCTAGCTAACCAAAACAAAGGGGTATTTAATAGAGCGTAGTGTTGGGAGTGAGGCCCTGGTTTTATAACAACTACGTAGATCGATCGATTGCTGGGTTAAGCTGAGCTTACTGCAGTCAATTTAGGGAGGTGGTGGTTATTTTTAATGGGGTAAATTAAAGGTAAAGTCTACTGTTTTAAATACCTATTACTTTCATAGATATACCTCAAATTATGACAGTTTTAATGGGTATGGAGTTCAGATAACTTGTTTATGATCTGACTTGGATATGATCGTAGGCCGATTTTTAAATAGCATTCATAGCACAGGGCATTCTGTAGTCTTGAACCTTGTGCCTTGTACCTTTTCCTATTCAGATATTTTTTTTATGGGTGCCTCGCCACCTGGGATCAACGGGGGCTATATCGGAGTTCTACCAGCTAAACACTGAAGATGTCAAAACTTGCTTCATCAACGAGGCCATGGAACTCATGAATAGACTCACTTCAGTTCCTAGTATTTTTTATAGTGATTTATTATTATTATTTATGTATTTTAATTATTGAGATTGTGAGAGATGCGCTCTTTGGTGACTCGCATACTCGCATATATTAATAATAGTCGCTGTGACAAGACATCATCATCAGTCCATATTCGTCCACAATAAATAAATTATGCTTTTATTAAATATTTACCATCTTCAATCCACCTTTCAGATTATTAAAGCAGCATTATTTAAAATGAAAGAATAATAAAGTGTGCTTTACAAGTAAACTTTGGCAAATTAATTTTGTATAAGTACACACATATTTTCTACGAAATTTCAGAGTAATATCAAAATATGGCGAAACAAAGCAACTTTGATTAAAACATAACAGGATAAGAATCTGTGAGCGTTGGAAAAAAATAGAAGCGTGAACGGATGGATGACGCGATTCCAGATTCGATGATCCTGGATTACGATGCCGAAGTAATCCAGATTAGAATTGCAAGGTTTTGTAATACTAAAGTTGGCACCAAACAGACACTGATTCGATTTTGACATAATTCCCTGTTCATATAGAATTCTTACACATACACGAACATTAAACGTTGGAATAAAACTACTTTTTGCTTGATAATATTTCAATCCCCGTTATAATTATTTTGATATCAGCTCACTCGACATCGAGATTCGATTAAAAATAATTTCAGTATACCGCGATAAATTACATTAAAATTTGTTTTATTTAAATAGTTTCCTGCGAACCATTTTATATGGTTCGCAGAAAACTATTTAAACTCAAAACAAACAGGCCATTTAAATCATAGTTTACTGCAAGACTCTTTTGCCTCGTCGGACAATATAATAATATAGTAAATTAAACATAATTACGTCATTAATTTACTTTAAAATATTTTAACTGCCCCATTAGTCACGTGAGTACAAGAGCGACTGTTCACGTTCGGTAACAGATATAACTCCCTTGGGAACTGCGAAGGGTTTACGGAATTCATCTGTTAAATTTTCATTATAACTAACTTCAGAATTTTGATTTATGTCACTGTTTATATACTGGCTAGCCCCAGTACATGGTACCTAAAAACATGCCTGTACATTATTTATCACACACTCAAACGGTAAAAGAAAACATCGTAGAAACTTGCATACGTGTTACATCTACCTACATAGGTACTAATATATTTTCTCGATGGTGTGTGAAGTCTGCCAACCCACACTAAGCTAGCATGGTGGACTGTAGTTTTAACCCTCTCTCAACTATGATGAGACAATGCCCAGCGGTGGGACAATAATTGAGTTGATAATGATTAAAAAAATACTAGCCAAGTAAGGAGACCAAGATATATTTATTCAACAGTGGACTTCTTTTAAACTGGAATGTCTAGAAAATATTATCAAATATTATTATTCGCAACCGGCGCGCATGTACCGAATGTATTACTGTATATGTAAGAACGTGGATTAAGCAAAACTAGTTTTTCAAGATCGTTGAATGGCGTTCTATAGTTTCTGCCTACCTCTATGGGAAAAGGGCGTGAGTGTATGTATGTACCTATATTAAAATGAATAGAAAAATAAAAAGTAAAAATTACAAATTCAAATGCTTGTAACCTATTAGGGGATCGGTACCGTCACTCCTTCATACAGGTTATAAAGTAACCTAGTTAGGAGAACAGAGCTGCACCCACGTAATTGCAGTCAATTTATAATTTTACCATTTTTAAACTATGTATGTGCCCATATACTGGAACATTGTTAAAATTATCAATAAATATTTATTATTATATTTATGCGAGTACGTCTTATCGGTAGCCAGTTGTGGTACGGTAGTACTTATCCACGTACGTACCTACATCCATACTTATATGTTCGGTACGTGTCAGTAATAGCGTTCTCGGTAACGTGTGGGATGTTATTATTAACAACGGATCCGGAGGCGGTTGCGTCCTGAACATAATGGTGAACAATGAAAGCCTGCGGTAATCTCACGAGCATTATGCCTGACATCTCAATAACGTAAAGTGAATGTATTTTGCTGAGTATTGAAGCCAAAAAGGTGTGGAGAAAGAGGTAAGATACCAGAAAAATATGAAGCATAAATAGAACAATTGATGAATGAACTCAACACTTCTTAATTGTTTACATTTAAGTGTTGCGCACGGAACTGAACGATTTTGTAAACGTGTTATGATGTACACCTAAACCCTACACTCAAATGTTTTCAATCAAACCAATAGGTACTTTTGAATCGTCAACACTAGTTTCACGGTTCCAAAAAGTAGTTATAAAAGACCTTCTTTTTGGAAAAGGAGAACGGCAATAAACTCCATAGATACTCTTTTAAAAAAAAAATCACCAAAATAATTGGGTTCGATTACATTGTTTGTTATAATGCCAATATAAAAGTAATGTCATTTGCTATGACACGTATAATCAATCATTCGATCGTATATTTTTGGTCCCAACTCTATTGCCATTGAAAAAAAAATCAATATTCACCTCTTCCCCATTAGAAAAAAGACTAGGAACAGAATAAATGATATGTCCACCTATAGCTATATTTCGTTGCCGGAATTAATGCCTCTCAGATTAAGAGCGCGTGGCGACACACCAAAGTACAGTAAACACCTTTAGCTCCTAAGCCTATGAGTAGCGGAGATTACTTGCGGAGTGGTAGCAAACAAAAATATACTGCTCAAAGTGTATTTATCTACTCACGAACTTTGAATGACAATGATTGTATTCAATGTTAAGCTTATCACAACTTTGACTTTAGTGGATTTGTGGAGATACCTCTGTGCTTTATTGCGATTTAAAAAAAAAGTAGTTTGATGGGACGTCAAAAATATAAATGGGGGGTCGTGTAGATTGTTTTGGTTTTTAGATATTAGGGAAAGCGTGTCTTATGTTTTGAAATAAAAACCATATTTTTTTTGGATTTTGATTTTATCGCGATATATTTGTATTGTTTAATCCCGACATTTCAGATATTTTACATGAAACATGATCAAGAGCAGACGTTATTAAATTTCTCAATATTTTCATGAAAAAAAAATTAACACGAAGTCGAACATTATGAGCCCCTTGAGAGGACCCTGTGTTATTTCAACGTTTATTATTATATGTAAGTTTAAGAACTGAACATGTAAATAATATGTTAAAGGATAACACATGAATTGGAAATGTATTTATATCGATATAATAAACAAAAATAAACAAACCACTATTCACAGACCACAAAATATAAACAAAGGACTATTGGCCATATCCAGTACCTACATAATACAATACCAATTATACACTTACAATCATGAATTGTATACATAGCGTATATACACGTTGATACAATTTGCCATGCGACATGGGTAATTGAATTCATCAGTGCCCACTATCATCGGTTAGACAAACATTTCGGTATGATAATTTATTGAATATCGGTAGACCGATAGTCAACGGCTTTGAAACAAAACTACTAATGTTATTGTAAATAACGGTCAATAAAGCTTATTGTATTGCTGTCAGTAAGTCGTGTTTTTGGACATGACAATAGGATTTTGTAATTATAAGTTGTTATGTGTGAAATTAAGGAAACTCTATTTGGAAAATGATTTGTTTTCAAATTTCTGGCCACTCAGGGACCACCAGTATTAATTTAAAATTAAAACTCAAAACCTGTTTACAAATTGAAGTTTATCTCATAAAAATTTAAAACTACAAAGCCTCTTGTCATTTTAAAAATACTAGACCTACTGACAGTATACTAATAGCTTTGTCAAAATTAGAAGAAAAATCGAATTCCAAATGTTTTTAGACTCAACATATTTATTTTTTCTACTAATATTCGTCACTAGCTTTAAACAAAAAATATTGCCTGACAATCAGAGGCCAATCTTGCCAATTTACAGTAACAAAGTTTTTGCTAAAACAATATTCAACTCTTAGATAAGCCGGAATGTACTGTTGCGGCATTCGCTTTGTACTAAACAAATGTTAAGTAGTCGGAACGGCAAACGTATCGGGTTATATCAACCGGGTATCTCGACCGGTATCCGGGTACCCGGGTTGTAGGGCTCTGGCTGGCAAACTCCGCGATTTTGATAAAGCTTTCTTGACCAACCGTACGTCGTTATCTGTTGGTTTAATACGTTGAATTCGATACTGACTTGTTTGAAATAGTTTTGTAGTGGACGAGGTTTATGTAGTCCTAGTATCCTAAACGACGGATGAGGAACTTGAAACTATAATTTAGACGCGGTTTTGGATGGAATTTGGCCAGCAGATATTTTATTACCTGGACAAACATAAAGACAACTTTTCATCTATATACCTACTATACGAGCAATGCCGCGGGTGAAAGCTAGTTAATAGTAAAATTAAATATATAAGCAAGCAACGCAGATGCTAAAATGACTTTTATAAATGAGCTTGATGAAAATCTATTTAATGTTCTTAAACTTCTATTAAATGGATATGAGGGCAGATAAGATTGTTACTTAACTACATATGTATGTTCCTCTATCGACCCCGATGCGATTTTAATATCAAAATAATGTGTGTACATATGTGTAATTGTAGCACATATGTGATATACCCTTTCTATCCCTCTAAAAGGTACGTAAAAGGTGTACAAAAATCTGTTCCAATTCCCAGTGCCTTAGATTCCGCCTACACGCATACTAAAAAAAACAATATGAACTAAAATTTTAGTGCGTCATTCAATAACATCTGGCAGTTTCAGATAGGCACCACAAAGGGCAGAGGTTAACCATCAATATTTATTGTCAGGCCGCCAAGCGAAAATATTGTCAGTAAATATTGAAGACCCATGCGAGGGTTGGCCCGTGTAAATTTAAAGGTACATCATTCAGGTACTATGTACCGGTTATGGAGAGTTATTTTTTTTAAGTTTAGCTTAAAGCGGATTCTATTTCGACAAAAGACTGTCGTTACATATTTCATTTAAATAAATGGAATAATAACTTATTATTTGTGTGTAGCTGTAGCCTAGTGGTATGACCAGTGGACTGACATGTCAAAGGTCTCAAGTTTGAACCCGGGCACCCATCGCTGACTTTTCGGAAGTTATGTGCGTATTTATCACATGCTCAAACGGTGAAGGAGAACATCGTAAGGAAACCTGCATGCTTGAGAGAATTTCTCGATGGCATGTGAAGTCTGCCAACCCGCAGTAGGCTAGCGTAGTGGACTATAGCCTAATCCCTCTCAATTGAGAGGAGACCTGTGCCCAGCAGAGGGACATCAATAGGTTGATGATGATGATTATTGTTTTTCAAAAAACAAACTGGACGTTAGAATATAGTCCACGCTGTTCTGGTCTGTGTTGATAGAATTCTCACAAAGCCGTCATCGAAACAATTCTACAGGTGTGTAGATTTCATCATAATGTTTTCGTTTCAGTGCATAATAATTACACACATGATTGCAAACGGACAGAAGTGTGTGCGTTGAATTCGAACTCGAGACTCATGACTTGGGTGGTTTTGAACAATTAGACTATCACTGCTTAAAAAAATGCTGCAGCAAAAGAAATCTCTCCAAATAATCTCAAGTATATACTTGAAAGTAGTTGGAAATATTTATTTTAGATAGTACTATTAATAAATAAATATTCCTGGACATTGTGACACACAGCGCCATCTAGTTCCGTGCTAAGCAACGAGGCTTGTGTTACGGATACTAGCTGGTTGATATACTACATATATTCTTTTTTTTGTAAATACATACATATTATAGATAGATACATCCATGACTCGGATACAAATGTTCATGCTCATCACACAAACGTTCATGCTCATCACACAAATATTTGTCCCTACCGGGATTCGAACCCGGGACCCATAGCACAGAAGGCAGTGTTAACTACCGCTGGACTAACTGGGTCGTCGTATTGCTGTCTTTGTTATCTCTATTGCTATATTTAAACGCCAGTTCAACTGTATTGAGATTTTTTCTATTATGGCATTACTTAATTCCTCAATGAAATACACTAACTTTCAGCGATAATAATTTTACACGACCAATTTAGGTGGGCTTATTTTTTAAACAAATATACGTGTTTTACAGTTACATCCCAATATGTTCGTATTACAATTTGTATGAGCCGTAAAACTGGGTTTTAATGGAAGTTTTGGCGCATCGACGACGGATAATGTTTGTTACGATGGCATTATTGAAGCTTCTGTTTAACTTATTTGAGTTTTATGATCAAGGCAATAGAGTTTGTTATAAAATGGATATATTGAATACTGTTTGTTATCTTGCTGGATATTATGTACGATTATTTTGTACACTATACTTATAAATTTAGGGTTGAAAATTGCTTGCAGCCCAGTTTCCTGCTCGTAGCTTGGCATGTAAATGGTACTCACATAAGAGTTTACTGTTTACGTATGCATACAAAATCGTATAATCAACAAGGTAAAGTACAAATTTTTTGTGTGTGTGAAAATTATCCTCTTTTCGTCGCTTCGTCTAGGAATAACGTTGAAAACTCATGGCAATTCTCAACAGGAACTCCTATATTTCTTAAACGTTTTTTTTTTGTTTCGAGTTGAACTCTTTTCAATATATTTTAATTCGCATTTACAAATCCGTCTTCAGACAAAATATAAGAAAAAATAAATACAATTCATTCATATATTACGTAAATTCTAATCACATTACTATTCAACTAAGTTCTTTAAAGCACTTCAAACTTTTCAAAAAGCTTAAGAAGTTCATTCACGCTAGTCCTTATTCAATCCATTCGCGCAGAGGGCGTGCTACGAACTTGTTACGCGCGCTACGCACGTAGCGGTAAAACTGCTACGAGGCGTAGCAGTAAACTCCCGAAGTTACAGCGCTCAAATGTTTCTCAATGGAATATATTAATACCACCACTTAGTTTAAAATATTTAAATTAATTCTGTTAAGTGTCCGCAAGCTTGTTCGAGGTTTATGATAGAATCTTTTCGGTGTTTCTAGTAAAGAATGAGGAAGGAGGATATAACATTTTGTTGTTTATTCATGTTTCTTTTGCGCTTCCATGTCTTATAGAAATTACGTATCCACTTGGTGACAGCCTTGTTACGTACCTAGTGGTTTACGAAGTCTAAGATCTCGAATTTGAAATCGAATTTTCGAAATTATATTATTAGTATATGCATGCAGAGATTTTCTAGGTAACGTGTGAAGTCTGCCAACCCGCTTTGTAGACGCATGGTAGACTACAGACCCATCGGTTCTATAGTGCACTACTGCGCACAGTAGAACAGTACATAAATTGATAAATGTGTGTGTTAGGAAATTTCGACGGTAAATACAACGTGGAAAGATCCATATTTAAAAACCGCTATTTCTAAAAACAACTGAATACCAACGTGACGAAACATTGGTTCAAGCTATAAACCAATGCACACATAGATAGGAATAACTCGGCTAGTTTGTTTGAAAAATCTAAAACAAGTGAGAATCGGTCCATTTTCGTTTCCAGTAACGCCGAGCGCCGAATGCAACTCGACGCATTGATTCGGCCGCGCGTCGGATTTCGCCCCAATTTGACCACTGTTAACCAGAATATTGAATATTCGGCCAACGCATACAATTTTAATCTTTATGCTCCATGTTTAATGAAAAAATAACAATGCATATGGTCAATCTGCAGATACTCAAACCTACAGCGTTAAAATCCGTAAAAAAATGTTTTATTTTAATGCGCAAATATTCGCGTAGCTGTAAATATCCCGCTCCTGATAAATATAGGTATTGTATAGTCATCCTATATGTATAAGACAGAAAATTGTCAATAAGTATAGATATAACTTACAAAGCCAAGGAGTAGCTAGTGTCATTATCGGCCGGTTGTAAACATCAGCTTACCTGAAAAAGAAAGGAGGCATTATGAGAATTATATAATTATAAATGGGCAAGGGTGTATTCAAAGCCAACAGGCGGGTGCGACTAGGGGAGTCCGCCGCCCGATCTGAGAATGGCCCCAAGTACACGGCGCGCGTGTTCGTTACACGCTCCTGGCCGGGGTGCAGCGACCAGAGCTGGACCGAAGCCCGCCGGGGTTGTGGTGCATGCTTTCGCGAATCCCATGGCCCCGGCAATAGGGCTAGTGGCGGGACGGTCCGTAAAGGACTTTTGCGAACTTAAAAAAAAATGTGTGCATTCGAATCTCGGTAGTAGCGAATGTTTAGTGTGATAAGCATACATATTTGACGTTCAGATTATCGCAGCGGTATAAACGACTGCCTTCTGTGTAAGGGTTCGAAAACCTTTTTTTATTAGCATGAATTTTGACCTGAGTAATTTTAATAAGGGGGCAAACGAGCAAGCGGCCCATCTGACGGTAGGTGATCTCCGCCGCCCATGGACATTTGCAATACCACCTGGAGGCTTGCATATGCGTTGCCAACCCCTGCAGAAACCGTTTAGGTTTCTTAAAATAGGGAATTACTAAACTGACAGCAAACGTATAATAACGTATAGTGTTATGTATGTATTTATAACAACAAAACTATGAAGTGTATGAAGCATTTAACACAAGCCTCGTTGTTTAACTCTCAATTTGATGGCATTGAATCATAATGACCTGATATATTATTATATGTATTTATACTTTAGTAATGGATGGATTTATAATATGAACTATCTAGTATACATCAAAGTCAAAAAATTATTTATTCAAAGTAGGCCAAATTAAATTGGCTTTTTTTGAACGTCGACAATAAAGACAGCCCCCAAAAACGCCCGCCGTTCACGTAACACAAGCATCGTTGATTGGCTCTTAACTAGATGGCACTGTGTAATTATATATAAAGAAAATTATAAACCGGTTAAATTTATAAAGAGACGTGTATCTATCTAAAATAATAAAAAAATATATAGTCTACTAGTGTTGACTGTAAAGTCTCTAAGGTCGCGAATTCAATCTCCAGTCAGGCAGCTCAATTTAAGCGAGGAATCTCGCCATGTCCTACCTGTCGAAAATTTATACAGCCTTATACTTCAATAGAGCGATGCTCAGCAGTGGAATAATAATTGTGTTGATAAATAAGTAATTCTCAGTAGCAGAACCATCATTATTTGAACATCCTTATTCCTCTACCCTTTAGGAATACACGCGTGAACAATTTTCCCTCGTTCTCTTAACATTGATGTTCCATTCTGATAACCAAGTAACGCGGAAGGTTCCTATATATAATTTCAAGGGTGACAGGGACTATATAAGGCTCTGATAAGACCAGCGGACGCAGCCAGCCGTATATATCAATTTCGTGTTAATTAAGGAAGTGCCACTAAGTACGAAGTATTAATCAACTATAAACCTTAAGAGTATGGCGTGATCTGAAACTATTCACAAGTCTATTCACACAGTGAAATGATCTTTATATACAAAGTATACCTATATATTTGTTGTATATCAACTATATAGTATCCGTAACACAAGCCTCATTGCTTAGTTCGCAACTAGATGGCGCTGTGCCATTTTATTTAAAATATTTGTGTGTAGAAAGAAGTGATATCTATTGATGTTGAGTTTCTTTAGTTTCAATAACAAAGGATCAAATTGTAATAATTCATTAGCTTCTATGAGATAACTGATTTATGCTTTCTAGTGTACTTTTTCAGTACTTAAAAAAGCTTTCGTCTTTCAGTGTTTTATTTTATCTATATTGTAGTTTGAAGTAAGAAACATTCTCATTTTATATGAGCGTATGATTTCTAATTCAAATAGTTTACGAATGTGATGTATCTAATTTTAACGTCATTTAAAAAATACTACATTTCATAGAAAGTTTAGGCACACTAATTAAATTGTCAAAAACAATATGATAATATACAACATATCCTTGACAAACGTTCGCACGTTTGTCAAGGATATTTTATTAAATTAACCCCAACATATTCCGTAACAAAACCCTCCACCATCCCTAACACAGCCTAATACGTCCATTTCCCAATTCCCGTATCCTAATACGAGCCAAGAACATTAACTATCCCCTATTTTAAAGCACTTCGCCCCTAATGAAGCTGTAAAGTATAGCCTCTAACTAAATGACCCCGTTCAATTACTCTCTAATCCATATAATTAGCTGGCAAGATCGGACCTCCGGATAAAACTAGTTACATCCAGTTTAATCAGCCGCTAACAGGTACGCCGAAAAAGAGACTAATGTGCATGACTGCAAGCAAGGTTTTTTTTTTTTTCATGGTATGTACTGTGAATCTTTGAAATTTATGATAAATTAATCTTCATTATTGAAATAAAATTACTTTTTACTTATTTTATCGCGGTATGTTGATAGTATTTAATACTGGCTCACCCATAAAGCCCGTATTAAATGCCTTTACAGAATTCATATAAAGTAGTTTTCTTTTATACCAATATTATAAAGAGGAAATATTTTATTGTTTGTTCCTTTTGACTCCAAAACTACTGGAACGATTCGAATAATTTTTTCACCATTAGAATGCTACGCTATCCGTGTTGAACATAGGCTATATTTCAGTAAAAAAAATATTGGGGTTCCGTATAAAAAGTTCAATTGAAGTGTATATCTACCCGTGCGAAGCTGGGGCGGGCCGCTAGTTCTACATATATCTATAACATTATCTCTTTTCGGAAGTTATGTGCGTATTTACCACATGCTCAAACGGTGAAGGAAAACATCGTGAGGAAATCTGCATGCTTCAGAGATTTTCTCGATGGCATGAGAAGTCTGCCAACCCGCAGTAGGCTAGCGTGGTGGACTATAAACATAACCCCTCTCAAATGAGAGGAGACCCGTGCCCAGCAGTGGGACAATAATGGGTTGATGATGATTATCTCTGAAGTTCTTTCTAAATAGATTTTTTTAAATATTAGTACTTATATCCTACGCAAATTGTACTCTGTGTCTCTTTTGACTGTAAGTAACATCAAATCTCTAACTAGTAAAGATAGTCGGTTTCACCTCCTGACCTTTACCGAATGACAGCAATTTTCAACCCACGCATCCTCAACACGTAGTTTGAATGCATCTCTCAAAGACCGGGAATAATTAGAGCTTTTGTCACTGACATTAAAAAGGGCATCTACATACATACATATAAAAGGGAGCCAAGGCACTGTTAGGAGTTAGTTTAGTAGGCAAAATACACAAAGTAATCAGTATCTATGATATTACATAATATGAAGAACGAACAAGAGACATCGATTCGTGGTGAACATGCCTAAAACTTGAACGAAACGCTTACCCACCCATTACAAAAAGATTTTTTAAACACCTAAAACGCTCCATGTGCGTCAATTTATGGAGTATTCTCATAACATTTTAATTTTGGAACTGTGCAACTAGTTTTAACAATTCATGCACATATAATATTTATCTAATTTAAAAAAAAACATTTTTCCCAGCTTCTTTCTTAACATATAACCTAAAACGTACCTTACTGCGATGCCATCAAGGGCCCAATATTCATATAAAGCGCGGTGGAAGTATTAAAACCGCTATACGTTTTATTTTCCATTGTACTTACAATTCTACAACGTTTATTCCACGTTCCTCGTATATTCACGCTTCGACGAGCCACATTGTCGTTTCGCTCTGTGTTTATTTTGATTTCGCTTCGTGTGTCCTATTTCACCGCGTTTTTTTTTTGCGCGAGCGAAAAAGAGGTTTTATGAGTTTCTTTTAAGAATTTTTAGTGACATGCCATTTATTCTTGGCACATCACAGACGACTGACGTTGGAAGAAATATGGTTATGGTAGTTTGTGGCTTCTCCTAGGAGAAGCCTTCGTCCTTACTAGGCGTAGTTTGTCTATGCAAGCTTTAAGAATAATAATTATAATAAACGTGTTTAACCTCCGACGCAAGAACGACGGGGTTTTATAAGGTTGACGTGTCTGTGTGTGTGTCTGTTCAGCTCCCCGAACGGATGAACCAATATGGATTTTGTTTTTTTTTTCTAAAAACTCCCAATTTCAAAATCATTTTGTGGCAGAAATGTGCATCACCGAGTTTTACTGTTTTTTTATCTTATATCCTCTATTTTGTTTCAGTTAAATGATTTACGATACTTTGTTAAAACTTTCCACAAAATCTGTAATTTTTTAAAAAATATAATATATACTATAATTTATAATAAAATTAAGGTATACATATCAAAGACTACAGACGCACCCTCTTCAAAATTGTATTTTCATAATATTTCAATAAGAAAGTACACAATCATCTCATCAAGATTCTAGCGGTTTGTTTGCAGAGCTTAAACAAACTCAGAAAATTCAAGCCGAAACCAAACGAGCGTTTAACATCAAAAATATTTATAACATAAAATAACGAATTCAATTAAAATTACTAATATTGACTCGCATAATGAAACAGCTGAATAATTTACTCATATTTTTAGTTTCAAAGCAAAACTAAGTCTTTGATTAAAGACGAAAAAACATTTACATTTGTAAATAAACTCTTGATTTCTGATAGCAGTGTTATATATCAGTTCTAATTTTTTTTTCATTGACAATTTTATTGTGTATATTTGTTTTCCCAAATACCAAGAACTAGTCGGGATCCTAATTTACTGGCGTTCTCTATGATCTTATTAATGGGGGCAATGCATATTATTATGTCGGAGCCATAAATACTTACAGCATTTTACGTACATACGTACAATCACGCCTTTTTCCCATGGTAGTTGAGATATTCTGAGGAAATAAGGGCCCAGTTCCAAATAATGAGTGCAAATATACAAAACGATGCAGTTTATTCCGAGACAAAAGACACACTGACAAGTACAAACCGGTGTTGTAACAGAAAAATATTACCCACATTATTTGACAATAAGTTACTATGGTAATTAGCGACCACCTACATTACACCTCCCCACTTAAATATGTGGGTACCCTTTTAAGGAGACCTATACCTATAAAATTTAATTTAAATATTAATATCTAATTACATAAGTAGTACTCATATAAACTTAAAACGATCTACGGGTCTGCGAGTGCGAACGGGGCGATTCACTACGGGTGACGATGGATGTGAAGAGGTGCTTGGTTCGTTCGGAGTTACTTTACTTGTATCCACCTCCCTCTCCGATGCCGTAACACCTGTTTCGCCTTTTGGCGCAGGAACAACATCCTCACCCCCGTCGGTAACTACGTCTGTCTTGTCTGATTGGTCCGTAATTTCTGGACATGCAACATCAGATAAACGCGATCGGCGTTTGACTTGATCTATATGCCTTCTGACCAATCGGCCGTTACCCTGGTTTACCAAATATTCTCTCGAGCTTGCCTGCGCCGATACTATACCCTTTTCCCATTTATCCCCACTACCAAACACTCTTGCCCAAACGGTCTCGCCTTGCTTAAGCTCTCTACACATTCCCCCTGCATTGTTACTCTGTCTAAGTTGGGCGTCGTGTACCCTATCTTCTAGTGCCCTTTCTCCACGCAGCAAATCTAATCGAGTTCGCAAAGCACGGTGTTGGAGTAACATGGCTGGAGTCTCACCTGTTGTAATTTGAGGAGTGTTCCTATAATTTAGCAAAAACGTTTGCAATGCCGTATCTACATCTACCCTATCCCTATAAGCTTTTTTAATCACCTTCTTACACAATTTCACGGCATTCTCGGCTGCGCCATTTGATGAGGGATGATAAACAGGAGAAAACTTTTGCCTTATACCGTTGTTTTTTAAAAAATAACAAAATTCTGTGCTTGTAAATGGGGGGCCTTGATCCGACACAAATTCGACAGGTAAGCCAAATCTTGCAAAAATAGATCTCAAAACCTTTATAACTTGCGACGCATTTGTACTCGACATCTCACTAATTTCTAACCATTTAGAACTAGAATCAATTACAATTAAAAATGTTTTTCCCTTATAGGGACCTAGAAAGTCTGCATGCACCCTTGTCCACGGCCGGGTCGTGTATGGCCAGGCATGTGGGGGCGCGCGTGGTGGCGCTGTGCTCTCCAGCGCACACGTCTCACAGCGCTTACAAACGCCTTCCACATCTGCGTCTATGTTGGGCCACCATACATAGCTACGCGCAATTGATTTGGTTTTAACAATACCCATATGGCTGCTGTGTAACTGTTTTATTACCATGTTCTTCAAAACCGATGGTATCACCATTCTGTAACCCCACATTACACACCCGCCATCGATATATAACTCATGACGCCTAATAAAATATGGTTTTAAATTGTCGTCAGGACACTTAAACGGCCATCCTGATTTCAAATAAAATAAAATCTTACTAAGATCGGTATCTTTCTCGGTTGCTAGCTTCACATCTATATTAAGAACGGGGAAAAAATCTTCAACAAAATTTATATAAGTAATTTCATTGAAATCCTTATCCTTACCTGTACAACATGGCAACCTTGACAGAGCATCAGCGCAATTATTTTTAGAAGATACATAGTTAATTTCATAATCATAACCCGATAATAAAACTGCCCAACGTTGTAAACGTGACGCTGCCATAATGGGAATACCCGTCTTATCCCCGAATATGTACGTTAGAGGCTTATGATCTGTTCTTAAAATAAACCTTCTACCATATAGGTACTGATGATACTTTTTAATTCCATAAATAATGGCAAGAGCTTCCCTATCTATCTGTGAGTATGCGCGCTCGGCGACGGACAGTGAACGCGACGCATATGCTATGGGGCGCTCACCATCAGGCATTAAATGCGAGATGACTGCCCCCACCCCAACACTGCTTGCATCCGCTGTCAGAACCAGCGGTAGTTCTGACGAGTAGTGTACCAACACGGCGCTTGAACCCAACCATTTCTTTACGTTGTCGAAAGCCTCTTGACACGATCTATTCCAAACATATTTGACTCCAGCCCTTAACAAATTATATAATGGTGCAAGTATAGTACTTATATTTTTAACAAACTTTGCGTAATACATCGTCATACCAATGAAAGCCCTTAGTTCTGACACATTTGTTGGCGCTGGTGTGTTTGTTATCGCTTTAATTTTATCAGGGCATGTTTGCACACCTTCCTTGCTAATAACATAACCTAAGTATTTAATACTCTTCGCAAAAAATGAGCATTTTTCCTTCCTAACCTTTAAGCCGTTTCTTTGCAACCGATCAAACACTTTATGCAAATTTTCTAAGTGTTGTTTAGATGTGCGCCCCGTAATAATAATGTCATCAAGAAATACTCCCACATGTGGCAAATCCGCAAAAAGTTGTTCAAGACGTTTCTGAAAAATGCCAGGACTAGACGCTAAACCATACACTAATCTATTGTACCTAAATAATCCTTTGTGAGTATTAATCACTGCATATTTCTTTGAATCATCTAAAGGAAATTGTGCGTAGGCTTGTGATAAATCAATTTTGCTAAATCTCTCCCCCCCATGTAATCGGCTCAACAGGTCTTCTACTTTCGGCAATGGGTAACGGTCGATTTCTAAAATCCTATTCAGTGTTATTTTAAAATCGGCGCATATTCTGATGGTACCATCTTTTTTTACGACGGGCACTATGGGTGTAGCCCAATCCGAGCGATCGACTGGAGTGAGGACGCCGTCCGACACCAGCTGATCAAGCGCGCGCTCCACCGGCTCGCGCAGCGCGTACGCCAGCGGGCGCGCGCGCATGAACACCGGCCGCGCTCCCGGGCGAACGTGGATGCTGACAGGATCCCCCGTGAATCGCCCCAGTCCATCCTCGAACACCTCACAATAACTGGAAACGAAACCATCAATATTAAATTCTTCGTCTAGTATTTTATTTACTTTATTACAATTATTATTATACTCAATATAGGGTAGCTTAATTTTTAATTCGGCCATCCATTGTCTGCCCAGCAAACAAGACTTCCCCTTTTTAAAAATTAATAATTCTAAATATTCTTGTTTATCTTTATACCTTACAAGAGGCTTGACCATGCCCAATGGTTGTACTTTTTCTCCAGTATAATAATAAAGTGACAAATTACAATTCTGAATTTGCATGTGCGGAAATAATTTGTGGAACAAAACATCACTCATACAAGAAACCGCACTGCCTGTATCATATTCCATTTTAACATCTATACCATTTATATTAACCGTAACATATTTTGGTTCACACTGCCCTATCAACAATCTATTTAAATAAAGTGATACCTCGTCGCTGTCCTCACTCATAGTGTCGGAACTGGCACTGCAACTTGGCTCCCCAACATCGTGGTGCTGCAGTAGGTACGGACACATACGGCGCAAGTGCCCCTGCCGGTTACAAACACGGCACACGTATCTCCTAAACTTGCATACAGCCATAATATGCGCACCACCACAAGCTTGACACTGTTGCTGAGGTTGCGCCCGCTCAGCTGGAGCCGACGCCGTCCATGGGCCGCGCTCACGCCCGCGCACCTTATTGCTCACGTGTTCTGTCCTCTCTCCGGCCTCACAGTAGGCGGGCCTCGGCTTCGCACGCTGCGCCATTGTCATCTTAATGTTGTTGTCGTTGTTCCGACGCCGCGGCCCCGTCAATGCGTGACACTCTGTGACCTTTGTACTGACCGCTGTCCCCGCCTGACTTTCTACAGCCGCTGCATCCCTCTCCGCTGCCTCTAAGCTAACAGCCAGAACATAAGCCTTTTTGTAATCTAGCTTGTCCTCCGCGAATAAACGTTGGCGTATAACATCACTATTTATCCCACATACGAACTGATCACGAATACTCTCTTCCAACCAAGACCCAAATTCACATGTTTTTGATAACTTTTTCAAAGCGGTTACATACTCCGCAATGCTTTCCTCTTTTTGTTGTTTCCTTTGACGAAATTTATATCTCTCTGCTAATACACTAGGCTTCGGCTGTAAATGTTTTTGCATAATGACCGTTATCTGTTCAAACGTCTTGGTGCTCGGTTTGTCTGGTGTACACAGATTTACCAATAATTCATAACTTTCTGACCCCATTACTGTGATTAGCGTGGACACTCGCAACTCATCCTTCACTCCATTAGCTAAAAAGTAATGCTCAAGTCGCTCAACGTATAACTTCCAGTCGTCGCCGGTAACCTTAAATTCCCCAATCTTTCCAATCGTCATTTTTCTTATGATATATTTTTTTTTTTTTTTTTTTTTGATAATTGTAGCACTAGCACGCACAGTTCTTGTCTATCCTCGTCGCCACTGAGATATTCTGAGGAAATAAGGGCCCAGTTCCAAATAATGAGTGCAAATATACAAAACGATGCAGTTTATTCCGAGACAAAAGACACACTGACAAGTACAAACCGGTGTTGTAACAGAAAAATATTACCCACATTATTTGACAATAAGTTACTATGGTAATTAGCGACCACCTACATTACAGTAGTAAACCACTTTTTCTTCAGCCACATTCATACATCTTATATTACATTCGCGCCGATTATGAGTTCAGTAGTTATAGCATTTTCTATGTAATTAATACTCCGTGTCTCATACTGACTAAAAACACACATACCTTGCTCTATGGTCTTATTTATGTATATACTTGTGGACCTTTTCTCGACGACCCCAACGGGCTGCGGACCGTAGGACCACTACGTGCCTACCACGTACACTCTAACAAGCTAATTGGTATACATGCACACATGGATCGGTCGATAGTTGCTTGTATACCAATTAAGTTGTTAGAGTGTACTAGCTAAGAACGTGTATGCAAAAGCTATGATATGGTGCAACCAGTGGACTGTGACGTCAAAGATCACGAAGTTCAAGCCTAAGACCACTGACTTCGAGTTGACGTGCATTTTTATCTCAAGCTCAAATGGTGAAGGAAAATATCGGGAAGAAACCTGCATGACTGAGACGTTTTCTCGATGTCGTGTGAAGTCTACCAAAAGCCTTATATCTTTCAAATGAGAGGAGACCCGTGCTCAGCAGTGGGGTAGGATATCTCTGACTATCTTTTATAAGATACATGCTTTATGTTACATTTTTCTTCATGCAAGATATAAAACATAATTTGTTCTACTCCAAACAGGAATTGTAATTATATTCCGCAAAAAAACCTATACTAATTTATTATAATAACATCAAAGGAAAATAGTACGTATTATTAAAATTACATTAAGCTCTCTTTGCTTTGTGCGAATACAATGTGGAGGCTGGATTAACTTTGTTAAATAATTATATTTATTCCGTATGAAAATAATAAGTTCAAATATCCTGTTTATGTTCGCAAAATGGTAATTTACCTTATAAATATTATATTTCTTAACAAATTGTACCTCATTTTGTTAAGTAATATAACCTACAGGTAATTACTTATCTAATTATTATTTTAACTTTATACTTAGACTAGAGGACCGGCCCAACTTCGTGTGCTTCACATAAATATTAAGTAAATATTCCTGGACATTATGACACAGCGCCATCTAGTTCCGAGATAAGCAACGAGGCTTGTGTTACGGATACTAGTTGGTTGATATACCACAGATATACTTTTTTTACATAGAAAGAAAGAAAGAAAGAAAATAATATTTATTGACACAGTCACGAACAATGCACACAATAACATAAAAAAGAAAGAAAAAAAAAAACATTGGACAATAAACAAACTCATTGTGTGCCCCACGGCTGTGCCAAATGGCCCAGTTCAGCTAAAAGCCAGACAACTGGTAAGCTGCCTGGCGCTGGTTTTCAACTGGACCAGGAGGTGAGTGTCACGGATGCAAACCAGTTTCACGACGCAGAATTGTATGTGAATAATAAATAAGTACATAATAATACAAGAATATATGAGAGCTAATAAATATAATTATAATCAAACAATATACGTAAATAAGTGGTACATATTATACATAGATACATCCATGAAATGTTTGTATGATGGATGATCCATCGGAACCCATAGCACAGAAGGCAGTGTTAATTACCGCTGGACTAATTGGGTCGTCAAACATAAGAGAGATGGGGTAAATTTTTCCCTTTATTTGCAATTTTCATTGCTGCTCTGCTCTTATGGGTTATAGCGTGATTTTAAATAATCTAAAAGATTGTAAATGAATAAGCATTCTTATAAAAAAATACGTGTTAAATTTTTAACTCTACCAGTCCGATTAAAAAACTTTTTTCTTGAGATTAGCGCGTTCATACAAAGAAACTTTCCACTTTATAAATTGATAATTTAAAATTAATTATCTGTGATTTGATTACATGTAGGTATTTCAGTTTCTGAGTCCTGGTTTAGATGCTCCTTCTGGCCTATATTATTTCTGAGGCTAAAGCCCGCATTTCGATCGCTTTATTATTCCCTTTGTGTATTCGAGTTCACAGAGAAACGTTTGTATTGTTACATGTTACCCGACAATCGTAACTAAGGCCGAATAAAAGGAATACTTTATGAAAACATCACCATCAATTCAGTGCTGTTAACATACACTTTATGTTAATAATATAGCGTACCATCAAGACTGTTTTACTAAAGGGTTTAAGTAGAAGTGCACATATATATAAAGGTTGGTGTTGTTTTTTTAAAATTTTATGTTTTTTAAACACGCACTTATTAAATCTATCAAAATGTGGGATAAGTATAAATATAGTATCGTAAGGTTATTTGGTAAATGTATGTTTTTTTCTTAATTTATAAATTATGTATATTTTCTTGTCGTAGATTAGCACTACTAAAACTGTAACGTAATTTTTTTTATTAAAAACTGTAACTTTTACTAACTCACGTTTTCCAAAGATCATGGACCAGTGCTACCCCAAAAAAGGTCTACTTTTGTAGCCAAAACAAAAATAACAAAGCAGGAATAAGTATTTTACTGAAAAAACTTGCTTTTCATAATACGATTTAATATTATTCTTCCATTTCTAGACAATATGAAAATCCCGAAAAGCATACCACCTTATATTCGTAGGATAAAAATATCAATCTTCATCAAAAAACATTGTATTCAATACTGTAACTGATAACCAATGAATATTTCAGCCAAACTCGAGCGTTCCGTATTTTCTCGTAGCGCTACGAGCGTAGCGGCCGTAGCCGTAGCACGTAGCTACGATTTGTTCGAAATCTATGTTATTGAATGTAGTCCTCGGGACTGGGAGGTTCGAATAAATTTTGTTGAATAGAATTTTGCTTAGAAATGTTTATTGAATGGAAAATCAGTTGCTCGATTTTTTTGTATTGGAGAAATTGGGCTGTCATGTTGGTATTTTTATAATAATAGTAGGTCATTGCCCACACAAGTAGCATTTAGGTACTACATATTGATCAATTATACAAGTCATCATCATATCATAGACGTCTACTGCTGGACATAGGTCTCCCCCAAGGATATCCAGCCGATTCCTGCGACCTCTACCAGGTCGTCAGTCTACCTTGCCGTGGTCGCCACTCTAGAACCTTCAAACCCTATACTTTTTTTTTTAAAACGTTGCCCCACACTAGGATTTTCTCCTGTCTCGTGGGTGCGTTTACAAACACATATTTTTCACATACACAAACGCCCAGACCCGGAACAACTACCTGTAGAACGTACAAATATTTGCTCCGTGCAGGGATCGAACCCGCAACTCGAGACGCACTAGCGAGTCGTCAAAACCTATATGCAGGTTTTCACCATTTAACTTCAAAAAGTCATTGATGAGACTGAACTGGGATTTTGGGACTGAACTCAGACTTTACAGTCTACTGATCACACTATTAATAATATAATAATAATGATAATGACATTATTATGAGATATCCATTTTCTTTTCACGTTCTCCTTTCGTATTTACGTTTATGTTTTGTGTCACCTTACCGAAAACAGAATGAGACTTAGAGCGACAATGGCGGCTGCATTAACAGACGAAAACTAATGGAGGCAGCGACGCCCTTTGTGAATAACTGAACAATGATACAGAGGCGATGGCGTGTGGTACAAGTTACAAGCGAACTGCGGGCAAATGTAAATTGAATTAAACATATTGTTGTACCATGTTACTAATATAGTAATAACCAATAATTAACCAATGTGCCATAATTCCTGTACTAACTGTTCACTACTCAGCTTACTTAAATAGAACCAACAGTCTGGGGTAGGAGACCTGGTGACCTGAAATACAGGCTTCCGCCTAGTTTGGGCACTAGTCTCCCACAATATTGTGTACACATTAATGTAAGCTTTTATCTTGTTTATTGCCCATTTTTGTATCATTCTGTGTATAATGTTGTGGAGAGAAATAAATGATTATTATTAATATAGCATTCGTAAAAAGTAGGTTTATTTCATGTCCCCGGGGTTGTGGTGCATGCTTTTGCGAATCCCATGACCCCGGCGATAGATTTGGTGGCGTTGACGTGTGCGATTATCTAGTCGGTAAACGCTCAAACAGAGTCCGAGATACCCCGTCGCCTCCCCAGGCGGCGGGACCGTAAAGGATTTTTCCGGACTTCAAAAAAGGTTTATTTTATGTCTGGTATTTTTACAACTTTTTTCTTCATTGCCTCCATATAAACATCAAAATTTTAGGCTCTGTTTAAAATTTCTAGTTTTGCATTATATTTTTAAATGACTAATGTCTGTGAAATCGACTTGTCAGTTAAGTTAGAACACTGGAATTTATTTTAAATTGACTTTATTTATTTTTTTAATTGTAAATGTGACTTAATAATTAAATAAAGTTAGTTTTAACTTAAATCCAGTATTCTAACTTAACAGACAAGTCGATTTATTAAAAAGTTATACATGGTCATACGCAAATATATGTACCTATATACGGGTTAACTTGAGAACATTCTCTTTTATCAATTAAAAATAAGATAAACGCTGCCATAAATTCAGTTTTCATTGCCAAAACATATATTTGTGGTCCATAAAAAAAAATTGTACCGTTTACATCCCACAGACATAAATATCATTTCAACTCATTTCGTTCATCAAATGTGCGACATCAGGATCGAATCGCTCAGTCACCTTCAATTGTATTAAGTTCGCTATTAACTCATAGCTTGCACCATTCCATACATAATGTAGATGTCATGAGTCTCTCAGACACACACACAGACAAGTTTACCGACACATGCATGTCAGACAAGTGTATTGCAACACGATACCTTCGAATACACTGCTACAGAATTAAAATATTGAAATGACACTAATATATCAATATTAATTCATTATATGTAAGTGAATATGTAGTATGAAGTATTCTGGTACTTCAATTAATGAAGAAATTGGTCTCAGTTTAATGGGGTTGTTACATAAGAAGAAACACGTAAATTCCTTGGAGGTAGGCCATAGCGAGATTCCTCGCTCAAATTGAGCTGCCCGACTGGGGAAGTAACTCCGACTTACAGAATACCGCAGTGAATCAACAATAGTTGTCTTCCTGCTAGTGACTAATGTTACCAGAGCTCGTTGGGGAGTGACTATTCTGACAGCATTGGCATTCCATTTGCTGTCAATTTAGTAAATCCCTATTTTAAGAAACCAAAACGGTTTCTGCAGGGGTGTGCAACGCATTTGCAAGGCTTCAGGTGTTGCAAATGTCCATGGGCGGCGGTGATCACTTACCATCAGGTGAGCCGCCTGCTCGTACGCCCCCTTATCGCAATAAAAAAGGATTGTTGAGCAATACGACAACGTATCCTCAGGGATACGTTGTCGTATTGCTCTTATCGTAAAAATTAATAATCGTAAATTAATCGTAAAAAACTCGCTACCTGCTGTCAGCAGCAGGTAGCGAGTTTTTTAATACTGTTATCAGACTATTACAACATGTTTTGACTTGCTGTGCCCGACAGGGTCCATAATGAGCTATTTTTTTATTTAAGGCCATCAATCAATAAAGAATTCAATTGAACATAATTTGTGATCTTAAAAAGGTTTCATGATTTTCTGGGTCTATTCTAACGTTTCTTTTCAAAGGAAAGCTGAAAATAATTAACAAAATACATGCTTTTCATTGTAACCATAGATGTTGGAAAGGATCCGAAACGTTCGAGTTAAATAATATAAATATATTGCGATAAAGTCCTAACGCCGTAAATTGTTGTAATTTAATGGCTAGCGATGAAAGTTTAATTCGCCAACGAAAAGCTATAACTATTACGAAGCTATAAATACTATGAAGCCACATTAATAGTCTTGGTCAATTTCGAATTCTAAAAGCTATAAAGCACACTTAGTATACCTCTTTGACCTTGACCGTGAAATGTGGGAGAGGAATACTTTAATCGCCTTCTACGACGCCCTAGGGATAGCGGTAGGGTTGCCAATTTATACTTCGTCTTCTGCCTCGAGTTGTCGGCATACGAACTTAGTAACTAAGAAGATATTTGGTCTGAAGAAGCTGCCCCATTGGTGGACTGGTCGTACAGTGCGACTGCCGGGCAAGACGGGTTCTGGGTTCGATTTCCAGGTAGAGCAGTGTTATTGGGTTTGTCTATGAAGCTCTCAGATGTTCTCAGTAGCAGCTCGGAGTTTGTATTCATGCCTCGTGGGCTCGCCCCCTATTACATGGGACCTAAATCATACACCTCTGCCTTATCCTTCGGGGACGACAGGTGTGATGGTATATGTATGTATGTAAGAAATTTTCTACCAAAGCACACTCGAGACATTTGGATCAGTATCTCTCTCATCTTGCTTGTGGCAACTCTATTTACACATGCAAAATGACGTCTATACACGCGCATATATCCGTACATAACAGACGTAGCACCATCTAGTTCTGAGCTAAGCAACGAAGCTAGAGTTATAGATACTAGTAGTATTTTATGGCTATAAGTATAAAATATACAATAATTTCCTCTTCATAGTTATGAGCGTATTTATTGCGTGCTTCTTCTTCTTATCGTGTCAATGACTAAACAATGTTTGAGTAATAAGAGGCCACTTCAATGGCATTAGGCGTGGCCAGACAGAGATCGTACCTCGTGCAGAATTTTGGGCACAAGGGACACACCAGAAGGTGTGACATAGTTTGCTCTGGATCGCCGCAGTCACATTAAGCAAAATTAGGTTCTATGAAACCTCATTTGTACATGTCGATTCTGCATCTGCCAGTCTGTGCTCAAACGGTGAAAACATCGTAAGGAAAACCTGCTTGCCTAAAGGACTTTTTCAAAGGTGTGTTGAGTATGCCAACCCGCACTAGGCTATCGTGTTAGACTATAACCTAATCACTCAAATGAGAGGAGACCCGTGCCCAGCAGTGGGACAGTTTATGATGATGATGATGAACGTATACATGTAGGGTATACCAATCGTATAAAAACAGGCATTCAATCCATGACATTATTTTGTAGAATTAATGCAGAGTAATTAATAATGTATAATTATTTTGCCATCGCACTTGTGTGAGGGGTTTTCGAGAGGATTATAACCACTGGAAGCACACAACATAATTGCTCTCATCAAATCCGATTACATACAAACAAGATACATACATATTTATATGATTACGTTATATTAATGGCACTTGAATTATACATAATCTTCATACATTAGATGCCTCAAAATTTGATACACGGCAGATTGCAAATGATAGATTATGAACATGGCTGCTATAAAGGATCCAAGGTTAGGAACTAGTTCCTACGTTGGTAGCTTCAAAGATTTGGAACAATATACCTCCTCCCTTTCGAATAATTAAAAACACACTTAACTTTAAAAACAAATGTAAAAAATTATTCCGTGAATTTCAAGAAAAAAATACCTCTCTAGTTTAAAACGTCATAGATCAATTCTGCCATACCTTTACTTGCCACATATTTGTCTAATTCATACAGTCCTACTTAAGTTAGCTAGAAAGCCATATCCACATTATTGTTGTAGTTTTTTTTTTTTTTAATAATGAGTGTAACGTATGACCAACACATAATCTTATATAGTAATAATAGTTGCCAATGTTTGTAAACGGGAGTCAAGGGTTGAAGCTGAAAACCAGCGCTGGGCAACCCCCTAGGGTGGCCTATGCATAAGCTGACGCTTCAACCTTTTGCTTTCGGTATTATAGTTGCCTTGTAAGTACCTAATTACTACAATGATGGCTGTAATATTGAAGACAATAAACTATTTTTATACAATAGACAATTAAATATTCTATTCTATTCTATTCTATACGTTGGTAGGAGCAGGAAGCAGTTGTGCTTCGATCCCATTAGTGTCCACTGCTGGGCACGGGTCTACTCTCATTTCAGAGGGATTAGGTTATAGTCCACCACGCTAGCCTGCTGCGGGTTAGCAAACTTCACATACCATCGAGAAAATCTTTCAATCATGCAGGTTTCCTCACGATGTTTTCCTTTACCATTTGAGCATATGATTATGATTTTGGTCAGTGGTGTGTGCCTTGGGTTTGAACTCGAGTACTTTGACATCTCAGTCCACTGGTCTCACCACTAGGCTACCATAGCTTACTCAGATCCCCCATCATAGATTCTTTTAAATCTAAACCCAAGAATATTAATCTTTGTTCATTATTCCTGCGGTTTTCTACTGTTAAACAAATAACAATGTCTTGTAATCATATGAAATCACAGAATTGTACTTATATGGCTTCTAACACAACTATAAATGCTTATTTTAAACATATTGTTTAAATAAACTGCAAGGAGCACAAATAATGGCAAGCAAATATTATTTGAAACGTTCTGTTCTAACGATGTGTTGTTCTTTGAAATTAATTTGGATGTACTCAAATAATATAACATACTACCAGGTCTGTGTCCCCGGAGTATTAGGTAGAGGAGTACAGATGTACACCCTCATTAGCCGGTAAAAACCTTAATACGAGAGCTGCTACTTAGTTTTCTTTTGAGAAACTCGAATACACTATACACTGTTTGTAGAGAGGTAGGGCATAGCGAGATTCCTCGCTCAAATTGAGCTACCCGACTGGGGAAATACCTACGCCTTACAGAAGACCGCAGTGACACAACAATAGTAGTATATAGTAGTTGTGTTTCTGTGATTGAGTATTCTAACCGCATGGGAATTCTGTTTGCTGTCAGTTCAGTAACTCCCCTATTTTAACATACCTAAACGGTTTATATATCATGCGGGCAAAGTCGCGGGAGGCAGGTATTATAACATAAATATCTTTCTAATATCTCTCCATAGTAATAGAAATATGGAATCAGTCTAGTAGTGAGCGTGAGGTTCTGAGCACGATCCTAGGTAAAAAAGTGTTTTTTTCTATACCATGCAGGCAAACATACTTAAGGCCCGCCCGATGAGCGGTTACCGTAGCCCATGGACGTTTGCAACACCAGAGGTGTCGTTCGCGCGTTGTCGATCCTGTAAAACGAGGTACCAGGAACCAAAATGTAGATGATGATGATGATGATGATGTCCTATCACCGTCGACGGCGACACCCTGTTAGTCCCCGGTATTCTGTCTCCGCTCGTGAGCCCTGGCATGACTCGCGAAGCCGAATTTGGTTTTATACGTGCGCTCACACAAGGCGCAGTGAAGGTCTCCATTTGCGTTGTATGTATACCTGTAGGAGGGTTTCGGACGAGTTTTCCAACGCTGACGTTTGGCGTCAAGATCTTATAGCCATTGAGATTCATAATTACTATGAAGGCAGGAACCAAAATGTAGAAAACCTTAAGATACAGTTATTATTTAAAATCTTTAGTCAACAGAAATGCATGAAACGTCACGTAAACGCTATTAGTAAGTGTAAGTGCTTTATATAAACAGCCAATATTGACTATAACATTAAGGAAATATTTACAGAAATGCAGTGGAAATAAGCAAAGCAAATAAAGCGTAAGGCAAACATCTTAAGAAAAGATTTTAATACTGAGAATTGGTGATTAATAAGTCATTGTTCTTTTTGTTAAGATAATGTGCGTCATAATTAAGGAAAAATAGACCTTAAAGACTACATTTTGATGCAAGCTTTACAAGTTATTGTTGATTCTGTATGAGAAGGCGATATGTAAAAGTGTATTGTTTAAAAATATTTATATACATGCGCTTTTTGAAGAATATTATATGAAAGAGTTATTAAATTAAGTGCTATTTAATTATATTTTTGTGCCACCCTCTTGGTGTAAGATATATTATATCAAGTATAAAACTTATTAACACGAATTGTTTACCACAAAATATGTCTTAATAGGTCTCGGGGCAAAATAAATCAATTAATAAATCTGAAAAGTTAAGCTGTGTCTACTAAGGTTAATTTATGGATGGTCGATTATTTATAATCACATCGAGACTCCTCGGTAGCAGAACTTTAATGGCAGTAGCTTTGCTCATATTCCACCGCAATTTTGTCAACCACAGAATAAATGGTAAATGTTGAGAAGAAGTTACAAAACAAATAAATAAGATAACGTATGTGTTAAAACTTCTCACGTTAAATAAACACATTAATCTCGTCCTAATTTCCTCTGTGTCTTCACTAATCCAGCCAACTGGTACACACATTGGGGAACTGTTAACAAGACTTATCTACACGTTGGGAAACCAACGAGAAGTTAGTATACGCGCTTCTGCAACATTATGCAACAATGCATAAATAATTGAATACAACACGACTCGTGAATACAGTTTAGAAGTCTAGGTGAGGCTTAGTGTTTATAGAGTAACAGAGTTATGAAGACTTAGAAGGCACATTATTTCATAATATATGCTGTTATGTTGATGTAAAGTTACCAATGCAATGGGCCCCAGTGGGACTTTTGGTTCAATTGATAAGTACGTACAGGTCTCAAAACTGATCTAAGTATTTAAATTAGTAATAATACAATCCAAAAATTAGCGGCGTAACAATAGTTTTTCGACTAGAATAGGGCCCCAGTCGTGAGAGCCCAGAATATGGGACAAACCTAACATAGTAGCAATCATTGTAACGTCTGTTACTTAGTTTTGTAATTGCTTATTTTCACGGGGTAGGAGTAAATGAATGATCATTTAAGGATAAGGCCCTCGGACGGGGTCTTATCCGTTGAGTTTTAATAGCCCACATCTACATAGTTGATCCATTGTGCCGTGGAATGTTTTATAAGTATAAATAATCTATGATTCATTTTCTACTGTGCCTATAATAAATAACATAACGGGGTTCCAGATTCTTACAGTACCACGATAGAGTTACATAACTGAATATACCTGCCTATTCTATCCCCTCTGTTGCTCTATTTGATCTGTGTTCCATTTTATGTATTGTCGCTTGTCTGGATTAATGGAACTAATAATTACTTCCCGGGACGTGGGATAAAAGTTTCTCTAACGATAAAACCTTCTTGTGTGTTGTTTTATTTTGTTGGACAACACATACTTCATGATGGCAATCAGATACAAAGAGAAATAAAAAAGTTCATCTCATAAGCACCTTTATTGCTTGACGAAAAATTAAGAGCCAAAAATATTGATGAAATGCGATTTTTTGTAAGAAAAGAACGCACAAATCTAAACTCTAAACTAATAGTCAACCTGAAGTCTGTCTTATATCATCGAATCAGAACTACAACATATTTTTTAAAACCTCTATCAAATAAATTTTCCTGTACAATTAGTACCGTTATAAGTTACAAGTATTACAAATACGGGCATCTGTAATACTTTTTCAAAGAAAAAATATATACATTTATCAACCACAAACCCCGATCAACTTTAACGGTCTCGATCTTTTGTTCAAATTAAAAAAAAAGGAACTCTCGCGAAAGTTTCCGAACGCGTTCTGCGGATCTGCTGCGAACTTCGCTAGAAAATTAATCGGGGCCCAGAACTTTCCATTTATACTTGAAAAGAATTAACGATGCTTAAAACACGAGCTGGGCCCGTTACTAAACCAAACTTTTTACTAACTAAGATTGGAGACGCGGTTTGCGTCCTTCATCCAGAAAGATTTGTTGCGTGTTTTTTTGTTCATGTAATTTCGTGTCTAATACCTATAATTTAAACAGCCACATCGAGCACATTAAAATAGACTTCTTTAAGTGTTTCTTTTTTAATATTACTCGACACTAGACATTTCACCTATAACTTGAGTGCGTTTGCATAAACACAAATATTCACAATGCACAAACATCTAAACCCGGAATAACTACATGTATCCCACACATAAATATTTGTTTAGAGCGGAGACCGAACCCGCAAAACGCAACGCACGGAACCCGATCGCTAGACCACTGCAACAACTCCAAATATTGCTACCTAAAATGAATTTATCATTACAATCAAAACTTAAACTTGTTCTACCGATTGCGGAGCCTGACAAGTTTGGTAGGAGAGTCTTATTGTCAAATTGACACAAGATTGGAGGGAGACAGCAAGTTTGGAAGGAGACTCTCCTACATGACAGAGACTAGATAGGTGATCCGAGTAATTTCGCTTGAATAGCTTCTTCAGTTCGATGCTATAAGTAATAAATGATGTCACTTGCTTATGCTCGTATTTATCGATCGCTATAAATCGATATTAAACAACCCATAACAATATGCTATAACAATACGGACAAAGACTTTCAATCACTCTAGTTTATGATATAACGACGTCGGAATCTTGTCTATTGTAGACAAGTGTTGTTTTTTGGATTGGAATTTTCCTATGCACAATAAGTTGTGTTTATAAATTTCATTATTTCATCATCAACCCATTGAGAGGGATTAGGCTATAGTTCACCACGTTTTACTGCAGCTTGGCAGACTACACAGGCCATCGATAAAATCTCTCAAGCATGCAGGTTTTCTCATTCACCTGAATGTCCTCTTAAATTCGTTAGCAAAAACCAGTCTTATAACCAGAGAGCATAAGGCCTAATATCTAATGTTTTCTTACGAATAAAACCTACATATAAATCTATGCAAAAAGTATTCGTAATATATACTTTATGTCTGTAATACAAAACGAATTGGTTTATATGATACTGCATAAATACGTCGTTGGAAAGAAATTTATTCTGATTTGAATCAAGGACGACTGCTAGCAATATATCAAAGCATCTCATTTCTATAAAGAATATATTCAGTAAAATATCTTTATTCTTAAATGCAATGAAAAAATATAATTTGATTATTATTTTATTGCTTATCTAAATATCTTTAAAGTTCAATTTCCGAAAACTTCAATTCGATAGATTGTCAGATATGTTATTTTTAACCAGTCAAATGTTATGTATTGTCGCAACTCATTTATTTAAATAAATAACAAATGTCAAATTAAATTATTAAAATCAATACGGTTCAGGTTAAATAAAAACACAGGATTGGAAATAGCTCCTTGTTCCTTTTTATAATTCGAAATATGACGGTATTTTAAATCTAGGTCATCAACTCTGACGTAGGTTCTTATTTATAAAGTTATTTAGGATAAGAATACATAGCTTACAACCTTAGAATCAACAATGTTTCGTGTATTTATTTTAGACTAGCTGATGCTCGCAGCTTTGCCCGCGCAATTTAATACTAATTTCTCCTTCTCATTTCGTCCCCGTTTCCATAGAATAAATAAATAAATATAAATAGATGATCCACTAGGTGTATAGCGACGTCTATGTCGCTACATAGCAACAACGTACATAGCAACGGTTTACGATTACTCCTAAGATATTCGTTTATATTGTATAAAAAGTAACCTATGTGTTAATCCAGGTAATAAACTATTTGTATGCTAAATTTCATACAAATGTGTTAAGCGGTTTTTGCGTGAAAGAGTAACAAACATACATACATACATCCATACTTACAAACTTTCACGTTTATGATATTAGTAGGATAAATAGGTACGAGTAAAAAGCTAGAGTTTATTTGCAAATAATTATACTGCTTCTGGCAAAATCACTATCACTTGTCCTGTGTGGATTGTCTATGTGTAAACCAGCCTTTAGAATACTATAAGCAATTTTTCCAAGTATTTTTTGCTGTTTTCACTGCGAAGCTACGAATAACCGTACAGGTTAGGGTTTACCCTTTTACCGTATAATAGTGGAGGCTCTTGGTCGGAGAATTGTCTTTATACCGTTACGTGCTGTCGTACCCAGACAATGTAAACAGGTCCAGACTTCAAAGGGTCCAGACGCCGAACGTGTAGGTTTCCTTAAATTGTTTGTGTGCACGTCTGCTTTGAATTCTTGCGTGGGATGGCGGCAGCTGTGATTTTATTTTCCTTCTTATAGGTATAAAAACACCGTGTATATATGTATGAAACGAATTTCCATACAAGATTTTTGTCCTCTACATTATTTCACTTCAGTTAACTCGTTTTTATTCTGTTTTCATGATAATATAATTGAAATGTTTAACTCGATCTCTGATATAACAAAATATGCTTGTAATTAAATGGAAGTTAAAAGCAAAATTTGAAGGAGCTATTTTGAACACTTTTTTCAACCTGAATTCAATTATTTTTTTAATACAATTTGACGCTTGTTATTGATCCTTAGTTATATTAACAATTGATGAGCGCCACGAACAAATAAAAAAATATCAAACCGACTTCAAAAAAACGTAAAACAAAAACTCTCGAAAAATAAACCGTCTGTTTATTAAAGTCGGTACTATCAAAGTCGTACAAAAATAAACCGTCTGTTTGAAGTCGGTACCATCTAAGTCGTACCACTTTTAGATCAGGCAGAATAATACTTTGTACACAGGTGAAAAGGCTTATTCTGCCTGTGATTTCTGAAGTCAATATAAGCAATAATACGGAAAAAGGTCCCTTCAAATGTCTCCCCAGAGATACTTCTCTGAAAAAGATACTTCTTTTTAATATATCTTTGAACACGGCACATCTGCACAAGTTTTCCGATACAATTGCCGTTCTGCCGTGCCAAATGTGGTACGTCGATATCTAATAACATTTTAAAGAGATCGGATTTCTGCACGACAAATCCTATCGTATTTGATATTCGAAACTCGCAATATTTCCCGAGGTGTTGTTTACTTTACGATTGAAGTGCGACTAGAGATGTAAAGGGTTAAAAGTCTACAATTTTATAGGTGCTCTCCAATCTTGTTTGTCAGCGTGTCTAAAATAATTCTCTCGAAATAAAAAACTTACTTCAAATGTCAGAACTGGAATGAAATTTGAATAAGAAGCAAATTCGGATACTCGGATACAAATGTTGATATTCATCACACAAACATTTGTCGCTACCGGGTTTCGAACCCGGGACCCATAGCACAGAAGGCAGTGTTAACTACCGCTGGACTAATTGGGTCGTTATTTAAACGGCATTTTGAGGAAAAGACCAAAATAGCTTTTCTTTATTATTATTATAATGCCCAGTCGAAATAATAAATTTACTAATTTCTACAAACTAAACCCGTAATTCTTGCTAGCTCAACTTTGCCTGTGCGTAAAGTATCCGAAGTATTTAGTAGTATCGTAATTCATTAAGTATTCAATCTCAGGAGATTCCACTAATTTAAACTTGTATCCACGAGTTCCCCGTAGGTAAGTCACAAACGCAGCGCACAATTAAGAAACGCAATTAAAAATTAAGTAGTTCATTATGATCTTGGAATTGAATCGAGAAAAACTTTTAGGTTGACTTTTATTCGATTGTTAAGCGAATTAGTTATTTATAGCGATGGTTCGTTGTTTATGTACAATGTGAAGTAAATTTGCGTTTCCACTCTAATTTAATTAACAGTATGGGATGTTGCAGATGACTACTAGATGGAAGGTATCATTGAGCGATCGGCTTCTCCATCGTGCTCGCGAGTACGATACCTGCATCATCATCATCATCAATCCATTAGTGTCCCACTACTGGGCACGGGTCTCCTCTCAATTGAAAGGGATTAGGCTATAGTCCACCACGCCAGCCTACTACAGGTTGGCAGACTTCACATGCTATCGAGACAAATCTCTCAAGCATGTAGGTTTCCTCACGATGTTTTCCTTCACCGTTAAAGCATGTGATAAATACGCACATAACTTCCGAAAAGTCAGTGGTGCGTGCCTTGGGTTAGAACTCGAGACCGTTGACATATCAATCTACTGATCACATCACTAGGCTACAGCTGTATATACCTGCGATACCTGCATGGAGTAAAATGAAAGCGAGGGTATATTGATTTCTTACACTTACGCGAATATTCGACATTGAAATAAAACTACTAAGCGAGGTGTTAGATTATAGTACAGTATATAACATGCTTCACCTAGCGTGAGTTGACAAACTTCACACGTCATCGATAAAATCTCTCAGGCTCGGTGATTTCCCAAAAACAAAAATACCGAGCGAAAATAAAGAAACGTGGGTGTACATTAGTACACCTCCGCCTAGTACTTCAGGTGCGATGGTATATTATGAATATAAACAACAAATATTTTCTATGGACTTCAAAAGGTTAATAACCCCTTCCAAGTTCAACAAAACTTGGTCCAACACGGCAAGTTAATAGGAAATGAGATCTGCGTATCAGGTAGGCGTGCTAACTCGATAACAGCAAGTAATTGAACTAGTCGATGGAGTTGGAATAAGCCTGATCGAATTGACCTGCAATCGGCTTTGCTGTAAATTTAAATTACTTAAGGGACTTGTCACCTGTGTATTTTCAATCAGTTATTTAAAAATATACTGATTTCACTCACATTTATGCGAATATTAATCATTGAAATTAAAATTGACGACCCAAATGTTTGTGTGATGAGCATCAACATTTTGTATCCGAGTCATGGATGTATTTATGTATAATATGTATGTATTTTTTTATGGTGATAAGGCGGCAAACGAGCAGGCGGCTCACCTCTACAACAAAAAAGTATATACATATGTAGTATATAAACTATCTAGCATCCGAAACACATGTCTCGTTGCTTAGCTCGGAACTAGAGGGCGCTGTGTCATAATGTCCGAACATATTTATTTATATACTGAATACTGATCCAGTCAGCACTGGTCGTTGATTATATTATTGATATTATAGAGAATATGCATATATATTTGACCATGATTCTCTGAGTTTGTTTCGGCATTTCTTCTCAGAGGTCGTCAGTTAGGAAATGACGATGCCATCTAGTTCATACAATGATATAAAAAACTATAGATACGTTACCCGCTCGCTAAAATGGCAACAAGAAATCAAGGCAATTGCCGGGATCGCGCTTAGTGACGCACCAACCAGCGTTGCTAGTGTACGTTCCGTAAAAATAATTTGTGCTTAATAGTTTTATACTTCCTGAGAACAAGATGCCTTCATGTGTTTACAAATTATACTACAAGAGTGAAAGATAAAAATGTGTATTTCCCTTTCTTTGCACAAATTAGTCGCTGTCGCCATTTTGCATAGTTATATAATGTTCGTGCATGACGTGTCTATATAATAATATGTCATTGAGTTCATAAAATAATTTCACATGACTTGTAAAAATTTCTTTAAAAGATCTATTTACTGAAATAAACAATCTATCAATCTATCTATTTATACGACTGCGTAGAATCAAAATACAACGCTCTTTTATAAATATCAACATAGTCAAAACTTCTTCCATTTAGCTTTAGATGAATATTGTTCTAATACAATACACGTATAATAATAGAACACAATTTCACCACAATTTCTGTATAATGAAGCACATGTACTCGTAGGTACTATTGTTTATAGAGCTGATTACAAATTCTGCTATTTACAAATTCTATTCAAAGCTCAAATGATCACATTCTGCGCGAAATTCAGCCGTAACATTATTTTTTTGCTTAGCTTTCACCTGAATATAGGACCATTTTACGTAATACCACCCTCCATGTTCAATTTCCAACCTAATACGCAACATATAAGCCCCAAAATAGCTCAGCAGCGGCTAATTACAAAGCTTACAAAAGTACAAAACAGGCAAGGACGAACTTTCACTGACTAATCAAGGTTCGTTAATGACTTGTTGTGTAATAAGGAATTTTATACTATATGTGTTTGGGGTCACAGTTTATTTTTGAATCACAAATGTTATTAGGGTACCTAAGCTAAAAATCGTAGGAGGTATTTATTCTGTAGTAGCTTGAGATCAAACGATCGCAAGTAAGATATTTTTAATTGATTTACAGCATGCATGATTACGGTCAGGCATAACCGCGATAAAATCCGTTAAAAGTAATTTTTCTTCAATTAGATATTTCAATCTTCTATAATCATGTAATGATCAGATCGCTTTAACTCTGAGGGTCTATGTAACGGATGCTGTGTGCGTCTCACATGGTGGTACCTTAGAGTTTTACGAATACGAATCTGCGGGTATAACAGCTAGTTTCTAATAAACCAGTGACACAGAATATAGGTAGAGGTCATGGCGTCATGTAAACTCCAGACAGATAGACGCATGAATCTGTCGCAGCGGACCCGGTGACCGGGCCCGGTAGGTACGAGAACTGCAGCACGGAAGCCCCAACTTGTAGAAAATTGGCATGGCAAGTTGCCGTTCTCCCGCGCACCTCTCACCCCTGCTCGCTTTATGCGTGTTTTCTTTTCGACACTTAGTATAATGTATACTGTGACTTAGTTGACGTTTGTCCTTGGTTGACGAAGTATGTGTGTTGCTCTGTAATTCCGGCGCCGCACAGCAAGACTAGTTTATTATAGCTACTTTCATAGCATCATGTCTTACGGAATATTGCTGTGGGGCCGTGCTGCAGACATAGAATCATTTTTCGTACTGCAGAAAAGAGCAATAAGAGCCATTTATAACCTAAAACTCGTGATTCACTCAGGGAACTCTTTAAAGAAATAAATATTATGACAGTGCCCTGTCAGTATATCTTTGAAAATATAATGAACGTTAGGAAAAATATATCACATCATACGAAAAGATGTGATCTGCATAATTATAATACTAGATATAAGTCAAAATTAATGGAGCCACAGCTTCGTATCGCTAAAGTCCATACCTCTTTTGTGGGATATAGTTAAAGCTAAAGCTACCAACGTTTATCGTAGTTGATAAGACAAGTTTAGTACATTAGGCTGCGTTATTAGTTTCATATTCTAATACTATGTTTTCAAATACATAGTTACATTAGTATTAGTAATTAACTTTAAGCAAGCAGGTCTTTCTCTTAACTCTGTATAGTAAGTATTACGTAGTAACTAACTAATTCTGTATTAAAAACTCGTGATTTTGAGACTGACTAGTGTTGATTTGTTGTTTTGAAATTAATATTATTTCGTATCCTTGAATCATTGTATTTTTCCTCCATTTACTTAAACCAAATTGTTCTAAAATACTTTAAAGGTTTCATCCTAATACATTAACCCGGACAAGCCGCCAACCCGGCCGGGTTGAAAAACATACCGGGTTGCAATCTCTAGTTGCACAAGTGTCCGATGTGTTTATTTTTTAAAATTTTATTTTGAGAATAGTTGGAAATACTTGTGAGTAATCGTTTATAATAAACGTAAGCAACTTAGAAAGGATTTTTGGACATTTAAACTTAAGAGACAGAAGAGAAAGTTGGAGATGTGAGCAACTCAAATTTGACTTCCGACAAACGACTGTAAAAATTACGATCTTAAAGCGCTAAATGCTTAAGCATTATCTACTGCGCCAGTCAGTCCGATTACAGAACATTTTATACCTCCTCAATATTTATAATGATAATGTAAACCGACCTCAATATAGTAAAAAGCTAGGCAGACTCTTGCAAATGGCGTATTGAATGATTACATTATATTGGGTATGACTCTAACGTCACCCGCCTGTCATATTTGACAGGTGTCAAATGTTAGAGATGGGCAAACCATTGACATTCATTAAATTACTGGGGACCTTGGCTGGATCGTTGATTCCCGGCGTCCCAATTTAGAGCGCGTTCTTTTATGCTATTGGCTAAAATAAAAATGTTGTTCAATTACTAATGTATTGTAGTAATTGAATATTACATCATCTTCTAGTACGTAACTGATGGTCATCGAGAATTTTTTCATCAAACCAGATATACGTACTGTATGAAACTACTTTTTACGGATTTTATAGCCGTATATTGATATTATTTAATCCCGACATTTCGGATCCTTTACAGTATTCATGGTCATAAAATGGATGGATGTTACGTCGTAAAAAGTAGTTTTATTTCGATGTTTTATATTCGCGTAACGGTAGGAAATGAATACGAAAAATATCGCTAAATAATTACGTTACGAATTTATGAAATAAAGAAGTTTCAAATAGTTTTTATTACTTTTTCATATTTTAATTTGCGTTCGAAATGAGAAGGTCCTTATTGAAATACAAATGTTGCCAGTTCTTGAGAGCTGTGACATAGTTGACAGTTTTCTGTTGCAAAAAATACATCACCTAAAACATGACACAATAATAATTGTTGTGGCAGAGAGATTGGCTTCTACATCGTGTGTCGGAGGTTCGATTCCCGCACGCAACGAGTACTGCTATGACTTGGCACTAATGTTGGGACTATTGTGTCTATATAATTTGTATTGCTAAGTATTCACGACGTAAGCACAGATTAAAAAACGAATATACTACATAGTTTTAATGATTATTTAATGCATATTATTTTAACAAGATAGATACATGTTAGGGAAAACTGGTTCTTATATCATACTCCTAAGAAGTCAAGGTTATCTTGACCTATAAAATTATTGTATTCATATACTGTATTGGTTGCTAAAAACTAATAATATATTTTTATATGCATAACGTATCAAAGGTTTTTAATGTTTAATATATTTTATTTAAGTTGTATATATTCTTTTTTGCAACGTGGGTGATCTAAGCTGTAGGATATATTTTTCCTACATATTTTATGCTGAACTAGTATATTACTTATTTTTATTGTTGTTACACCTCAGCCTTTTTTTTTAAGTGCGGAAAAATCCTTTACGGACCGTCCCATCGCCTGGGGAGGCGACGGGTGTGTCGGACTCGGCTTGAGCGTTTACCGACTAAAAAACCGCACCCGTCAACGCCACTAGCCCTATTGCCGGGGCCATGGGATTCGCAAGAGCATGCACCACAAACACCTCAGCCTAACCCTTTAGAGATATCAGCGTGATGGCGTGGTTTTTAAATCGTGGTATATCATAATTAGAGCCGCGGGAGGCAGCTAGTAAATAAATATATGTAGGGTCTACAAACACCCAGTTTTATCTGCTCTATGCGCTTTGTATTTGTTGACAAAATCAACTTTTTTATATAATACGTTTCTACTTTCATGTTCTATACTAATTTTAATTTATTAACTGTTAACTTTATAACACAGCAACTTCACTCACTGTGACATCAATAAAATGATTTAACACTACGCCACAAACTACGCTGCTAATTAATAACTTTAAACTTACTATAACCAGTTACTCTAACCAAATATGTGTTAATTGCGATAATTGTTTTACCAAGCACAGTGTGATTTGTTCAGCTGTTCATATTGTTATGAACGCTATTTGTGTAATTTTTATTACAAAAACACTGACAACAAAACTGACTTCAATAACGAATAAAAAGCAAAAAATAACTTAATACAGTTGTAACTTATTTTTATTTTTAAAGGTATGGGCATTATGTTTGCTGACAATTTAGTAACTCCCTATTTTAAGAAACCTAAACGGTTTCTACGGGGGGAAACGCATTTGCAAACCTCTGGTGTTGCAAATTTCTCTCTCGCAATGTGCCTCTGCCCGTTCGCCCCCTTATCACCATAAAAAAAATACCGCGATAAAACCCGTAAAGAGTAGTTTTATTTCAAGTTCTTCATACAGTTTTGATTTTTAATGTTATTTTAGTTTCCTCCTCCGTTTGCGAAACATGTTACCGGGATTTCCCGCTGGAAATATCACAGGAACCATTCGAATTTTACTGAAATTGCTCTCTAGTTAACCCCCTTAGGGGAAGAATATTCAAAAACCCTTTCTTAGTACTCATGTGTGTACTCAAAAAATGTATCTACACCCCTTGGATATGGATCTGTGCTGTATAAAACATAGTCCCATACAAAATCTCAGCTCCCTAAGCGCATAGAGCAGATAAAACTGCCTGTTTGTATACCATACACATATTTATTTACTAGCTGCCTCCCGCGGCTTTGCCCGCATGGTATATAGATAAAAGGTAGTCTATATGTAGATCCAGATAATAAACAGTATGTATGCTAATTTTCATGTAAATCTATCAAGCGATTTTTGCGTGAAAGAGTAACAAATTTTGTATTGATGTTCATACAAACTTTCAGATTTATAATATTAGTAGGATTTATTAAATGAAATTAAACTGATTTTTACTGTTTTTTTCGCGTTTGAATATTTCAAATTCAAAGGTGTCGTTCTTTCCTTAAGTTTTTTGTAGATCAAACTGTCATAACATCAGTCTATCCTTACATAGATGTCAATCATAATTTATATTAACAAAGCGTAATTATACTTACTCACTTGACGACCTGCAAACAATTTAGCCGACTTACCTGCAAAAGAGAAACATAATGAATACATCATAAAATTGTCAGGCACCCACCTAACGTAATTATGAATGAGAACATACAATTATCGTGGGGCAACTTCAGAGTGCGGCGTTTTCATTAGACAAACAAAGGGAAACGGTGAATTCGTTTGTATGAAATTGAGGGTAAGCTTGCAAATTAGAATGATATTGTATGTAAAACGATGTGTTTCAGGTTCCGAGAGTTTGTGTTTCTGACTCAGCAGCCATCAGTTCTATGAACTAGAAGTCTTCAAACTACTGCCATTTTAGAAAAATAAAAAGTTTTACTCTTATTTGGAAACTGGCTTTAATTAATAATAAGGTCTTACAAAGCCACCAGTATTTCCGTTGGATTCTTATTGTATTGGATTCAATGAATAGATTACAATGTAAACTTATCATTATGAATATTAGCATGAAAAGATTAACTGCGGTGCTAGAGTCACACAGAAAGCAATACGAAATTTGTTAAAAACATCAACATTTGTTAATCGAATGATACAAAATAAAAAAAGGATATACTATAATCCTTTTCTTTTTTCAATTCTTCAAATCATATTTGATCTCGGTCAAAAATAATAATACCAAAAGCGATACTTCAATAGCTTGCGTAATACCAGGCACAAAGAATAACCCCACATCGAAATCCTGAAACGGTAGCAATTTAATTATGCAGGAAAACAACTCAGTCATCGGGGTACGCGAGGAATTGTACCGTAGGCGTCAAGGTCGAAGCCGGGCTGCCCCATCTCACTTAAAAACCCATTAACCAAACGCTTCACTTCCAAATAACCTGCACAATGTTTGAGATATATTTAGGAGCAATTTCTGTCCTTAGCTTCTCACAACAAGGCATATAGAAAGAGGTAGATACCTCACTTCTGAGTAACCTAATTTTATCAGGCAAATATTTTCTCTTATCGCTTTAATAGAATACATCATCATCATAATCATCATCAACCTATTACTGTCCCACTGCTGGGCACGAGTCTCCTCTCATTTGTTAAGAGGGATTAAGCTTTAATCCACCACGCTAGCCTACTGCGGGTAGGCAGACCTCCCATGCAGTTTGCTCACGATTTCCTTCACCGTTTGAGCATGTGATAAATGCGCACATAACTTCCGAAAAGTCAGTGGTGCGTTGGGTTTGAAGTCGAGACCTCTGACACTGTCCACTGGTCACACCACTATGGCTATCAAATAAACAGCTATGAAATAAAATAAATATTGCATTGCAAAATTATTTTAGTTTTAAATTGATTTAGATTAGATCAATCAATCGAATCAGCTGCCTCAGTCTGTATTTCCTAGCGTGTCCAATTTAGGGGTCTTCAAGTCACTAGTAAATAGGTATCTTCTAGATAAATGCGCTACATCTTAGACCACATCGTCACTTACCATAAGGTGAGTTTTTAGTCAAACCTATGACATCATAGTTTGACATTTTAATTAATCACTGTCTTTTTGACATTATCAATAAATATGAGTCTGTATGTTTTTATATTTTTTACGTAATATGATAATTTATTTGTGATTATTCATTGATAGTAAAATATTGTTGCACATTTTTCAAATGGTTGAAGTCATACAGTAAATGTTTATTATAACATTTCTTATTCTAGGTTCACGAATAAAAATAATCAATTGAATAGAGATTTGAGCATGTTTTCATTAATTCTGTGAGTGACGTTCTATTAACAATTAATTGTTTATATATTTAATTGAAATTTTACCAAATCAAAATCAACCATTTCCAGACTGCACATGATTGTTATTTCCTTGCTAGGGTCTAGTATCCGTAACATTAGGTCAGCACTAGATGGCGCTGTCATCATAATTTCCGGATATATTTAGTTTTATTATTAATTCTTCAACATGAAAGAGAATATGTTGGTGTTTGTTATAGTTTTTTGACAACCACTAAATAAATCATATTAACTTCGTTAAAAACGGACATCATTTGTTATTCACGCATAGTTTTTCTTAATAATATGCCAGAGAATTATGTTAATGTCGTCTGTTGGACGAACTCTGAAGATTTATAATATTAAATAAACAGACATCAAACCCGAATTCTCGTTAAATATGGATTCACTAGGTGCTAATATTCTGACAGTGTCTTTGTGAGAAATTAAAATACACGCATTTGTATTATTTATTTCGGCTTTTAGTTTAAAATATAGCTGTCCTGTTGGAGAAATATGTTTTATTAGCCGGATAGTCGCTTGGGTATTTTATTCGTCTACCCCATAAAGAAGATAATTTATGGGGTCACTCTCACATAAGTCCCACCGTTTGGTCATTCGAGTCCCGTCAATAATGGTTGAGCTACACGATGACTGACAGGAACGAAACAAAACTGCTTTTGTACTTCTTGTACCTTCCTTTAAAAGGCCATTTCAGATATATGATTCTTTTCACCTTAAAGGAGACTATGAATCCATAATAGTATGAGCTTGATTTGGCATTTCTTTTGAGAGGAAATGCCACCTAGAACATAATCTTATATGAATATGACTTTTACAATAGTCATCAAAATATATATTTACAGAAATATTTAAGACCTAGCTTTGATAGACTCTTAAACTATTGCTTTACTGAATTCTGTTCCGGCAATAGTTAATTGCATAGATCGAATGGTGTCGTTTTATGTCGGGACGTTTATTCCCAGCAACATAGTTGAGTTAAGCGGTTTCGGCATCAAATATTTTAAATATCTATGGAGTGCCTATATAAAATTATATTTAAGTAACGAAACGTTTTCCGTGATCATCGCTTTAGCGCGTTCAGCGCTCTGATTTGTCGGAGCTCGGAACGCGGCAATCGCGGCGCCGAACGCGATTTTCAAAAACAAGTCGATTACGTTTCAACTTTGATCTGTGGAAAGAAATTCACACTCAAACCTGACAGTTTTTAATGTGAAAGAATAAAACTATAATCTATTTTCAAATAAATTAACAAACCACACAAATATAAACAGTAATTATTTACTGCATTACTTAGTCTTAAATTACTGATCCCGACAAATAATACAAATGCGTGTATCTAAAATAACAGTTGTGATTCATTCATGTTGTATGTGGACTCTCCCCTCGTCCAATCCCACTAACTCCTCTAAAAGTTTACACGGACTTATTCGGGCGAGAAACGGCTGGCAGTAAAGGAGGTAAAGATAGGTCGAGATCTTATTTACCGAGTTTACTATCCTTTTACGCGATAAAATGGTAAATACTATCTACATACAGCAGTAATGCGGTTAAATCAGGCATATTTATTTTGTTGGTTCAGTCCCATTTGCTTTACCGGAGTATAAGTATTTACTCCGATTTGTTTGTCAGAGCACCCTACGTACCAATAAATCCCGGCGTACATCGAACTGTACACCGTGGAACAGACTATGCAAAATATATATCATATAATATGCGAACGTATGTATCATATGACATTTATAGTTTGCAAGCACATAGAACAAAGAGATCTTATTGTGGAATATTCTTTTATTTACTATTACTACAGCATGAGTAATAGTTGGTATTTAGTGGTGATTAGCTCAGTTGTGTGACCAGTAAAAAGTAAAATTGAAAGAGGAACGTAACACACTGACTTTTAAAAGTTATTTGTATATTTATCACATGCACAAACAGCGACAGAAATCATAGTGTGGAAACCCTACATGCCTGAGAGACTTTCTTAATAGCGTGTGAAGTCTACCGACTCAAATTCAGAAGAGAGGACACTCGTGCCCAAAAGTGGGATAGTAAAAGGATTAATGATGATGACTAGCTTACTAGCTTGTCATCATCATTAATCCTTTGGCATGCCATGATATCTTTGAGCGCCCGCTACAGATTGTGAACTTTGCCGTTTCATAAACGAGTTTCACGCACACATTTGAATGTTTACAAAGGCCAAATTGCTATTTACAGTCAGCGTTAGTACCAAACATTTTCTATAGATGGGCCGGAGTGTACTATAACCATGGTACATTGTTCTTATTCCGTAAGCAATAAAGTCCTAAATAATAATAATTTATCATATTTTTTTTTTTCGGAAAATAACAAGCAGTGTTATGAGTGCCAGCATTCGTAATACACCTGATTCCGAATTCTGTCAAAACAAGAGTCGGGCGAATGTTTTTAGGATCACCGGGCCTTAATCATAAAAATGTAAATTATTCTCTTTGGTTCGTTGCTGAGCGTCACAAAGGGTACAGGTAACGCTTCATTAGGTCCTCTTAATGGCACCCACACGTTTGTGATCCAATTAATTTTTTCACCTTAACGATTGTCGATTTGGTTAATCTTTATTTTTATTTACCATGTATGTTAAAAATAATTAAACCATGCCGTCACGCTTGTCGCTCCCGAAAGGTTAGGCAGAGTGTACTCCTACATTTCTCCAATTATATTCAAAACCAACAACTTTCTAAGACTTGTCAAATTACCTATTCTATAAATGATTACTGGTAAGTAATATATAGAATTCCGATTTTTTATACACGTTTTATAATTACTCATAAAATAAAGGTAAAGGGAATAAGGGGAAAGAATGGCGGTCTTATCGCTAAATAACGGTCAACTAATAAAAAATAACCTTTTATTTTTCGGACCAGAAATGAGTAAAATAGATGTTACCACTGTAATGCATCATATTTTTCTTAGCATGTCAACGAGCGGAAATATAAGATACACCTTATAAACCAGATTTTATAATAATATCTTATATTATCAAGGTAACAAAGTCTCTGCTACAAGAACGCAATGGCATGTTTGAAGTTGTTTTATCTTTTATATAAAGAATAGGTATATAAATATAATGCCAGAGCTCTCAAAGAAAACATTACATGAAGACATCTCTTTGTTTTTGGCTGATCAAGTAAATGATGACGGAAATGGTAGCTTTTAAAGAATATGAGAATCAGAAAGGAAATGACCATTACTTACCTTACGCGACGTCTCACGGTAATCACTATAAAAAGTACCACTTAAAAACTGTAAATGATAAGCTCGAAATATAAAGTTAATTTTGTCTTGTGTAGTAGCTGGTTAAAGGGACCCAGTACGCTCAGGCCACGCTACGTTAGAAGCTCGATGGGGCCTTGTACTGGCGGGCCACTGTGTAGTAGCTAGTTGAAAAGGCCTAGCACACCCAGTTCATGGTAAGTAACTGGATGAAGGGGCCTAGGACGGCCCGGTCCAAGTTAATCAGCAATGACTGAGTTTTGCAGTCGTCGCTAAGTTTAGTCCCACGGTGGGTGCCAAAATAAATAAATAAATAAATATTCAGGGACATTTTACACAGCACCATCTAGTCCCAAACTAAGCAGAGCTTGTACTATGGGTACTAGACAATGGATATAATACTTATATACTTTTTTTTTTGTAAATACATACTTATAATACATAGGAAACACCCAGACGAACACAAACACTTATATTCATCACATAAATTTTTTTTTTCCCGTGGGAATCGAACCCACGACCTCGTGATCAGCAGTCCGGTACTCGAACCACTAGACCACATAGGTCGTCAGATATAGTACGGTTATATTTTTACTATTGCTTTTAATAAATATTTTAGTAATATTAAGCAGACTTAAAACACAACTCTATACCATCTACATATATTTCTATATTTAGTAAAGTCGCAACTACCAATATAGGTATAGCAGATCATGTTTTCAAAACTGTTGACAGTAATATTACTAAAATAATGACACAATCTTACGTAGATACTAAAATTCAATTACTTTAATATCGCAATATGCTAAAAGCTATACTTTGATAAGTCAAGCCAAACCAAATCCGTGTGCTAGTGCACATCTTGAACTCAAGTTAGTGTTTGAATTAGTTTTAGCTTCTCTTGTATGTATTGAAATGGCATGAATATAGTAATAGTAAATGTAGCTGCTGAGCTGTCTGCTCAGACATCTTGGGATCCATCTCAGATCGAGTAAAGTGTAATTAGTTTTGTTTAATGAAATTATCAGTATTCGTGCTCGCTTGATACCAATAGACTCGCTCCCTATCACATGAGAATTAAAACATACCAGCGAAATGCGAGTGTCCATTTCTACACCTAACCCCTCGGAAACTACAGGCGGGGTATGAATGTAGACCACTATAAAATCCAGCCATTAATTGTTAAAAATCTGTCTCACTTCATTTCAGACTAAAACAAAACAAGATCTCATAAAATTGACTTCCCGAGTTGATACATTTTCATTCACTATTCAACTCCTGTTTGTTAGTGAAGCGGAGACGTCGGATATTATAAAGGCAAAAGCGACTGGAAGATAAGACGCCAGTCACGACTGTCGGCCGGTAATGATATTACGTTTCAACGCCATCTACCGGCAGACGATACAATTGTGTTTACCTAGATGTTGTTTCACTTCAGGGAGAACGGCTACCGTTATGTTTTTTAATATTAATTTAGTTAATTAAATCAATTTTGAACGCTTTAGGATCTAATTAAATTATTGGGCGTATTAGCCTGTGGGTTGTTTGAAGAAGTAAATGAAGTTAACATAAAATTGCCCACAGCTGGGACTGGGCATCCTCTTTGTAGAAACATCTGAATAAACGATTAACCGGCTGACAGATACCACTTTACGTTATCGAATGATTTATTTCAAATAATCTTAACGATATTTCAGTATATCACAATTTGCAAAACGTTTCCTTGATACAACTTTCAAATCGAAATTTCTAGCAATTTTAAAAACATCGTTGCCAATTTATTATAAAAATCGGTAGAACGAAACTTCTACGTACTATCCCGACCAAGTTCAAGCAGTACTTTGGTAAAGTACTAAAGCTCTGCGGGATTTCTTAAAATACCCTCCTGAGACTAACGGATTAGTATTCTACCCTCGTACCTCCACACTTGCTACCCAAAACCGTCCTTTCTTCCAAACTTTTCTACCTGAAAGTTATTTTACACTAGCTTTTTGCCGGCAACTTCATCTGCGTAGAATTTGTAATTTTAACCTATCTCCAAAATCCGTAATATTTGTTTTATTTCAATTCCTAATACTCGCGTACAAATCAATATGTTTAACCAATCTGCTTATTTATTTCTACCCTACCTTTTCTAAGAAATGATCGATTCTGCATATAAATTTGCACCCCAATTTTCGCCCTTTTAGGTTATGATTTCCGGGGCAAAAACTATCCTATGTTCTTTGCTGGCATTCAACCTATCTCCATACAAAATTTCATCAAAATCGGTTTATGTTTAAGGTAACACACACAAACACTTTCGCATTTATAATATTATATTTATTCGTATGGATTTTGGGTATCTCAAATAATGTTCATTCAATATCTAGTTTAATGCTTGAACACACTGACATCATAATGCTATTTAGGTGTATTCGATTTTGAACCTTATTGCGTCCAATTTATACTCGCCGTAGGTAATTATACTCATGAGATGCATAGACAGAGCATAATTGCATCCAGTGCCTCGGGAAAATTCGATGGTCCGAGATTAAAGTGTTGGTAAATTAATTTTTAATTTAATAATCTTCGGCAATATCGTTGAGCTATTAAAAAATTGAAAAAATAATATCGAAGCATTTAAGTAAATAATTGGATTCTACATATATGTATATATCGATCCACTGCGAACAGCTGTGATGGCATAATAGTACGACCTGTGGACTATGAGGTCAACGGTCTCGACCACTGACTTTCTGGAAGTCATGTGTGTATTTATCACATGCACGGTGAAGGAAAACATTGTGAGGAAACCTGCATGATTGATGCCTGTCTGAGAGCCTGAGCCATGACTGCCTGAGAGTTTTTCTCGAGAGAGAGTGTGTGAAGTTTTCCAAAGCCCTAATAACCACTTTCAAGTGGAGAAACGTGCCCAGCAGTGGGGAACTAAATAAGTTGATGATGAAAATATATCGTTCCATCTCTTGTCCAATTACACAGTTTTATCGATATTATTATGAATACCGAAATTTACGCTATTCTATTATCAGACAACCGTAGCGTCAGTAAAAAATAAAATACAGTTACATAGAAAATATTTACGAGTATTTTTTTAGTCAAACATAGAAAGTAACAACACATAAATTTAAATAATGTGTTCATTAACCAATTGCCTATTGCCACAGCTTATAAACAAAACGCGAAACATCACAGCAACAAAGACAGTTTGTGTAATCAACGGAATTCCGCAAACTATTATAATGGTAATATATAACACCTGTGAAAACATGGCCAGATGTGTAGTGCTTATTACGTAATATTGCGAAGATTTGTTGAAGGAGAAGGAAGATCGAGGCAACAGCTCGCATGACTAAGACTAAAATACCCACATGCTAATATCAATGCACTAGTGACCAAGGAGTTAGATTAGATTGAAGTATAGTGTAGCTCTCAAATTTGCAACGCCTTTAGAAGGCCGCTAAGTTTTAAATCCTCATTAAATGATTGTAAGTCCTATTGTACATTTGGTATGTAAATAAATAATTTGATTTGATTTGAGTTAACATAACATATAATAAATTCTTTATCATGTCATCCCCGAACAGTTAGGCAGAGGTGTACTTACTATGTACGACTAAACGCCGACAGGCACTATGCCGACAAGACTTTACTTCGACGGGACTCGACGCCGACAGGACCCTTCGCCAACAGGGCGTTATATTATATGATACATATAAACAAAAATGATAGGTACGACGACGAGCGAAGCGGGGAGGAGTGTTAGGTCGTATTTTGATTTTTGCGCCAGCGTCAGATCCGAATTATTTTGTGTCCTGTCGGCTAATCGTCCCGTCGAAGTAGTCTTGTCGGTATTCAGTCTGTCGGCGTAGTGTTTGTCGGCGTTTAGTCATACACTCGTGTACTCATGTACACTCTCATTTCGCCGGCATGTGTTTGGTCCCATGCCATAGGGCGCGAGCCAATTGCCATCAACTAGGCATGAATAATGAGAAGTTTATAAAAAGCCCAATAACGCTTTACTCCACCTGGAAATCGAGTCAAAGTCCTCTTGCTCAACCGGCAGACTTACGGACATTAGACCAAGGAGGCATTCGAGGAATTAATATTCGACAATTGACTACAATCATTATTGAACATTGACGCGTTCGTCAGCCTATCTATATACAGATGAATCAGCATTCCAGCCATTGTCATCTTCCAAGACTCGGTTATTCGATTGCCGATATTTCCCTAATTGATTGATTACAGCAATATCGATATCGTAAGACCAATATTTGACCTTTCATTCTCTTGTGCATTTGTTTATTCTTTGCGGGAGAAGTGTTTTTAATTCGTCCCTTTTTTGTATCATCCAATTTCATTTAATGGAACTAAAATACATACAGCTTGAGTCTATACTTACACCTTTGTCCTATACCTATACTATTTATTCTTACGCCACGCGCGTCGATACTTGCATACCATATTTACTTCGTCCACACTCATACATCTTGTATTCTTAAAATAAATCAAATTTAAACACTTGTTATGCATGCGCACCGATTTTTTGCACCCTATTTTTATTTAGAAGAATTCAGACTAGTCCGTATATAGCTAACTTTTAATTATTAGATAATAAATATAGATACCTGCTATAATTTAAAAAAAGGCTAACAATTTTAATCTTAATTCGTACAATTTAAAAACCATGTCCAAATAGTTCATAGTCGCTAGTTCGGGACTAAAGTTAAACTTCCTCCTGACAAAGTGTTGCCATTGTACAAATGAGTAGGGCAGTTCATTAGCACCGCTTAGCTGTCCCTTGGGAAGTATAGTTCAGATTAACTGCTACTATTACTTGTTACAGAAATTAGGAGTGACAGATTAACGTAACTCAATAATTCCTTCTTTCATAGAGGAGAGTAGGTATTATAATATATGTATAATAATCATACATCATTATATGGTAAATATAATATATAATTTCCTCTATGGTAAATATCTAAGTATTCGCTTTATTTTATCTATAAATTTGCCCTAAAATTATTATTTAAACTAATATTCCACGCTAAGGGCTTGGAATATCATTTATGCAAATTTATTGGTAGGTTACCTATTGAATTTGATACATCCAAACCCGCTTCGTTTTTATACGTATGTATAATAAATATAATATCTTTAAATTTCGTAACTGATTCTGCTAATATGCAGTATTAGTATCGATAGTAGTTAATAGCATTTGTTTTTTTTTAACTGTTGCCCTAGATCCTTGTTTGGACTAAGTATTCTTCCTGTTTCGTGGGTGCGGGGTCCAAACCCGTAACATCTACCTTGGCCGTACATATATTTCTTCCATATTCCATGTGATTGAAGGCGCACACGCGGCGACAGAATCCGACCGCTCGATCACAGCACCAATCGTACCGTCAGTTCAATTTCACCTAATGTATTTGGATGTGGCAGTCCGGTGCGCTAGCAATCATTTAATGCTGTTACGTAACAGCTGCAGTAAAGAAGCTGATGTTTTATGCATCAGGGCATGAACGTGGAACCGCAGTAACATCCTGAAAGCGTTGTCATACTAAACGCGTCGCACGTTGTATTTTCAGCTCGTATATGACACCCCCGGGCCGTTGGAGTAAAAGGAACTACTAAAATAAATTCAGTCATACACAGAGCAAACTTACGGGGGAATATTTCTTCTTATATACAACATACGATATATATTCTTTACGACTTTATAATATGAATTCATAAAAAAACTGGAAATTGCTATTTAAAATTGTTCATCGATACGACTGCAAGATTACTCCTGTATACAATAGACAAAGACAAAACAGTTCAGTACCTTTTATTCCTCTTTTTGTCAACCTATTTAGTATAATTATGTTGCCGTTTGTCGATTTTCTACCGCTTGGCAAAAACAAGAGTTGAGAGAGAGACAACTATAGTTAATAGACTGGTTTTGACGATGACAATCTGCGATGAGACGGGGTTGATTGGACACACTTTTGCCTATGGGGAATTCTATCGTTAGGGTCCCGAATTGCGAAAGCATTAGGTATGAATCGGGGTCCAATCAAAGAGGTCCCCTAAACGATACGAGATCTCACTACCTCGCATTCATCACTGAGAAGCGCGTGTGGTAATCATTCTAGCGCGACTTCTTGGGCCATTCTCTTAGTCAGGGCCAGGCAAAACAATACTCATGGATGCCAGCCATCTGGGGAAGGTGGCAAAGCGATGACATTCAAAAATATATTTTTTTACGACATCTTCAATAGATAATAACTTTCCACCTATTCGCCTACAAATTTTATAACAGTACACTATTAAAATGTCAAACCGTATAAAATTAGTGGTATTTTCCCAATTGACTTGATTGCATTTAAAAATAATTTGCATACAAAGTCGTGGTTTATTAAATATTAATGTAATATAACCGGTTAAATGAGTAAGGTTGCCAGAGATCGTTGGGAGAGTGACTATTCTGACAGCATGAGAATTCCGGTTGCTGTCAGTGTATTTCGATCAGTTACCATCGGGCGGCCCAGAAACACGTTTGCACGTTTGAAAAAAAAACTAATTAATTTAGAAGACTTAAATATCACCAGAGTAAATATCAAAATTGAAGAATAAAATTTTATCATAATGAATGAATGATTTTGAGAGCTTCATTCATAAAACACGACAATCACGTTCAATCATTTTGCTTACACAAGTTTTATTGTAAATTAAATTAAAAAAAATAAACAACATCACTCGAAACAGAAAAAAAAACGTTCCGGGTAATCCGACAACAGATAATAAAATATACGTTTTTTGTTGAGAATGTGACGTAAAAACTGAACTTTATAGGTTTGTATGATTATGTATGTTTTCTATTAATCGCTATAAGAAACCTGTTTTAATGTTGTTGTATTAAATATTTAGACATTGTTAACATAATTATCGTACACGGACTCAAGTATCGAATCCGGATTTGGTATTTGCGGACAAATGCTTTTTAATTTGTGCTAAGCATAGTATTAATATCGTAATGATACTTTTACTAATAAAATATCAAGTTTTAATGGCGTTTTAAATATTTTTATCTTGTTGATTAACTGAGCTTGTTTGACAAACTAAGAATTTCAGGGAAAAACATTAACAGAACAACAAAATTTAGGAATAAAATTGAGGACCACAATCAGGTAGTTTTTTTTTGGCAGCAGTCTTTATAGTAATAATCACGATGACACGCCGAAACTTTCAGAGTAACTAGATGAATGATATCAGTTACATCGAATATTTATTAGTTTTTAAACAAAATATACTTAAATATTTCTAGTACAATAATAATTTTGAGTATTCTAAATATTTAATTACTAACACGTTGGTCTAGGTCTTTGGTGCGATTCCCGATGAAATGTTAAAAAAAAAATTCTGTGAAATATTCAGGATTAAATTTCAGCTTCATAAGGTCAAGTAGTTTTCAAGATTTCGTATTTAATCAAAAGTGGGAAAGTGACTTTCGGCTTTAATATGTATCTTATAGATGTTACATTATATCTATATATACCGGGTGACTTTTTTTGCCGTCTTGATAAAAATAGGGGGTGATGGGTAAATGGAGTAGAAGCCTATGGCATAGTTATTTTACTTTTTTTTTTGTTTTACACTCATCATTTAAAATTTGTATACTAATATACACAAGTAATTTACAACCAATTTTTCATATTAAAACATAATTTTTTAATTTTCAGAGAAATTTTAAAAAAATAATTCAAATAATTCAAATTCTTAAACATAGTCACCCTAATAAACAGGCGGCATATTATGAATGATATCGTTTCAAATAGGTAAAACTAGATCTTCAAACAAACGCACACGTGTAGCCGCCTGTGATTTTCCGATGCTGACACAGGATCCCCGCTCCCGCCATCCCGCGCTGGACCCCCACTGCCCTACAGTCCTATTGTTATTATTTTAAATATTTTTTAGTCACATACGATTAGGCACTCAGTGTCGTCGCGTGATCTATTCGCAATGTTTACGTTACCGGGCATGTCTCCGTCGGTCGCTCACTGTGATAAAAGTGATTAACGTAAACAATAAACATGTACGAATATAACAATGTAGAGAACTTATTTAGTAATGGTGCAGTGTTATATCATGTCCCTTGCAAGTTTAAATGGTGTACGGCGAATGTATACAGGACCAAGCCATCTGCAATCTCTTCTTCGACATTCGGACTGTCGATTCGGAGTAGGTACCCCTACTCCGAATCCACAAACAACTCGTCCCATCCATAACATTCCATCATCGATATAATGTTAGAGGACGTTCCTTTGAATTATTTGCGAGGAAATTACCTACTTCCAGAGAGAGAGAAACGGTGGACACTATGATTACTGCGATATCGCTCAAAGGTACTTTTTTATTATTTTGTAATTAAAATCACTGTAATTTGTAATAAGTTGGTTTTAATATTTTAAATACGCACGGTATGTAGTAATTTCTAGTTTACGCATACTCGTACCTAATTACTACTCAATTTTTTCAAAGAAATAATGACAAATGAAAAAGTTTAACATGTAACACACAAGTATACCATGCTAACAGATCATAAGCTCTTTAAAATGTTAAGGGAAGATTGATATCTCTACAAAACAATTCGGAGTTTATAAAATCGCAAAGGCAAAAAGCCTAGGTATTCAGATATGTAATTACGCTATTTCGCTCGCACTTTTCATTCATTGGAAATCACGGTACACGCAGTGTAGGCATCTATTTTACTATTACGCACGCGCCGTGTAGGATGTTCTCTTTTTCTGGATTTTCTTGGATTTTCAGAACTTCCATAATCAAAGTGCTATTACAGAAATAGTCTCGTCCGCAGATTCCATTCTATACATATAACCTACCCTATAATTATCGAGACGGTAAAAAAAGTCACCCGGTATATAGAGCCATCATTTCAACCGTTAGACGTCCACTGCTGGACATAGGTCTCCCCCAAGTATTGCCACGAAGACCGGTCATATGCCGCCCGCATCCAGTGGATTCCAGCGACCTTTACCAAGTCGTCAGTCCACCTTGCCGGGGGCCTGCCCACACTGCGTCTTCCAGTACGTGGTCGCCACTCTAGAACCTTCAAGCCCCATCGGCCATCCGTTCTTTGAGCGATATGCCCTGCCCACTGCCACTTGAGTTTGGCGATTCTTCGGGCTATGTCAGCGACCCGGGTTCTTCTACGGATCTCCTCATTTCTGATTCGATCACGTAGTGAAACTCCTAACATAGCCTTCTCTATCACTCCCTGCGTGACAGTGAGCTTCCTTATAAGGCCCATTGTAAGCGGCCACGTTTCGGTGCCATAAGTCATCACTGGCAACACACACTGGTCAAAGACTTTCGTCTTGAGACACTGCGCTATTTGGGACGAAAAGATTTGGCCTATGTCCAGCAGTGGACGTCTAACGGTTGAAATTATGATGATGATGATGACATATAGAGTAATTCTAACCTAGGAATATGACCATGAATCGTCAATTCAAGGCACCACTTTCCGGGATATGTGTGAATCATTAATACTATCACTCGGTTAACGGTAAAGGAAAACATCGTGAAGAAACATGTATGTCTGAGGGATTTTCCCGACAGCGAGTGTATGAGCTCAGTGAGCGTTGTAAATTACAGATTAATCCCCCTCTCGAACTGAGAGGTGACTCGGCCACGTACCCAGTACTGGGTAGTAAATATAATTAAATTAATAAAAATACACGCTAAATTGATAAGGCTAATAGTTAATAAATGTAACTACATTGAAACCGACAACCGTTATTAACGTATCGATACACAATCACCTATTAAAAACACGTATGTATTCAATTCAATAACCAAATATAATTTATCAAAAAAGAAATCAAGTAAGAAAACTCAAAATGTAACTTATCATCACAAAAATAGGGTTGAGAGCCGTTCGTAACAAGTTTTATTTGGTCAAATATTAAAGTTTGACAGTGATGGATTGTAAGCAGAACTCGTGAAAGACACATTACAGCGATCAACACGCGAACACCGCCATCGATACTCATGTTGTGTTTAACAAATGACATTTGATCCGGTATTTCGATTCAATGGTGAACTGACTCTATTAAGGTTTGATAAATACCTTATGGGTACTTTGAATTTTTAAATAGAGAATACTTTGGACCACGTGGAGAGGAACGATAAAATATACGGGACGAGTAGAGGGATTAATATGAATGTAATGAATGAGTGAATGAATGGTACAGGAAGAGTCAAAGACAGTTAAGCGGGCTGTAAAAGATTGAATGACCTAATTCTAAGTTGCCGTGCCCTGCAGGATCTAATAATGTACCAATTTAACACCTGACATTGATTATGGAGTAATCTCATCCCATTAACCGTTATACGTCCACTGCTGGACATAGAATCGCCACGACGATCGGTCATGCGCCGCCGACCTTCACCAAGTCGTCAGTCCGCCCACGCTGCGTCTACCAGTACGTGGTCGCAACTGTAGAACCTTCATGCTCCATCGGCCGTCCGTTCTTCAAGCGATTATGGAGTACAGTAAATATATTGAGTATTGAATATTGAATCGTCCGTAAATAAATAAGACCCACACCCAAGACTGATGGTGGAATTACTAGCAAGTAGCTGATATTTGTCATATAGTGGATTTTGGCTGACAATTTATTTATTTATTTATTTTTTATTTATTTATTGGTTTACCTACAATTGTTACACTAATACATATGATTTATACAGACTATGGTTAAAACTAAGTGTACAATATTAAGCGGCAAACACAGCAAGCAAAAAACAATTTTACATTTAAAAAAATGGTTCAGTTATAACACTTATAGACAGACACAACACACATAACAGAGGAAAAGATAATAAAAACAGAGGAGGTACAGGTGGTAATATGTTACAGAGCTAGGTGGTTATTTGATTATTTGATGGACTTGGCGCTTGAACTGCTGAAGTGAAGTGCAAAAAATATCTATCCGATCACCAAAATGATTAAATAGTCTGCACATTCTCGGGATTGGGGAATTTGACCCGGAAACACTATTACGGAATGGAGGATAAAATAGCTTGACCATATTTCGAGGAATCATCAATCAATAACAAAAATCAATTTATAAATCAACCATTGAATACATGCATTTAATTTTGGAATACGTGTCTCTGTTCATTGACCTAATTCAAATTGATATGGGACCAGACTTAACATTATGCCATCATACACACAATTCTTACGACTCAACACTCTCCATTTAATCAAGTGTGAATTTTAATATTCGAATAATCTCTATTACCGACTAACCGCGCAGCAGGCGTGACGAAAGGATAATGGCCGACGCCATATTGTTTTTCATACAAACGAATGACTGATTCAACTCCATAGTATTCAAATGTTTAGACTGTCAGAGAAAACTATAATCACAGTTCGAAATTTAAAAATATGTATGCGTTGTTGAAACTTCTTCGTATTGAAAGTACCTAATAGCCGGTTTTTCTTCACAAAATTCGTATTCGCGACTCATCTCTTTGCGAGTGCGGCATAGAGGAGGGTAGTTTGGAACACCTTTTTTTTAATTGTCCTAAAAACAACCCAGCCCTTGATCTTTATAGCTGTTTACCAAAATTAAAAATCCCTTTACCTATTAACCTCTCTTCCCTCCTAACCCATCCTTCCCCAGAACTCCTTGAGTTGGTTATGTCTTTTTTACGGACTAATACTATCAAACTATGATGTATCTTATTATTATCTTCAGTACTTTGTATTTATTTGATTTAAACTTTATAATTATTTGTTTTTACGTTTGTTAGTTCCGTTTATTTACCAATGTCAGCAATTTTTTTCAGAACACTCTTCTGCTACAAAATTAAGCTCACCTTTCTTTTTTTTTTTACGACGCACGCTTCTCCTTGGCACTTTTGACATTGGCAGAATTGTCGACATCGGCACAGCTTGCCATTATAAATAATTGAATTGAATAGCCTTTTTTATGAAAATGACTTTAATTATCTTCTTATCGCTTTGATTAGGTGGCAAGACTATTCTATTTGATTTTTTTATTTCATTCATACAAGTACCAGTACCACATTGACACATATCCAAAAAAAATACTAATTATTTTATTTTTTCGCGCGAAAACTGAAGCGGTCACTTTGATGGGATTATTATAGAGAACACTACGAAAATACAAAGAAATGTTAAAATATCATAATTTACGTAAGTTTAAAAAAATGTAGAACAGATAAAAGAACAAGGTAGGTTTTTAAAATGAAATTACAAAATGCATCCAAAGATAAATTATAATCCGAGATGCATACATTTAGAATATTTCTTATTTCTCCGTTACTTTACCTGCAGAGTAGATATAATATAATAAATTAATAATGTAATATCATTAACCGATCAGGTGGCTTAAACATCACAATATTTGTACGTATAACCTACTGATTGAGTGATTGACAGCAGGCAATTAAGAAGAAGAATATATGTAGAAATAAAAAAGCGGTATCCACAGAAAACACACTCGAATTTAGAATCAAAATATTTTAAATTAATCACCTACATTATTAAGTAAATATGACCTACAATGTGAATGTGACACTAACCGACAAATATGTATATGGAACGAAGTGAATCATAAAGTTTATTTTTATTACATCACTACATTGTTTGGGTATTTGTTTAGGCTCTAGATAGATCATCTCGGAGACGGGTTTCGTTGCGGCGCAGCGATAAAACAAAATGAATTGTTTACAGTACTTTGATAAAGTGTGATGTGACGCTACTCACGCTGATGTTATAAAAAATAATATACTTAACTTAATATACTTTAATACATACCATTACACCTGTCGTCCCTGAAAGGTTAGGCAGAGGTGTACGAATGTACACCCACATTTCGCCGGTATGTGGTCCCATGTAATAGAGGGCGAGTCTATTGTCATTAACCAGGCACAAATCCAAACTCCCAGCTGCCACTGAGAATTTCATAGAAAAGCTCAATAACACTGCTCGACCTGGGAATCGAACCCAAGGCCTCTTGCTTGGCAGTCGCACTGTACGACCACTAGATCAACGGGGCAGTTCCATATACTTTGATATACCTACTTCATTTACTTTGAGTATTAAATTTGACATCATTCATGTTCCATCGACACGAAGAAGAAGAAGATATAGGTATTTAATAAACCTAACATTTATCATGAATGTCGCTCCCGTGGTGGTAAATGCGACTGCTAAGTAAGATGCCATGTGTTCGATTGCCAGGTCGATCATAATGCTATTGGATTTTTCTTTAAAATTTTCAGTAGCAGCCCGGCAGTTCGTTACATGCCTGGTTGATGGCAATAAGCTCGCCCCTTATTACATGGTACATAAAACATACCAGCGAAATGTCTGTCTTACCCTTCGGGGACGACAAGCATGTTATGTAATAAAAAAATGACAAATCCAAAAAAATATTCGACCAGAAGTTGACTGGCACCTGAAAAAATACAAACTAAAAACGTGCTGATTCAGCCGACCGCCATTAAGCACTCACGAGGTTTTATCCTCTGACCTTTATCGAAAAGAATTGTAGTTACCTACTAATGGAATGTCGTTAGGAAAAAGAATAGCGATTTTCTTATTTACACGCAGATTAAGCAGAATAAGGTAGATTACCCCTGAGGGCTCACATCAGCAATAATTATTGTGAAACGTATAACTAGGAACATTTTGCCGATGGTAGAAATTTTCAGAAAACACATTATCTTAGAAAAAAATGTCACGTATATTTTTAGATTCGTTTTAATATTTTTTTATAAAATAAGTATAAGAAATAACAATTCAATAGTACGTATTATAGGACAGTTTTATCTCCAGGCTGAGAGTTTGGTTTCATCTCCACACACAAAAAAACTTATTTACTTGGTTATTTACTTGCATACTGGCAGTTAGGTGATTTGAGTAGTTAAGTGATAATTTGAGTTCGTGAACGCTCCCATAAGACAGAAAAAAACATGTAGAAAAAGACAATGCATTTAAAATAAATACAAATTAGAATTTTAAAAAAAGAACGTTTACTACAGTTAACGTTAATATTGGGATCAGAGGCGTCCTTCTAAGCTCAAGCACTCGCAAAGATTAGATTATGAATAATCATGTTCAACCAAATTTTATGCTCTACAGGATACTTAACAGCTCATGGTTCATATTTAAAACGTTCATGACATGTCATCCAGCCCTGATTGCTCAATTTATAGCACTTCAAGCGCAGGAAATTTCAATTGGCAGTCCACAGCGCAAACGTATTTTTCTGAGAATCTAGGTCAACTCCGTGCTCGTATAGGTGCAGAGTATTAGCCATGCAAAACACTATTTACTAAAGGAACGTTACTGTTTGAGCTACGGCACAAATTTCTTTAGCACGTGTTTCACGATCCTTACGGTGCAGAAACTGTTAACAACAAATTTTATAGAGCGAAAAAGGGCACCGAATATAGAAAAACAAACTAGTTTTATAAATTAACATGCGGATCGCCCCGGCTTCGCACGAGTGCTAAGTTCTAATATAGTGTCGCTTCTACTTTCTCAAATTGACTTTTCTCCACTGAGGTACATATTTTATTCTTCCATTAATATTCTTCTACAAATATTTTCATTTTTCACGTTTGTGGTTGAATTTTCAAAAACGATGAAACACGTTTGCATAAGTTTTTAGCAAGAAGCCTGAAGATTGAATTAGTTACTTCAATACTGAATAACATATAAAATCTTAACATGTTGCCTTCATACGTCTAAATTTATTTCTTACTTGTATATACATAAAACTACATACTTCTTAATTTGATTTCCATACAAACGTTCGTCTCTTATTTTCCACGTTGAAAGGTGGAATGTCCTAAACTTCTTCTTAATTGGATGTTTACACCATAAAATGCATCAGCTGCCAAAATGTAAGTTATTAGTTCCAGCGGATTAGATTCTGTGTTGATGAATGGGTCAGTCAGTTAGTTTCGACTAATTGTATATGTATAGATAGATAACTAACTAACTAATAGATAACCATAGATATGATTATGTAACTTATTTTGAGTCAGTGCCAATCATACAACACTATTTTACGTTTTGCATTAGTAGTTATCAAAATCGAGCTTCTTTAAAAACTTACATAATATATAAAAAGCGCGCCAAACTTACTGCATATGGTTCATAAAAATTACCATCTAAGTACTTATCAAAATCGGAGTTCTTTAAAAACTTACTGATTTAAAAATAGTAACTATCGTATTGAGAACTTCGTCCTTTAATAGCATACTTAGTATTCGTTTCTGTGAGAACTTATTCTGCATCCAATCTTTCCATTACAGCCTGTAATGCAAGTAATTCGTATGCAACCTCAGTCACTCGATAATACTAAGGAACCATAGACTATCACGTGCAGTAGTAGACTCAGCGTACCGTCACAATACAATTCCATTTCTGAATACCACGCGCTAATACTAGGCTATAAAACGTACTCGGAGCCATTTACGTAGATACTGTGACGTCATAATAACATCTGAGCGAATACTCGACTATACATATGCAATATGTTTAAGCCACAATTATTCATCGAAGATCGAAGAATGGAGATCCCCATTTTGAATTTTAGTAATTGTTATACGCAATGGGTGGCCCAGTGTGTGGCAATTAATTTTACTCACGGACCACAAGACATTTTATATTTTGGTTAAAATTAAAACCACTGTTTTATGTGTTGAAATAAAATTTCTTTTTATGGTCTACATCGCGATATATTGATATTATTTTGATCCCGACGTTTCGGATCCTTGACAGCATTCATGGTCAAGGGCGGAATGAGGTGTTGGTTGTTTTGATGCTGTATATCGTTGGGATAAAATAAAATCAATTTATCAGGGTAACATCTGAAAAAAGTAGTTTTATTGTAATGCCTAATGTTCGCGTAAATGTAGGAAAATAAACTGCTTTATGTTTTCAATTGATAGTATTCAAGTAACAAACTGCATTAAATTTAATATGACGTTTGTGATAAAATCCAACTAATACTGAACGTCACTCACGGGTTACCCCCATGGCCCAAATAGAACTATTGTTGTCGGACACTGGTGGCATTAATGGAACCTACTAGATTGAAATCCTGATATGATTTGAATTATATTGAACTACCGCATTGATCGTAGGTGCTGAGCAAGACATTCTATGAAACTCTCAGTAGTAGCTCGGATTTGAACTCGTGCATTTTCAAGTTTGGCTCGTCTATTTACATGGGAAAAAAATATACCGACGAAATATGGGTGTACATTAGTACTCTTCTGCCAAACCCTTCAGGGATGACAGGTGTGAAGGTACGTTATGAAATCGTGATGCCGCAAATATCTTAACGCGTCAAACAAGTTAAGATATTTTGCAACAATAACATTATGAGTCAACCTTTTTTGTTGTCGGCAAATACACATATAGGCTGTTAGTAGATTGCTTATTAAATATGGTTCAAGTTAATTACTGCGAAGTAATTATTTTCAATCGTGACGTTAATAGACACGCTCGTAAAAACCCCGGAATTTTTAAACCGCAATTGTTGTGTAGGAACTTCAAAGTGTTACTATAATAATAGTATTATACATATTTACGGTCGGAAAACAAATCAATGGATTTATAAGATTGTTTGCAAATCTATAATGGACACTGATATCGTAATATAATACACATAGTATATACATATATATATTGTATGGCTGCCTTGACCCAACGACCCACATACAAGATTTCTATAGCTTTTGATAAATGGACTATTTTGATTGATCTATTGTACAAATGGCGACGTAAAAACGAAAACTTTTAAAGTGTACTAACTGGATTCATTCTCGACATTAAGGCTTAGGCTATAAATATACATATATACGGACATTATGACTCAGCACCATTTAGTTCCAGGCTAGACAACGAGACTTGTTTTACGGAGACTGGATGGTTGGCACACTATATCGATTTTTTTGTACCTTAATATATACATATTATACATAGCAACATCCATGATACAAATGCCCATGCTCATCTCACAAACATTTGCACCTAGAGATGTGAATGTGATTCTGGTAGGTATCGATACCATCCGCCGGGGTCGCGGAAGAATGTCAACGCGTACCCGTAACCCCGGCACTATGGTCGTGAGGTGGAACATCCCCTGTGGTTTTAGTCGGTAGTCACCCACTCGGGGTGGAGTCCGACACACACCCGTCATCTCCCTGGGCGATGGGAAGTGAGTAAATGCATTTCCACACGGTCAACAAAAAAAAAAGGTATCAATACCATAGTATCAATGCAGTAAGCAGCCTTTAATACCGCGGTGCAAGTCGGGTCAGGATGGTGATTACTTAATAAAGTGGACGACTGCCAATCGTATTTGAGAGCTAAAATGCTGAAAATTATCAGAAACTACTCTCATCATGGATATAATTTATCTTTTGGCAAAGAGCATAGACAAGAAGAGGTCGCCAGGTGCAAGCAACTCAAATCGGCCGGAAGAGGTTGAATATGTCGCAATTACTACAAATCTGTCGCTTAGGAATGTATTTTGAAGATGTATTGCCGAATTTCTGGTATGCTATCTACCAAAACTAAATGGCAATGGGCCATAAGAAGCGCTAAAACAGGAATTAAAACCGGAAACAAAAATGCAAAGAAAATTTAAAAATAAATTAATAAATGTATCTACTGGAATGTTTTCTTGAACACGCTTAATAGGCAAGGTCACTTTTTAAAGAACAGAAAAGGAATACGGCTTTTGAAAAATAATTCAGAATCATAACAATTTTGGTTATCTGTTGACAGATCAAGTCCATCAGGCAGGACAAACAATTTCATAAGTTTATCAGATTATTACTCACAAGTATTTCCAACCATTCTCATCGCAGAGTTTAGAAAAATAAACACATCGGACACTTGTGCAACATATTGCATCGGCTCGTTCAGTTCTTAAAAAGAAGGTTAATCTCCGCTATGACACATGCGGGCGTCTATCTGTCTGGGGTTTACAAATTGTCTGCGTAAAAGTCTCAAACAGACATCATTTCATAGGCACACAGTGTCACATAGACCCTTGGATCTGATTTTATTATGTTCCACTATTAGATATTATTTACATACGCTACATAAAGCAGCAATTAAACTTTATATTCCATGTTTTTTTTAATTATTTCACATACTTCCAGACCAGTAAGCAAGTTAGCACAGCTTACGTACTGCAACAATATTTCAGTTGCAGATTTATTGTACCTGATAAAGTTTATCTACCCGTCAATGATTCCACTGGTTTCTTAAATAAGGGAAAACAGTTGATACAACTGCACTTGTCATTCTACATGCACCGCTTACAGGCACGTGCAAGCTCTATACTATTATGAGAAGAGCGAGTTGTTTTGTCCACAACCATAACTCAGATAATATCATAATCAATCAAACTAAATACCACTTACACAGTTCCCACCATTCATTTCCATCTTTCAATCGTTTCTATTGACCATCACCACATTTACACTGACTACACTTATTATCATTTACACAATTCTTCCATCTCTTCTTTGCAAATTCTGCCCCCTTAAATCCATACACGTTTCTGGTAATATCCATCCAAACCATTTTCATAATAATAATCGAAATTACACATTACACGTGCCTCTAAGCGGCGTTCATGTAGGCACCAAACTCAAGGCAGCACGAAAACAATTTCGCGAAGACAGACAAGAATTATAAATTCTGAATATATTCAGAAATGACAAGAAAGCCTAGGGAACAGGCGTGCTCTAATGATCAACGCCTGCCACAGTTAATTGAGGCAGAAGGTTTACCGACTCCCTGAGGCATGACGCAAAGCTCGAAGCAACTGAACATATCTCCCGGTCTAAGATAATAATAATCGATTGCTGATTTCAAAAGAATAGAGATCAGAGCATATAGAAGACTAGGTAGCAATATAGAACTGTGAAGGGTATACGTGTGAATACTGATTGTGCTGCATTCTCTTCGACAGATACCTCACGTCCGAAGAAGTCATTGGGTCGTTTATTGTTTTGCAAATCAAGTACGAAGACATTTGCACGTGTAGTTTCAGAATTATCTTGTAGTGTATATCAGTAAATGTCTCTATTACGTCGACAGGTTTATAAACCTTGATAGTCTATGATTTCTGTTTTCCGATTTTCAACGTGTTATCCATATCTAATCCTTGTTGGGTCATTATAGAGAAATGAACAATAATTAGAATGCGAGTCGCGATCCTAAAAGGCTTAAGTCCAATCCTGTTTAAAAGCAGCTTCATGGCAATCAAGCCATACAAAATCATCCTTGACCCACCTCTCGAATTGACATTCGCATGTAATTATACAAGTATTTGTTACGTTTTAATATTAAAGATCTTATTACGCTCTACGTTTTTAATTCTTCTGAGGTAGTGTCGCCAAAGATTTTTATAATCTGCTCAAGGATCTTCGTTCAGGAAGGGATACACTTGCAGTATTAAGGTTTCAGTTCGGGAATTAAGGATCTGGGAAAAGAAAGGTCGGTTAGTAAGGAATTGCATTTAGCCACTTAAATGATTTAGATCACGACAAATACTAGATACTTAAAATAACTATGAAATGGAGTAACACTATCATAAGTATGTCATCATATCAATCATAACTAATGAAAACAATACAATATTGTAGATAATGATTTTCTTTAATAGGTTTTATAACAATAAATAGGTATTGATTTCTTACACTTACGCGAATATTAGACATTGAAATAAAACTACTTTTTATATTGATATTATTTTAACCCGACGTTTCGGATCCTTTATACCGCGACAATATCCGTAAAAAGTAGTTTTATTTAAAAAAATAGGTAATTTGAAACATCTTTTTCTGATTACCAAATCTTGTCTTTCATTATGAATTATTTATTTTTTACTATGCATCTGTCAGGCGGACATTTCCATATTTTTAAGTTTTGGAATAGATAATGCATATGAAAAAGCGTCAAGTGACCAAAAGGGGAAATCAAGGACATTGCGGTTTAAGCGTAAATTAAAGGTAAATATTTTGCAAGTCCTACGCAAACAAAAACAAACCTACAATACGGTCTTTACCTATCGAGAAAGATAAATATTTGGTCGAGTCATGGACGTAATGACGAGATGCTTATATGTATATATGTTGACGAAGCAAAAGTGGTATGTAAGGACGTTATACCCAAGTGATTTACAGTTTAAATCCATCCATGGTAAACAATTTATGTATGGATTGAATATTTTTCAAAGTGGGACGAGAGATTTGGGTACAGGCATCTCATATAACATAACAGCTTCATTCAAAAGTCAAAATATCATTTATTCAAAGTAGGCTAAATTTAATTGGCTCTTTTTGAACGTCGACAATAAAGACAGCCCCCAAAAACGACCGCCCTTCACCGCTTCTTAGTGTTTTTGCTGGGAGGAAGAAGCGGCGCAACAAACTCCCCAGCACACATTTCTGTCTGTTTATTTGTTACTGTTCTATGGACCAAAAGGCTTAAAGCTTCTTAATAGCAGCTCGGAGTTAGGACATATTGTGCCCGGTAAATGACAATAGGCTCACCCCCTATTAGGGATGCAGCTGTGATGGATATTGGTCATATAACTCAACCATTACAAGCCCTAAATAGCTTAAACAAAGGTTGTTTGTGCTCAGGAGTCAGTCATTCAGTTCCGCAAGACTTAAGAACACGTAATTAATTAATAACGAAAAAGACAGCAACAATGTTTAATCGTAAATCAGAAAGGGACAGGGTACCTACGATACAGTAACAAAACAAATTACATTTTGCCCACAGATTTACCTTAAACGCATTAATTTATAATCAAATGTACAAAGCCGGAGCTAATTACATCGGCTGCCACTGATTACGTGGCGATTTTCAATGCACACTCGCGTAGTCGTAAAAGTAATGAAACAATGAGTATTCCAATGTATGTATACAAAAATACATATAAACATACCATCACGCCATCGTCCCCAAAGGGTCAGCCAGATGAGTGCTAATGACATTATGACACAGCGCCATCTAGTTCCGAGCTAAGTAACGAGGCTTATGGTACGGATACTAGATGGTTGATATACTACATACTTATACACTTTTTTTGTAAATATATACATACGTATACGTAGATACATCCATTACTCGGAGGCAAATGTTAATACTCATTACACAGAAGGCAGCGTTAACGACCCCTGGGCTAATCAGGTCGTCAATTTCGCCCGTATGTTTTAGATCCAATACAATAAGGGGCCTAATGCCAGAAGAGCACAAATTTAAACGTCAAACTGCTACTGAGAATTTCATAGAAAAATCGAATAACATTTAACTAAAACAACAAGGCAGTTACATATCTAAATATATATATGTCGGAGAAACATTATTTCTGTTGACATCGTCATTAGTGGTTAAGAATTTAGTGGGCATCATCAGGGTTAATTGCAAGCACAAACATAATGATCATGGTTTTGCACTACATATTATTTTAATTCGGATTAAATAACAATTTATCACTTCACAATAATATCGAGAGAAAATGCACAGTTAAGACCGAGCAGCGAGTTCAGGGCACCGGTCTTACTTTTACCAACAATTAATACTCTTTCAGTCTCTCAGACTCTCAATCTCAATGATCCAACTCGATCAGTCGCTATTTCTCAATAATATCCAATACTGTTCGCGTCCCTCCAAAAGTAAAGATGGCGCCTCGACCACGCTCAAGCTAAATGCTCTGCTCTGATTGGTCTATAACTGATAACAATATTTTTTACTTTTTATTAGACTAAGGAGGTTTTAAGCTATGGAAAAATTTAATAAATCATTATGTGCTTTATTCTTGCAAACAATAATCAAACCGACTTATAGCTTCCTCCGACACGGCCGTCCTGACATACCACACGCCCTCGTGTGATGTTGAAGATTGCGCATCGTCTTTAACTGCAAAAAAGATATTGTTATCGTTCGGCCACTCCTGACCAAAGGAATCATTATTTTATCTCCTGCACACCGATGATAAGATATTATCTTAAATTAGCTATACGCCTTTTGCTATCGAATCTGACTCCTAATAGCCCACACGCTACACACGAAATCAAGTTCATAGTATCGAAACAGCCACCTCGCCGTTATACACGTTACACATTTTAGATAATTGGCCACCTCGCCTTTTATCCAACAGATTTTAGGTACTTTTCAATGGCCACCTCGCCTTGCTACGGCCACCTCGCCTTGCTATGGCCACCTCGCCTTGCTATGGCCACCTCGCCTTGTATCCGCCGCCTCGCCTCTCACAATGACTACCTAAACATTAACAACCACCATGCTCCTAGGGTATCTTATAGGCATGAGATATACCATGCAACATTACCTTGCAACGTACCCGGGTTCAAAGGTATGGGTATGGCCGTATACCCAGTACCTAGGTACTAATATGTGTCCTCCACACCGTATCCGGTGACGGCGACTACTAAATGATCAGTTGGTCATTGTGATGGGCTCTGATGTGACTTGCAAAGCGATACTTCACCACATTAGTGTAGGCGGTATGATGCCATTCCGTAATCTTCATTCCGTCCTCCCAACCATCAGTAGATATGTTACAGGCCGCGAGATTGCGTTTCAACACGTATTTGTAACGCAGATATTGAACTCTTTGTTTGCGCTTTCCGCATGAGAGTTCGGAGTAGAAGAAAGACTTTGGCAATCTACTATCATCCATGTGTACGACGTGTCCACTCCAGCGGACTCCAGTGTTTTGTACTTACTAAAACCCTATATCAAAATACCTACAGGTTTTCCAAACCTGGCCTTAGCGGTCATCATCATCATCATCACCTTTAGCGGTCGCCTTTTAGAAACTCGATTACTTTATACACAGACAAATAACAACACAACAATCAAAACAACAAAAACAATACAGAAACACGATAACAGTTAAATCCCGCCAAAAAATCAATCTGACTTCATAAAATATTCACAGGCAAATAAACTGACGTAAAAAAAAGTTAACATTGAAATTAATAATATTACTATTGTCGACCAATTCCAATATTTTAAAATAGGTACTCTAAAATGACCTCTATCTTTATTAAAAGTAAATAACTCTTTTTAGTAATTCAAAATTAAATACTCTTTAACATCATTACACAATTAACTTCTTAATTCCGATAAGTATAAGGAACAGATTTGTATCACCAAATTATTTGTTAGAAAATGCCTAAAATATTACACGTACGCATGTCGGGAATCGCCGTAAGTATTCGGGTAACTTCGTACTCTCCGCGAGCGCGAGCATTATGAATGACCGCGCCGCCGTACTGGATATGACGAGAGACCCGCGTAGGTCCGTACCGTCATACGATTTAGTTCGGCGTTTTACTCGATAATACAATAAAATTTTACTAATCGGGTACGGCCGGGTTTCTGCTATACATACCCAGTCTGCGTACTGGTAAGCTCACATTGGGTATTTATACCTGTACCAGTATATCACACACGCAGAAACTCCGATATCATAACATTTTTAAACAAAATACAACAACAGTACAACAGCAGCAACATACAACAACAGTACAACGATTTTGCCATCATCGTCCGGCCGTACCCGATTAGTAAAATTTTATTGTATTATCGAGTAAAACGCCGAACTAAATCGTATGACGGTACGGACCTACGCGGGTCTCTCGTCATATCCAGTACGGCGGCGCGGTCATTCATAATGCTCGCGCTCGCGGAGAGTACGAAGTTACCCGAATACTTACGGCGATTCCCGACATGCGTACGTGTAATATTTTAGGCATTTTCTAACAAATAATTTGGTGATACAAATCTGTTCCTTATACTTATCGGAATTAAGAAGTTAATTGTGTAATGATGTTAAAGAGTATTTAATTTTGAATTACTAAAAAGAGTTATTTACTTTTAATAAAGATAGAGGTCATTTTAGAGTACCTATTTTAAAATATTGGAATTGGTCGACAATAGTAATATTATTAATTTCAATGTTAACTTTTTTTTACGTCAGTTTGATTCCGTTCGTATTTTTTTATTTAAACGTTATCACTTACTGAAAACGAAGTAACTTTTGACTCAATAAGTACTAGAATTAATTTACTTTCCTGTATACCACGATCCGCAAAAGCAGAAGTCCACCGTTACCAACCAGCGTCAGTATTTACATCACCAAGTTTTTCTCGATATTCTGTTTATCTACAATGCCTTATTATTGCGACTGCACCTCGCTTCCAGATGTATTCGAATTTCGAACCACGATTAACAAAGGCCGATCTGCTTTGTGTCCGTATGTATGAAAAATCTGAAAATAAATTGAAAAACGACAGAAAACGGAGGTAGTTATCCCACTTCTGATGTCGGAGAAACATTATTTCTGTTGACATCGTCATTAGTGGTTAAGAATTTAGTGGGCATCATCAGGGTTAATTGCAAGCACAAACATAATGATCATGGTTTTGCACTACATATTATTTTAATTCGGATTAAATAACAATTTATCACTTCACAATAATATCGAGAGAAAATGCACAGTTAAGACCGAGCAGCGAGTTCAGGGCACCGGTCTTACTTTTACCAACAATTAATACTCTTTCAGTCTCTCAGACTCTCAATCTCAATGATCCAACTCGATCAGTCGCTATTTCTCAATAATATCCAATACTGTTCGCGTCCCTCCAAAAGTAAAGATGGCGCCTCGACCACGCTCAAGCTAAATGCTCTGCTCTGATTGGTCTATAACTGATAACAATATTTTTTACTTTTTATTAGACTAAGGAGGTTTTAAGCTATGGAAAAATTTAATAAATCATTATGTGCTTTATTCTTGCAAACAATAATCAAACCGACTTATAGCTTCCTCCGACATATATAACTCAAAGGTGACTGACTGACTGACTGACATGGAGATCTTCAACGCACAGCTCAAACCACTGGACGGATCGGGATGAAATTTGGCATGCAGGTAGATGTTATGACGTAGGCATTCACTAAGAAAGAATTTTTGAAAACTCACCCCCTAAGGGGGTAAAACGGGGGTGCAAAGTTAATATGAAACTTTTATTTTTTTAGTTAAACTGCACGCGGACGAAGTCGCGGGAATCAGCTAGTAAATTATAAATACATATGTATTATTTAGTGAAGTTTCAAAGCGTACAATGGGCCTCTCCTTGAGATGGTGTATTGATCTTGAACACACTCCATTGAGTGCCGTTTTCATTGAAAACAGTTATCTCGTCTTGAGAATACTTACGGGCCTACATGAATAATATAATTTATATGCGTCATGACATAGAAATTGTCAAATGACTGCAATAATAAGACTCTGCCTAGACAAGAAGTGATACATTAACGTTATACGTAGATCCTAAACGGATGGATCAAATTCGATTTCAATTTTTTTTTTTGTGGTAGGTGATTTGATCGAGCTAGGTACCTACGTCCAGCAGTGAACGAATATTGGCTAATGATGATGCTCTCTTGGAGCCTTTAAATATTATTTTTTCTTTTCATAGTTAACAATAGACATGAGACGAGACATTTAAAAATTGAAATGAATATCAACATGTTTTTTACAAGTTCTTAGTATCAAGTATCTTTCAAAGCATTATTAATTTGTTTAGGTCAATTATTACAACCTGAATTCTAGTTCAGCAATTTTTTTTTTCGATTTTGTGAGGTAGGCAGTTAAGATTAAGGTCTAATTTAGAGGCAAGTGGCATATATTCTACGGAGTTGAAATTCGATAAGTTGGTTCAGTTCCAAAGACATGTTTAATGCAAGTATGAACTGATAAACCTAAAGTAAATCTTCAAGGTCAAGAGCATAGACAAGAAAATTTATACATATTTAAATATACGTTTCATTATCGATTGCACATTTTAAGAGCTTGTTTTGTTAACAAGTTTTTTAGCATTAATTTATTGAGAGAGAGAGAGAAATAAAAACACTGTTCAAGTCAAGGACTTCACGTGCAAAATATTATGCATGGTCTCACAAGAGGCATGTTTCACGGTGTGATTGCCGATACACACAAACACACAATATGATATGTTATTCAAGTCAGAGCTGTGCTAGCGTAGTGCAGGCGTCGGCAACCTGCGGCATTTTGAATGTGAAGCTACTATTTAGTTCCATACGCAAATATTATTTACTTTATCCAAAAGAAAACCTTTAAAAATGTGATTCAGGTACTATTTATTGTTGGCAAGAAAATAATTTGAAAGTTTTTAAATACTTTGAAATTTTGTTAATTGTAATTTTTGACTTTTCCGACTCAAAAAGTTGCCGACCCCTGGCCTAGTGGATGGTCTCGTTTGATTTCATGGCACCACTGACTTTTCGAATTTATGTGCGTATGTATATGTGATACAGCTCAAACTAAGCTATGGTGTTTCTTGCCGGTTCTTCTCCATAAGACCTACCTTTTAGAACCGTGCAACTAAATTCAATTAAATATGACAATTCAAAAGCACCTGTATTGGTCTAATTGAAATAAATGATTTGATTTGATTTGATCAAAAGGTAAAGGAAAATATCGTGAGGAAACCTGCAAAGATTTGACAACCCAGTTAGTCCAGCGGTAGTTAACACTGCCTTCTGTGCTAAGGGTCCCGGGTTGGAATCCCGGTAGGGACAAATGTTTGTGTGATGAGCATAAACATTTGTATCCCAGTCATGGATGTATCTATGTATAATATGTATGTATTTACAAAAAAAAAGTATATATGCAGTATATCAACCAACTAGTATCCGTAACACAAGTCTCGTTGCTTAGCTCGGGACTAGATGGTGCTGTGTGTCATAATGTCCAGAAATTTAAAAAAAAATAGAGATTTTCTCTACATATAGCGTGTGATGTCTGCCAATCCGCATTAAGCTAGCGTGGTGGACAATATCCTGCACTGCTGGTCACAGGTCTCTTCTCATTTGAGAAGAGACCTGTGATCAGCAGTGGGACAGTAAAAGCTTTGATGATGATCTAAGTCAATGAAATATCTGAACCGTTTAGTCTTGAACTATAACAACTCAATGATTACACAGTACACTGCTTCATTGCATATTCTGCATAACAAAACAATTCCATATACTTTATATGTATATATACCGGTGTGTTTATCATAAAATACAACTATATATTATAATTTTATGTAATTAAAACATTCACAGAAAATACATTGTAGAAATGCTACTTTTGTCAATAATTTCGAGCATCATAATCGTAATTTATATTTTTAAACACTATCTTGCTCAGACGCATCAATCAAATTTCGGCTTTCATCATCATCAACCTATTTACTGTTCCAGTCTCCTATCATTTCAGAGGGATTAGGACACAGTCCACCACGCTAGCTAAATTTTTCATTTTTGACCGTTTGAGCATGTGATAAAAACGCATTTTACTCAAACAATTAGTGGTTAAACTAGAGGTCTTCGATCAATCGCAGTCCAAAGGTCACACCACTAAACTACTCGTATCTAATCGTCATTCATATTATGCCTGATTTATATTGAAATAGAGTATTGTTTAGCGATGTAGCGAACAGTACAGTGGCCAGTAGCGAGTGCAAGTCCACTCTGAACGAGCAATATAAGCATAGGCCACACTGAGAACGAAACGAAGTTCGCCAAACTTCTCCACACTTCGCCAGACTTCGCTTGTGAGCGAAGTCAGCGAAACGAATTGTGTGTAACGGTTTGAGTCTCGCAAATTTAAGCGCGGTGTAAACTGAAACCACGATAAGGCGCGTTAGCTTTGCTCATTTAGCTCCATTGGACGACCCGTTTAGCTCAGCGGTAATTAACGCTGCCTGCTGTGCTATGGGTCCCGGGTTCGAATCCCGTTTTGGACAAATGTTTGTGTGATGAACATCAACATTTGTATCCGAGTCATCCAGTATCTATGTATAATATGTATGTATTTACAAAAAAAAAGTATATATGTAGTATATCAACCATTTAGTATACGTAACACAAGCCTCATTGCTTACCACGGAACTAGATGGCGCTGTGTAATAATGTCTGGAAATATTTCAATGTGCTCTGCGCTTGATGCACCGCACAATACTGCCTGTTTGCACCTACGCCTTTGTATAAAAATGGAATTACCTACCTGTTCCAATGAGATCATCACCTTGACCTTATTTAAACATTTACTCAATAAACGCCCTTAATACACTGACACTGTTCGTCAGTTAAAATATAACATTAAAGTAGGCAAAATCAATAAATTTTGTTCTGGAGCCAAGAGCATGTCATTCCCGTGCGGTTGGTGCAACAAACTATTTTCCACAGTCATTCAGATATAAAAATAGCTTCGATAAATCAACAAGTAGTCCCATTTATATTTAGTTTCATATAGACATAGTAAAATTTCCTGTTAAAATACACAGTTAGTAACTTCGCCATTTCGAAAACGGGAAACTCAACACTTTTTTGTTTACTTTATGTTGAAAACATAATTTACTATCACGCCTGTATGCTTAAAAGTTTAGGCAGAAGTGTCCCTTATGATGTAAATCTGCAGTCCGTTGGTATATATTGAGGTCCTATAGACTGATCGAGCATAAATTCAAACTCCGAGTATTTCTTCATGTTATTGTGACAATTTGATAATTAACACACTATACTTACAGCAAATATGTATTGTATGAATGATGAAGAATCGAATTAGATATTAGGTACCGTGGAAGATAACAAAGGATCGAATACATACGTACTCTTCGATTTTATGTACTCATTTACCCATTAACAAAAGTTCACATTATTATAAATTAAAATGTAATTTTAAACCGACGTGTATCATTTATTATACATATATTTATGAAAAAATGGTGTTAGAATATCTAAGTATTGCTTTCATCATCAACATAAAAATGCACAGTTACATAATAGTGTCAAGAACACGACAAGATAATTTGGAACGAAAGCGATATTTTGCAGTTACGATACGAAATTGCGCGTCCGAATTCAAACAGTATAAATAACAATAGTTATAAATAGCTGTTTCCTTTTATTGTTTATTTTATGGTGCAGTTAAAACCGTTATAGATATTATGACTAGGAACCTAATCCTGAATGTTAGCGGTGTCAGTTTTGTAATGAGGAAACAAAATATTTATTTTAAATTTGAATTACGCTTGTATGCATTCTGCCGTCATTGCTGGGCACCAGTCTCCTATCAGTTGAGAAGAATTTGGTTATAGTCCCCCACGCTAGCCTAGTAAAGATAGGCTGACATCACACGCTATCAAGAAAATCTCGGCGTTCAGGATTTCTAACGATGTTTTCCTTCACTGTTTCAAAAGTCATTCGTCTGAGGATTGAACTCGAGACCTTTGACAGCTGTAATATTCTGTCTACTTATATTTAGAGATAATATTTAAAAAGTGAAATCAATCATTTTCCTGCATTCAATACTTCGTTATTTTGTGTACCCGAACTTCTGAAATAAAATGTCGAAATTGCGTTTTCTGCCCGTTTTTTAATTTTTTATTAATTTATTCATCATTAGCCTTCTAAAAACTGCTCTTTCCTTGACGATGGGGAACCATGGAACTTGTGAATATTCATCACGACCCTAAACGTAGATCGGAATCGTAGTAGAGGTCCTTTTTTTATTTGGGCCAAAGAGTAAAAAACTACTTTAGTCATGAAATATATTTCGTTCAGTCTGTACGGGTCTAGCAATAAGGTCGTTGTCTGTTGATAAATGAGTGAAATCTATCACTTGTTTCGTCGGCACTAGAAGGGGTCAATACCTCCCAAAGATACGAAAGAACGCGAAACCTACTTCGTTCTATTATTTTTTATGATATGTAGTACATTTTTAGATCAATGATCTTTGTACCCTTTTTTTTTTAGATTGACTTCTACATGCGACGGAATATTACGATATCTGCCTCATCATATTGCGAACAATATTGTCGCTAGTATTTTTAAACCCTCAGTTTTAAACAAGCAAAAAGTTTAATACGAAAAAGGTGGACTTTTAACTCGATTTTATTTTGTAAGGATATTCTTCGTCTAAAACATTTCAAATAAATAATTCAAATCTCTTTGAAGTAATATTTATTTTTTTATAATTTAGTAAACATTAAAGCCCTAATTTTCAATTATGATTTCTGTGCTTTTTTACTAAAGACACCTGTTCTACAAACAATAATAAGTTTTCTCTAGGAAGAGAATACTTACTCTTACTTATTTTTATTTTAGAATGAAGAATAGAGTTCTAATTGCAAAAAAAAACAATAGATACTCACACAAGTCTATTGTAGGGAAATCAGGCTTGGAAAAGCATAGGATTTAATTGAAATGAAAGTAAATATTCATCATTATGACACATCCAACAACAATAGTATGATCATGATGTATACACATAGGTTTAATATTAAAATAACTGAAGTGAGCACAGATTATCATTGTGTGTTAGAAATGTTATGATTGTGTCACTGTTTATATATCTAGTTATCTAAACACACAATCATAACTATTGAAGTGGGAGTTAGAAAATGTGACTCAGATATTTTATATAAACTAACTATGTAGATACTTAATTAATTAGTGAAATGTAATTGGACTAATTATATAAACATAATAAGGGGAATCAATGAAACTATGTCAAAATAAATTAATAACATACAGTTTCCAAGTTCAGTTTACTGTATTAAAATGCAGGTGTATTTTGCCAAATTTAAAGGTTTGTCGGACCAATGTCAATTGTATCCAACATTAGAATATACTTAACATACATAATGAGTTAGTATTAATAAATACCTCAATATATATATAAAAATTGGGTGTAGCTATATTAATCCAAATTTTATATCCCTGAAAATATACCTAGGTACTTTAATAATTGGCATATGCATAAGAAAATATACCTTACTATTTAGTCTGCATGTATTTGAAATTTTGTATGAATATTTGGTAGATCTGAGAATCGGTTGTAGGCTATTTTTTACACCCCTATGTGATAAGGATGACCCTCACCAGACTTTTTTATTTTTTTATTTTGGCAGAATATTTTTTTTATGATTTGGCATTAAAAAGTACTTGTAACACTAAATTTTTACTCTTCCACCACCAACTCCTAAAATGTGGCAAAACAATATTTGCTCGGTCAGCTAGTAATTATATATAATTATGTTATTATAAATTATACATAAAAATTTATTATATTTGAAGATATCTTCAATACATTTTGTTGTTCAATATTAACAAAAATTAATCACATAAAAAAATTTGACTTTTTTTATTTTAGTACCTATTTAATATGATTGAGGAGTCATATTTATTATATTCAGTTTAACTTATCAAAAAAATATAGCCCAAATATCTGAATATTTGAAATAAATGTAGGTAGTCTAACTTAGGTATTTTCCAAAAATGTTATTTGTGAAGGTAAAAATACCAATAAAAAATATATTAATATTTTGAGTACAAGATTTTTTGTATATATTAATAAAAAAAATATTTTCTAGGTAAATTAACACTCATTAAATTTAAAAAAACATAACTGGAGAAACATGTACACCAATAAGATTCTTATTGGTTTGTTTATTTTATCAAAATTAAATTAATATTACCAACAATTCCAAATGACTACACCACAAACCATCCTACACAGTAAGTATTATCTAAACTTTAAAATTATAAACATACTAACAGGAAAACGTGTTATCATTGTCAACCTAAACAATATAGGACCAAAATAGGTAAGTTGTAGCACAGACATTAACTTATACAGCCTATTTTATTTACACAATATGATCGTTAACACAGGCTGAACTGCCAGTTATCATCGCCCGAGACGTACCAAAAAAGCTAAGCAGCCGCACACACTAGTGTGCCTCCTCATTGTAAACAAATACCTAGTGTATTTTTAATTTTTAAACACTTGACAATTAAACTTCTGACTGCATTATATTTAAGCTTACCATATAAAATCCTTGCAATGGGAGCAGAACGTAGGCTGCTTGAAGAACCTCGGCATGAACTTGTGGTCTTTTATCAGATAAACATTCTTCTTTTTGAGCGCACCCTTGCGGCCCCGCAAACGGAACGCCTGCCCAGCTTTATATTCACCACCACCGTCATCACAATTATTCTCCTCGTCCGCCATGGCTACCCGCGGTCGCTAGGGCGCCGGTTTAATCGGAAATAATAATTATCTCACAAATATTCGCCAGAGAGCGCGGCACACCCGAACGAACTACCGCTCTCAACGGAACGTCATCGCGATTTGTCAATGAGCGAGCGTAATATTACTGTCAGTGTCAAGTCCGACAGCAATTAAAATTTGTGTTACTATACAAAAGATTGAATTTTACTCGATTTTTTTAAATATTTTCCCCATTTTGAACATTCCATTCTAAAAAGTTACATACACATATAAATGTTATAATCACTAGAATCGTAACCAACAACTTATCTACATAGCAGTGACTTGAGAGTTTCACAATATGTATTTATATTTTTTTAACTAAAAAGAACGGCCAAAGCCAACGACACTATTTAATAATACATTACAAATACTTAACAATAGCATTTTCTGTTAGGTCTTTGATACAACCTTACAGAAGAAAAATTTTAAAATAGTATCATCTCTAAATGGTGGTCAGTTTAATCTTGTCATTAATCACTGGTTTAAATTAAAAAAAAATAGGCTTCAAAGAATAAACTTATTCTGTGGTAAGCAACTATTATTTCATTGTTGATTTCGATCTTTTATATGAAAACCTTCTTTGTTCGTTCTTATAAAATACCTAAGAGCTACACAGTAAATCGAAAACAATTCATCAATTAATTTATTAACTAACAATTCATGAATCAATAATTTGTTGATAGTATTTTTGGGAATATTGTACACAATAAATAATGATAAAAGTTTAAAAAAAAAAAAAACGCTTTATATATATGTCTAAGAGATCTCAGTAATATTTACTGTCTGTAAAAATCTATTTTTCTATAAAAACTTCACTGCAGGAAAAAGAAAAAATATAGACATAATATCGTGTTAAAACTTGGGTTAATAGTAAGTACTTGTATTAATAATCGAATAAAACTCCCTGAATTATATTTTTGTGATATATATGGCAACATTTAATATTCAAGCTGCCGTTCGGAAACTGTATGTTTATAATTTATTTTGATTGTAGTTTCATTGATTCCCCTTATTACGGTTAGTATGCAGTTTTTATTAAATAATAATTAGTCCTATAACAATTTTTTACGCATAATAATTTAAGAAAGACGTGATATTTTAAAAGAACTATTTTCATGCAATGTTTATCGGGTATACATTTATCTCAAGTGAAGTGTGGACTTTTAGGCGGGAAAGTACTAAAATTTGTGTTTTGATAAACTTTAATGTATAATAATGGTGGATAATTAACCGTTAAGTGTTTGAAAACGTGCATGAGTATTGGCAAATGAAACAAAACAGTGTAACGTGACTTTCAAATTCTCCCAAGAAGTCCGCCTTAGGTTTCAGTAAAGAACCACATATTTACTGAAACTAGGAAAAAAAAACAATCATCTATCACCCTTCATAAACCATTAATTCACCCTATCATCAACCATTATCATGAATCATCCAGTCATCCATCATAAATAAAATAAAAGAATACTGAAGACTAGGCTGTATGGACTAGATTCCTTTGCCTCATCCCGAAAGGGAAGAAACGTTTAAAAAAAAAAAATCAAGTGAAGTGTCAACCGGGTTGTCAGCTGCTGTAAATTCAAATCTCATTCACAGAAAAAGCCGTTAATATAAAAGTTATATACCAGTTAGTGCAGTTAAGAAATTGTTTTGGTGTGCTTTGTAAACTGAAATGTGAAATATTTATAAAACTAATAAGTGTTTGTATTGTTTCGTGAATTCGTGTTATCACTGAAAATCAAATCAAGATGAGTTCGGAGAATTCTGATTCGGGACCCAACATTACTTTGTCGTTAGTGGCTCAGTTTGACGACATAAATCGTTTAAACGGTATTCTCAACGACGGCGCGGCTGAAGAATGTATGTTTTAACGTTATTTGAGTATTTATTACTATAATTGTTTCTACCAACTATTTTGTAGCGCTTACCCTCAAGCGTTACAGAACAGTAATATTAATCCACCGACACTTGGAAAAAAATGTACCTAGCGAATTAGCGGCAACTGTGTTTTCTGTACCTGTAGGCTGTACCTCACTACGCAATTGCTTTAAACTACACAAGTGCATTATTGTATGCATATTTGCCGATTTAGTTGAACATTGTATTACTTAATTGTACTTATTGAGGTCACTGTAGCCCTATGGGCGGATTTATATCCTTTGACCTTGAACATGTTAAACTATAGATAACAACTGGCATAATACATCCTCATAATTGCTTAACAGCTAAAACCATTTGATTTGAAATGTCAATATTATCTGAGATATTTACATCTAATAATAATATGCAAACATACTACTCCCCCAAGGAGTTGTTATAATGTAAACACAGCACATAGTTGTTTTTTACAGTTCCAACCTCCATGCTCTGTAACTTTACCGTAAGCCTGTTTAAACTAAACACTGCTTAAAAATATAATTAAACCTGGTATTTAATATAAATTATGTAAAAAAAAATACTTAGGGAATCCTAACTGCATGCCTTTGTCTCTGAGAAGACTTTCACATTCACTACACTACACTATATAAGTGGAGGATCGTGTTTTCTATAGTTATTTGTTATCTGATGTATTTACCACCAGTATTTTATTTAGAAGATGCCATCATATAGACCTTGAAAACATTTATTTATGATAAAGTACCTGTTTTGAATCCTATTATTTATTTATTAAATAGAGCTTATCCTAGAGTACAGTGGCTATTGCTCCACCAACAACAGCTTAAATTAATTATAATAATGCTTATCCTGTCTTCAATTTAATAGCTAAACTCCTTTGCCAGGTTTCCTCGCCTTTCTAAAACAAATGGAATGGGTCCGTGGTCAATGGGCTGCTGCAGAGAAAGAGGCAGCTCGGATACAATCAGAGTTGGATGAGGCACTTCGCACTCTAGCCAAGTGGGAGGCTAAGTTTGCACATGTCAGGAAACTGCTGGATGGAGAGAAGAGAGAGAGGAATATTGTGCTGAAGAAGTATAATGAACTGGTATGTTAAAGTTGGATATTTTGAAATAAATGTCATGATTACAGTATAGAGTAGTAATAGTAGTATAGAGTTTGTAACGAGAGGATTTATAAGTAAGTATTCTGTTGTCTGCATACTATAGCTGTTTTTGCCTATATTATCACCAAAAAGATATTTGATTTTCTATCTGTTTATTAGATCATATACAAGCTCTGTGTTATTGAATTCATTTTCTCAATATTTTAAGTACTTACTAAGTTCAAAAGCAATCAAAATTATCTATAATAATATCTTTTAATATCATGTACACATAATATATGTATACAATCAGTTTCATAAAAATATGATAAGTAACAGAAGCATGGTTTGATAAATATATTTATTTTAACAGAGCAAACTCCTGGATATGGCAAGAGACCTACTATTTAATGATAACCGTGCCAAGCTGAATGATGAGACCTTGCAGAAGCTTGCCTTCCTCAATGGAACTGCTCAGCAAGACCACAACGCTAAACTCTGTGGTGTACCTGAGCTTAATTCTACTGGTAAATATGATAATTCATAGCTTACTTTACGTGTTGGTAGTTTGTGTAAGGCATGATGGGGTTGACGTATTCCGATGGCTAAAAAGCCCAAATTAAAATAAAAAATAGCTCACCATAGAAAATAACGATTTTATATGGAGATGTGTAATTGTGTATGTATCCATTGTTGTTGTTGTATTTAATCCCTAATGTGGTCTTCAATGTTAACAGTCTAGTATTACTTATTACTAACAGCTATAAGATTTAATTATGTAAAGCCGTAAATAGGACATAAGACCTAGGAGAATAGAGTTTAATTATTTATAATTACTTATTGTGTGCAGAACCACTGTAAATAATTTAAAATGGGGAGCGTCCGTATTTTATTGCTCAAAGTAAAAAAAAATACATGCATATTCACTCTTGAAATAGTATTATTACTTTGTCATTTCTTTGGTTGGCTGTAACTACTTGTATACAGGCCTCCGGCAAGGTGGACTGACGACTTGGTAAAGGTAGCTGGAATCCACTGGATGCGGGCGGCATATGACCGGTCCTCGTGGCGATCCTTGGGGGAGACCTATGTCCAGCACTGGACGTCTAACGGTTGAAATGATGATGATGATGACTTGTATACTATGATATTGAACAATATACTAGTGACAATTTCTATTTATCAGGAACTTTACTGTCGGAGATGTCATACTCTCGGTCGGAGGATGACTTGGACCTGTCGCTGGCGTCGACGCGCCGCTCGTGGGTGGCGCGGGGCGGGTGGAACGCGCGGGAGAACGCGCCCGCCACCAAGAAACGACGTTCCTCCACTTCCTCCGCTACTAAGGTGAACAATCGTGTATGTACTGACCCTTGAATCTACCGTAGATTTGTGGTAGCTTAGACATACTATACCTCTACTCAAGGGCAGACCCTTAATATACCATGATATATCGACGTCTTAATTATAATCGAATCGCAATCATATTTTAATGCCAGAAAATGAATGTCCTTTACCTATAATGATACGTAACGCTAACTGCCGACCTTACAACAAAACGACGGTTAGTCGATAGTAGATATTTAAAAGATAACACAACTATTAAGACCTGAAGACACAAGTGCGGGAACATACATGCGTGATGGAAAGCCTGACCACTGGGCTACAGTGCCTTCAAATACTCGTTAATTAGTTCATGTATTTATTATACAGACCGTAGAGCTGCAAGGTGGCAAAGTGCTGGCCACTGCCACGACAACATTGACGTTGGAGCGCGCCCCCACCACTCACGACCTCAAGCCGCCGACGAACTTCGTAAGTCACTTGTAAACATAATAAATAGTGGAACATGTAACCGCCTTCTTTTTGAAGTCAGTTAAATACCATCGCGATACTATTCCCGAAGATTAGAAAGCAATACTTATGTTACACCCACATATCGCCACTTTGTTTTTGCATTCGATGTTATAGGGGACCTGAATCCATTTATGGGGCACAAATTCATTCATCAAGAAGTATTGAGAATTTAGTTAATACATCTAACAATCATTTGTGAGTCCTAGGACCAGACTTCACATTTAATAACAGATTTAAAACCGGGGAACCAAAGCTTAGCAGAAGCAGTATTTATTTTTGGAAATATAAATAAATAAATAAATATTCTGCGACATTTTACACTGCACCATCTAGTCCCAAACTAAGCAGAGCTTGTACTATGGGTACTAGACAATGGATATAATACTTATATACTTTTTTTTTTTTGTAAATACATACTTATAATACATAGGAAACACCCAGACGAACACAAACACTTATATTCATCACATAAATATTTGTGCCCCGTGGGAATCGAACCCACGACCTCGTGATCAGCAGTCCGGTACTCGAGCCACTAGACCACAGAGGTCGTCAAAATAAGAACCTCTTAACTAATTCATGGAAAAATTGTGATATCTGCCTCTTATAAACGTCTGCAACACCAGAGGGCCAGCAATTGTGTTTCTAGCCATAACTTCTTTTACAGCTTTCTACTGTACTGTAGTCCCATTATATCTTGTATTAGACAGACATTCTTGTGATTACTCTCCTCAAGCTTCTCTACAGCTTTAGTCGGCTTTATGTGTTACATATTATTGACTGCAATATATTATGTGCAGCAACCGATATCGGAGAGCAGTGACGAGGCGCCGCCGCCCCGCAAGTCGTCCGCGCGGCTGTCCGGCCGCAGTCAGCACGCTGTGAAGGAAGAGTGCACGCCCTCCGCCCCGCCACGCACTGGTAACTTATTGTCATGCCTACAGGGAGGGTTTCGGCCCCAGTGTAAAAAAAGTCATCACTCACTATTCCATTCCTCATTTCCCCAACGAAGAACTAAACAACTTAATGTGAAGACCTTGTTTTTGGTCTCGACACCCTCGATTCCTAATTTATTAGTCGTAGGCATCTCGGGCCACAGTCTACTTCTTATCCAACATCCTGGGGTGGGCACTGGACATCCTGGGGTGGGCTTAGTCCACTAGGCCCCTACAAAATACGCATGCTTATTGCTATTAAAGATTATAATAACGCATGTATTTGTTATAGCCTAGTGGAACTGTGGAAGTCAAAGTTCTCGAGATCCATGGCTGACTCACTGATAAAGGAAAACCTAAGCGCTTTAGAGATTTTCTCGATGGCGTGTGAAGTCTACCAAACCACTCTCATATGAGAGGAAACCCGTGCCTAGCGGTGGGACAGTAATGGGTTGATGATGATGATGATGCTATTTTGAATTATTCGTATAGATACAGAGAGCGGATCAGAAACTCCCCGCGCGGTGCCGCAGCGCACTCCGTCCGTGCTGTCGGCGGCATTCGGCGGCTCGCCGCGCGGCCGCCCGCGCCAACACAACTTCGTCGCCAAGAACTTCTACAAGCGGGAGACCTGCGGCCCCTGTGGCAAGACGTCAGTAATTTTTTTTTTTAAATGTTCCTAATAGCAAGTTACTCAAGTTGCCAATAGTAAGGTAGTGAATTGTAAATTAGGTTTTCTATATGCTTTAGTAAAAAACAACAGCCTTGGATACTAAATGTATACTAAAATGTCTGAATCGACCATGATTTGATGCAATCCGGTAATATAATTATTGCTCCAGAAGTAACTATTAATTGAGTACATAGATTCCTGTCGTTAAGATTTTATTTAATATTTTGTGTATGTATTTGTTTGTCAGTATAAAGTTCGCAAAGTTGGGAGTCAAGTGCGAGACGTGCCGTGCGCAGGCGCACCCCGAGTGCCGCGCGCTGCTGCCGCTGCCGTGCGTGCCGCCGCCGCCCGGCCCGCGCCGCCCCAACGGCACGCAGGTAACACCTCTAGTGCCGCGCTGCAATCAACCTGGCCAATGTTTTTTTTAGATATGCCAAATAATCTAGAAAGAAAATACAAGAACACTGCATTTTTACTTTTTTAATATTCGCATAGATAGCCGAGATATAAGCAATCAAAGTGCGCATTTTCGCGCGGTATTATTTCAAAACGCACGCGGCCTTTGGTAGCGCTGTAACGTTGATCACGAGTCCCCTGAACGCTAAATTAAGTACAGCGCATGCGCGAGACCACTTCAATGAGTTCATTATAGCGGGGGGTTCGAGTGAGGCTGGTTGAGAGGACCGGTGACGTAACGCACCTAGCGCGCGCTATCTTAGAAATTCAAAAAGTGCTCTAAACTTCTCACGGCCATAACTTCCGTAATACTGTACAGAATTACGTGAAATAAAGACTAATATAACGTACCTAATCAAAATTTTGCTGATAAGGTTTAGGTTAGGTTTTATTGAAATATTAGCATGTGTGAGCAACCCTAATTTTATGCTAATGCGTAAAATTTTCAAGAATGAGGCGGTATTGACTCCTAGATAAGGGGCCACTCAAGTATTACGTAAACACTAGGGGGGGGGGGGGAGGCTCGGTATTGGCTTTGAACGGCCCCTAACTAGTAAAGTGTGAGGCAATAAAAGTTCTATAATGCATATTGATCAGTTGTTTTTTTTCGTATCATCACGAATTATTGGAGCAATTTTGTTGCTGACTATCATAACGATAAAGATTTAAGAAAAAACATTCAAACAAATTTCAACTTTATGCGTATTACATTATTATAATCCTTATTGTTATTTAAATAATAACTAAAATTGAACGTTTGTTATTGCCAGGAGGGTTGCATTTCTGACTACGCGCCGTCGACGCCTCCGATGGTGCCTGCACTCTTAGTGCATTGTATCAATGAGGTAGAGAAACGTGGACTTAACGAGAAAGGCATATACCGCATCAGTGCCACCGACAAAGATGTCAAACGACTTAAGGTAAGTAAAAGATTTGTTTTCTAGAAGTTCTTTCTTTCAATCGAAAAATTTAAAGTTCATTTTCCTCTAAATTTTATTTTTCATTTTAATTTCCCATAGCTAAGTTAGGATTGTGGAAACTTTGTAGATTATATTGGCAACATTTTAAGTTGGCCCTGGCGGGCTACTGCCCAATAGTTGATGTTGGGTGATTGTATATATGCTATCTCGCGTGCAAATTTCACTTGCGCGATGTAGGATTACTTGCGTCATCGCGCTGAGTCTGTAGTTCTTATGTGGCGAGATAGATGTCGCTATACATATCGATGATGATGATAATTGTAATTGTCGATACGCAGGAGCGCTTCCTCCGCGGGTGCGGCTCGCCGTCGCTGTCGGGCGAGGATGTCCACGCGGTGTGCGGCTGCATCAAGGACTTCCTGCGCGGGCTGCGCGAGCCGCTGGTGACGAGCGCGCTGTGGGCGGACTTCATGCACGCCGCCGCCAGCCGCGAGCCCAGCGACGCCACCGCCGCCGTGGTGCAGGCCGTCAGCCAGCTGCCGCAGCCCAACCGGGACACGCTCGCCTTCCTAGTGCTGCATTTACAGAAGTTTGTACACCTTTTTTGAAGTAAAAACTTCTTTAGACACTCTTTTTGTATTTTTTAGCTTATTTCAAGCTAAGATTTTTAAATTGTTATTGTATAAAGGTAATGCAATATTATCCGGAATCTACTCGCTGTAAAGAGAGAATTCTGGGTTGGGCAGAATTGTCCAATCAATGTTGCTATGTCGCCGTAAAGACATAAGTAACATAAAGAAAGAAAAATTCAACACATCAGGCGGATACCTCGGTGGCTCAGTTGGCAGAGCGTCTGGAGTACCAATCCAGAAGATGCGGGTTCGAGTCCCGCCTGAGGTTGAATTTTTCTTTCATAATAAAAATTAAAAAAAAATCTTTAGACACGTTGCTAGATAGTAGTATTGAAGTATAAGACAGTTTATACCAAAAAAGTGGCTAACAAGCTAACGGTCCACCTGATGATAAGCAGTTGCCATAGACTAGTCAACTCTTAATAATATGTATGAAATTTAAAATGCCATAAAAATAAATTGAGATCAGAGAGGTAGGGCACAGCGAGATTCCTCGCTCAAATTGAGCTGCCTGACTCGGGAAATACCTCCGCCTTACAGAGGACCACATAAAACAATAATAGTTGTGTTTATGTGAGTGAGTGAGGTTACCAGAGCTCTTTAGAGAAGTAACTATTCTGATAGCAAGTAATATCATTTGCTTTCAGTTTAGTAAATCCCCTATTTTAAAAAACCTAAACGGTTTCTATAACAGTATTTTATTTATTTTTTAAATATACTCCCAAAAGCATGGTTTGTTCAAACAACATGGTTTTATCTCTGACAAAAATATATGGTTATAGTTCAAATCACTCCCTTTTATAGACAATAAGCGCATGTTTACTGATAATGGTTTTGTTTCGTTCATTACAGAGTAGCAGAGAGTCCGGAGTGTGAGATGGGTATCGACAACTTGGCGAAGATATTCGGGCCGACGCTCATTGGCTACGGGCTCATGTCACAGCCTGCAGAGATGTACAACGCTACTACTCAGATGTTCAGTGTAAGTTCATACAATATTTTGTTCTATGTTTTATTTTCTTTATTAAAATTAAATATATGTACCTACTATTACTGTGTTTATTATACATTAGCAGAAAAGTTGTTTTATTTGTTTATTTTTAAGTTCTGGATGTAGAATATATATACTAATACGGGAAGCAAAATGTTTCTACACCTTTTTACGAAAAACACCTTTTTAACCGACTTCCAAAAGGAGGAGGTTATCAATTCGACTGTATTTTTTTTATTTTTTTTATGTTTGTTACCTCATAACTGTGGATTGGGCGAACCGAATTAGAAAATTCTTGATAACCTCCTCCTTTTGGAAGTCGGTTAAAAAAAAGTTAAAACTATATTAAGTTATTTTTAACTTTTTAGTTTTGAAGTCGGTTTTTTTTTCGCGCATGGAGTATGAAATTTCCCACACTTGTAGTTTATTTAAAGATCCTTCTCTGCAGAATGCTAATATTTTTTTCATTCCCCAGGTGATGCAGCTGTTACTGCGGCTGCCGTGTGACTACTGGTCGCAATGGGCGTGTCCCAACGAGGCCGGCTCGCCGCTGGCCGGCACGCTGCCACGACCTAGAGGATTCTTCTTCTCGCCGGCAGACACTGGGTGAGGGATTTTATATTGCACATACTGGAAGTAATTATTTCACTAGTACAAAAATCTTTAACCCGTGACGCAATAACGACGGGGTGTGTTATAAGTTTGACGTGTCTATGTGTGTGTCTGTGGCATCGTAGCTCTCAAATTAATGAACCGATTTTGATTTTATTTTCTTTGTTTGAAAAGTGAATTAGTCGGGTAATCCCGACTAATTCACTTTTCACGACTAGTTCTTAGCTGTTTGATGAAAATCATCCATATTTTCTATTTTGTGTCAGAATTATTTTAATATTATAAAAAATAATATTTAATTCTATAAAAAATATTAACAACAAGCAGTTTCATTAAATTCTGTTGATTAGTTCAAAAGTTTACTGTAAACGAACAACGTGACACAAAATTTAGATATAAATGAAGATTATTATTATCCATTATTGAATCTACTAATAATTTATTTCTATTTTGCAGTATATCCAGAAAAAAGAGGAATTATTTCCAGTGACACACAACTTCAACCTTTATTGTTAGTATATTAGAATAAATTTTCGTTTGTTCACGTAAGAGAACATTTATGTTACCCATTTTCTTTGTAAATTCTTATTTATAGTAACAGATGTCTTTTTCATACTTAATATAATTTTGACTAACTTAAGTTATAGATCATTATTATTATAAAATTAAGTTTTTTTGAGTAAATTAGTTGATTTTGCTTTCTTTTTTAGTTTATTTTTCTTGAATTAGTTCGTAAACCAATGTTTAAAATAATGTTCGTTAGTCTTCAACGTCTGAAAAAATACCTACGCATTATTTTTTCGAAATGATAAAATGTACAACATTTTGATAACATGTTATCACATAGTATCCAGGTTTGAATAAGTTATGAGATTATAGTTTTTTATTTTACTAGAATTACTTTGCACAATCTCATAATTTATAACAGCATCTGTACTCTGGTTTGTACTTAATATATTTGACATAAGCTTGATAATAGATTTTTTGCCAATAAAATAAAATATGTTTTAAGGTAGCTGATTATATCCACTTTTAACTATAAAAATGGACACAAATTTGGTACCTTTTATTAAATTCTTGCGGCTAACTTTATGATTAAAACTATCACAATTAATAAAATACTACTAATATGCAATCTTTTGGCGTAGTAAAACTTTATATGGAGAACAGAGAAAAAATTAACTTATTGTTAACTTACACATTACGGTCGATTATTGAACTCGCGTATTCAAATGTATGATACCAAATTTTATTTATCTTATTCCTGATTACAATAATTCCCTCACGATAACACAACATTCGCGAAATGAAATAGGTTTATTTACAACAAATTAAATCAGTAAAGTCTCAGTTTCAAGAACTACACAGAAACTTTAGCTAAAATTTCAAATTCAAATGTTTTATTTCAATTAGGTCAATATTCCAAATACTTTTGAATTGTCAAAACTATTTGCACGGTTCTAAGAAATAGGTCTTATGGAAAGGAACTGACAAGAAACTCGTAAGTTAAAGTCCTTCAAAATCCTTCAAAAAATGATCATAAAGTTAGCTGTGAGATCCCTTAGCATTAGTTTTGTATTTACTTCATTATTTTTTAAGTTCTTGTTTTCCGTTATCGTGACGTCACGCTCCCGCCTACGTTCAACGATTTAGTAATATATCTACATATAACATACAAGGTTATTGAAAAAAATACAACTTTAACTTAACTGCTATTATGACTGAAATAATAAAGACAGTTTAAAATTAAAGTTTGTAGTGTCGTAATTAGAATCTAGACACCGGTTTGTATTTTTAAAAGTAACCTGTATATTATATAAACTACTTGCGAAAATATGTTAATACGTTGCAATTTATTGTAAGTGGTTAATTAAGGTAGATATTTCGGTCAAATAATACTGTTGTTTTTGTTATAATTTTAACATAACAAATCTGTATCATTGAAATAAGTAATGGGTGAATCTGATATTATTATACTTTAAAATTAAGATTAAGATAAACGTGGGGGATATTTAAGATACACAGAGAGATAAATTACTCAATGTGATGATAAAATATTATATTTTGAAAGAATTCTGACCTGACCTACTGAGTTTCAAATTCTTCCACATGAGAATAAAATACACCATGTATAGACACAGATTTGATTATGTTAAAATTATCAAATAACCTACGATAGTTCTGTTAAGTTTTAAGACCAATATTAGTTTCCTAACCTTATTTTATTACTTTCCATAATATGTAATTTGCTATTCGCTGTTGGGTTAAATGCAGCTTGCTTATTTAGTTTCTTTCGATACGTCAGCTGTCGCTAACTTAAAAATACGTATTTAGTAGTTCTATTCACGTCACAATCTGCCGAAACCGTCCTTTACCAGATCGTCGTTCCACCTAGCTAGGGGCCTACTCACGGTACGTCTTACGGTATGCGGTCGCCACTCGAGAACCTTCAAGTCCCAATAACTATATGTTCTTCGAACGATGTGCCCTGCCCACTGCCACTTCAGTTTGGTGATTCAACGAGCTTTGTCAGTGACCCCGGCCACTTCAGTTTGGCGATTCAACGAGCTTTGTCAGTGACCCCGGTTCTAGGGATCTCTTCACTCCTGATTTGATCACGTAGTGAAAGTCCTAACATAGGCCTGTCCATCGCTTTCTAAGCGGCTCTATTATAAAGCATATTCATATGTACCGTATCTGTTATGTTAAAACAGTGCCCCCAAACACTTGTGCGTGTCTTTCAACGTAAATGTGCGGCAGTGAACGTATTAAATAATAACCGACCAAAACAAAGGTCAATACAATATTTCATTTCAATCAAGGTTACGGGAACAATTATAATTATTTTCCTTTCTATCTAGTAATACCTACAATAAGTTTTTCGAATCTTTATACTAAAAAAATATAGGTTTGAAGTAATTTAGCTTAGAAAAATGATTTTTTTAGTAGTGGTATTTCCTTCGTGTTCAAATACCCTTTACTAATAATAAACCTATCGTATTATTTCGCCCAGTTTAGTATATAATATAGACTTACGAATAGAATTAACTTGATAAATAATGCGACTAGTTTTTAGGGTACCCCTTTATAAAATAATATGGCAAATATGTGGAAACCATAATGAAGTCTAGCCTAGGGTCAGACGTGAAAGTCAAGTCATAAAACTCTTCTGAAGTCAGATATTCGTAGTAAGTCATTTGATTGTAAAACTAGTACTACGTATATATCTGTTGCTAACTTCAGAGGGTCCCAATTAAATAGACCGTAACTGTAAATTTAAAATATATTGTGGCCTTACCGTAATAAATCAAACGAATAATAATATTCGTAATTAGCTCCTATACATCACACGTTTCGCCTAGTCATTGACTAGTATTTAGTTGTACACTAATCGTGTATACTGTACCTATGTTAGATATTAGTATATTTTGTAACAATTGACTGTAAATGAAATAAACTTGTCTAACTCATTATTGTTATTTTTTTTTCTTTGATCCATTTCGACAACTCATTGTGAATTCTCGACCTGATGAAACTGCATACTCAGAATAATTTTATAAAAAAAAAACATGCTTTTGTCCAATGACATATTATTATATAGACACGTCATGCACGAACATTACAGCTATTCAAAATGGCGACAGCGACTAATTTGTGCAAAGAAAGGGAAAGACACATTTTTATCTTTCACTGTTGTAGTATAATTTGTAAACACATGAAGGCATCTTGTTCTCAGGAAGTATAAAACTATTAAGCACGAATTATTTTTACAGAACGTACCCTCGCAACGCTGGTTGGTGGGTCACTAAGCGCGATCCCGGCAATTGCCTTGATTTCTTGTTGCCATTTTCGAGTGCGGGTAACGTATCTATAGTTTTTTATGTCATTGCTTTTGTCATGTTTTATCGAAGTCAACAAGTTACATAGAACTGGTTCGGATCTGTCTCTATTGAATCCACTTACCATCAGCGGGCCGTAAGCATGGCCAGCCACCGTCGTGATAGGTATATAAAAAAATCGAGCTAAAACAATAGCAGTTCCGTCTGAGGGTTAAATATGCAAAACGTAGCCCAAAAATCATCAGTGTCTTAATTATTATAATAGACAGCGGGTCTAAATCGCGTAGTTATTTGGAGGTATAAATACCTTTTTTCACCCGACGGCTGACTTGCACCAAGCCGTGGTCACGGGAAGACTTGACAGCTCGGCGGCGGCGCCTTCGTGATGTGCGGATGTTTTCTACTACCCTCCACTACACTCACTTGATTTTTATCAATATTAGTCGTATTGTCGGTACTTCTACACACTACACTAACTGTATCCCTACACTGACTGACCGCGTCAACGCGACGACGCCTGCATTCAGTGTCTTGATCTAAATCGGTATGATGCAAGAGGAGTAACAGAAAATAACACATTTTAGTTTTCATTCCACATTGTCTATAATTAGAAATAATTCAAAGAAATTGAGCAAAAATATTGACAAATTAAAACAATACAGCATCAAGAATATATACAAAAATTAGTTCAATAATAATAAATAATAATCTGTCCCATAATGTAATAGAAATATTATAATTATTGCAAATCATTCACTACAGCAGAAATAAAATTTAAAATTATTCTATCAAGTAAATTTTACTTTCACTTTCAACCACCGGTTTGTTTTATTTATTTTACTACAAATGTTATATAAAATCATCGCATTCGATTGAAACATAATTGCGATAAAAACATTTTACAACGCATAAAATTACTGCGATCATCATAAAAACAATAATCATCAAAAAGTTTTGTCTTTCAATGTCAAAGCATTCACACAAATCACGAAGTAATAAGAAATGGAGTATTCATGCCTGTTTGCATATCTGAAACGTCAAGAGCACAGACTAAATGACATTGAAATAAAATACTTTAATCGGATTTTATCACGATATTATTTGATTCTTTACATCATCAATGACTAATGAATAATTATACTGCTAATCTATTGCTTCGAATACTTTCAAGTGTCTCTTTTGATGTGCACCTTGACACATAATTTATTCATAGTACTTAATATTCGTAATTCATATTTCTATATAATTCACTCCATTGCTTATTCTTCCGCGTACAACAATTACTATTAAATGGTAACTAAGTGATATCATAATCCTATTGCCGTGCACTCTCAGTGTTTCAACATTTTACTCCTAAATCTATTAAGATTCTTTGGTAAACATTATACAGGTATGTTTCATACAACATTTTTAGGCCTCTTTCGTTACAAATTGATGTTGAAAACTACATAGTACTATGACCATTTAAAATTAGTTTACAAAACTTCACTGTGTTACGAATTGTTACGTAAATACATTCAAGTTTAAAACGTCTCCATTGAATAATCATCTTATTACTTTTTCTGTAATTTCTGTCCAAAAGATAATAATCTTTATTAGGTTTTTTATAAATTAATTAATTAACTACTTTGGTTTATTTTAAATAAACGTTGTTCTTTGGAGTACCTAGCGTACGTATATTACAGTAATGTATTAACATAAAATATTAAGTTAATTTCAAGCGGCAGTTACAGTTCTTTTCTTTGAATTAATGTAATGGATCAAGTTAAGATCTATGACATTTAAATTTCTAAAATGACATCGTGGCTTATGTAAGAAGAAAATAAATAGATAGAAGAAAATGGGTTATTGTCATAGAATTACAATAATAGACGCCAACAAGTAAAAATGTCATACTAAAGCCTCCAACTAACCTCATTAATGTCCTTAAACTTCTATTAAAAGTACGATCAGTGACAGAAAACTAAACACATAAGGTACCAAGTGTCCATTTAAAAACAAAATGATTCATAGGTACTCTACTCTTCTAAGGATTAAACAACCCCAGAATTTACCTAACTGTATAGTTTAACAGCTCATATTCCACAAAATGTATTGCCGCATTAAAATAAAACTTATGTTAACGAATTTATCGCGGTAAATTGATATTATTTTAATCCCGACAGTTTATACAATACAGCATCTATTATTATATCAAATATTCAAAAAGTAACTGGCAACACTATACGTCAAACTAGTCCGTTGAATTCTAGACTCTATTACAGTTAAGTCATCATTATAATTAAAAATATTCGTATGAAACCATACCTCGTATCTTTGGACTAGCCGCCTTATTAACACTAGTTTGGCTTAGGCATATAATTACAAATAAATTCACGTTTTTTTTTAACTTAAATTAATTTAGATAAGGAACATTTATATGACTTACTTTTTTGTATTGTAGCGTTTGAATATGGAAATAAATAGTACATTCATTTTTGATTATGGCAATGTTGTCCACAGATGATCAAGGAATTGGCACTATGTGTATTATAAGTATGACATTAAATAATGAACGGATACATGCGGTATCAGCAAGATTTGCTGTAGATCTCCTTTGGACCTTATGCTTATAATAATAAAGGTGAGAAGAGGTATTTTTTTTATTGATATTTAACTCTTTTACTGTAACAATCAATATTACAAACGCTCCAATACCATGCAACTTAAAATATATCTTTGAACGCAATTTTTCATTCGTTAAAAATCTACTTTAAAAAACAATCCGTTAAATAAAATATTTATAAATAGTTCTAAATGAAATTTTTGTATAAATGCGAAACACCCTGATGATATATAAAAAAAATCAAAATTATTATGACACTTTAAAATTACATTAAAAATATTATGGCAAGAGAACTAAACTATTTCTCACTAGGTACGTTAAAAACATCGTATTTAATTTGTGATTCTGATTTAGAAAATTCTTCAATGACATCACTGAAGAATTCATTCTGAAGATAAATTCAACTTTTTTTTTTGAAATTTAAATAAATGTCTGCAATTCAAATTATTCTGTTATGCCAAATATTTTTGTGTTTATTTCCACTTCGTAAAATATTTAGAGATTCACTTAGTTCTTCTAAATTGATTTAAATTATACATGCATTCAATATTGTCATCGACAAACAAATATTTTTACGTATAATATAAACGAAAAATCTACTTTATGTTCTTTGTTGCTATAATTTATTTTGCTTATTTTACCGGCTTTTTATTGGGCTTAAGGAATTTTATTAAATACTCGGATATGCAGGTGTAGCATTAAAACGTAGACGGTATTTTTTAATACATCGCTTCAGCATTTTATATGTACTTATGTGTAATTACTATCCAGACTATAGGCTATCGAAATATAGAAACTATTTTGCCTGAATTTGAAAGGAATTCAGTGCCTTATAGCACTAAAAATCTAGCTTTTCGGGCAGTATTTCAAATGAGATATAATTTTTCAAAAGTATTAATTAGACTTTGAGAGCTTTTGTATAGAAAACTATTAAACTGTCTTATAATCGACTGATCAAAAATATGTATCGATTGAAAAATCGATCCTTGAAGAAATTAATACCAATATTTATTTTATAAACACTTAGCTTCTTCTTCCCAACAAAAACACTAGGAAGCGGTGAAGGGCGGGCGTTTTTGGGGGCTGTCTTTATTGTCGACGTTCAAAAAGAGCCAAATAAATTTGGTCTACTTTGAATAAATGATATTTTGACTTTGACTTTGACTTGACTTTGTCTACATTAAAATGGTACACGTGCATCTCGCTTGGCTATAGATATTTACCGAAATTATGATTATGAAGTTATATTTTTACAGAACTTTACTAAATGTACGCCATACAAATTACTACCGCACCTATGGTAACTAATATTATGCCATTTTGGTAACTAAATATCGTTATTACATAGTTATATATTAAATTTCTAATATTTTACATTATTAACTCCCAAATATACACATACTATCTACAAATATCCATTTAAAATTTTAGATATATCTATTTTTTTTTCAGACTTTACGCGAAAGCAGTCTGCTTGGAATGTTTAGTTGTATCTATAATTTGAAAAACGTAATGTGAGTTTTTTAAATTATCTTTATAAAACTGAATATAACAGTTGTTGTATTGAAGCAAATGTTTGTTTTTTAATTAATTTAATCATTTGAAAAATAACTACTGACATTTAGAGTAATACACGTTCAAAACGTCATATCTCTTTCTCGCTTACACACACTTACTACGCTACTCTAAATGATACCAATATTTCTGGTTATATTTTTGAACGCAGCGCAAGCGCATGCTTACAAAAAATCATTATACCAGTTAAATTCTTTTTTGGATCTCTACTCAGAGATATCAACAAAATGTAATATTAATCATTGTTTAAGAAACAGGGGTTCTGATTGCAGTACGCATTGCAGAATATTGGTTAGCGCGCAGAATTTAAATTAAGCGATCATCGATAGTCTTTTATAATGTAGCTAAACCTCTGTTATAAAATATTATTTTACATTTGGAAATATGTTACCAAATATAAACTAAACAAAGGTTTTTTTTTTTTTTTTTCGGATGATACATAGATACAAACTGTTTATAAAATGTTATGTATACAACATTTTTAGGATGTTGAAATCATGCATCAAACGGCAACAAAATGTTTGTAGTACTTGTTGTTGTTAGAAACAGTTTTAAAACATGTTACAACTGCGATATAGCAACATCATTACGACCGTTACCTTTTAAGTAAAGGCAGTTCTCAAGCCGTAATGGTAAATAAAAAAACAAATTTACAATATACCTACACAATCTGTTACGTTCAGTGTTAATTCTCTAGCGCTTTTCAATATCCTTGGTGTCGTTACCTCTTAGGATTTTCGGCAGAGTGCCGGAGCCGTGCTTGATGCCGTAAGGCCGTAAGTGGTATATTAAATAGTCCAGGACGTACATCAACTGGGGGCCCACGTAGTGGAAGGAGATTGCGTGGTCGGAGCAGCAGTCCAGACCCTGGAAAGAGGAGGAATCATAATTTTAGACCGTATTCCACGGTACATAGATGCTAAATTAGCTTGATGTGTTTTGAAAACTCGATGGAATGGTTGTGTTAGAACTCAAAATAAATAATATAAATTGTTTTCAAACAAACATCATTGATTTTTTATTCATTGAAATGTACCTACGTAGTATACGTATTATAAGAGTACAATACAAATTTTTAAACTAAATATTTATATAGCCGTGGTAGCCCAGTGGTGTGACCAGTGGACTGAGATGTCAAAGGTCTCGAGTCCGGACCCAAGGCACGCACCATTGAGTTTTCGGACGGTGAAGGAAAACATCGTGAGGAAACCTGCATGCTTGAGAGATTTGCCTCGATGGCTAGTCTGCCAACCCGCAGTAGGCTAATGTGGTGGACTATAGCCTTATCTCTCTCAAATGAGAGGAGACCCGTGCCCATCAGTGGGACGTTAATGGGTTGATGATGATGATGAAATATTTATTACGCTTAATGTGATATTTAATTATAAAAAAAATATTCTATAATAATGAACCGATATTAATAAAACTTTGCACAAAGTATGTGCTTCGGTCCTTATCAACGGCCTTTATAAAATGGATTTTGCATATGTGGTTTGAGTTATAAATAGCCATAAACACACAATTTATCCTCATAAGCTTCAATGAACGGTGCTTACCTCATCGGTCGGGTAGAATATGTAGTTCCAGTACCAAAAATCTTTGTCTCTGTTGGGGAACAGATGGTCTTGTGGTACGAATGGGAAGAATCGCCCGCGGTGGAGCTCGTCGCGGGTGTCCATCGCCCGGACCCCGATCTTATCGAGACATTTACCTGGATTTATTTAAACCATTATTAAATAAATAAAAATATTCTGCGACATTTTACACAGCACCATTTAGTCCCAAACCAAGCAGAGCTTGTACTATGGGTACTAGACAATGGATAGAATACTTATATACTTTTTTTTTGTAAATACATACTTATAATACATAGGAAACACCCAGACGAACACAAACACTTATAATCATCACATAAATATTTGTGTCTCGTGGGAATCGAACCCGATGACCTCGTGATCAGCAGTCCGGTACTCGAACCACTAGACCACAGAGATCGTCAAGGTCGTCATTAAAGTTATACTAGCTGACCCAGCAAACGTTGTTTTGCCACATTTTAGGAGTTGGTGGTAGAAGTGCAAAATGTAGGGTTATAAGTAATTTTTAATGACAAATCATTAAATAAATACAGAAAAATATTTCGTCAAAAAAATGAAAAATAAACTGGCGAGGGACATCCTTAACGTCTATGTGTGTTAAAAATAGCCTACGACCGATTCTCATACCTACCAAATATACATACAAAATTTCATAATCATCCGTCTAGCCGTTTCGGCGGAGTTCAGCGACAAACACTGTGACACGAGATTTTTATAATAATTATAAGAAGTTGTCGTTTAATACCGCGATAAAATCCGTTAAGAGTTTTATTTAATTTTAAGAGGCAAGGCATATATAGCGAGCTTCCTTGATCAAATTGAGTCAAAGTGAGTAAGAAGACTCCCCCCCCCCTTGCCTATATACGTAAATGATTTTAAAGTCCAAAGACCAGAGCTCATTTGCGCCATGTTTAAAATATATAAGCAGGAGATCTCAATGATCTCTGGTGAAGCCAGACACTCAACAGCTGCACTAATCCTATTGTCATATTACGGGTTAATTAAACGTACCCATTTCCGCATCCTCGGCGCCATGATCCCCCGCATGGCACAGCTGGGGGGTCGGCAGAGCTTTGGTCACGAACCTATCTAACGCCTCTCTGCTTAGCACGTAACCCGCACCGCCACTCATATAACCCTGCAAGTAATTCAATTATATCAATGTATTGATGAATAAAGAGGTCCTGGGTTCGATTCCCAGGTCGAGCAGTGTTATTGGGTTTTTCTGTGAAATTCTCAGTAGCAGCTCGGAGTTTGGATTCGTGCCCGGATGATGGCCATAGTAGGCTCGCCCCCTATTACATGGGACTTAAAACAGACGAAACGTGGGTGTACATTAATACACCTCTGCCTAACCTTTTGGGGACGACAGGCGTGATGGTATGTTATGTTACTAAATTTATGTACAAATAAATAATAAATAATAGCTATTTCTATGTTATTATGAGCTATTTCTATATCCTATATTATTATGAGGAACGCTTGCTATGGATGGTTGGCAACTCATTAAAAATGCAATATTTGGAGTTTATAGGGTTGCCTTTTGAACTCCTAAGATTACCTATATTTATTTGATTTCAAGAGGAAACATTTAGAGTGAAAATTAAAATTGATTTGAACTTGACTTATTCCATTTTGTGTCGGTCCTAATGTACAGATGCCAGCACATCTACCCCAATATGTTAAATTTCTCAAATTGAAGGTGAACCTTATGCTTATGTGATAAAGACACAAGTGCAACTAGAGTCATAACGTTTTATAAATGCTTGAAAAAGTTCATATGAAATAAAAACCTTTTGATTTTTGAAAGTTGAAAATCTACAACTTCAAAAACTAAAAAGCAAAAAATAACTTCATACAGTTTTACCTTTTCTTTAGTTTTAAAGGTATGAAGTCGGTGCCAAGCCAAACGTAATAGTAAGTACACTCACCGCGAGTGACCTTGAGCAGGGTGGTTAAAACCACCACATCATCGGCACCGACTTCATACCTTTAAAACTAAAGAAAAGGTAAAACTGTATGAAGTTATTTTTTGCTTTTTAGTTTTTGAAGTTGGTTCTTCTTTTTTTAAAAAGTTAATTTATTTTTTTCTTTTTAGTGATGTATATATTAAACTTTTCATATCAGGTCAATCTAATAGCCTGAAAGAATACAACTATCGAACTATATATACTTATAATTATAAAAGATTTACCCTTCAACTCTTAACCGTTGAGGAGTTGTACCTTCCATCATCAGAACATTACATGAGATGGTGATTTTCAGATGCAAATACTTGAACAGCTTTGGAGAATATATGTAAATGTAATAAAAATGTCAATAGCTGAAAGAATTTTCTTTTAACTCTTAACTGTTGAGGAGTTCTACCTTCCATCATCAGCTCATCAACATCAAATGATGATTATCAGAAGCAAATACTGGAACAATTTTTTGCCTTTAAAATTTGAGGGTTGCCCTCGATTTCCCTAGGATCCCATCATCAGATCCTGATGTGGTCATAATGGGACCATCTGTGAAGTATACCCTTTAAAACAAAAAAGAATTTTGCAAATCGGTCGAGGCGTTTTTAAGTAATTCGTGAACAAACATAAAAAAAAAAAGATTCCGACAAATTGAGAACCTCCTCCTTTTTGAAGTCGGTTAATAAAGGAAATTTGACAGATTGGGGTAACTGGCTGTGCTGGCGTATATACATGTAAATGAGTAGTCTTATTCGAGATCGTTTCTCTTTTTTACAAAAAAACTTGAGAGGTGTCAAGGGACATTTTTTTTTACAATAGTTTACTATAACATAAATTGTCGTTACAACTTTTCGTCTTAATTTTTTCCGCCCCCTTTCGCAACGCGCGATAAGGAACTTCGGTCCAATAATGGTAGAGTTATGATACTAACCTGTGGAGAGAAATGCTTGAATCTACAGCCGAAGTATAAAGGGTCTTTACTATCGTAGTCTGCTAGCATATATCTCAGATTCTCAACCACCACGTATCTGAAAAGAAACGGCACAAAACATAAACACACCTGATGAGTAAAGAGACACAAATATATAAATAATAATAATAATGGAATGATTTTATTATGCCACAAATATTGGGTACAGTTAAACAAATGAAGCCCTAGAGGCCTTGACCCCACGCTAGTGTATTCCTTGCGCGCGCGTGTGTGTGTGTGTGTGTGTGTGTGTGTGTGTGTGTGTGTGTGTGTGTGTGTGTGTGTGTGTGTGTGTGTGTGTGTGTGTGTGTGTGTGTGTGTGTGTGTGTGTGTGTGTGTGTGTGTGTGTGTGTGTGTGGAAAGAGAGAGAGAGTGAGACAGTGTGTGTTTGTCAGTTTGTGTATCTGAGACTGATATAAAGTAGTCCAGTAATATAATTGACTCTCTTAGAACGTCGACAAGAAAAAACAGCCCCCAAAAACGTCCGTCCGTCACAAGACGCCATTCAAATATTATAAAATATATCTACACTATAACACAGCGCCATCAAGTTTAGAGTCAACCAAAGAGGCTTGTGTTACGGTTCACTCGGTGTACAGGTATCTGTACCGGGTCTGGGTCTGGGTGTTTGTGTATGTGAAAAATTGTGTTTGCAAAACGCACCCACGACACAGGAGAAAATCTTAGTGTGGGTCAATGTTAATCAAATAATATTTTATCATAATCCAGCGGCCCGTCCCAGCTTCGCACGGGTGGACATTTATTTTTTAAACTTCAACTGCTCCGGTCCTATTGGTCCTAGCGTCTATAGCCTATAACCTTCCTCGATAAATGGACTATCCAACACAAAAAGATTTTTTCAATTCCATCCTTTAGTTCCTGGGATAAGCGCGTTCAAACAAACAAACTCTTCAGCTTTATAATATTAGTATAGATTTTTAATAACACATACCACCTCGCCTTTATCCGAAGGTTAGTCAAAGGAAAACCACCGAACACGCACAATACGCTGCTATTTATATATGTAGTTAAGTCCCCTTTAAATATCAGCCCATTAGCCTCATGTAAATCTTTATCAATTATTTAAAAATATAAATAAGTATTTTAAATGGTGGGTATTATCAAAATATATCCGCCTTTTGCAAAACAGATTACGCTATAAATAAAACCCTAATCTAATGGCAAAATGTGTATTATTTTACCGGAGCGTAAATATTTATAAAACAATACAATATGCCTAACACTTTTTGTTTATCTTGAATTGGGACCCGCGATAATATGAGTACCACCGCATTGAAAACTTTTATAAATAGAATACCTAATTGTTAATAATATATCAAAATAGTATAGTAAGAACTCTTTTATGTAGCAACAGCCTTTTGTTAACTTCTCTATTCTTGGTTTAAATTAAAACGATCTTCTTCTTGCGCTGACTCTCAAACTGTAAATACGTGTTTTATTTTAGGTTATGGGCCCAGACAAAAGTCTCATAATCCTCTCACGACAGAAAGTTATCTCACTGTGTTATTGCTTAGTGTGGACCGTTATTTCGTCCAAATTAAGACAATATAAAAATACCGAAGTTTCGTAGTGATTCGTGGACAATGGCTACTAATCAGAACTACATGGTGAACGTGCCTAAGTTGAAGGGCCGTGAGAACTATAGTGAATGGTGTTTTGCAGTAGAAAACGTCCTGGTGTTGGAAGGCATGCTAAAATGTATTAAACCGGAGCCAAACCAACCAGTTATAGGAGTCGAAGAGGATGCACGTACGAAAGCTAAAATCATTTTGATGATTGATCCATCTATCTACGTACACATAAAGAATGTAACTACGACTAAAAGCCTATGGGATAAGTTGAAATCATTATATGATGATTGTGGATTCACTAGAAGAATCAGTCTACTTAGAAATCTCATTTCTGTGAGGCTAGAAAATTGTGACACAATGTCGTCGTATGTAACGCAAATTGTGGAGACTGGGCAAAAGTTGGCAGGAACAGGTTTTAACATAAGTGATGAGTGGATCGGGTCATTGTCGCTTGCTGGTTTGACTGAAAAATTTTCTCCGATGATAATGGCCATCGAACATTCTGGAATGACGATTTCCACCGACGCCATTAAGTCCAAATTGTTGGATATGGAACCCGAAAATAAAGAGGTAGATGGCGCATTTGCTGCATTTCGGAAATACCAACATAAAAATAATGACAAGTATGTCAGAGGAAATTACAGTGGAGGACAAAAGTCAAAGTCAAATGTCAATGTTAACAAGCAAATAAAGTGCTACAAGTGTAAACAAATTGGACATTACAGGAATCAGTGCACAAAACCCGATAAAATCGAAATGAAAAGCACAGAAAACTCATCGAATGTTACCAACGCATTTAGTGCAGTATTTTTGAATGGTTTTTATAGTAAAACTGATTGGTATGTCGATTCTGGAGCGAGTGTTCACTTGACAACCAATAAACATTGGATAAAAAATTCGTCATATGAATGTCTTCCGAAAGAAATCGTAGTTGCAAATAAAAATAAGGTACCTGTTATGTTCACGCATATGCTTCAAATCTGACTTATTTAGTACCGGTAGCGACATCATGTTCGTAGCCAATCAAAACATCTACAAATGACGTGATAAACGCTTGCCATTGGCTCAACTATTGTCCCCTTTACCCCACTATCCTCGATCTATGTACATACATTTTTTCTTTAATTCGAATATACACGCCTCATGGTTTTCAACGATTACGCATTCTCATTTAAAATATTCCAAAAATAATATCCACCTAGCTCAGCGCTAAAATAGCAAAATTCAAGTACCGACTGTCACAATCCGGTACATGTGGTCCTTCTTCGCCGCATCGATATCGAGAATCAGCATCCTGTGGATCCACTACGTGGTGGAGCTCGTTGCTGCTGAGCTAGACGGAAGACGCATAAATCTGGAGCAACTACTGGAGGCTAAGCGCACATTGGGGCCGAAGTAGGATTGGCTGTCCACTGGAAGTTATACGCAAGCTGGTGGGTCCAACCATCCTCTTTATCCCAACCACTTCCTAGTTCTCTTTGTGATACCGGTGTTTAACCTGATTTCAGTGATTTGCCGTAACGAATCTAGAAGTAATCTGCCTATTCCCGAGGCTGGTGAGTGTGACGTAACCCGTTGTTACTACTGCACCGTGCACGTGGATCAATAGTAAGTACTCCTGTTCTCACTTACCACCAAAATGGCTACCGAAAAACCACGCGATAAATCTCCTCTTACGCTAAATATTGATAGTGCAAATTCTATTTATAAATCAGGCAATAGGTCTCCTAATATCGGGTGTACCGATCCCATGTTACTTCGTGATTTGGTCAAGAAGCGCGGAGTTATTAAAGGTAGACTCACCAAATTTTCTAACTATTTAAATTCATTAGAAGATAATGTAAATCTCATTTCTTCGTTTCGAGATCGCATAGATTTGAAATTACGAATTAAAGGTGCTACTAGTTTGTACAATGAGTTTAATGAAATTCAAAATAAAATTGAAGAGTGTGTTTCCGAGAGTGAGATGTCTGACCAGTTAGATTGCAGAGAATCTTTTGAAACCTCGTATTACAGCATATTAGCCCACGCGGAATCTCTGCTAACATCAAGTAGCAAAGATTCGGGTGAGATTACTGACGGCTTCAATAAGTATTGTTGTAGCGAGCAGTCACAGTCGGTTAAGCTTCCTACTATTTCTTTACCCACCTTCAACGGATCGTATGAGCACTGGCTGATGTTTAGAGACACGTTTGTATCGTTGGTGCATAACTCTAAACGTATTAGTGACATACAAAAGTTTCACTATTTAAAGTCTTCTTTAAAGGGCGATGCTGAGATAGTCATTAATTCCGTAGAATTCTCTGCTGATAATTACCAAGCTGCATGGGAATTATTGTTAAACAGGTTCGATAACCAGAGAATGTTAGTTCATAATCACGTTAAGGCCTTGTTTAGTATTGACGCATTAACAAAGGAATCATCGAACTCTTTAAAGAAGCTTATTGATATTATATTAAAAAACTTACGCGCTTTAAACATACTAGGCGAGCCCACCGACTCATGGGACACGCTTATTAATTACATTATTGTGTCGAAATTAGATAAGACGACCGAACGCGAATGGGAGACGCATAAACGCACATTATACCCTAGCGAAAGCAAGACCAAACGCATTATTAAAGTTAAAGAATTAATTAGCTTCCTTAAAGACCGGGCGGATATGTTAGAAACATTGCAGCAGTCACGTAACAAAAACACACCGATACAACCTGAAAATAAAAAACAGAATTCACATTCACACAGCACATCACACTGCAATGTTTCTACACATAAATCCAACGATGGCCGCACATTTCGTCATAAAAAACCTTGTTTAAAATGTTACGCTAACCATCCACTTTATTCATGCCAAAAATTTATTGACAGTGACTTAGAATCGAAATTAAACTTGATTCGCGAACATAAACTGTGTGAGAATTGCTTGCGTTCGGGTCATACCCTTGATAAATGTATGTTTGGGCCATGTCGCAAATGCAACCGTAAACATAATTCATTAATTCATAAGGATAACGTCGAAAGTTTAGTTGCACTACATGACCATATTACGACTAATGGTCGCGCTGAGAATTCCGTCGCGGGCGCCGTGAAGGCTCCCTCTGACCCCGCCTCCTCAACCGTCGTAGACTCGTCGCCTCCTATTCACGTAAACAAAGCGTATATGCATAATGATTATATAGGTATGCACACAGTTTTATTATCGACAGCTGTTGTAGAAGTTCCTGACGTTAACGGTGTTTATCATCAAGCGCACGCGCTGCTTGATAGTGGTAGCCAGAGGTGTTTCGCAACAAAATCGTTTTGTGAACTAATAAATGTTCCCATGATAAATTCAACCTACGAAATTAGGGGTGTAGGCGATTCGGTGATACAATGTTCGGAAACTTGTAACATTGAAATTAAATCGCTGGTTAATAATACGTTTAAAACACGCATTACTTGTTTTGTATTATCGCAAATAACGTCTATGACGCCAGCTTTGTGTAAGGTAAACGCGCGGTTCTTTATTCCAGATAACATTAGGCTGGCGGATCCACAGTTCTTAGAATTTAAAAATATTGACCTTCTAATAGGCGCAGATAAATTCTGGGACTTGTTAGCGGATGGTAGAATGAGACTTTCCAACGGTTCTTATCTACAGAATACTAAGCTAGGCTGGATTGTCTCTGGCTCAGTTCGTAATGATACGCAGAATGCGAAGCGGGTTCATTGTAATTTCAGTAGTTCTTTAGATTCGCAACTTCGCATGTTTTGGGAGCTAGAAGAACTTCCTAACGTCAGGGATACGCGGACCCAGGATGAGCGTACTTGTGAAGACCATTTTATTCGCACGACCACTCGTGATAGTGAGGGAAGGTTTACTGTACGCATTCCATTCAAGGAGTCACCTGACTTTTTAGGTGAAACATATACACAAGCCGAACGACGTTTTTTCGCATTGGAGAAACGTTTACAACGTTCTCCTGAGTACAAATTATTATATACGCAATTTATGCAGGAATACCTAGATTTAGGTCATATGAGTCCGGTGTGCTCCTATACACATCCGTGCTATTTTATGCCTCATCACGGCGTATTGAGGGAGCATAGCACCACGACTAAGCTCCGCGTGGTTTTTGATGCTAGCGCATCGTCGTCTTCCGGTAAGTCATTAAATGACTTACAGTTAGTTGGACCTCCAATACAAGGTGACCTAGTTTCCATTCTTCTCCGTTTTAGACAGCACATGTTTGTTGCATGTGCTGATGTCGAGAAAATGTTTCGCAATTGTCTCGTCGCCGAAGACCAGCGCAAACTTCAAATGATTTTGTGGCGCGATGACCCATCGCAACCCCTAGGTAAATATCAATTGAACACCGTTACATATGGGACCGCTTCTGCACCTTTCCTAAGTGTTAGGTGTTTGAAACAGCTAGGGATGGACTCTTCTAATCCTGAGGTTCAACGAGCTATTTTGGAGGATTTTTACGTTGACGACTTGCTGACAGGTTCTGATGATAAATTAGTTTTATTACAGCTGTGCACGGATATAAAAAATACGCTTCATGCAGGTTGTTTTCCACTTCGAAAATGGGTTTATAATTTCCCACGCAATAATGATGTGTCATCAAACGATTCAATAAAAATCAGATCTAATGAAAATATTAGTTCTAAAACTTTAGGCTTAAGTTGGAACAATGTTAACGATACATTTCATTTTAATACACAACTGCACAATGACAATAAGCCAGTCACTAAAAGGCATATTCTATCTAATATTTCGCAAATTTTTGACCCACTCGGTTTGTTAAGCCCTACCATAATTATTGGAAAGGTAATGTTACAACAATTATGGCTTCTTAAAATGGGTTGGGATGACATAGTTCCATCTAATATCGCGCGAACGTGGAACCGGTTTGTTAACACTTTACAAGCGCTCACAACAATAAACATTCCTCGCCACGTTATAGGTAGCCAACCTATGTATAAAGAATTGCACGTTTTTAGTGATGCGTCGCAGACAGCGTATGGCGCTTGCATTTATGTACGTACTATAAATATAGATAGTACGGTTACAGTAAGATTGCTTCTTTCTAAATCTCGCGTTGCGCCGTTGAAACCAGTGAGTATACCGCGACTCGAACTTTGCGGTGCTTTACTGGGTGCTAAAATACTTGACAAGGTTCGAAATTCGCTGCGTTGTGAGTTCAAAAATATAGTGTTTTGGACTGACTCAACTATAGTGCTGGGTTGGCTGCGTATGTCTCCAAATAAACTTAAAACGTTTGTCCAAAATAGGACCGCGGAGATTCATGAACTCACACAGAATGTTCTTTGGCGTCATGTAGGTAGTAAGGATAATCCTGCAGACCTGACCTCACGAGGTTCTTACTTGGAGGAGCTATCTTCTTCCAGATTATGGTGGGAAGGTCCCGAATTTTTGAGAAGTACTTGTTTCTCACTTGAGAATTACGGTGTCATGGAAGTAGAACAGGAACTCCCTGAGGTTAGGTCGTCTATTTGTTAGATACAAGATACAAGATACAAGATACTTTATTTGTGAAACATGAGTATACATACACAATAGGGCATGCAAGATGTTCATTACATATATTATTTGTCACATGTCATGTTTTGCCTTAACGGCGTACAAACAGGTTGTATGTATTTAATTAATTTACCAATTATTATTAGAATTATATAAAATTATATTAAATGTCAATTCTTATCAATTTTTACATTAGTAAGTACTTATTAAGAAATAATATGCGTCATCTTAATTCAATGTAGCGTATGTTCAAAAAGATTGTAAATAAATATCAGATAAAATAACAAAGTGAATTTCAATAAAATGTTGTAGGTAGGTAGGTAGGTAATTATTTAAGTTATATTTTATCATTCAGAAATTCGTCGATGTTGTAATAGACTTTCTCCAACAAAATACTTTTTAATCTATTTCTTAATTTTGCAGAAGTAAATTCTTTCCAGCATTTCGGCAATTTATTATACAGTATTGGCGCCATACAAAAGATGCTTTTTCGTAATAAGGCAGTTCTAGAACTATGAGTTGATAGCATGTTGTTGTCACGTCTATTTCGAATAACTTTATCTGATAGACGCGGAAATAGGTCTGGGTTTAATTTGACAAACATAATAGTCTCTAAAATGTACATAGATGGAAGGGTTAATAGCTTATATTTTTTAAAAAATGGTTTACAACTATCGGTTACTTTAAGTCCGAACATAGTTCTAAGGCACCTCTTTTGAGTCTTAAATATTACATCCTTATTTGTTGAGTTGCCCCAAAAAATGATACCGTATCTTAGGTTAGACGACACTAAGCCATGGTAGGCAGTTAGCAGCGCGTTAACATTTACCAAGGGGACTAGTTTGTACAGTGCATATGTGGATTGACAAATTTTTTTGCTTAAGGCTTCTGTGTGTGCTTTCCAATTCAATTTACTATCTATTGTTACTCCAAGGAATTTTGCTGTTTCAACTTTGTTTATAGGTTTATTAAGATAGTTTACATTAACATTTGGAATAGTTGACCTTTGAGAAAAATGCAAAATGTTTGTCTTTTCAAGATTAATCTTAAGATTATTGTTTTTTAACCATTGTATTATTGATTCTATGGATTTATTAATGTCAGCTGCATATATGTCTTTATTCTCATTTGATATTGTAATCGTACTATCATCGGCAAATAGTGTTATTGGATATTCTATATATTTGGGTAAATCATTAATATAGACTATAAACAGGAGCGGGCCCAAAATACTACCCTGGGGCACGCCAAATTTAACTATACGCTCTGTTGACTTATAGATTTCTTCACGTTTAGTTCTTTTATTTATAGCTGATATTTCAGTAAACTGCGTTCTGTTGCTCAGATATGATTGAACGAGATTTAACACATTGCCTCTAATACCATATGCTTCTAATTTCTGAATTAGTATATCATGCCTAACATGGTCAAAAGCCTGTGTCATGTCACAGAATACGGTACAGACAGGTATTTTTCTGTCAACTTTCAGCATAACATTATGTAAGAAATCGTAAATTGCCAAGTTTATTGTTTTCCCATTCCTGAATCCTTTTTGTTCACTAGTAAATATATTATTCTTTTCGAGGTAATTATACAATTGTTTATATAAATATTTTTCGAATATTTTTGAGATAACACTAATAAGAGATATCGGTCTATAAAATTGCATCAGCTCCTTATTTTCCTTTTTAAATAGTGGCCTAACTATAGATACCTTGAGGGCATCTGGATAAATACCAGTCTCTATACACAGATTAATTATATGACTTAAATGTGGACAAATTTCCTCTGCTACTGATTTCAAAACTTTCGTTGATACCTCGTCATATCCTACGCTATTGGTATTTTTTAAGTTTTTAATAATTTTAAGAATATCGACTGGCAAGCATGGGGTCATGAAAAATGAGTCCTTATTTTTTTGTATGAGCGATGTCACTTTTTTCCCGGAGTCTATTATTGGGTTAACCTTGTCAATGAAATAATTATTAAATGAATTTGCGATGTTTTTTGGATCAGTGATAATTTCATTATTTACTCTAATATGATTTATAAAATTTTTTGGAACATTAAATTTACAGTTATTTATAATTTTCCAAGTAGCCTTTGATTTATTATCTGAAGTATTTATAGCGTAATTGTTTTGGGCACGTTGAGTGAGTTTTGTAATTTTTTTGAATATTGTAGAATAATTTGTCAGTTTGATTTTATTAGTTTGATTAGGCTTTAACCTGTATAGCCATAGAAGTTGTCTTTTCTTTTTACTGCATTGTTTAATTCCTCGCGATACCCATTTCGGCTTTTTTACAGAATTAATTATAATATTTTTTTGTGAAAAGCATAGCTTATAAAACAATAAAAATGTGTCAAAAAAGGATTTATATGCTATATTGGGGTCATTTATTTTATAGATATCGGAGAAAGTGAGATTTTTCAAGCAATCTTTAAATTTAGTCATATTTTCACGACAGTAGTTACGTCTCGTAACACGCCAGTATGTTATACTAACGTTTCTTTGCACTGGAAACTTAATTAACTGTGCTGTGTGGTCCGATAGTGCTAGTTCGAGTACTTCTACATTACATATTTTATGAAAATTATGAGCAAAATTATCAATACAAGTTTTACTTTTCAGTCGTGTTGGTTGATTCACTGCTAATTTAAAATTATAGTTTAGTAAAATACACTCAAATTCTATAGTTTGTAAATTTCTTCTTAAGACGTCTATATTAAAGTCACCTGCCATTATAATATTTGTGTAGCACTTCTTTGACAGCTCTTTAAGGAGAAACTGTAATTTATCCATACATACATTAAAATTGGCCAACTTGGGAACTCTATATACACAAGCAACAACAGTCTTGTATGTAGGTAATTCTATCGCGCAACATTCAAACACTCCAGTTTCAGATAAGTCCGCTATCTTCTTTAATTCGGTAAACTGGTGTCCATTCTTAACTAAGATGCAAGTTCCACCTCTTTTGCTTTCTTTTCTGCAATACGAAGCTGCTAGCTGATAATTCGGTATGTTCAAATAAGATTCATATCCTGCCATAATAAAATGTTCAGTAAAGCATAATATATCCACATTTATACTTTTTTCGGAAAATTCATCTAAACATACTGTGACTAAGTCGGCTTTGTTTAATAGTCCGGCAATATTTTGGTGCATAACATGAATGTTGTTAGTCAAGAAAAAAATTTGACAGTTTCTCTTTATTTAAGTCCTTTTTGGTTCCGGCGTCATAATATTCTATGTCTTCAATTAATTTATTTAAATCGTCGAAAATTGTTCTCAGTCCTGTGTTTTTTATGATGCCTGAATATTTATTAAACATGCTATAATCAGCTACTAAATTTAAATTTGAGTCTAAGTAATATGCGTGTTTGTAGGTTGTTATATCCTGGAATAACATATTGTTAAACGTATCAACTCTCCAATTATATATATTAAAGTTATGTCCAAGTCTGTATGTGGGGAAGCAAATAATTATATTCGTGTGTTTAATATTTTGCAGTATTTTCCGAATGTTTGAAGTCATCTTAATGTAATCGTTAGTAACTTTAAAATCTTCTTCCCCTATTAATATAATGCAATAATCGTCCTTTGTAAAATTACATAATTTAATTTCGATGTCCATAAGCATTTGCTCTGTGTTTCCGTTCGGTTTACTATAGTGACATAGATCAAACTTTTTATCAAATGTGTTTTCTGCAACCGATAAAATATTGTTCTTATTGTTGGTGCTTAGTATGCATAGTTTTTTCTTAATTGGTGAGGGTGAGCGATTTGTTCTGATATTGATATATTCATTAGTTGAGTTTTGAGGTAACTTTTTTTCAGGTACAGTCGTGTCAGATGAATACGTTTTTTTGATTTTTTTGTTGCATATATTCTCGTGGGGTAGTTCGGTTTGTGTATGTTTCGATTTTTTGTTAGTTTTTATATCTGGTGTTGTAGGTTTTAGCTTGGCTGGGCTCTGGCAAATTTTTTTGTACCGGTCATTTTTCTGCAATAATTCTGCATTGGTTTCTTTAAGTTTACCATTTTCCAACAATAATATTTCTATTTCTTTGTGTGCCCCATTCAATTGAGATGCGAGATTTTGAATTTCGTCTTTTAATGTTTTTATTTGGTCATTTTCATCTTCGGACATGTCTGGTAAACTATTCGTAGAACTTTGTAGCGTCTGATTTATTATATCACTATCGTCAATAGCTGTATCCGATTGTGTACGAGTTCGACGAGTACGAAATGTTATGTTTTCTAAGAAATTCATATTTTTGTCGTTTTTTACTTCTTACTTCGATATAATGTCCAAATAAACCATTTAAAGTCACAAAAAGTACAGCGTCAGACAGGGTTAGAACCGCCGACCAGCTGGCTGAACTTAAGTAGTTTCCAGTATACAAGCCTCTAGACTAGAAGTCGCTTAGTGTAAGCGGTGAAATTAAGCATCAATATTTACGTTTTCTTCATTTAAAAAATAAGACGTTGGATTTGAATAGTTGTTTACGTTACACAAATATTGTATTATTTTAAAATCACAAATAAACTAGAAAGTTTTTTCATTGAATAGATGTATTATTTGTCACAGTTGATGAGAATCCTTGTTATTTTAAACTATTGATATGTTATTATTGTTTATTGATCATTCATAGTTCACTTTGAGTTTTTATTTAATACTTTATTTACACTGGGTATTTAAACTTGAAAACATTTCCACATCTGTGTTAACACATTTGACACTGAAATTACTTAAAATGGAATACAAACAAATGACTTTTAGATTTTTTAGATAATTTTAAACACGGAGCTGATATGAACGTGACGGAATTTCTCTCTTTCAACTGTTTGGTGGCCCATGAGGGGAACTTACGAAAACACAAAATATCAAGAATCAGCTGCGTCATCGCGTCGAGTTTTCCAAACTGCAAAATCGCATCAGAGGCACAAGAAGAACAAAGTGGAGTACCCAGCTGAGCTAAAGACGGGCAGTGAAGTCACTAAAGCATCACACCGGCAGCTGATTTCATGAGATAAGTGCTCCAAACAATTCCTTTGTCCTCACTCACCTACCTATTCTACCTCACCCATATTTCCTTCCATGTTATTTTTTATGGTCGAAACTTGTGTAAGCTGTAGTCTAATTTCAATCATCGTTTATTATTAACTTTAGATAACATTATTAGAGTATTACAAGTATTAGAAATTGCGCACATTATCGTAATTAATTGCAGAATTTAGTGAAAAAAAATCTACCCGCATTATAAAAATTATTAACGAATATTTTTTTATTTCGTTGAATTTAATTATCTTAGTAACTTAATTAACTTGGCTATACGTAATTTAAACCTTAAATAGTACCTACTTTGTTTAAGCCAAGTTTGGTGGCCCATATAAATAATTATTTTATCACCTATTGTTTCGCGTTCTGATTTATACGCCGACCATTCCAGTGAATCCCGAGCCGGTCTGAACGTCTACCTCGGGCAGCGCTGCCTAGCTATTAGCTGTTCCCTGACACCGGCTTCCTTTGGCGGCGAGTATCAACGGAGCGAGGGGCGTGAGCTATTTTTTATTACCTTTTGCCTATCTCTCACACTGGTTTGCATTGTGTAATTGTTTAATATTTGTATCATAATTTCATAATGATGAACCCAAATGTAGAAACCGGTACAAGTTCAGCAAAATTAGTGAGGGAATTAAATGTTAAACGTAGTTCAATCAAAGGTCAAATTTCTAAATATAAGAATTTTTTATGCAACGTAAACCAGAAAGAGGAATTGACGAGCATCGAACTCGCTGAGTTAACGCTAAAGCTTGGCAAATTCGAAGCATTGTCTATGCGATTTGATGAGTTGCAAACTCAGATAGAGGTTTTGAATTCTGAAAACTTACTTAAGGAACTTGACGAACGGGAAGGCATTGAGCATGATTTCGTTGTAAACATTGCAGCATCTAAGAAAATCATTGATGATCAAACTCAAATCATCGAGGATCAGCAAAGACGTAAGTCATCATTTAATGACTCCAGCGCTCATTGCACATCCGAATGTAAAGATAATAGTATGGGGTTCAAATTGCCGCAAATTAGAATATCTAAGTTTGACGGCACATATTTTAAATGGCTAGAGTTTCATGATACGTTTGAAAGCTTAATTCACAATAATATTAGAATTTCTGACATTCATAAGTTCCATTATCTGGTATCCTACTTAGAAGGGGATGCGGCTAGAATTATATCAAATCTAGAAGTGTCATCATCAAACTATGTCGAGGCGTGGACGCTTCTCTGTGATCGTTATAATAACAAACGTTTGCTAACCAATTACCACCTCGATTCTTTAATCAATATACAACCGTTAACACGAGAATCTGAGAAATCATTACGTTTCTTGGTAGATCACGTGACCAAAAATCTACGTGCTTTGGCCAGTTTAGGCCAGCCTACAGACCAATGGGACATGTTGCTTATTTTTATGTTGTCATCTAAGTTCGATAACCTTACTTTAGCTAAATGGGAAGAATATCGTAATACACTGGAAGATGTGCCTACATTAAATCAATTTAAAAAATTCTTAATTGACCGGGCTGATGTTTTAGAGGCAATAAATAGAAATTCTAATAATCACAAGATTCACAATTCGATTAAAATTAACACGTCGCGTAGTTACAACTCGTCAAGTAACCACAGCAATAGTAAATTCACATCCCATAATAATAATAAGTTAACGTCTAATACTAAGTCGTTTGCCAGCATTAACCTGCAAGGGTCAAAGGTATGCATAATTTGTGGTGAAAATCATAGGATTTACGATTGCTCGTCCTTTAAGTCAAAGAGTGTGCAAGAAAGATTGGTCGAAGTAAAAAAGTATAAGTTATGCTTAAATTGTCTGCGTCAAGGACACCCGTTGAATGAGTGTCGTATGGGACCATGCCGTGAATGCAACCAAAGGCATAATACATTGCTCCACGGACCTACGACAACTTCAACCAACAATGCAAATGTCATCTGCTCTAATACAGATGGTACTGTAGTAAGTACTTATTCTACACAAAATATAAAACACGTTTTTTTATCAACGGCATTAATTGAAGTTGCCAATCCAAATACGAAACAGAAGGTTAAAGTGCGCGCATTACTAGATTGCGGCAGCCAGTCAACCTTTATTACTAAATCATTAAAGGCTAAATTGGCCCTAAAGTCAACTCCTTTAGACAGTTTAAGGGTGATAGGAATAGGAAACAATTGTTCTAATCAGGTTGTTGAGAAATGTATGACTCAACTAAATTCACTAAATACATCATTCAGTGTACAATTATCATGTTTTGTGCTTAATGAATTAACAAGCGAGATTCCTAAAGCTCGTATAGATATTCAAGCCCTAAGGCTCCCTTCAAACATTATTCTAGCAGACCCTACTTTTAATGAACCTTCTGCAATTGATGTTTTGATTGGCGCTGATATATTTTGGGACATACTAAAGGGTGAACAACGATCACTTGGTGTCTCAAATCCTAAATTGCTAAACTCTGAATTAGGGTGGTTAGTCGCCGGCCCTGTCTACAGTCAAAATTCAAACAATTCTATACAATGTAATCATGTTCATATTGCACAAGATTCAATAGATGAAGTAAACAAAATGCTTCCTATATTTTGGAACCTCGAAGAGATTCCACAAAAACCAATTTTAAGTGAAAATGACAAATACTGCGAAAATCATTTTCTTCAAAACACAATTAGGCTAAAAAATGGTAGGTTTCGTGTGAAGTTACCTTTAATTGATTCACCCGATTGTTTAGGTGATACTTATTCACTAGCGAAAAAACGATTCCTAAATTTAGAGAAAAGGTTAAGACGAAATGAAAATCTTAAGTTTGAATATTCTAAGTTTATAGCGGAATATGAAGACTTAGGTCATCTTTCTGAGTGCAATGAAAAACCTAACCTTTCTTATTTTCTCTGTCACCATGCTATTCTCAAAGAAAGCAGCGAGTCCACTAAACTCAGAGTGGTGTTCGACGGCTCAGCACCATCTTCATCTGGCTATTCATTAAACGACATATTATTGTCAGGACCGAATGTACAAGATTCTCTGTTCTCAATACTGATTCGAGCCAGACAGTATAAATATTTATTGACGGGAGATATAGAAAAAATGTACCGTCAAGTGGAAATTTCTGAAAGTGATCGTAACTTACAACTTATATTGTGGAGAAATAATGAGTCACAACCGATCAAAATATTAAAACTAAACACTCTTACCTATGGTACCGCAAGTGCTAGCTACTTAAGCACTCGCTGCATTCGTCAACTTGGTGAAGAATGCGACGAGGAATTAATAAAAAATATACTTATACATGATTTCTACGTAGATGATCTAATTACGGGCAGCGACCGGGAAGACCAGCTGCTTTATATACAAAATTCAATTTCTAAAACATTAAGCTTGGGATGTTTCAACTTAAGAAAATACAAAAGTAACTTACGCACTCTTTTTCAAAATTCAACTTTAATAAATACTCAAGATAATTTAACCATCAGTGAATCATCCAGCACTTTAGGCCTAGGGTGGAACCCAGTTAGTGACACTTTACATTTTCCTACACGGGACATGCCCCAAAACGTTTCTATAACTAAAAGGTTCATAATGTCACAATCTTTTCAAATATTTGACCCCTTAGGTTTATTGAGCCCATGCATTATACAACCGAAAATAATGTTACAAAAATTATGGCTACAAAAATTAGATTGGGATCAACCGGTCCCGCAAGATATTCAAAATGACTGGAATTCTTTTCAAAACAACATATCACACATTCAAACAATTAAAGTTCCGAGATTAGTTTTATGTCACGAACCTATTCAAATAGAATTACATTCATTCAGTGATGCGTCACAGCACGCGTACGGCGCATGTGTTTACATGCAATCGCAAGCAATTACCGACGGTGCCGTTACCGTTAGATTGTTATGCGCTAAGTCGAAAGTCGCACCTGTCAAGCCAACGACGATACCACGCTTGGAGCTATGTGCCGCTCTGCTCGCCGCTCGGCTGTGCAAATCAGTTACAAATGCATTTAGATATACACCGGCACGTATAGTTCATTGGTGTGACTCAAGTATTGTGTTAGCTTGGATTCGTCACGACCCGAAGAAATTAAAGGCTTTCGTAGCCAATCGCATAATAGAAATTACCGAGATAACCGACCCGTTATCTTGGCGTTATGTTCCTACCGCCGCTAATCCAGCCGATTTTATTTCTCGGGGTGTAAACGCCGGTCAATTAGCAAAAATGAATTTGTGGTGGTATGGCCCAGATTTTTGTCTAAATGTCAATCTGAATGGCCTATTTTGAACAAAATTAATAGAAATGAATGTGATAATTTAATTGAAACTAAATCTAATATTGTTGCTGTTTCCGAATCAATAATCGATTTTGATAATTATTCTAATTTGAAAACTTTAATAGGTTCATTGGCATACATTAAAAGATTTATTTACAATATTAAAAATCAAAGTAGTAAACGTTTAGATAGCTTATCTTTACAAGAAATAAATGATGCATTTTACTCATTGTGTGCTATTGCACAACAACAGGTATTCACGCATGAATACGATCTTTTATCCAAGAATAAACTAATAAGTAAAAATTCTAAAATACTATCATTGTCACCGTTTTTTGATAAGAAACATAACATTATCAGAGTTGGTGGCAGACTTAAGGCATCCGGTTATTCTTACGACAAAAGGCACCCTGTATTGCTGCATAGTTCACACCGCTTAACGAAGTTATTATTTGAGCGCGAACATAAACGTAGTATGCATGCAGGGCCTCAGCTACTGTTGGCAAGAGTCAGAGAAACAGTCTGGCCAGTAAATGGAAGGCAACTAGCTAGACGTGTTGTAAATAACTGTGTGCGTTGTAGACGCTTTGCTGCTAAAACATTGTGTCCAAAAATGGGTGATCTTCCAGTTCAGAGAGTAACACCTGATTATCCTTTTAAGTCTGTTGGTCTGGACTACGCTGGACCATTCTATATTCTAAATCGTAAAGGCCGTGGTAGTCGATTAATAAAATGTTATTTATGTTTATTTATTTGTTTACGTTTTAAATGTTTGCATCTAGAAGCGGTCAGTGATTTAACAAAAGACGCGTTCTTGATGACACTTCGAAGGTTTATAGCTCGCAGAGGAAGGCCAGTGGAAATCTTTTCGGATAATGGCAGAAATTTTGTAGCCGCTGCTAAGGAAATTAGTCAATTTCTATATAAATATTCGAGGCCACTGTCTGACTTTGCAACGCAAGAAGGCATAAGGTTTGTTTTTACCCCTACTTACGCTCCTCACTTCGGGGGTATTTGGGAAGCCGGGGTAAAATCCGCAAAACATCATGTAAAACGCATAATAGGAAATAGTCATTTGACACTAGAAGAATTGTCAACGCTGTTTGCACAAGTGGAGGCCATACTAAATAGTCGTCCCTTGTGCCCATTATCCTCCTCTCCTGACGACTTCCTTTCTCTCACTCCAGGGCACTTCCTCATTGGAAGACCGTTGGCGGCGCTCCCAACACGTGACCTGCTAAATCATGCTGAGCACTGCCTACGACGATATGAACGCCTCGAGAGATTGCGACAACATTTTTGGAAGAGGTGGCAGCGAGAATATATTGGAGAACTACAGCAAAGGACAAAATGGAAAACGAGAACTGCAGAACTCAACGTGGGTGACATGGTACTTCTGCAGGAAGATAATGTGCCGCCTTTAAACTGGCGTCTTGGAAGGGTCGCTCGTCTATTTCCCGGACCTGATGGCATTTCACGAGTGGCTGACATAAATACTACTAAAGGCTGCGTACGAAGACCGCTGGTTCGCATCTGTCCACTGCCCCAAGGAGAAGATCTACAATGTTGAAATAATACATTCTTTCAACGAGGCCGGAAGATGTTCAGGCCTATAAGCCTGATGTAATAACATGAACATAACAACATACACATGGAGGTTGCTAATTAAATGGCGTAGGCGCTTCGGCTAAATCAAAATGTTACCTGAATTCAGCCGCTATTATACACTACCTTGTCGACCGCCGCGATGAACACATCTTGTAAACTAAATTCATTAATTGCCTAAATAAGTATTCTAAATCCTATTATTGAGTTTCATTTGGCTCCATTGTGTCGGCGAAGACATAACCACAACACACCAAACCGGTGAACATGATGAGCAAGATGAGTGACGCTGTGTCACAATTGAAGGGTTTGAAAGCGACTGCTTCCAAGGCCGGGGGCATGTTCACGCATATGCTTCAAATCTGACTTATTTAGTACCGGTAGCGACATCATGTTCGTAGCCAATCAAAACATCTACAAATGACGTGATAAACGCTTGCCATTGGCTCAACTATTGTCCCCTTTACCCCACTATCCTCGATCTATGTACATACATTTTTTCTTTAATTCGAATATACACGCCTCATGGTTTTCAACGATTACGCATTCTCATTTAAAATATTCCAAAAATAATATCCACCTAGCTCAGCGCTAAAATAGCAAAATTCAAGTACCGACTGTCACAATCCGGTACATGTTATGTGTCGAGGTGATGTGCAGATCACGACTTGCACGAAAGAAAGCAACTATGACGTGACTGTAGAAGGAGTGTTATGTGTGCCCGATATTACCACAAACCTTCTATCTGTAAGCCAGTTAATCAGCAAGGGAAACAAAGTGTCCTTTACAAACGATGGTTGTGAGATATACAACAGATTAGGAACATTGGTAGCGACAGCTGTACTCATGAATGGAGTGTACAAACTAAACACAGTTGATTTCATGGCTGCCGCAGCGATAACCAGTGATACTTGGCATCGAAGACTAGGACACGTGAATAACTTATATTTAAATAAAATGGTTAATGCCGTTAATGGTTTGACAGTTGACAAGAAAACTGAGATCAGCAAGAATTCTTGTACAGTTTGCTGCGAAGGTAAACAGAGTCGCTTACCTTTTCCTAGTAATGGCAACAGGAGCACTGAACTATTGAATGTGGTTCATGCAGACATCTGTGGGCCAATGGAGAATATTTCCATGGGAGGATCGAGGTATTTCATTTTTTTTGTTGATGATTACAGTAGAATGACTCATATATATTTCTTAAAAAATAAAAGTGAATCCTTTCAATGTTTCAAGGATTATAAAGCTAAGGTTGAGAACAATCTCAATAAAACAATCAAGGTTTTGAGAAGCGATAATGGTAAAGAATTTTGTAATCGTGAATTTGATAATTTCCTTAAGAAAATGGGAATAATTCACCAGAAAACTAACCCATATACGCCGGAACAAAACGGCTTGTGTGAGAGAATGAACCGGACTATAGTTGAAAAAGCTAGGTGTCTTTTATTTGAAGCTGATTTGGATAAGGGATTTTGGGCTGAGGCATGTAATACTGCTGTTTATTTGCAGAATCGAATAATATCACCCCCACTCAATAAGTATTGCATTTAAAATGGGGAAGAGAGCAAAGAGATTTGTGCCAAAGAGTCGGACAATAAATAGGCGGTAATGACGTTAACACGAAAATATGTGCTTTACTTTTTATTAATTTCACCCACCGTCTGTGGATACAAGGCAAGCAGAAACTATAGATTCACTACGCTCCAGGCTAACTTCATTTCATCTATGTACATGTTAATTAACCTCCTTAGATTTTTTTATACCACACGGGTGGAAAGCAACCTTCTACGACCTGATTGGCGCAGAGGCTGAGCGATCGGCTTGTGCGTCACGGGTTCCGGGTTCGATCCCCGCACAAGGATACGTACGTACATACGGAGGGACGCAGCAAATATTTGTACGTTCTACAGGTAGTTGTTCCGGGTCTGGGAATTTGTGTACGTGAAAATTTGTGTTTGTAAACGCACCCACAACACAGGACAAAATCCTAGTGTAGGGCAACGTTTTTTTTAAAAGAAAAAGTAAAGAAAAGCCTTACGAACCGCGTGTTGATAAGCGGTTACCGTAGTCTATAGACGCGATCGCAACAAAGTGTCACTCTCTTGTAGAAACCGTTTAGGTTTCGTAAAATAAAGAAGTGATTCAACTAACAGCAAACGGAATTCCCATGCTGTCAGAATAGTCACTCCCTCAACAAGCTCTTACTCACTCGCCGAAACACAAGTATTGTTGTTTCACTGGGGTATTCCGTAAGGCGGAGATACTTCCCCAGTTGGGCAGCTCAATTAGAGCGAGGAATCTCGCTATGCCCTACCTCTCAAAAAGACGATTAAGGCGAACTTTAATAGACTATACAAAGCAACAAGCCTCCATTTTATAAATCGATATGTATCCTAATAAAATATTTAAATTTATCTGACACAATAAATTCAAATATTTTACATGCACAAAGCGTAAATATGAAATGGTAGTTAAAAGGTCACAATTTTCCACGTCTTCCTGAAATTACCCTACATTACCAATAACACAATATAATTCACACATTAAATAACAAAAGTCGTAATAACACTTGTTATATACTAATGTGTATTCGCGTTTTATCAAGTGGATCGGACGGAAATTAGTTAGGTTGGCAAGGACAATGAAGCGCAGTTCGACACAATTTACTGCAATCGGATTATCAAGAGTACTTATTTACTTATATAATTAGACTAGCTGACCCAGCAAACGTAGTTTAGCCTCATTAAAGGAGTTGGTGGTAGAAGGATGAAAATGTAGAATTAGAAGTATTTTATAAAAAAATACAAAAAAATAATTTGTCAAAAAAAAAAGAAAAAAAATATCTGGTGAGGGACATCCTTATCACATAAGAGTATAAAAAATAGCCTACGACCGATTCTCAGACCTACCAAATGTACATACAAAATTACATAATCCGTCCAGTCGCTTCGGACTGGAGGAGTTCAGCGACAAACACCGTGACGAGAGATTTTTATATATAAGATATGTATTTATGTATTCCTGGTATACCCATTGCGATGTATGATGATGTATTATTTATTTAATTAAGGTCCAACAGTTGTTACAAATATAATACACATAGGGATGTAGAAGTATTTAGACAAACACCATATGCAAAATGTTTTCTGTATCAACATTTGTTAAGACATAGTTTATTGTGGTGTTATGAACTTGGAATTTCTCCTGTGTCGTTGGTGCGATAACAAACAGAATGCACAAATACACATACCCAATAAAACTACCTATAGGTAGGTACAGTGCTATATCTGTTAATTATTTGGTAGATTGAATCCGCGACACGCGGCACAGAAACTGATTGCTCGTCTACATAAATCCTACCACGATACATACACTGATGATATAATATACTCACTAAGGCCAGTGCCTTATCGAACCCCTAATAGGAAACAAACAGAACCAGTTTTTTCCCCAGAACAATATCTTTTTTTGGTAATTAACAGTTGGACTGGTTTGTTTTTGCCAAATCGATAAAAAGGTAATTAACAAATCCACAATTAAACTGATATTATAAACGCGAAAGTAAAGGATCTGAAAAGTCGGAATTATTACATGACAATATACCTATAGCTTGGCAAATTCGTACGTGACACTCCCATGGTCCACGCGGGTGGCGGGGCACGTTACTATCCGATGACGTATTGTACACCGCTACACACGATACGGATTACGTTACGATTTAATCTGCAGATATCCATGAGTAAAATTGCTTATAAGTTAATTTGTTGCGTTATATTGAATATGATGTGCTGTAAATATAAAATATTACTAACAATATGTAAGGGGTATTATTAGTAAACCTCTATACGATCTAAAGGTCTGGGCGTTTGTGTAAGTGAAAATTTTGTTTTTGTAAACCACTACACAGAAGAAATTCTTAAAGTAGGGCAACATTTAAAAAAAAGATATCTCTGGCGTTTGGAAATAGCAGTATATTCTACAACATTTCACATGCAATATTTTCGTAATGGACCGAATTAAGAATGCAAACGGCGATGCACTAGACAAAAAATTATAAACTTCATATATTATCTAAGTATTCCGCCATTCGTTTCGTCCTCACCTATTTGGTCTATTGAGGAGTAACAATAGTATCTGGTGACCTTGGCGACGGAGGTGACGCAGTTCGACTCCACGACCGTGTCTAACAGGGGTGTAATGCCTTTTCATATGTTAATTCGGACAACATATCTTCATAATTTCAATAAACAATGTTCTACTTCAACGTTTCTAGGTTAAGGGCATATGTGTGATTTCCTTATTGTTAAGTAAGTGGATTTGGTGGGAAGAAGAGGCTTTGAGAAGATGAATTTCCCACATAAAGATAGGTCAGGTAATAATGCAATAAATGCTACGGTCATACACAAATATATTTTCATCAGGTTTTCTATTCGCTGAGACATCTCTCATAAAATGGCAGCAAACGGAATGCCCATGCCATCGCATGGGCATTCCGTTTGCTGTCAGTTTAGTAATTCCCTATTTATAAACGACTTCAAAAAGGAGGAGGTTCTCAAATCGTCGGAATCTTTTTTTTTATGTATTCACGAATTACTTAAAAACGCCTGGACCGATTTACAAAATTCTTTTTAAGAAACCTAAACGGTTTCTGCAGGGGGTGGCAACGCATTTGCAAGGCTTCTGGTGTTGCAAATGTCCATGGGCGGTGGTGATCATTTACCATCAGGTGAGCCGCCTGCTCGTTTGCCCCCTTATCACCATACAACAAAAAAAAAAGGAACAGGACCAATGGTTGCAAACGCGTCTGCCGAACATGATGTCCTGGATTTAATTACCAATTCCAGCGAAGTGTTTTTGGGTTATTCCATTAAATTAAAAGTAACAGTCGGCAATCATCTATTTGAACACGGAGCCTAAAACATTTAGCGAAGTTGGTGTGTATTCCAGTAAAGCCGAACCCTTTAAAAGGGTACAGGGGTGAAGTCCCTAAATACTCACGTATCGTCATCAGCTTTGAGGAACCAGTCGGCTTCTCTCCTGTGATGCTCGTACACGTATCGGAATGCTGCTTTCGTTTTTGCCCACAAATTGTCCCGACCTTCGCCTACTGGGAGCTTTACCGACGGCAGGTCAGGATCTGAAATAGAAGCAATCATCATGATCATCAACCCATTTACTGTCCCGTTATGTGTGGGTTTACAGGCCACCCGGAAAATCTCTCAAGCATGCAGGTTTCCTCACGATGTTTTCCTTCACCGTTTGAGCGTGTGATAAATACGTATGTAGTTTCGAAAAGTCAGTGTTGCGTGCCTCAGGATCGAACTAGAGACCTTTGAATTCACAGTCCACTGGTTGCATCACGAGGTTTTCCGAAATTTTATTTTGAGGTAGTTGGTACATTACTCCTCTGCTCCACCCTTCGGGGACAACAAACGTGATGGTATACGTACTTTGAGGTGATAAGGTTATAAGATTTTCGTCGAAAGCATTGAACGTCCTAAATTCCCAAGGCGCGCACCACTGACTTTTCAGAAGTTATGTGCGTATTTATGACATACTCAAACGGTGAAAGAAAACATCGTGAGGATACCTGCATGCTTGAGAGATTTTCTCGATGGCATGTGACGTCTGCCAACCCGCAGTAGGCTAGCGTGGTAGACTATAGCCTAATACCTCTCGAATGAGAGGAGACCCGTGCTCAGCAGTGGGACAATAATGGGTTGATGATGATTATTGAACGTTATTGTGTAGATACGAACTATAATTTAAAAAAGCACTTACCATCAGCACTGCTCATGAACAAGACTTTATTGCACCGCTTCCCCCACGTGGCTTTCACATGTTTAGCTTTGGCCTGGTGGTTTTTGGGTTGTGTCATGACCCAACACAGCACCCTGACCCGCTTCGCCAGCTCATCAGCCACCGCCCTATCCTCATCCCTGTGTGCTGGCTCATCGCTACTATGTTCACCCACCGAAAATATCGGATGCTTATCCAAATCCCTTGCTGATTCCCTGAAATGTTTTGTTTGATATACGTTTTGTATGCGAAAATCAATCTTAAGGCTGCTGAACAGAGTATAATATGGATCAAACGAAATGTAGTGTCTAAGGCTTTGATAGCTGCACCAATGCAAATATTATTCGTGTTGTTTGTATGGATAAGGGTCCGAACATGGTATGATTTACAGGGATGCTACCTTATAGATATAATAATATGTACAGTGGCGTAGCGTGGGTATTTGCCGCCCGGGGCCGTCTGGAAATTTGCCGCCCCCTTTAAAATGCCGCCCGGGGCCATGGCCCCCTTTGCCCTCCTCCCTCCCCACGCTACGCTACTGAATATGTCTATGTGTACACGTAATATAGCCAGGGCTGAAGTAAGCAGCTTCTTCGACTTTAGTCAGAAATTTTACCTAGATACTTAGTAAAGTATAGTTTCATACTAGCTACACTCAGTATCAAATACTATCAACATGTGATCTTAGTCAGAGTGTATTTTAAGAGGATAAATATGTTATTAATTTAATTATTATTTCCTTTAAAAAGCATATATGAAGCTATATTTTACAAGATCTAATAGAGACAACCCTGAAGTAACTCGCACATACGAACTTATAGAACAGATAATGGTATCATTTGTTTGTACAGGGCCTATCGTATAACTTAGTCACACACTTGAAAAGAAAACAAATATGTCCACTTTTTAGGGGTTACCCCTAAACAAATCAACAAGCTTTGTCAATTTTCGTTACTTCACAGCCGAAACTTTCGTAATTACTATAAGCGAAATTGTGTGGGAAAAATGTATTCCTTTACAATTTATTGCAGACATAGGATCTGCGTGGTAGGTGCGTTAAAAAAACAAATTCTCACACACACAAATGCCCAACACGGAACAATAATCTATAAGCGACATCCACTTTTGCTACGTGCGGGTATCGAAAACCGTTACTCAGGGTGCAAAAGCCATTGCGCCAATCAATGGCACTTATTCCAGCCAGGGGCTGGGCTTTAATGGTGCCTCAGTACACTATGCCATCGGATTAGCTCCCCAGATATGATGTATACCTGAGGTATTTATTTTGGATACACATGGCAAGTGACCCACAAACGATATGACATCATTTCTGCACTATCGGTTTTTATGAAGACATTTACTCAAGACATGAAATAAAGCATTGTGCCAACACCATGATAAAAACAAAAGAAATCCATTGTCATACTTTCCAATGAATATGAGAATCTAAGCAATATGAGACGCCAAAACCATTTTAATCGATTCAGATAGAGTCATATAACATCTACAAATTTTCTGCAGGTTATATATTATTTTAGACTCTATAAGAATTGAACAAGAGTTATATCCAGTATGAAAATTACCGATTCCTCTAAGTAATTCAATAATGAAGGGCTTTTTTCACAATCTTTGGTCAACATCAAACATTTCTTTATAATATAATTAATTATAACATAATTATAGTATCGCGAATACTATAATTATAATAATTAAATAAATTTTTATAATTGTTAGTACTCATAGATTGCGAAACACAGCTTTTAAAATGAAAAATGATTATGCAAGCGCCCAAATGCGGCGTATTTTCGGCCATTCAAAAGCATGAAAATAATAAACGAACACAAATTATAAAAACCAAAAGTACATTACTATAACTACGAATAGTAGTAATATGTATAATAAATACACAATACTTCTGTATACATGTTAAATAGTGTATCTAATAAAAAAAAATATAAATATACATATTATTTTTTTTGTTATGGTAAGTAATACTTAAAAAATAACATAATTTGTCCTATTTTTAGCCTATATCTATAACGCCATTTTATTTAAAAAAAAAAATGTTTACAAACTCATTATAAGTTCATGAACTTTTTAAAATAAATATCTCGTTTATTTTACCTCGTTATTTATTTTAAGAAGTTCTTGAACTTATTGATTATACGATTAATTAAGTAACACTATTTTTAAAACGGTTCTTATCTTCCTGCTTTTACATACGCTATCTACATGATAACACACATTACCATATCTAACGAAAATTGTGTTATAAGTAAACAATGACCACGTAGTTTTTTTTTTACTATTAACAGGCCTACTAAATTCTAATAAATATTTCTTTATGAATAATATAGCTTTGTACAGGTATAGGTACAAACGATAGTCTTGGCAATTAACCCCTCATTCTTAGGAAAGAAAAAAGTTGTTTAGCTGCCATAGTTTTTAAAAACATACGGTCCCAAATTTTTTGAAATTAATTATACGACCATAGAAATATGTAGTGTATAAGCTAAATCTATGTATAACTAAAAAAAATTACAGTTCGTTCGTTTGACCAAAACACAATTGAAGAAAAACGTTTTAAATTTTATATCGACAGTGTAAAGCGGTAAAAACACAGTAAAACAAGATATATCGTCTGATATGGGAAAAAAATGAATCCTTATCTTTGAATTTAATGAGTATAATTTATCCTCAAAAAAACAGGTATTTCTCACTTCTAAAATAAGCCTAGACCGGGAATATGGTACTTATTCAATACACACTAAACCGACACTAAAGGTACCACCTACCTTTAGATTCGGTTTAATTAATTAATGTACTATGTACATTTTATCAACTAAGTTGAGGCATACTGCTGTGCCGCAAATTTGTTTGATACATGTGACCAAAACGTGGTCACATGTATCCTCAGATTATACAAACGATCGGATCATTATCAAAGAAATTCAAGATACCGGCTTCAATTTCCAGTAGGTATTGACAGCAAATTCATGTTTGCTTACGATATGGACTCCCAGATATCAATATTATAAGCATTTAAAAACAACATCTGATAAAATTATTCCACTGCACTTTAAATCTTTTGATTAAGTGCACTGATCGCGATGAAACAGAAAACATCATATTTTCCAAACAAACAAAAAAAATGTCTACCTAACCTAACCTACAGAGATTTTATCAATACATATTATTATTGAAAGTGTGTATACGTAGTGACATATTTAACACTAAGCGCCACTGGTAAATTTTAACATACTTAATAGGTAATGTTAACGTAAATATTGTAAGAATGGCGTTAAGATGAGTCATAGTACCTACTTGTATATGGCATTACATATATGTAACCAGGGCTGCCATCCGTCCGGGATTCCCCGGATTTATCCCACTTTGAAGTGCGTCCGGGGGCGGTCCGGCAGGGGATTTAAAAAGTGTCAAAAGTAAACACTTTTATTATCAGGGAAAATTATTATAAAAAAATATGACGTGTTTACTGTTGCAATAAAAAAAATCAGGTTAGTCCGAGGAAAGTGCTATTTTTGCCTAAATGTCCGGGATTTTTGCCCTGTTTATCCGGCGTCGGCAATTTAGGTGATGGCAGCCCTTATATGTAACCAAAGTCAACAATAACTAAGCTGATAGCACGCACTTGACCATTAGTAATTCTAACCAGTAAACGTTCAAAGATAACGTATGATTTGTCTTCAACACTTTGTCCTTAGCACAACCTAGTTCTGAGAATATTTCTGTAAATTTTACATTACGTATAATGTACATAGCATAATAAACATATAAGGCGCACCTCCTGCAACTGTTCCAAAAACATTTGAATCGTTTTAGAAACAAGTTTTTCTGAAATGATTTTCATAAGCATGTGCCTCATTGGCATTGGGCTATTTTAATCATGCTTACTACTATTGTAGGCTCCCCAATTCTATAACTTATGTTTTTATGTCTCTCGAGAAATGTACCCGAGTTCGTATTTATTATATTAAAAAATATATTATTGTTCCGTATGTGTTTGAAAATGTCTTTCAAAATTTAATTGCGGCGCGCGATACAATTTTAGTTTTGACAAATGGCTCGGACTATCAAAGAGCTTGGCCACCCCTGTTCTATACACTTATAACGATTTTCCTCTGTCATTACATGTTCTACAAAACAGTCCCATATGTTTGACAGCTACCTAGTTTCATTTCTACTTTTCAACTAGTTAAAGGTTTATGACCAATTTATCTATATAGCTGCTATATTAATAAGCCAAAAACCTGTACATACAATAGTAATCAAATTTCAGAATTAAATGACTACAGCTAAGTTTGTCGGTTGAGAGCGGAAATACTAAACGCGGTTAGAAATAAAAATAAACAAAGATAAGTATTTTAGGTTATTGCACAAATACAAAGTAGACTACGGCTAATATTTTTTTTATATAATTTCAGGATATTGAACGATATTGGACGATACCTATGTATGGCCACATTTTATCGTCGTTCACCAATCGACTACAGTATAGGGTTCTACAGAATAATAATAAAAAGGTTTTTATACGGTCGGCAAGGCGCGAGAGACACCTCTGGTGTTGCAAACGTCCATGGGCTACGGCAACCGCTTACCATCAAACAGGCCATAAGCTTTTAAGGCCATAGGTAATTAAAAAATAATTCTATGTGGTAATAAAAGCTGTGCCTACTTTTATAAAGCTTATTCAAACTGTTTGCTCTTACTTAAATATTTTATCAGCGTATCTTCGATGTTTACCTTCGATAAGGAGTCATATCGATATAAATCAATATTAAGATTACACATGAGAGTGAGTTATTTGATGAATCATGTAATAATTATCTTTAAATCGTTACGTACGCGATACTATGACTGTTGGTCGGATATGATAGTATCCGCCGGCTTAAATAAATAAAGAGGAAATATTTACACATAGTAACCCTCCTTCTGACGCAGTCAGGTAAAAAGAAAGTCATTCGTTTATCTTCACATAGATTAATATAAATACGGATGTGTACGCCATTAAAGGATTTTGAACCTAAAACTAATAAGAAATAGTTTTAAATTAAGTACTACGCACAGTTTTAAATCAAGTATTGTACTTTTTAAAATATGGTATACCGAAAATGTTATTCCTTTTTAATATTACGCTACTAATGGCTGTTGCATATATGTCTTAGCAAGCCATCGAGATTTTCTTCTAAAAGTTGAAATTTCCTACAATCATATCCGGAAAGTATATGAGATAGCACATACTAAATGTATAAATTAAATCTATATGGAAATAAAACTACTTTCTATCGAATTCATCGTGGTATATTGATATTATTTTATCCGCCCGCAACCATGGATGCTGTAAAGGATCCGAATCGATGGATAAAATAATGTTTAATATGATGATTGGTGTATAAACAACAATATGACAGACAACTATTTGACACGAAAAGTCCAATAAATAAAATTGGTGACTCATAAATTACTCGGAAATATAAAAAATATAAATAGGGAACGGTTATCCACTAGAGTAAAAACTATATATGTATATTATGTTCTTTACTCCCTTAAACAAATATGTATATGTTACTATGTACCTATAGTCGTCCTTTATTCAAAATATAATTAAATAAAAAATATCCTTTAGGTATATTTTTCCGTGAAAAATATTGGTGACTCAATTATTTATATACCATTTAGTTGTCTATTGTATACTAAAGTTATACTATATAATTTGATGTTATTTTCTGCGATTAAAAAAATAAGATACTTAGATAATTGCTAATAATTATTATTTTGTTCTTGCCCACCCTTCCATCAGTATGTAGAAGAAATTACTAACATTTATCGTGACATAAACCTAATATATAAAATACTACGATATAAAATATATCTAGCTTAAAAACAGTAGCAAACAATCATGTCTATGTGTAAACACTAAAAAGGTTCTACCGACAATAACAATAATAATAAGATATTTTGACCAGTATTTAAATTTTCCGTAATTTGTTTTAAATATGTTCTTAATTCGAATTATGATATTCTATTTAATTTACCAACCAGCATTAAAGCGTATAAAAATAGCTTAAATTATTGTTTATTTTATTTAAACACCTTTACGTATATACAATACAGATCCTGATATTAAAATTAAGTACAAAATTATTGATAAAATATTAATTACAAAATTAGCTTACAAACATGCAAATACACATAACAGATACAGAAAATACAAAAAATACATTTAAAAAAGGGCCATGCGACATGCCAAATACAAGATAGAGTTACCTGAAGGTGGTCTGCCAAGCAATTTCTCGTGTGAATCCAGTCGATGTTAATAGTATGTATGCAAAACTAAATCCAGCGGAAATCCCAATCACCAGTGTTAAAAAGAAACGGCGACCCATCACCCGGCCTTCCGCCTGCACATTGTACATAATTTACAACCTACGCTCAAATTTTTTTTATCTATTTTTTTTTTGATAACACACTGCTCGCGGCTTGCGGCAGCGTGTCTGCGCGACGAGTCGTCGAAGTAGCGTTCCTACTTGTATTTTATAACAATTAAACATATCAATACGTTTACATACATTTTATTTCAAGTGCGTACATTATACATATCTTCATACGATAGTTCGGTGGATGCTCTCGCTTCTATTAGATTGACAAGTTGCGTTGCGTTTATTTTGACTTGATTGCGTAAATTAAGTTGAATTTAATTCAATTTAAATCGAAATCCTTTTTATAATAGTGGGGAAATTCCGAAATTCTCCGACGCGTGGGGAGCCTACCTACGTGGTTTATGTGCAAGAAACTCAATATACCTTACCCTTTCGTAGTCAGAGCCTTACAATTTGTGAACGAAAACGGGCAGACAGCTAAAATCTATTGGTTCGGTCTACTATTGGGGACTATTCTCAGAAAGCTGAGGGGTCGACTACTGTCCTACTGAATAATTTCATCAATGACCTGCATGACCTTGGGTTTATTCTCTAAGTGAGAGAGGGATTGTATTATAGTCTTCCACGATTGTTATAATGTGGTAGTCGACAGCTTACAAACATCCAAATACACCTCCCTTTAGGGCACAGATAATTACGAAATGTTGGAATTCAAAGGTCGCACCACTGGGCTATCATTGTATTATTTACAGAATTATTTATTTATCAATAAATGCATGTTATGTTTATTTAAAACAAGTACATCCACAATAATAATAACTTCATATTCGCACGAGTTTCGCTTAAAACAATTGGACAGTTTGATATGGGAAGTTTTATTAAGCCACAATATGACATCATAGGTTGCAACAACAAATGTTAACAACGGGCGACCGTTGTTTTCATTACGCCTGAAGAAAATGCAAATGATAAAAGAGTATTTATGGAGTTTCTAGTCGGCTCTTCTCAATAAGACCTACTTTATCGAACCGTGCAACTAGTTTTGACAATTCAGTACCACCTGTAATATTGGTTTACTCGAAATAAGAGACATTTGAGTTTGGGTTTGGTAACTGGGTTTAGTTTATATCGAAGGGTGAATTAGGTGCTGTGTTTATTATAGAGCTTATATTTTAGTTATATTGAGGCCTATAAAATCAAAGGCAAACTAAATCAAAGTCTGTCAAATATTCTGGAAGCTACAACAACTTTTTTTATATACCACACGATAAAAAAAAACAGGTTTTTTTTAAGCTAATGGCGGGCTGTTAGGCTACAGGCTACGGCCTATGAACGTTTGCAATGTATGGCGTTGCCAATCCTGTTTTTTTTGTGAAGGCAGTGACGATATAAATGAGAATCTATATATATAAAAATGAGTCCCTAAATCCCTTGGTCACAGCATCACGCGTGAACGACAGAACCGATTTTAATAAATTTTAGTATTGATAAAGAATCCCTTCTATTAGGTTCCTTCTATGAGGTTCCCCTTGGAGAAGGATATAGACTTTTAATCAATCTAGCACATGGAAAGAGCCGCGGGCGGAAGCTCGTTTAAAATAATAATAAAAATATATTTAAACAAAGTGTAAAAATAAAACAAAAAGCGAACCCATTTTAGGACTTTAAACCTTTAGCTACCTTTGATTTTACAGGTCGTGAATAGGTCAGGTTTGTAAATATTAAAAATGTGACTAAAGGTCTTACAAGAACGAAGGCAGAGCAAAGTGGGTGGACTGAACTCTTTCTTATCGAACCTCTAACGAAATAAAAAGGTTTTTTTTCGTAGTTTCAGTGAACATAAATCTATTAAGTTTACTCTGCTTTCGCTCTAAATTTGTTCCGGTTTAGTTCACGTGCATTATATGACATACACAAACGTGTATTACGTAATTTCATTAAAAATGTTTAATTGAACTTTTTTTTCACGCCGGTGTAAAAATATATTAGTTATATTAGAGTATACAAAATGCGATGCGTGTGTTTATTTTGTTTTAAAAATATCGAATTAGGTCATCCATACAGCTTTTCTATATTTGTGTTTCATTGTAGTGATTCAAAATCGCGAAATTCACAAGAAATCTAAAAATAACACTTCGTGATACAGTCGCATTTCTTGAGTTTATTTTCCAATGTAAAAACAATTATTATTATTTATTTTATTTATTATTGCTTATTTTTTTTAAACACGTACCGCGTTTTGGGTTATGTTTTTTTTATTTCTCTCAATATCTTATCATGTAATGACTTTAAATCAACGAGTATTGGTTTTATAGTTTTTGCTTTAAACGAACAAATAAAAAAAAAAATTGGCTCAACATTTATATAAATTAAAACTTACTTACGATATAATATTAAAAACAATAAAGATAAATTAGTACTAGGTACTACCATTACTCATAAGTGAAATAATGAATTGAAACATATGTATACCTATGTATGTCTCACGAATATACCAGTTATCAATTTAACGCTAATAATAAGACGTCATTGTTTATTATGCGTTGGCCAACATACACAAAGTTAAATATTTTATTGTCCAATGATGCCAATTTGGTTTCATTGGCGACCCAGATTATTCACAGCAAATAAATCTGGACCAATTGAAATAAAAGCCTAACAACTAGTCTCCATTGTTAAATAATAGCCTAATGGTCCAGTGTTTTTTTTTTTAATTACTTGCTCGAAATCTCGAAAAAAGGTATCTATTAAAAAAACTGTATTTAAAAATATAAAGGACATAAATAAAATCTCCTTTCCTTTTAATTAGAAAAAAAAAACACAGGGACACAGTTTTTCAACGACTCGTAACGTAGACACACTTACTAGAGATGTATATGATGATCTTAACATTTTATTTAAAAAAAAAACGGTCGCTTGTGCGCCCGCCTTGCCGCCTAAAGCGTAAATGTCAAATGATAACACATCATAAGGTACACAGTCCATATGTTTATTTAAGTGTCATTTGCAATTATTTATTTCTTCAGCACGCATAATTCATGTTCGAATCATGTTATCACTCATCACTTTGGCTTGGAATTGCTTCCTTTGCGAACAGTTACACACTATCTTACTGCAGTGTTTTTTTTTTTCATTATTGTTTTTCCCAACTAACGAGCCATAACATTGTATTACTATGCTTTTAACAAGCTTAAGGCAAAGACCGGCTGTGATTTTTCTGCACACGTCTCTACACCTTTCGTTGATCTCGCGTAATACAGATTATCAGAAATTTCGGAATGAATACAAACCAACAGCATCATTGCAAAACAAATACCTATACACTATTGTTACTACGGAATGGGAATTTAAAAAATGCGCTCTTTCAAAGACAGTTTATGAACGTAAAGAAATTTAGCACAAATTTCTGATAGATTCGGCGTTGCATGTATTCAATGATAACAAAATGTTTGTCGCGCAAACCTCCCAACGGCAACATCTCATGATATGAAACATTTTGGAAATACCAGTAACAATAAATTCCTCCCATACAAAATGGATAAATCAACCATTCATATTGTATGGGACGATTTTTTTGTATTTCCATGAGTAATGCACACATTAGATGCATATAACGATGTGTGTACAGAAGCTGCTATTAAAGAGATTGCTTTTTTTACATCTATCTTTGGGTACTGAATATTCGATGGGTTTTTTCGCATTTCCAGAGTCCTATAATCTATGACAACAGTCAGAAAGCATAGCTTTGAGGACCTTCTCCTCTGTATGTCAAATATTTCATGAATTACTTTTATTGAATTATTTTAATTAGTACCTACATGTTACCTTTGTTTTTTTTTTCATATCGAATAATAGAATATACATACATTTTTATTTTTAGCTTCTTGCTCAATTAATGTATCGGACAACATGGCTTCTATGTAACTGGCAATTCGAATAATGAAGTGGTTTCCGAACGATTAAAAAATACTATTTCATGAGTAATAAAATACTTTATACCTACATATGACTTTACTATCAACTTCTCATTATACTGAAGAGTACAATGTAAATGTAGAACTTAAATTAAAATTTTACTATGCAAAAGGTCGTTTTACTAAATTAAAAATTAAAAAGAACTTTGTAAACTTATAAATATATAAAGAACAATGAAATAAGAATCAAAATACCCCATATAATATTATCGTGTGACCAATTAAGCAAAAAATTGTGTAGTAAAAACTTTATGGACTCTTTTATACACTTTGATTAATTAAAATATAAAGTAATCGTAACGTATTTACCGTGCTTTCTTTATGCAAAATTACTGACACTATGATTTTTTATGAACGCCTTTTGAAGTGTGTACGTATTTGTCACTCAAGGTGATGAATAATTTCAAACTATTTTTTAATATATTTGTCCCTTTTACTAATCATCATAGCAGTTACAGTTTTCGGAAATTGAAGTTAGTAGAACAGAAATATATTAATTGAAATAACTTACACAATATTAAGGTAAATTCCAATAGGTATGTCAATTGATATCCAGCAATGCGGTATACACAACACTGCACAAGGAAATATGTATTCAAAATAATATCCTAAAGCTAATAATAATACGTACTATAAATGAGTACAGTCCAGTTATTTTATTATTAGCCATTGACAAGTTACAAATAAGTCCAACATATTTAACAGTACTGACGGAAACTAATCTATGCAGGAAGTTCAATTACAACAGAATATAATAGCGACGATTAAAATATAAAAACATTTTTAATAGTGTTACTGATAAAAGGGATAGCATTATAGCCTGGTCAATATTTTGTGGCACTCCCGGTCTGGTCCGCGGGCGACGGGGACGTACGGAGTGATATGAAGTGCGCTAATTGGCGGCAATTTGGTGTTTAAGAACGTGGTTACGCGGGAAAATTCTACTACTTAAACGCGATAGTTTGTATGGATGTTTGTTACTTACAAAAACCACTTCAGGGATTTGGATGAAATTTAGCATACAGATAATTTATTACCTGAATTGACACATAGGCTATTTTTTTATCTATATACGATACGGGCAAAGCCGCAACTAGGAGGCAACTAGTTGGTCAATAAATGTGGAGTTATGACAAATATCGGCAAAACTTAGTTGTACACTTAAGGCCTGCGCAGCAGTGGCGTAGCGTGGGTATATGCCGCCCGGGGCCGTCTGGAAATTTGCCGCCCCCTTTTCTAGTAGTATAAAAACAACGTGGCACTTGATGCCGCCCCCTTTCATATGCCGCCCGGGGCCATGGCCCTCTTTGCCCCCCCCCCCCCCTCAACACTACTCCTGCGCAGACGACGGATTTTTGTCCGCTAAAATAGATCGCTTTCAACTGTATGCAGTAGGTAACGCTAAAGAAGGATTAAAAGTACCGCGTACAAAAATTCCACCGAATAACCAAATAATTTTAAAATGGATTATAGATTAAAATTGCTCTATAATATTCCAAATGATTTCCTCGCAGATATGGAAAATGCTGCACACAGCAAACAAGTTAAAAAAATACCTACAATAAATTCTCCAAAAGGGTAATGCCAGATTGGCAAACAAAATACAATGTTCTACATAAAAAGTTTGCAATAATGTTATTTGGTGCTATTGATTAACAGCCAAAGGCTGCCAAAACAGTAAATTGTTGATGTTGATAATTTTTTTTAATAAGCAGTGCATTCAGTGCTTCATTTTCTTCCATATCACACTACATCAATCCAACTAAGATGGTATCGGGTGATATCAAAGGGAGTGAGGAATTATGTCAATTAAAATTATAATCGAAAAAAAAAAGACTGTTACATAGTTTGCTAATTGCATCACTGAAAAAGGAAAGATTTTTATAATGATTGCATAGTCAAAAATTTAACATTGAATCAGATATATGACATTGAATTTGATAGCATTATTATATTGCTAAATGATAATCTATGATAATGAAGATAGTTAAGAATATTACTTAATACTTACATTAAAATGTGATTCCTATCTATGATTTATTTTAAGTGATTATAGATTTTTTTTTTTTTTTGTAATTTAACATGTTTATATATGTCTATCAAAATAGGTGTATGTTTGTTGTTGCGGAAGGTGAAGAGCCAAAGATAAAGCTCTGTGACATTCAATTGGGAGGGTGTCCTATAATGGATGAATATAAGCTGATGATCAAATTAGGTTATGTCAGTTTTTTTAGAGATATTTGCAGAACAAACTATATGTTTGTATTACGTGTACAACACATCATCAAGTAATATATATTTTTATTGTCTGTCACTAGCGCAAACCATGGGAGTGTCATATGTGAACTTGTCGGGATGATGTTCCAAAACAATAATTGTAAAAATTGATTTTTTATATTACAAATAAATCATTTATATATAAATAAACAATCTCATTTGTAATGTGGCCCAGGAATCATTACTTTATTTAAACAATTTCATACTCTAGGTATTGAGCCCAACTTTCTCACCTATTCTAATCACTTAACATGACTGTTTCAACACTGATAGAATCTTTGTAATCCAATGAGAAAATAATTAGAATTTATAATGAAACCACAATTTGAACAAGTTGGAACAAATACTCAATCTGACTTTTCGATACGTACAAATTAGAGGATTTATGACTTTTTTAATTCTATGGCCTGCAGTGTTGTAACCCCAGTTTGGAACAAAGTTACTTTAATGTGACTAGAGCTTCTTTAGCATTTTCATGCTATATAACTTATGTTCTATACAAATACTAATATAAAATACTGTTATTATAATACACCTATAAAATAAATACGTATTATTCTAAAGTACCCAAGTCTACCCAATGTTTAAGACAAATTTATTACGATACAAGTACAACATCGGTTAGTTCATTATAGTCATCAAAAATTACACAAACAATGAGTTCAATATTCAGATTAGTCAAGAAATGGTTAATTTAAAACAACAAAATAATCTATTTCATAAGTAGAACTTACGGTCATCCTGGCTATTTACTTAACTCTTGCTACTGATAAGGGGCATAATATGAAGTTGGTTCACTTTATTAACTATTCCATATTTATTTAGATGCATCAGTAGGTAATTTAAGTGTTATCGCATGATGATTTTTTGTTTTAATTCGATTCTACAAAGTAATTAGCAAAGATACAAGATCAAATCAAAGCGAACCAAATGTCAATGTCAAACCTGTGTCAAAGTCAATTTGTGACATTTGCAAAAATAGCTTTCTAGCAAAGATTGGCATTGCGTTCCAAAACTTACAAGTATACAGTGTTGTCGTTTGTAGCAATGTCTCGTTGCTGCACAGACTAATAGATACTACGTACGTTGCTGACTACGTGAGGTAGGGTTTTGCTGAAGTAATTTGGATAATTTTTATCATAAAATTCTAAAGTTATTCTAAGCGTTGTATGAACTGTATAATTTTACCATTAACTCCTCATTGAATTTGAATTTGAATTTTCAAGGATTTCAACGAGAATCGAGTGTTAAATAACAATTGAATACTTATATAAAATATACGACACATTTACGCTTGAATTATTATAGACAACGGGTCTAAATCGTGTAATTATTTATTTGAGGTTTAAATTCCTTTTATTAACCCGACGCGCGACGTTTCTAACTTTAGACAACGTGTACGTGAAAGAGTATAAAAATTTAATGGAGAGTGTACGTTGTTTAAAATAATTCAAATGTATTCGAGTCGTGAAACCTTATAAAACATTAGACACATCTACCGGTAATAATTCATAAAAAAATATTAAAGCGTATAAATTATGAAACTGATGATTAAAATTAGTGCAAAATTTTCTCGTATATTTCCGGATTGGAGAATAGAGAAATTAGCTTATATTAGAACACTGCATGCAGCTGAAAAACCGGAACGCAACCATTGCGTAGTCTTGCTTGTCGACTCGGTTATCGCGTTGTAAACAATTTTATTATTTTTTCACTTTTTATTTATCTAATAGTGAAAATATCCAAAGAAGATGAGCACGTAGTTATGCGTTTATCATAGATATGTATGAGTTTATACCTTATATTCGTATATAGGCGGATTTAACATCAAAATGTTGTGGCGATCAGTGTTTTTTGTGTTTATTTGTTTTCTGCAATATGTAGCTGGATTTAGACAATTATGTGGGAATAACTCGGAGTTAAGCTGTACAACGGAGGTTTGTATGGTGTACTTTTTTATTAATTGTGGTTAAACGCATTCTGCATCAATCGGTATTGATTTTTGAAGGTACCTAGCACGGCATTGGTTGCATTAATATGACATATGCGTCCTTCACCGTTCTGACCCCATGATTTTCCCTATAGAATCTAATAATATTGAAAATAACACGTTCTTTGGCCGTGTTCAGATAAAGATGTTTCCTTATTGAGGTAAACATGTACATACCTACATTATTTATAAATCTTACATTAGAGAACAATGAATTCAAGGTTGTTCACTGATGCATAGCATTAGATAGTCAACATTGTACGCTTTTTTTATTGTAATATTGTCTGTGAAATATCTCCTAGATTCTGTAATAAAAAAAACATCAAGAAGAAATAATATTATCACAACTGTCTTATTATAACTATGAGCAGAGACTGTTTTGTTATATTTAAAAGTACAGGGTAGTGGTCACAGTCTTAAAAAAATCAATATACCAAAAAAACATATTAAAACTATTACTATATAAACATAATAGCATATTTCTCTTAAGATTGTGAAAATAAACATTAGTTTACTTCATCTTGTATTTATTCGTAGGAGGATAGAAACCTTATTGGTAGGTTTACTATTCAAGTTCCTCCTTGGGTAACAGTAAAAATGTTGGTAGGACTAATAGGACTATTGATATCATAGATTCAATAATACTATATCTTTATCTAATATATAAAACTCTTGAACTCTTATGAAACGGCTTGACCGGTTTTTATGAAATGTTTTGTGTATAGTGCATTAGATAGGTCTGGTTAGTAAAGTATTTTTCACCCCCCCTACACACTATTTGTTTACATACATACATAGATACACTCACACCTTTTTTCCATGGGGGTAGGCAGACACTATTTGTTTATTGTGGTTAAAGTATTTTTATGTGCAGCACAATATATGATAGGTCAACTAGTATGTTTTTAGTGACATTATTGAATTACAATGCCATTATTTATTATAGCAATACTGTCATTTATAAAAAGTACTAAGTTGTAATGTTTACTTATTATATTGTTAGTACATAGTTAGTGTCTTTAAAAGATCTTACAGTTACAAACATCAACTATTTAGCTTTTAATTTCTTTAGATACTGTTATATTGGCTAAAGTAATATCAGTGTAGAACATACCATCACACCTGTTGTCATTAAAAAGTTTGGCAGAGGTGTACTAGTGTACAGCCACATTTTGGTGTGGGTAAAACTATAATTTATTGTAATATCAATAAACTGTAATCAAATCTGTAAAAAATAGTTTTATTTCTATAAAAAATTACACAAATATAAGAAATCAATTACCTATAATTACTTATCGTTTATTAAAACCTTTAAATCAATATATTATTATGTACATTACCAAAGCATTAGCTCTGACTGATCTAAACATCTTGTCTCTGCCTTTGAATACTGATATTATAAAGGTGCATTTGCATTATGCATGACTGCATTGTTCAACATGAACATATGTGCTAACAATATATAGGCTCATAACCATACAACAACCACACTAGGCTACAGATTTGAATTGGCCACTATAATTATGTAGTAAAGATACTCAGAAGATCAAGTTTAACTGGATATCACTTGTTACCTAGACATTTTTCTATTATGAAAAAGCTTAAAAGCAGTGCTGAGTATTTTTGAATTTTCCATAAAATTCCATAAAGTTCATGGCAATATTACATGGGATCTAAAACTTACCAATCAAATGTGAGTGACAGGCGTGATGATATGTTAATTTAGGAGCAGCGCCATAGTGAATTTTATGTTTTTAGATCCTCGGCCAAAACCACTTCGACCAAGATTTATGCCGTATGAAGGTGTACCCGTCAGACAGTCATGAATGTAGAGCCATGACATTTGGGCCACTGTCAACCAACACCAACATTGGTGGTGTAACTCTGAAGCCGTACATCATGACAATGCGCCATCATGACAGCTCGTTTGACTCATTTTACATGAATCACACAGTCCTTAATATTACTTTTAGTAATATCAAGTGGAAAAGTAAGTTTAAATAATAAGTTCTTTTTTTGTAGATATTTATAGAAACCTCAGTTTGCCATGGGTGCTGTAAATTATCAGTTAAGAGAGTGACTATTCCAATAGTATGGTTATTCCATTTGCTGTCTGTGTAATAACTCACCTATTATAAAAATGCTGCCTATTTTTGAAGTTACTAAGAGAGCAAATGTTCCTATAGGGCAGTTCAGTTTGGTTTAGTATAGTGTCCTATATTAACCTAGTCTTACCTAATATTACACACAATACTTACCGTCCCTGGTATTCTTTCAGCTATGAAATTCCGTTTCCAAGACATGTCCAGAGAACCAAACATGAAGAACCACTGCAGGAACATAATGATATCGAATGTCACCCCTATCGACGACAAATCGGTGCTGTACTACGACTGCTACTGGCCCAAGACTGACGATAGAGATGGCCAGAGTCACATCCTAGACTTCGAAGCCACTACTGATGATAGGAGTGTAAATAGGGGGAAATATTACTTCAATATACCCTCGGCTGAGATGTTAAGTAAGTGAATTCATTTCTGGTTTACCCTCTATTTCAATTATTTATTGAGTCATGCTGTTTTAACCGGGTGGGGTGTTATAAATTGGACGTATCTGTGTGTGTGTCTGTCCGTGGCATCGTAGCACCCGAACCGATGCATCGCTGAATATCAATTTCAAAAGGCAACATTCGTAAAACATCACATTCGCCAATTATCCCATGTATAATTGAGTAGCACCGGTAGTGTGCTGTGATTATGTTAGAACTGCGACCCACTGCGAACTTAGAAACCCGGCCAGAACCGAACGTAGCGTGTTTTGCGAATGTGGTGTTTTACGAAAGTGCTCTTTTGAGAATACGATATTCAGCGACGGAGCGTCCCGAACGGATAAACCGATTTTAATTTAGTTTTCTTTATTTTGATTTGTCTTTATGTTATTATACCACACAAGTTTATTCAATTGATTCAAATAGAATGTGTCTGTGGCACCATTATTCATAATTGGTGGGTGAACCTTCATCCATCAATTATGAATAATGATATATTATTTCTTTGTTTGAACGGTGACTTGACTGAGTGTGTTCTTAGTATTCATAAAAATCGATTGAGTTTGAACCTTATATTCATTGTCAGCTCTGAGAGATTACTTTTTAAATATAAGTGTGTTGTAAAATATCATGTAAAGTTAAGAATCTTTAAGGCATTCAGGCACGCAGGTGTCCTCAGTCGCCCGTTGGAGCAGACAAGTGTTAGAGTGGTGACCGCGATTGCGCAAATGTAGTGTAGACACGATGGACCGACGATTTCAAGAAGGAGACTGGCAGCGGATGGATGTGAGCTGCCCAAGACCGGGATGGTTGGCGGTCTTTGGGGGAGACCTACGTTCAGCAGTGCACGGCAATAGGCTGATAAATAAGTGTCCTCACGATGTATTCCTTCATCGTTTGAGCATGTGATAAATACACATAACTTTGAAAAGTCAGCGATACTTGCCTTGGGTTAAACAATTATATACTAAAATCTAATTTGAAAATTCCAGGTTTAACAACAACTGAAGAAAGATGGAAGCCGTTTATATACATAGAAATAATCCCTAGAATCATGCGACTCCACATAATGCCTCCGCCGCCCCAACTGAAAATTAGCGCGTATCGTATTCGTGTCGTTACTGCATGCGATAAAGAAACGTCACGCGAGGTGAAAGCCAACACTGTCAGGCTTCAGAACAATACTGAGGAAGTGACCTACGACTATGACTTTGTTGGCTCTAACGGTTCCTTTAGTTTTGTGGTCACGCCTCTACATCATAAGTGTGTGGTGGAAAAGATTGGTTGCCTATCTGTTGAGAGTCCTAGGATTACGATTAGTGAGTATCTTTTTGTTTGTATGCCATATTATTATCGCCCCAACCATTTACTATGCAATCATCATCATCATCGGCCAATATTTGGCAATTGCTGGACGTAGTGAATGCCAAAGAGGTCTTCTCCGCCAGTCACTGCCTTCCGCAATTCGTTTGACAGTCGTTGAAGTTGCACTTGATTAGTGTGTGTTTGTAAATTACACAAATACACACGCAATCGAAAACATGTCCTAGCAGTAAATGTCAAGACTCATTTTACCATTAATTTCACTTGTCACGTTACTGATAATCCCCCGGATGGAAAAAGCTTACATTTTAAAAAGTATGGTGATCTTTTAGTTTTCATAAGGCCTATAATGGAACACAAATTTAAAAAAAACTACATACCTAAATATGTAATAATAAATTATATGCAAAACTTCTCGAAATAAATACATGCAACCTCTTTACAGGCAGCTCTCAAACCCTGAACATTTGCATAGCAAGCATCACTGCATTGATTGTGGCCTCGCTGTTCGTGTATTACATAATTCTACGCGTCATCAGGCGGTACTGGTGCAACGATAAATACCGATTAGCTATGGGTGAGTTTGACAATAATATTTACGTATTTGACGGTCCTAATAACCTCGAATCCACTTATCGGGTCGTCATTAAATGTAGTTTTATTTATGGATACATTGTAATAACTTTTCAGACGGCACATTGTATTATTTAAATTCCTAACACAGTAGTACAAAATAGTACTTGAAATTCATAAAAGTTAATCGCACCTCCGCGGCAACAAGAGGGGTGTTAATTTGACGAGTGTCTTGAATGTAGCTCCTAAACGAATGGATCGATTATGTTGCGTTTTTTGTTTGTTTGAAAGCTGACCTGATTTATAATGTTCTTAGCTACAATTTAGTCACAGGTTAATTTTTTTTTATTACACTTTCCAGGTATGGACATACCAACACCTCCGAAAATCCTAGTGACGTACTCAGCAGCGAACAGACTCCACGCCGAATGCGTTGCGTCCCTCGTTACGTACCTACGATCGGAGTACGGGTTCGATATAATGTTCGATAGCGACATATCGGCAACATCACACGGGGATCCCTACATCTGGGCGGATGAAGCCTTCAGGTTAGCCTCCCACGTCATTTACGTCGTCGGCCCAGCCGAAGAAACGAACCTATACAACAACATTTACGACAAACCGATCATAAGCCCCCACAAAAACCTAGACACGCTATTCCTCTCGTTCATAAAAGCAAACAGGGCCCTCAAAAACTCCAAAGACATCATCAACGTATTGTTCGAACATTCCAACGGTCAAATACCGGTAGAAACTAGGCTCGCCAAAACGTTTTACCTGTTGAAAGATTGGCAGAAACTCATATCGTATCTGTCGAAAGACTTGCTGCCCAAAATTCAAATTATGCGTACTGAGAGGGGCAGGTGCTTTCTCGAAGATTTGACGAGGGCCAAGAAATTGTTAGGCGACAAACAGGATGATGTGATTGTGCAATGTGAGAAAATGAAGAGTTTTGACAAGAAGATATTGTTGTAATTTGATATTTTACAGGTTTTTGGGCCCAGTTAGAGCGCGTATGGCACTAGGCGGGGTACCTCTTACGACCCATGATTGTTTTAACCCTACCATCACTCCTATCTACCTCGGTTTTTCTATGAGAGAATTTTGACTGATATGTATCAAAGAAAATCGAAAATCCACACACTTCCTTCTCTCTCCAACTCCCTCTCCATTTAATTAAGCCCCGCCCACTGACTCACGCGCATACAGTCAGCAACTGCAATGCTATTAGTTATTTAACTAAAGCTTTTGGTTGTTAACTGTGTTTGTAAATGTATTGAATGTTTAGTATAGTTTTGTTGGACTAAACAATAATATAAGAATGCATTTATATTATTATGTCTGTCACATTTTAGTAATAAAATAATTGATGTTTAAGTTAAATAAAATCTGCCTCTGTATGGTTGTTTAGTCTGCAAACCGTACTCAAATATTTTTCGATTGAAAGTTCTGAAAAAGATTTATATTTTAGTGTTACATATATTAAGACAAGTATAAATTGAATTTGATAATATAATATATCCGTGTATTACTTATGAAAATCTAAAAAAAATGTTTATGAAGAGCGTATACAAGGCTCTAGGATGCGAATCATAAAATGATTTAATATTAAAAGCAGACCGTTTTAAATGTTAGACACGTTCCATAGCGGGGAGTGACGTCACTCTAGATGTATGTTTGTCTCTTTCTTGCACACAGGTTGTTAATAATACGTTCTCTTTCGCATCATAATCGTCTAACATTTAATATGAGGTAGAAGGCCTACTCCTTTCTCGATTGTCTCGGATCTAAAAGGAGCTCGAATATTTGAAACGAATAGTTGTTTATTTATATGGAATAACAATATGTTAAAGAAGAGTAACTGGTAAGGGTACTGGTCATAGCTTTTGATCAATCGATTTAAATCGAGAATGTACCTACACGACGTCAATCGCATCGGAATTGTGATCGGAATTCACCGAAGAAGTGATAGGAATTACACTCATATGCCGTTGAAATAAAGCTTATTTCTGACTAGTTCAAATTGATTCTATGTTATCTAAAGTGGAGAGACCTTATTCAAACTAAGTTACTATAATCTTTTCGTCGTAAATTGTTAGATTAGGTGGTTCGAACACGTTAGTTCTAAAAATTTTTGATTACAAAACCATTCTCCGTATTATTAAGGTCCAATGACCAAAGTGGGAAGAAAAATGAAAATAAAACTTTAATACCAAAGATATAGAGCCTCTTTTAAGTCCAGACTCATTGGTGGATAGACATATTGGCACGAGGCCTCTGTATACCTCTTCCGAATTCATGAATATTTTTGTGGTTATTTATAATTGTTGTCTATCACAGTACGATGCATATCTTATATGGCTTTTAGTAATAAGTGTTTTTTGTAATATTCTTTCCTTTACATTAATTTTTTAAACGTATTCCACTTTTTGAACGTCGCACCGATATTATACCCACCAAACATTCTAAATGTTGCTTATTATATGTAAATATTATATTGCTTTTGTCACACGTGACCTGTTCCGAAAATACGTATTATAGTCTTAACCTTATATAATCATCGAGTTTTGAATTTACAAACTTATTATCATACACAATAAAGTTTACATTCCGTTAGCTACATTCAGACATTTTCTTTCCATGATTATGTCAGTCGAAAATGGAATTTATCTTCATGGAGATAAAGTAGATAATTGTATTATGTATATCATTTATGGTATTAATTATAATATTTTGACTAATTTGTGGATTTTTTCAACAGAATGCATTGTGGGTCCATATCATTTTATAGTAGAAATGTTTGTGAACGATGCATCTTTTCCTAGATTCTTTGGTTTTCAACAAACTATCGAAAGACAGTTGCCGTTCAAAAAGTCGAAAAATTTTACAACATTCAGTCTTTTATTATAGTTTTTTTTTAATTTGTGAACTCTTCAATTCATTGTATTATCTATACCAATGGTGAATTTAAAAAATACAAAAAAATAAATAATAATAATAATTAGTAATACTTACGTAAAAAAAAAACTTTGTGTAAATTTTTCTTCTTACAGAATTTTCCAGATTTATTCTATTTAAATTTGGTGTGCCATAAACTTACACTGAGTAAAATCAGTGTGTTGTTTCCTTGTGTTTGAAGTTGTTGTTTGTCCGCAAATCGACTTTACAGAGTACTAAATAACTAGAGATGTATCGTATTATTATAGAATTTAATATCTAAATAAGTATATTAAACATGAGGATTTTTTTAACGTTTTGGATCAGAATTTAATATTTGTTATCTACTAGTATCCGCTAGCTCGCCCGCGTGCATTTCTGATATACTTGCTATAATATTGAAAAGTTTCATCCAACTACGTTCAGTAGTTTTTGCATGAATGCGTTACAAACTTCTAATCCAAACTTTATTCGATGCCGCACCTTGAATGCGTTTACGTAAGTTTACGAACAAGCACGAACTATCCCGATTCGAGTACGGTACTATTAGCTGGGAACTAGTAGTGCGTACATTTGTAACACCCCGTTCTTACTAATCCAGTCCAAGATGCAGCCTTTATCTTTCATAGCATTATGTACTTTATTTATTGGATGTAAAGTTGAAGTTTCCTATTCCAAAACGTTAAATTCCTATTGTATTATACTGAACTGAATTGTTGCTATATAAGAGAAAAGCGCACAACTATCGCATAAAACTTTTCTACGGTTTTATACTTTGGTGGCTCAAGTTTAACGTCCAATATTCATTACACTTGATATTATTATTTTTAATGCACTTTTATATAGAAATAGATTTCCCTATTCCTAATAGAAATAGATTTCAAATTATCTGAATTTGCTAGCATTACAGACTCCGAGGCTCGCCCCTCCTATATCCCCACACAGATTCAAATCTCGAATATAACTATAAATTGGGCGATAAACTTGAAACACCGTCCATTTTTTTCCTTAAAGTATCATATTGATGCTTTTAATTGTGTGTATGTATTTCTGTCGCTGTTTGTATAGTTAATTTTAAACAGCTTACAGTATAACATTAAATAATTCCCACTGAGATAGGTAGATAGTCTTCAAATGATTTGAGATAATGGGAATATTGGATCAAATGTAGATCAAAGAGTTTTGAGAATAATGAACTCGTTTGTTTTGTCACACATATCAATTTATTAATAAAACTCGTGATCTACTTGTAACTTAACAAAAAAGTTCTAGTAATCTCCTAAAAGTTATTTAAAAAAAATTAAAATATATTTTTTGCATATTTCAAAATGAGGTCCTATGTCTAATTCACGGGCCTAGAGTTATTGAGTTTTTATATGAAATACTCAGTAGATACTCGGATTTTTTTGCCTAGTCTATTTAGAAATAAATACCTCCTTTTGCTGAACAAATTATTTTATATGACAAACTTACTCATTATTGCTAGCGTAAAAATTAAATTGTTATCGATATAATACACTACCACCTCTAGTTATTTAGTGTTAAATTTGTACCTTTTTATATACCTGTTTCCACGTTGATCTCATTGGTAAAATGTAAAAAACTGTTGAAGTGTTCTATCTTGATACAGGACCTTTCAATTAATAAGCTCAAAATATTATACCTTGTGATGTATTTTTATAAATAAAGTCGTACATAACATGTATTATGCGGTGGTTTTATTTCATCATCAGCCTATTACTGTCTTACGAAGTTCGTCTAAGAATAAGGTGTTTGGCTGCAGTCCACTACGCCTGGCGTTGAGCTGTAGTGGTGTTATTAGATTTCACATGATATCAGGATAATGTTACAGAATTTATCCGGTTCGATATTATCAGAAAATAAAAGGTTGTCTGATTTTTTTGTAAATTTAAATTTCGACCAATTCAACGGCTTTGCTATGGGTGATGCGAATGACAAAATGTATAAGTATACGCTATAAAGGAGTAAGGTAATAACTGAATAAATACACATAATAATTATCATTGGTTTATTTATCACGACAGGGCTACACCAAAACATCAATCATTATGGAATGTTGTACATTTCATACAACGATACACGGTCGAAAACTAAAACACCAATCAAATGAATTGCTAGTTACATCTGTACATCTTATTGGTCCCTCAATGCTGAGGGATTATGACCATTATGTCTTTAGGAAGACGGCATACTCTCCACCTTGCCCGGTCACCTGCAGAGTGGATTGAATTCTTTAGGTTTCCGTACCCAAAGGGTATCATCATCATCATATCAATCGTTAGGTGTCCACTGCTGGATATAGGTCATAGGGTCACAAAGGGTGCCAACTGGACAATATTACTTAGTCTCCGCTGTCCGTCTGTCTGTCTATCCGTCACCGGGCCGTATCTCATGGACGGTGATAGATAGACAGTCGAAATTTTCACAGATGATGAAGGTATTTCTGATGCCGCTATAACAACAAATACTGAACATTTATTTTCATTTATAATATTAAATGGAAGTAACAATTATTCAACCTTTTGATTGGCATTTCATTATTCGACCAAGTCTTAGATACACTCTTGATTATAAATACACTGAGCAATTTTAAAGGATGATCGATATTATTATTAACGAGTTGATAAACAAGACAAATAACATAAAAGAAAATGAAATAATATAATTTATATAAAACAATTGACATAACTAGGTCAGCCATATGACTACTACATATTAACATTTTTTAGGCGTAAGAAAATAGGATAATATAATTACATAATAATAAAAAAACAAACCTCTATGGACAATATTTTCATCCTAACAGACATTTATGTTCCTTTTTTAAACACATTTTTTTTAAATTGTGTTTAAAAAAGGAACATCTTTATACATCCTAATACACTTTGGGAACTTAAAAATAGAACAATAATTTTAGAATGTCCCTGAGCATGCGTCAATATGCAATTAATAAAAAGTTTTTTTTTACGTCTATGAAATGTCCCCTATGGCCTACCGTAAATAACAACAACAGAATAATTAAATATTAATGACTAAATAGTTTATAATGACACACAAACATGATTATGCGAATTCATCATTAGTCTATTTTTATTAAAACAAAAGTACTTTTTACGGATTTTATCAAGGAAGTTATAATTGAATTGTCAATAATAAATGTAGGATGGTTATTAGTGATTATAACTTCAAGACGACCAACACCTCAGTCTGCCCGTGACCATATCATCATCATCATCATCATATCAGCTGGAGGACGTCCACTGCTGGACATAAGCCTCCCCCAAAGATTTCCACAACGACCGGTCTTGGGCCACCCGCATCCAGCTGGTTCCAGCGACCTTTACCTGGTCGTCGGTCCACCTTGCCGGAGGCCTACCCACGCTGCGTCTATCTATCCGTGATCATATAAAGGATCCGAAATTTCGGGTTAAATTAATATCAATATACCGCGATAAAATCCGATAAAAATAGTTTTATTTACATGTCTAATATTCGCGTAAGTCTATTTTATTTTTTTGTACACAAAATAATTTGCAGTATTGTCAGAATTTAGTTTTTGTACTGAAGATGCTTTCCGTATTATTACGGTTTAAGAATTCTTTATTTCTCAAAGATTACATATAATCACTTGCGAGAAATACATTATTTAAACTTACAAAATATATGTTATTATAATATTGGATTAAAAGTTAAGCTGTAATATGGGAGGAAAAAAAGCCAAAAACCAAGTTAATATTTATTTTTTTGCAGTTAGGCTTTGAACAGCAAGCGTAGTATGATAACTATGTACAAAGACTGTCTCCATGAAAACATACATACACTCACGCCTTTTTCCCATGGGGGTAGGCAGAAACTACAGAATGCCACGCGCTACGGTCCCTGCATACCACTTTTGTCTCGTCCACATTGGCTATTGCCATCAACCGGGCTCGAATCCAGAATATGAGAATTTCATTGGAAAACCCAAGAACACTGCTCGTCCTAGTAATGGAACCCAAGACCTCAGCAGTTACGACCACTGAGAACGAGTTGTTCTAGGTACCTGAATAGTAACTACAGCGATATAACATCGGCTCGAGTCGAAATAACTCATTGTCTATGGTGTCAAGTTATAAAACAGCTGCAAATTATTTTGTTTCAGAAAATACCAATTTTTATGCCACTCATATACTCGTATATTAAAAATAATAAAAACCATCACACATATATTATTAATAATATGAGCTAGTAGTCGGTTACAGTGACTTGCTAAAATATTTGCTGTCAACATAATGTACTGGACCTTGAGGATCTTTTTAGCGCAGATTAAAAATTTTATTACATTTATGCTCGAGTCATGGAATTGTCTATGCACAATATTTTACAAATTAATGATGTAGTGAATCAACTGTTTAGTATCCGTAATCGTCGTTGCTTAGCTCGGAACTAGATGGCGCTGTGTCATAATGTCCGGATAATACAATAATTATTTATTTATTTTATTAGACCGGATATGTTCAATAAATAAGATATAAAAAATTTCGTAAAGCCTTTGCTCCATAGAACACATAATAATAATAATTCAATGTACAAAAGAACTTACCGAAGGCAAGAAATAAAGAAAAAAATAATCGGAAAATATATTAAGCACGAAGAAAAATTCTTCAAATGCATCTATGTTACAAAATTATTAACAAATTCCCCACAATTTCAATTCATATAAATTCTAACTAAAGATTTTATTGATAAACATACATGATTACAACCATAATATAGACAAAATTACTCTCTACAATGTCTTTTAAGCTTTGCGATGTAAAACCAATAAAGTTCGTAGGATTATCGACTCTCAACTATAGATTTTAGAATCTAAAATCATAGTAGCAAATCTATTTTCCTACTATTCAAGTATTACAATGGATAAAAAACTACTCGTTTCTCTATCTATACAGTTTTATTAATATAATACCATTTCGTAGGTAACAATTTTCTTTAGATATACATAGTAAAAGTTGGTAAGACAGGATTTCAATTAAAATCGGGAAGACTTAATTTTTTTTTAAGTCTTGAGACCAACGGTCCTATTTATTTAAAATTTCTTCTTCAATGGGATCTATAATTATAGGAGCAGTAATAAGCGAAACTAGTCCTTATCAACATTCCTCAATCAAAATAGATGACGCATTTGTACCTGCTTCTCCTTGCCATGTATGCTTATGTGATGTTTTTTCAACATTATTTTGTATTTCATACCAGAATCGATTATCGAATAAAGTATTGCATAAATCGATTCGTTCTAAGTAATATACACAGGTACTTCAAATTAGTAATTTTTTTTTAATCGCTGCATCTATTTCAATGTAAACTTGTGATTTTGAAGCCCACGTTTTATAACACAATTAAAGAGTATTTTGCCATCACTAAACTCTCTAATGTTCCACACACTATATATTGACTCATAAATACCTGCCACACAAGCCCGTGCCATTTTCTTCTTCGGCCGTATTGCAGCTGGGACGCAAGTGTGGCACTACCCTAATACTTGCTAGTAGTGATTGAGAAGTATTCGAAGATACATTTTCATGTACTGAAATTAAAAAAGAATAGATTAGTTCTTTTTTTTTTCGATCGTTTTTTCTTTCATCTACTAACAGCTTCTCATGTTAAGTAAGACCGCCTGAAGGTGCTGGGAGCACTAGGTTTTTTTTAATAATATTTATTTATGACCCTGGAATCTAGTCCTTTAGTCGCATACAATTTTATTATATCACTGCACAACTTTATATAATTTATTTATGGACGATTAAGGATAATTTTTAATGATTTGGTGAAGTAATGGTTTATGGAGGATGATCAATGGGTTTTTTTCTTAGGGCTCACTGGTGCTGAGACCAGTTCATGATGTTTCGGTTCGATTAAGTAATTCCAAGAGGTCAAAAAATACTCAAGTTCTTTGATATCTGCGTAGGTCAGAAGTCGACACCAACATATATACTTACTTACTTTAACTACCTACTAATATTATAAATTCAACATTGTATCTGTCTTTCCATTACCTCTTCTCGCTTAAACCGCTTCACCTATTTAGATGAAATTTTATATAGAGACTAGCTGACCCAGCAAACGTTAATTTGCCACATTTTAGCAAAACGTTTTTAAAGAGTCTCTAATGCTGCGGCATTGGAGACTCCCATCTATCCGAGAAAACACTAAAAATGGTGCTGGTATTGCCAAGGAGCGCACGATCAGGGAATCATTTCGGGGCACAGTAACGTACCCGTCACGGTATAGACAACCTTATTTTTTACCGACTTCGAAAAAGGAGGAGGTTCTCAATTCGACTGCTTTTTATGTTTATTACCCTTAGGTAATAAACATAAAAAAACAACCTTTCGTCTGGGTGAACCGATTTTGGACATTCTTTTTTTATTTGAAAACTGGTGCTTCCTGGGTTGTTCCCATTTCAATTTGGTCCAGTTCTGAACATTTGAATACGACTTTTTTTAATAACATTATACTTGTACATTATATTAATCAAGGCATTGTTTTACTACTTAAAAACTGTGATAGCCTGGTGATGCGACCAGTGGACTGTGAAAGTTAAAGGTTTGTTTCTGTATGTTTTATCCTAACTCATTTCTCTCAATCGTATTATCGTACTTTAGACCTTAAAAACTATAACTTTAGTCCTTAACGCCGATCTTATCGCATAACATCTTATTATTTGTAAAGACCGTTAGTTCACAATATATCTAGTTAGATTGCAAACTGTCGGACAATTCGCTGATTGATCGATTCACGTGTTTCCGCAGAGCCTTTTTTTTATTCTCATAGGGCGGCTATAGAAATTCGTTTTAGATTCTAAAACAGGGCAATTAGATACTAAGTTTTACAATAAAACACATTTGATGAAATATTTTTTTATATTTTTTATTTATTAAAACTTTATGCACAAATAAACCTACAAAGGCAGACTTAATGCTTTAGACATTCTCTACCAGTCAACCTTAGAGTGGTGCAGAGATAAAACTGCTGCCAAATTTTTATTACGGAACTTAACTGTAAAGTATAATAAGTCATTCTTAAAATATAATATAATTCTAAATTTCTAAGGAGAATAAGGATCAGACATTATAAAACAAGTCTTGTATAGAGATTTTATGTGAGTTTTTAACTTCAATCACGCAGCCACGTCATCATCACGCCTATACACCCGAAAGGTAAGGCAGAGGTGTACTTATGTACACCAACACATCGCCAGTATGTTTTCTGTCCAACGTAATAAGTTGCAAGCTCCGAGCTGCTATTAAGAGTTTCATAGACAAAATACGCACAATTATATGCTTTGGCCGCAGCTTACACATTAACGAATGGTTTCTCTTAGTAAACTAAAAATTGTTTAATGCCAGGTCTTTCTCATACTGCTCTCTTGCCCTGGCAGCTTTCTCCTCCCATTCACTCTTATCAATCATCTTTTTCCAAATCTCTGCTCCCTTTTTAGCAATATCGGTGACTCTCATGCCAGGGTTTTCGGCTTTGATTTGCTCTCGTGAACTATTCAGCCACATCATATATGCTGACATAGGACGCTTAGGCTTTTGGGTCACATTAACCAAATTCCTGGAGGTAAAAATTTTCAAATTACTTTCGAGGCTTTACATCTTAGCATGCAAGATCTTGTTACAAAAATACCTATTTCCAGTTGTATTCCACTTTAGGCAAAATTCACATGTTTCGCAACCATCAGATTCAAAGGACCAAACGCGAGAATTAACAAATCGATACTGGGAATCGATAAAATTGGTCGAAAATCGAGGAAATTATCAAATGGATTCGATGTAGGTACATGATAATGTACGAACACAGTTATCAACACACGCATAAAGTTGAATTTGGCATACCTTACGCATGCACGTAATTATCAAGTCAATTGTATAGCAGCAGGTTTATTTGTTGTATGACTGTTACCTCTTCACGTTTAAATCGCTGAACTGGTTTAGTTGAAAGTCGGTATGGAGATAGTTTAAGACCCGGGAAAGACACAGGATTATTTTGTCTTGGAAATCATTCCTTAATAGGGCGACCTATTTCGCCCTATAGGTGGAATGGAATGGAAGGATTTCGCGGATGGAAATTTGTATGTGGAATCGATAATTTCTTCAAAGAGGAGGGTAATAAATAAGCAAATTGGTGAAAAAGCAGATTGGATCAGTTGATCTTTTATTTGAGAAGTATCTAATAGGTATACTCACATAATCTCCAAACTGCTATCGCTATTTTTAGTGGCCTGTTCTCCCTCGCTGGAGTTTGATCCCCCAGACTCCGATCGCTGGCTGCGACTTCTGTGTGTCTTCTTCTTCTCTTCTGCAGGTACTTCGGTGGACGTCGCCTCTTCAGACTGGCGCTGCCAAGCGGGGATCGACGGTGGGTCCGGTCGTGTCTTCAGCGCGGGGAATTGGTTCCTACAACATTTCATCATACGTAACATTGAAAAAATATCGCCAAACTTAATGTCAGTCCTACCTAACTAGTATCTGGTCCTTTCTTTTTTAGGGGAATAAGGAGGCAAACGGGCAGGCCACTCACCCGACGGATGGTCAAGTGATCATCGCCGCCCATAAACATCTGCAACACCGGAGTATGTGCAATTGCTTTACCAGCCTTTCAGGAAAGAATATGCTCTCTTCTTGAAGGTTCCCGTGTTGTAACGGTTCGGAAAGATCGCCGGCGATGGATGGTTCCACATAGTGGTGATCCGAGGCAGAAAGTAACTAAAAAACCACACTGTTGTGGAACATCGAGAACATCGAGGTGTAACGGATGAAACTTAGAGTCTATCTATTCAGCCGATGACACCTACTGCTGAGGAAAAGCCTCTTCTCTATTACGCTACTGTTGCCGATGTTGTGCAAGTCGCACCCACTGATTCCCCACTGCCCTTACAATATCGTCTTACCATCGGGCTGGTAGTCTACCCCGAGTTAGTTTTTACTTCTTGGCCACCACTCAGTTACTGGTCCTATTAACCTAGAAAAGGTTACGGGGACAGACTGGAAGAGGTAAGCGCAGCATGCTATGCCAGAAGACTGCGACAGGCTCAGTTGAATGAAATAACTACTTCTTACAGATTCTATCGCGATATTCTCATCTCGAAGTTTCATCTATGGGCACGACCAGATTGGTGAATAGTTTATCATATCATTGAGAATTTATTCTAATTACAATTTGCCTATTATCTATGCCTTTTCTTGCTATATCTGTGTCGAGGTCCACTTATTGATTCAATAGTTCAGTAATTAATATTATAATGAAAACTGTTTCGTAACTTAGATCATTCAACATAATATATTTTTGACGACCCAATTAGTCCAGCAGTAGTTGACACTGCCTTCTATGCTATGGGTCCCGGGTTCGAATCCCGGTAGGGACAAATGTTTGTGTGATGAGCATAAAAACATTTGTATCCGAGTCATGGATGTATCTATGTATAATATGTATGTATTTACAAAAAAAAGTATATATGTAGTATGTCAACCAACTAGTATCTGTATCACAAGCTAGCAAGAAAGCAAGCGTATCGTTGCTTAGCTCGGAACTAAATGGCGCTGTGTCATAATGTCCGGGAATATTTATTTATTTATTTACGTATTATTATTGTTATTATTTATTTTACGACGTAACATCTTCGCGATCGTTCACGTCTAGGGAGGAAACGAGATAGAGCATTTTTATTGGTATAATAAACCAACAAAACTGCTCAAACAGTGACCGAAAACATAGTGCCAAAACTGCATGCCTAAGAGAATTTCTCGATGGCGTGTGCAGTCTACCAACCCGCAGAAGGCTAGCGTGGTGGACTATAGCCTATTACCTCTCAAATGACAGGAGACCCTTGCCCGGCAGTGGGACGGTAAATAAATAATAAATAAACATTTCTGGACATTATGACACAGCGCCATCTAGTTCCGAGGTAAGCAACGAGGCTTGTGTTACGGATACTAGTTGGTTGATATACTACATATATACTTTTTTTTGTTGTAAATACATACATAATATACATATGTATATACATCCATGACTCGGATACAAATGTTCATGCTCATCACACAAACATTCATCCCTACCGGGATTCGAACCCGGGACCCACAACACAGAAGGCAGCGTTACCTACCGCTGGAGTAATTGGGTCGTCAAATACTTTAATGATGATAACAAAAATTACTTAATACATAATATATAGTATTTATGTAATTTTAATTCCAGTTCAGATATAATCAGAAATTTAGGACAGCTAATTCTAAAGATAACCGCGCTTATCATTGGCTAGTTATTATCGGTCAAGAGGGCCTACTACATTGAACCTAGTCCAATTATTTAGGACTTTAAACAATATTTATTACCACAATCAAAATGAGAGCATTGACATGATTATACCGAAACTAAATAACTTTAAAATATACATCCATACGAATATGAGTATCTTCAATACTTAATATTATTTATTCCACAGTGTGTATGCATTATAAAATATTTCTTAGGACAATCGTGGACCCTGTTGGGCACGGAAATGGCCATAGTAAAGAAGAAGAAAACTTCAATAATAAATACATACATACATACATACCACCGCGCCTATCGACCCCGAAGGGTTAGACAGAGGTGTACTTATGTACACCGACGTTTCGCCATTATGTTTTAGGTCCCATGTCATAGGGGGCGAGTCTATTGCCATTAACCGGTCACAAATCCAAACTCCGAGCTGCTACTGACAATTTCATAGAAAAACCCAATAACACTTTGGTCGACCTGGGAATCGAACCCAAGACTTCTTGCTCAGTCGCACTGTACGACCACTAGACCAACGAGGCAGTTTCAATAATAAACTTATTATTTAACATTTATTACATTATTATTTGTTACTATTATGCAAGCTGTACAGAAGTCGGGGAAAAATAGAAATGTTATCTTCAACTCGCCAGTATTATAAAATCATCAACTACTTATAGATAAATTAAAAAGTAACTAGTAATATTACGGCAGGTAAATAACTACTACACTGATGTGACTGACACACTGCAGTTCACTCGTTATAAGCTGTTCCTCCAGTTCTTCGAAAAAATGGTACTATCGGCGTTATCGACTCTTCACGCTTTAACTGCTGAACCGATTTAGACATTAATGGGTTGATGATGATGATATAAAAAATTAGTACCTATTGGATAGAAAGAAAGAAATAACATTTATTTGTCAGCAGAGACAACACGTACAAACACACATAGTTATAAACAAAAACTAACATAAAACCCAAGCTGTTGCTTTTGCGTGTTGTGTCCGTGACAAAAAGGCTACCACTCAGCATAATGCTGTGCTACGGTACAAGACCATAACAAGCGCTGATTTTCATTGGCCACCCAGCGACTTACGGATATACTACGGATAGCTAGTGTACGCTAATTATACGTAGATAAAGATGCGGGCAGATGCTAGTAGTCTATATAACACGAGCTAACACAGTAGTTTATTAATAATTATTATTCAGATCTCAAAAATAACAAGAGAGGTACAATATTTACCTATTAAGTAGAATTCCTTTAACTGAAGCGACATCGGACTTGATATTATCGAGTTGCGACCGCAGCGCACTCTGGTGGGCGTTCGCCTGCATCTCGCCGCGCAATGACGTCACGTTCGCGTTGAGAATGTCCAAACTCTTGCGCAGCTCGTCGATGCATTCTGACGTCGATTTGCGCTTCGCTTGTTCCACGAATAGTAAATGTCTTATGTAATTCTGTTGGTAGAAATAATACAATTAATTTTAATGCATACGAATTTTTGAGAGCTTATTTAAAATAACTTTAGGTAACATAGCGAGATTTTTCGTTCTAATTTACACCCCCACTTTACAGAAGATTGCAGTGAACAATACTTGTGTTTCTCCGAGTGAGTAAGGTTGCTAGAGCTCGTTAGGGGAGTGACTATTCCGACAGCAAGGGAATTCAGTTTGCTGTCCACGTAGTCCTATTTTAGAAAACCTTAGATTATCCCTATAATTTGGGTTTTCAAAAAGAAGGAGCTCGAAGGTTTCTACAGGGTCCAGGTTTATACCTCCATAGGCTACGGTAACTTCTTACCATTAGGAGGACTGTATAAGCTTGTTTGCCACCACCGTGGAATAAAACCAAAGTACTATCCATTATTGAATAAACATGTGACTTGATGTGACTATTAAAACAGTAGTAAAATAACAAATCTACTTCTAAATATATATAACTCAAAGGTGACTGACTGACTGAGATAGTGATCTACATATCAACGCACAGCCCAAACCACTGGACGGATCGGGCTGAAATTTGGCATGCAGGTAGATGTTATGACGTAGGCATCCGCTAAGAAAGGATTTTTGAAAATTCACCCCGTAAGGGGATAAAACAGGGGTGCAAAGTTTATATGAAACTTTTATTTTTTTAGTTAAATTGTCGCAGGAATTAACTATAAAAGTGTAATTTCTTGAGTTTGATAGCATTCGTCAAATCATAGAAGACGGATTAAACATTTTATCGATACCTAATAAAAATACGTATACGGCTAATACCTATTCTGATAACAGAAGATAAATTGAAATGACTATTTGAAAGTAAAATTCAATTAAAACGTAATGCAAGAATCATCAATATTTAATTTGATCATAAATCAAAATGTAAAATTATAAAACTTGTTTCGTAATTAAATTTTATCGAAAGGCTAGATCGGCGAATCAAAACGTTTTTTTTTTTAAATTGACGTTACAATGTTGAAACTTTCTCATTTGCGTTATGTAAAAGAAAAAATGAGATTTTTTTTTCACAACTGCCTCTTTGGTCTAGTGGTCCTTAGTGCGATCGCAGAGCAAGAGGTCTTGTAAGTAAGTAAGTAAGTAAGTGTAAGAAATCAAGAGGTCTTGTGTTCCATTCCAAGATCGACCAATACGTTATTGGGGTTTTCTATGAAATTCTTAGCAGTGGATCGGATTTTGCTTTTGTGCCTGGTTGATGGTAATAGACCTAAAACATACTGGTGGATGTGACAACAGGCGTAATGATATATGTATACATGTAATTTACAATTAGCTTGGCAGCAAACGATTTTTGTTTTTTTAATAAGACTCGTACCATATTTAATTACCATACAGTCCCATTCACTCCCCTAACCTTACTTGCAGAAACAACTATTTTTGTTGCAGTGCGGTCTTCTGTAAGGCGTAGGTACTTTCCCACTCTGGCAACGCAATTTGAGCAAGAACCTCGTTATCTCGGTACCTTCTTAAAATCGCATTAATATAATACACTTAGTAAACCTACATTATTTTTTATAACGTACAAAAATACCTTGTAAAACCAGTAGCATCCATACATGAAGCCTCCATACACCATAATTGGCAGCACATTATCCCTGAACCAAGATCTTCGTGATTGATGGAAGAACATGAGCTCCGAAGTCATTGATGGCACATCTAGCATCTCAGCACATTTCTCTATAGCTTTGTGTATCTCCGAATCAGTCAGGCCCTTGCTTCTTAAGAACCGTTCCTTGCTTTCTAAGGTGCATCGTTGTACGCTAGGGTTTGTCAAAAATTTTACAGCTGTTGTAACCTGTATGGATAAATGGTATTATAATTTACATTAATTCATATCATCGTCATCAACCCTTGATTGTCTGACTGCTAGGGATGGGTTGGCCCACGCTAACCTTATGCAGGTTGCTAGACTTCACATGTCATTGAGAAAATCTCGCATGCAGATTGCACCATGCAGGTTCACTCACGACATATCCTTCACCATTTAAGCATGTGATAAATACGCACATTAAAGCATGAAGAGGGGACAGACAGACATACTTTCGCATTTATATTATTAGTATGGTTATATAAGTTTCCTGTAAGCTTCAAAAACTATGTCAAAATGTGAGCTCAAAAGTTTAGCATACAAATCTTTGTTTGAACTCATATTTAGACACAATATAAAACCTGTTTCCAAGATTGTTTTTTTCGTCAGCTGCAATGTGCCACTGGGAATCACACCTACTATTTGATACAATAATGAAACATCTGCATTTGATAAATTGCTATATTAATTAATTTAGAGGCATTGCAAACCTGACTTTTTATCAGGCGATAGTTAAGTAAATTTGTTTTTTGTATGAAGTTCAAAGTTTAAATGTGCAGATATGCATATATTTACATACTGATTCAAGAAATCAACCAAACTATTGGTCAATCAAAAGTATGGTGGGGCTCTTATAGTTCATTCCTCAAGTATTTCTCAACATAATTATTTAAATTATGCATGATATGCTAGAGACATAAACACGCATTAGCATGAAGTTCTTTGTTACCTACATACATTTTTTATCCATATTCTAAATTTAAAATAAGCAATTCACACTTAGTCCAAATACACACATCAAACATTTTATAATATGAACATCCTTTTTTATGCTATCCAAGTAAATACTTTAACTTTTAGACTCCTTTCTACACATTCGTTTTATAGGGATAATTGATTCTTGATACACTATATAGATATTAGTTTCTGAAAATACATGAATATTATACATAGTTATATCCATGACTCAAAGTCAAATGTCCATGCTCAATACACAAACATTTGGCCCTAACGGGATTCAAATTCAGATCAAATCAGATTCAAATTCAATTCCATAGATTTAATTTGATTGTCTTTGGGACAAGTCAGGACTTTCGTTCAAACTACATAACTAAGCATATTATATTATTTCATAACTTTGAAATCAGTATCTCTTGGAAGAGAACCTTAACAGCTGATCTTTTACAATCCAGTTCAAGTTCTTAGCTCGAAACTTGTTACAGTTGTTTAGTTTGAATTATGTTTTACCAAATAGCCAAAATTATTACTAGAATCAATTTAAATTAGGCTATATAAATACTAATTGTATTTAAGAAATTAATGAGCCAAAACATTAACTAAATTTTTATTAAACTTGTGTAATCAAGTATGTAATAAATGTAACTTAATCAAGTTTCGTATTAGAATAAGATATTGTAATCAGATATCACTGTAAGTTTTTTTATTACTCTCAGCAACCCATTGTTTCCATTGCCTAATACCAAATTTTATGAGAACGTAAAAAAAATGCTATTAAGCAGTACGAAGGTCGTTTAGACGTAACAATACACAAAGCCGTGTTACCAATAACATAGGACCTGCGACACTGGAATGCTAATGACTACACCTACTATTTATTCTTATTTTCAAGTTAAAATAATCCAGTAATTACCAAATTTTCTCGAATTTCACCTCCCGCACTCGCCAACGCCTCTGAAGTCATTTCTACTTAATTACGTCAAGTTACACAAGTATTTAATCTCCAAATAACACTAAAACTAGTTTTTATGTATGCACAGTACAAAAATAAGAAAATAGTTATTAAAATCTGATTTGTACCGAAGACGATAAAATTAATCGATTACCTTTTGACACTCGTTCGTCAATGACATGACATGATTGAAATGACACTTGATTTCATTTTATTTTTCAGGAATAGGGATGTACGACACAATCCAATAACATGTTGATGCAGAATAATCTTTTTCAAACATTTTATTATTACTCATTTAAAAAAAATATGTTTTTAATTATTAGGATTTACCTCCGTCTACCAATAGTTAATCCTTCGATACCTACCAGCCACTTGTAAAATAATATAAAATTTCTCCTACAAGACTGAAATAGGGTTCAAGAATATATTTATAATGTGTATAATTTTTGATAAAGGTATAAAATTCAAATTTTTAGAAATTCATTATGTGATAATTTGATTGTGCAAAGTCAACATTTATGAACATGTCAGTAACGCGGGCAGTATGCTTTACGTCCCTTTTATTAGGAATGCCTATTGCCATCAACCGGGTACAAAGGATTTGTACTACAAATCCGCATTCTGATTTCTGAGCTACTATTGAGAATTTCATAAAAAATCTCAATCTAAATAAAAGTCACCTAGTAATCGAATTGCTAAAAATCGACCTATTAATCGAACCCAAGACCTCTTGCTCATCAGTCGCATCTAACACCCCGAGACCAATGCAGCATCGGCAGTATAATAAAATTATAATGTCGTTGTGTACTTAGATATTGCGAAAGGGGCCTAGACGGAAAAAATTAAGACGAAAAGTTGTAACGACACTTTTTGCTATAGTAAGCCGTGTGGCGTGCGCATGTTTCTCTGTCTGTCTCTCTCTCTCTCTTATAGAAAGCAAGGGGCACCCGGATGGAACGAAGTTCCTTTCGATTAAATAATAGGACTGTTTTACATTAAAATAAAACAGTTATTATGTGCCGAAAGAAAGACACAGCGTTTATGTGAAGAAGCTGTCTATGATCTTGCCATCAAGGAGCATATTTAGTTAAAAACATACCTGTTTGTCTCTGTTTACTGAAGTTACCATGAATTTCCGGCAGGGGTCGAGCGTCCTTCCCGCGCGTCCGTTGATTCACTTCATAGTGTCTTCACTCACCAGCCAGGCCCTTGCTCTAACGCTGTGTCTTTCTTTCGGCACATAATAACTGTTTTATTTTAATGTAAAACAGTCCTATTATATGCCTAGTCGAAAGACACAGCGTTTATGTGAAGACTTGTTTGATATCTGCTGGTGATGGTAACTGCAAACGCTATGTGAATTGGATATAAATGTGTAAAATACCAAGAATTGTTTCTCATACTTTAAACATTTATTCTTATTAATAATCAATTATTATTTTTTCTAACATTATATAACAAAATATAAGTAAGAATTATAAACGACTCATTTATATAGTTATATATTATTATGTAGTATGGTTATCTACTACTACAATAAACAAAATGTTATTAATTAAGATATTATAATAATTTGGCACTCAGTCTCATGATCATTAACAATCAATATTATAAAAAAGGTGCATCTACAGTAGATGCTAATTAAGATCAATTCTATATTTGTAATTATCAATTAAAATATAAACTCTAGACACATGAGAAATTTGATCTAAGTATATCCTCATTTTTTTCTTTCTGAATGATTTCCCTGCAATGAAATAACATCTTCTTAAAGTTTTATCACTTTTCCAATTGCCTGTTTTTAGTCTTTCTTCAATTACAATGTACATTTTTCCACCAGCCTTTGAATGCTACTGCAGCTCTAATACTCCCTGGTGGTGCACTTATGCCTACTGCTTTAAAAACAAATTTAACCCATCCTGCAATTAGGGTTCTAGTAGTTGGCTTAACTTACCCTTTAAGAGGAATAAATAAATAAACTGGATATATTACTATTTACCCGACTATGCTGCGAAGTCTAAATTAATTGTTTGATATGTCTTACAGGACATATATGTACAGGGCATTTGGGTGTTTCACCAATGACCATCCTGACTGCCTGTAATGGCTTGAATCTGTTATTGTCCAAACCTGGACCACAGCACAATGATGTTCTCTTCTTCTATGCAGTTGTTTTGAGATATGTCTAGTAAGGTAAGGTCATGTATTCTTGGACCTGATGCTAAGAGCAAAATTAATGCAGTTCTTTTATATGTATATATCAAAAAGCGAATTGGTGCTATAAACAGTGGTTTCTAACCAATTAAATAATAAAGGGATATGCCATAAAGGCGATTTTGTAGGTTTGAGTTTAATCAATGCAATGGCTTTTATTACTTGTTAACAAAGGAAATTTTTTGGAAAGGTTTTCTACTGTTGAAACACAATAAGTAGAAATAGCAGATTTATGTAATAATATTGTGTTATAGTATATATAACACAATATTATTGTATATAGTGTATATTGTATATTATATATACATATACACTATAAAATAGTTCTAAATAAAGATTTGTTACAAAACCTTGCAACATCTCTGCCATCTGGATTTTTATTATTAACATTATTTGTGGTGGAAAATGCTAACCACCTGTTTATAGGGGTTTTGTATGTGTTTAGAGTGCTAGTTCGCCAACTGCTACTCAATAATTGTATTTCCTCTCTATTCCAGTTTGAGAGCTGATCCCCCCCCCCCCCCCCAATTTTGGGAGGTTTGATTCAGGTTTGGAAGGACAATTTGTCCACCTGTGGGGGACCTAGACCTGTTGTTTGATCGATTAGATTCTGCTGCAGATCCAATGTTGCTCAGGCTCTGGCTTTGAGGTCGGTTAACCCAAAGTACTGGTCCCAATGTGGGACTATTAAGGTGAACATTCCCTTGGCTTTGTTCAAATGTGCCAGTACCCAAGGGACTAGATTGGGTGGGGGAAAACCCAGCCCAACTGACAGTTCCAATTTTGACTGGAGGCGTCGCAGAAAACTGCTGACCCATCTGTCGAGTCCCAGGTTACGTACCGCGGGACGAATGCGGTTTCTTTTGATGCAAACAAGTATATGTCTGGCACGCCCTATTTTTTGAATATTGCCACCCTGGCTTGGATTTGCAGATGCCACTTGGGCACAGGCTTTCCTCTTGAGAGGTGGTCTGCAATCCTGTTTAACCTCCCTAAGAGGTAAGAAGCCGACAACGATTTTTATCATCCAGTCCTGATCTTGAAGGAACAGAATAATATCCACTCGAGAAATGAGTTGGAAATGACGAGTTGAGACATGCATATTCAGTTTTCTTAAATTGAATATGAGTTGTACTCCTCGTCTGGGTTTTTATCAAAATCACCTTTGAATGAAAACCCGGTGCGGTTAATTTTAGTTTCTCTAAAATGCCCACTTCCTTGAGTTCGCTTATGACTTGTGTCATTTTTGCTGATTGCTTTGTAGCAAATCTGGTTATTATTTTCTTGCAAGGATATTGCACGGGAGGTTTTGTTAAAAAAGGGTATACAGCCCCTGGTATAAAATTTTGAACATATTTGCTCGCCCTCAGCTGTGCTCATATCTGAACATGGTACCCCCCTTGAATATCCTGCTTTGATAGTCACTTGTCTTTATTAATGTTGGAGTTGTCATGGGAGTCTGTGAGACAGGGGAATATTTTATATGATAGTTATTATAGTAATTTTTCTCAACTTTTGATTTATTTTCCTTATCAAATATTCTTGATTTAGAGGACTAATTAATTTTTTTTTTTTTTTTAATTTAAGTTAGTATTATTACTGTCACTAAATTTATTTTTATTCTTTAAATAACTTGGCATGTTTAGCCACACCTGGGATCTCCCCAAAGAGTATACCAGCGGAATACAAGCATCCCTATTAATTAGGTGTTTCAAACTGGGTGGAATGTTTTGAAACGCAATTTTTAAATTGACATTGTTTATTTCTTTTAGAATACGGTCACATATAACCTCAATACATTCTGCCTATTTTGCGCAATTAACCTGCATACATGACTTCATATTTTTATATGATGGAGATAACAGACCAAATATTTCTGTAAATTTACCCGAGTTTGCATTAAGTTCCGTACCTGCATTAGAAGCCTAATCTATGACGTCCTTTAAACCATTTACTTAAATAGTTGTCGACTATGTAAGACTGCATTCGATAATCCCGCTAGTAAATGTTCAGTATTAGTTAATAATCTGTTCCCTTATTTAAATAACAGAGCTCCTCATCTAATTTCAGACCTGTAAATCTCACAATCACATCGCTACTCCGGGTAGCGAAGTGAGCCTGTAATGCTTTTTTATATCTTATGCCTTTCCAAGCTTGCGAGTTAGACTGTTGTAAATTACTGATTTCCGCTAATTTACTTGGGTCAGCACTAGATATAAAGTTATTATTAACTTTCCTAATGACATATTAGTTGTAGGTATAAAAGAAAAAATTGTTTCGGACATCTTGGAATGGCCGGCATTATCTGAACTATTATGAGTTTTGTTACTATTTAATGCATTTAGGTATTATGGAATCTGAGCTACGCACTCTGAAAGGAAATCGACTTGATTTATTGGCGAGTCTTAACAGGTTTCAACTTGCTTCGACATCCGCCTGGATCTATTGTTTGGTGGTGGGTCCGCAAAACCCTCCTCATCTTCTGAAGATGAGGAAGAGCTGCTGCTTTCTATTGAGCTAGAGCTCCTAGCACTTCGCCCTCCCTCGGGAGCGACGACTTGCGCATCGGAAGCCTCTGACTGATTCATAAGTATAAGTAGGTACTCACCTAACTGCCGCTAACGACGACACCCACACACACTACATTAAATTTATGCGATAAAGCACTTATTTCACCTAAATAAATAAAAAATCAAAGTAGGAACACTTAGTTCTCACTTTTACAACTTTGGAAAATTTTCGCTCCTTACGCGACGAAAATCACAAACGCTAAGAAGTGAATCAACGGACGCGCGGGAAGGACGCTCGACCCCTGCCGGAAATTCATGGTAACTTCAGTAAACAGAGACAAACAGGTATGTTTTTAACTAAATATGCTCCTTGATGGCAAGATCATAGACAGCTTCTTCACATAAACGCTGTGTCTTTCGACTAGGCATATAATGAAGGAATAAAATTGTAAGAAGGAACTTCGTTCCATCTGGGTGTCCTTTGACACCTCTCAAGTTTTTTTTCTTTTTAAACTTTTACAAAGAATCCATTTGTTTTTTATACGATCTTAAAAGAATATTATTCGCTAATTTTATCAATTTAAAGCTATGGAAATATTGTATAAATTGTAAATCGTATCTTATTTGTATATCAGTTTTCAAAAAATTTGATAGTTATGCGTTGAACTTTTAAACATAAAATATGACTTATTTTCTGAACGGAGATTTATATGTCACAGAAGTCAAAATGATCCAATAAACGTTTAATAGAATAAAACACATGATCTAATATTGCTGTCTTAGTCCCACCTACAGTAAATTAATCTTGTTACCCTTTTTTCTTTAACTCCTTGATGTATAAGGTGACCACAATACAGCATTTTGATTACATATTGTCATTCAGTTTTTGTTTGTAATTAATTTTTGGGATTGAAATGCGTTCATGGTGAAAAATGAGTGACTTTGCTAATGCAACGGAGGCTGCGTCTTTGGCCGTACAATTTGATCAGACAGGACAAACGGACAAAGCAGTAGAATGCTACAGAACGGCAGCAAGACTCTTGGACAGGCTTCGTGATCGATTCCCTCCTGAAAAACAGCAGGAATTGAGAAATAAGGTGCAGGAATACCTGGAAAGAGCTACTGTATTAAATGAGCAAAAAGGTATAACTATATCCATGTTTCTATCTAACTTTAAGGTTCTATTTCGACACATAAAAATGTGCCTATTTTTTCTATGACTTTGAAACTATGACTCATAAATCCTCAAGCGTTTATTGTACACAGTAGGCATTAAGTTTAATGTAATCTGTATGATATCATCATATTGTTTGGTCTAATGTTTAGCGCTTTGTATGAGTTATTTAAATATTAATGAGGCACTCTTTAACCCAACAGTAATCCATTATACTACAAAGTTATATGGAAACTGAAAGTACTCACTGAAAGCACCTCATTGTTGCTGAGTTGGGTTAGTCAAATGGTGATAAAAATGACAAAGTTAATAAAAGTAATTTAAAATGTATTCCTACTTTTCCTGCTTTCTATATCTACATAGTTCATTTCTATAAAATTAATGGAGTTATAATATCTTATATTCATAAAACTAAAACATGAATAGTCTATCATCCAACATCTCAGGATCATTTTAATGAAATTAGCCTAAATAACAAAAAACAATGAATTTTAGTTCCTCTATTTGTGTGCTTCATTTTATAAATAAATATTCCTGGACATTATGACACACAGCGCCATCTAGTTCTGTGGTAAGCAACAAGGCTTGTGTTACAGATACTAGCTGGTTGATATACTACATAATATATACTTTTTTTTTGTAAATATATACATATTATAGATAGATACATCTATGACCCGGATACAAATGTTCATACTCATCACACAAACATTTGTCCCTACATGGATTCGAACCCGGGACCCAAAGCACAGAAGGCAGTGTTAACTACCGCTGGACTAATTGGGTCGTCAAAAATATTAAAATTATATAAAATATTCAGATCAAAGTTTAAACTTATAACCAGCCATTTTTCTGGGTGCACTTGAAAATTAAAAAATATATATCAACAGACAGAGCGCAGCAGGCAGAGAGTGAGAGAGCCATGCAACAATGTTACTTCCTAATGCAGCAGGCACTGGATGCTGATGAAGCAGACCTTAAGGATAATGCACTACAACTCTATACACAAGCAGTTGAACTCGCAGTTTCTGTTGTAAGTATCAATAAAATTATGTTTGTGAGGCATGATGAACTAGTGATTAAACACTTTTCCACCTTATCCTTGTGATAACAAGATAGAAAATTGGTGAATTGATATTAAATTCTGTAAACCAAACTTAATATTTTCTGTCAGCCCCTAGGCTATTAGGCTATTATGGGCTCTCTGAAGCAAACTTATAAGGACACTAATAATTAAATTGTATATCATAGTAGTACTATTTGTTGCTTTTGTGTTTATAATATTCGATAAATTGTTTTTTCAGAAAGCAAGTGATCCAGATATAAAATCAAAGATAAAAGGTTTAGCTGAACAGGCTCTAGATAGAGCTGAAGAGTTGAAAGGTATTAAGAGGATTGGATCTCTGTCTATTAATGAACAAAGAAAACCAGGTAAACTAATATTTTTTTTATTTTTTCGGCTGAAAACTTGAAAATGCATAGTATTAATTGTAAAACTGTAAAATTTGGTGTCTATAAAGTTATGGTAGTAATTCTAGTGGCAATACATAGATACAATTTATAATCGCAAGTTGTGTGACTTATAAGTCAACACTAGCATACATATGGCTTAAATTCTATTGGTCGTAACAAAAGTGTGATAACTGAATCTGTGGATGCATATACAAATACATTTGATCCAATATTGGCAAAGTACCCAATTCAAACGAATGTAGGTAGAATATGAATCAATAGGCGCACCTGTATTCGATTCTATTAGTCTTGGTTCATGTCGTTAACATATGCTCAAATGGTGAAGGAAAACATTGTGAGAAAATCTGCATGCCTGAGAGTTTTTCTCGATATTATGCGAAGCCAACATGCACTAGACTAGCTTGTCGGTCTCAAGACTCAAGCCCAATAGTTGGACAGTAATTAGGTTGATAATGTGAATGTAAAAAACGAATTGTGAAGTGTGAAACCTAGAATCACAAAATCTTATTCCACAATTTCTTTGCAGCTGTATCACCAGTCAGACCTCTTTTACAAAGGGACCAAAGCATACATTTAAAAGTCAGTGGAAAACAGACTACATACTCAGAAGAAGAAAAAGAGGTCTTACGAACAACATCCAATATAAACAACAACTGTTTTCTCCCCTTCATGGATGTGGACTTGTCGGAGAAGTTCCAATATGCTATACCGTTTGAGGATAGGGCTAGTGCATTGAAACTGTCTTCGAAGCAAGAGAAAGAGTTTGACAGTTGGATTAGACCGCATGAGATATCTACCGACCCAAAGATGATAGTTGGAGATCATGTTGACTGTTTTAGTATTAAGCAGACTGTGAGTATGTTTTCGTTTGCATAATTAATTACTAACTTAATTTTTTTAAAGGAAGAGCAACAGCATATAACATTTTGCATAAACATAGATAGATACTGGAAACTCAATAATACATCTTAACGAATCGGACATAGAGTATATAAAAAGTATCTCTGTGAACATACATAAATACATATTTGATTACTCTTATCATTTCCACCTTAACATTAAATATATCTGAAATTGATATGTGTGATTTTAACTAAATAGATCTTAGGGTTGTGAATATTTGTGTTGAACAAATTATTGCTCATCAGTCATAAAATGTAAACTATTTAATACTTGACTATTGACAAAAGTTTTGTATATACAAAGTTATATACTTATATATCTGTACATGTTAATAAATAAAGTAAATAATACAGAAAAAACATCCTTTAAGTAGTAGAAATTAAATCACAAGCGAAATATTATTGTATTGGCACTTTACACTGCATAAAGGATTAATATTTTTATTTTTTTTAGATAGTGTCGGATTGCTCGTTTGTAGCATCTCTAGCGGTAAGTGCGCTTTACGAGAAGCGGTTTAACAAGAAGATAATCACCTCCATCATCTATCCTAAGAACAAGAGCAAGTCGCCCGTCTACAACCCTTTCGGAAAATACATGGTCAAGTTACATTTGAACGGAGTGAGAAGGAAGGTATGATAATATTTAAATATCTTAGAAATGTAACTGATTTATAATTTTCATAAATAGATTTTATCAGACTTTTTGGTGACAGTTAAGATGCTAAGGTGTAACTGTGGTGTGTAGTATCGATTACCACTAACTCTGGCTTTTTTTATTTGAGAAATTGTGATTGTAATCTCTATGGTGAGTCTACAGAGAAAATCATTTTGCGTGGCAATTTTTTTCGAGTAGAGGATCTACGTGGTGCAAACTGTTTTTAGAAGTTTCGGTAATATTTCTGTTTTCTTCTAGGTGATAATAGACGACCGGTTGCCGTACAGTAAATACGGGAGGCTCCTATGTTCATACTCCAGCAATAAGAACGAGTTCTGGGTGTCATTGCTTGAAAAGGCGTACATGAAAGTGATGGGGGGCTATGATTTTCCTGGATCTAATAGCGTGAGTGGTTTTAAATTTAATAAAATGTATTTAATAAGTCATGTTTTTATGTTGTATTTCTATTGGCTGATACTCTTGTAGGCGTTTAATAATAAAATTTAATTTGAATGACTCAGCCTAGTTCAAAGTCAGTGCTGTGCGCAAGCGCATTGAATATTAAGCTGAACCCTTCGTTGCCACGTTCCGTTATTATTGTGATGTTTTGTGTCACTTGTATGTAACATAAATGTCTTAATAAATGCTGTTATAACTAGTAATAAATGTAGCCTATTTTAATCTGAGATAATATAGCATTTTAAAGGTGAAAGAATTTTTGAAATTGGTCCAGTAATTTTTGGGTTTATTAATTACAAAAATACCTTTTTGTTTTTAATATTGTATTTTATCATGAAACAGAAGCCCGATGCGACGGAGCGCAAAAGCCTCAATTATTTATTACAATATTGTGAGACTTCACCAAGGTAATTAGCGTTATATTTTACACAGAACATAGATCTCCACGCTCTAACAGGCTGGATACCAGAGCGTTCTGCGATCAGGAATGGCGAAGCTGACTTCAACGCGGACGCTCTGTACGAGAAGATACGAACGAGAATGGAGAAGGGCGACGTTCTAGTGACGGTGGCGACCGGCCCGCTGTCCGACGCTGAAGCCGAACGTACCGGCCTTGTGGCCACGCACGCGTACGCTGTGTTGGACGTTAGACTGGCTAATGTAAGTATTTAAATAATAAATAAATAAATATTTCCGGGCATTTATTACACAGCGCCATCTAACTCCGTGGTAAGCAACGAGACTTGTGTTACGGATACTAGATGGTTGATATACTACATTTATACTTTTTTTTTGGACATACATACATATTATACATAGATACATCCATGACTCGGAAACAAATGTTGATGCTCATCACACAAACATTTATCCCTACCGGGATTCGAACCCGGGACCCATAGCACAGCAGGCAGCGTTAACTTCCTCTGTTCTAATTGAGTCGTCAAAAACCACACTTACATCATCGGCAAGCTGATTATTCCTTCTGTGAATATGACTAGGAGTTCTGCTTACACCGTACAGTAAATAGCATGACGAGAAGCGGACGTGACGTGTTTACACGTCCGCAGACAAGCACGCATACACACATAAATAAATACCAGCACGTCGACAAACATCATGTACAGTAAGCATATAAAATAACTAACTGTTGCTCGTATTGAAATAAAACTTCTGAACTGCTTTTTATGGATACCGCGGTAAATCAAAATCTTTTCAGAAGCAAGTTAATAAAAAAATAAAAAAATGTAGTCGGTAAAATAATAATTCTGGAAACAAGCGCCATCTAGTATTACAACAGCACAATTATGCGATTAATCAAATCAAATCAAATCAAATCATTTATTTCAATTAGACCAATACAGGCTTTTGAATTGTCATATTTAATTGAATTTAGTTGCACGGTTCCAAAAGGTAGGTCTTATGGAGAAGAACCGGCAAGAAACTCCATAGATACTCTTTTTAAATTAAATACAAAATTGTTGGTTTTGTTTTACAAAGATTTATGTATGTAATGTAATATCAATATGAGACTGGTGCAGTTCGATGATGATTTTCAATATTGCCTTTTTTCCCAATAGGGTGTTAAGCTATTGAAGCTCAAGAACCCCTGGTCCCACCTTCGTTGGCGAGGGAACTACTCGGAATTAGACCTGGCGCACTGGACGCCGTCACTACGCGCGCAGCTCAACTACGACCCCGACAGCGCCGCGCAGTACGACAACGGCGTATTCTGGATCGACTACGCCAGTATTCTCAACTTCTTCGATGTTTTCTACCTCAATTGGAACCCTGAGATGTTTCAGTTTACGTACTGCATTCATCAGTAAGTACTTCGTAAGATATGACAGTTAAATTGTAGATCTTATTACGTTCACTATAGGAACGTTTTTCCTTCGTAGAATAATCTGTAGTTTTACTACGAAGAGGTTAAGGTATGAGATAGGGCTGTAGATAATTCAGATAAAAATAGGCATCATAATTCAAAATTATTAACTTTTCTTCCTCCTTTGTAAACGGACTGGAGAGGCTGAGCTAAACAGAAATAAAGCACAAATGAGAGAGAGATGGGGAGTGGTAGAAAAAGATAGTGTAATAGCTCTATCTCTGTCGATCACTCCCGGCCAGTCAGACGATCAGGCGAGAAAAGACAGTGAGGCAGTAAAGAGGAAGAAAAAAGGTGATATTTTAGCTGATAAAATATTGCTTAAAAATAGAGCTGAAAATCGAGTTCTGTGGAGTTTACTAGGTCCAGCAGTGAACCGACAAAGGTTGATGATGATGATTGTTTAAAAAAATTGAAGTGAATACTTCTTTAGGCACGGTGAGCACTTTTTGGGTGAACAAAGATCATGGAACTCATCATCGTCATATAGGTACATATTTACGTAGACACCTCAGTGCGTTTTCACTTCTATCGGCAGTCCCCACATTTTTTATACCACGATGGTAGCAAATAAGCCTACAGCCCGCCCGATGGTAACCAATAATTACGTGTCCATAGAAAATGGGACGCCGGCACCGGGCCAGCGAAGGACGCGTACAACATCGGCGAGAACCCGCAGTTCTCGCTGCACGTGCAGGGCCGCGGCGCCGTGTGGCTGCTGCTCACGCGCCACATCACGCAGATCGACGACTTCCGCGACAACAAGGAGTACATCACGCTGCTAGTCTACAAGAACGGCCGCCGGGTGTATTACCCCTGTAAGTGTTTAGATAACTGACAGCGAAGGACGCGTACAACATCGGCGGGAACCCAATAGGCTCGCCTATTATTACATTGGCCCTACAATATACTGGCGTAATGTGGGTGTACTCTACCTAACCCTTCGCGAATGATAAGCATGATGGTAAGTTATATTATATTTATTTTCCTTGATTACGACCGACAAACAAGGAAAGCGGCACAACAAGTGAATAAAGAAACCTTACGGACTCACTAGGCCTTTCTGACTCAAACTCAAATGATTTATTTCAATGAGACCAATATTACAGGCACTTTTGAATTGTCCAAAACTAGTTGCACGGTTCCAAAAAATAGGTCTTATGGAGAAGAACCGGCAAGAAACTCCATAGATACTGTTTTTGAATTAATTGGTTTTCTTTACAATGTTTGTAAGTAATATTAATATGAGAATAATGCAGTCTGAGCTGTGAAGGTACATACACATTAACCGGTATGTTTTAGGTCCCATATAATAGAAGGGTCGAGCCTATTGCTATCTACTGGCCACAAATCCAACGCTGCAACAGAGAATTTCATAGAAAACCACAATAACACTTTGCTTCGCTCACTAGACCAATGAGGCAGTATAAAATAAATATAATTATTATTTCCTTATACAGGTTGTTTTTTTTTATAGTCTTTATTTATTAAGTGGCTTTTACCTTACAAAGGTACGTCAGCCACATACCCTTTAAATATTTAATTTTAATTTAACTACTGATTACACTTATTAACCTATTATTTTAATAATATTGTAGGTGTTTCTTTTAAGGTGTCAAGACGGTGCTAATTATACCTATCGATTCATAGTCCAATCGACAGGTATAGTAGTCCCCTATCACCGTACACTGGTTTGACACTACAAGAAACATCCAGTATACTTCATCTCAAAAGTTCCTACATTAGACATTTTTTTTCAGACGATCCTGAACCTTATAAGGACGGAATAAGGATCAACAGTCCCCACTACTTATGCGAACTTCTGATTGGCGAGGGTAGCGCTGACAGATACACGCTAGTGGTATCACAGTATGAGAAGAGTAAAACTATATTCTATACTCTACGGGCTTACGCGACCTGTCCCTTTACACTCAGCAAGCTACAACCGTACCCTTATAAGAAAGTTGTAAGTATTTTTATTTTATTCTTTGAAGATCTTTGAATTACATTGCTGGACGTAAGCCTCAAATTTACACGGCCTCGTATGTATGTCCAGCAGTGGACGTACAATAAATAAATAGACAATGTGGCACAAAGTTTATTTCAAAATTTAATCCTTTTTATATTTGGCGTTTCATATTAAAAGAAAATGTTTAATATAGACATATCGGTGACGGACACAAAATGTAGTCTTTAAAGTTAAATACTTGTTTAAGTCTCGTTTAATCGTATCGTAGCTTCCTAAATGTATATCGATGGGAGAGACAAAAATTATAATCCTTTTAAAAGATGGTCTACAATACAACGTTTTTGCGCTTTGAAAGCACATTTTCAGCAGAATTGACCCAAAATAAAACACTAATTTAATGTTGTATACTTGTATCTTTATTTAAAACTAGCTGATGCCCGCGACTTCGGCCGCGTGCAACTTAACGAAAATACTAACTTTCCACCCCCGTTTTACCCCCTTAGGAGATGGATTTTCAAAAATCCTTTCTTAGTACTCACCTACGTTATAAAAGGTCTGAAAAAAACTGTCCTGTGCAAAATTTCAAATTTATAACCCATATACCTAGTTTATTTAGGCCCTGCGTAAATATGCCAGTCAGTCAGCTTCTCCTTTTATATACATATACTAGCTGACCCAGCAAACGTTGTTTTGCCACATTATAGGGGTTGGTGGACTACCCCTAACTTTTAGGGGGATGAAAAATAGATGTTGGCCGATTCTCATAGATACCGGATAAGCACAAAAAAATTCATCAAAATCGGTCAAGCCGTTTCGGAGGAGTATGGCAACGAAAACTGTGACACGAGAATTTTATATATTAGATATTTATAGATATTTTAAACTTATACTTCTTTTCAGTTAAAAGGTGAATGGTCAAGTCGCACCGCGGGCGGTTGCGAGAACCACCGCGCCACCTACCCTAACAACCCGAAGTTCATTATCACGGTACCGGAAACCAGGTCCCCCTGTAGCATCGTGGTGGAACTGAAGGGGCCCAAGCAGTACCAGCTGGGGGTCGACGCGAGGGTCGAAGGGCTTGACGACCCCACCGTCACCGCTCCTTTCTTGAAGGAGACCTCGGGACCTTACAGGTAGGAGAATAATGAGTTTGTAATCCATACTTCCATACTATACTATACGATATTTTAATGGGATAGTGTGTCTGTCTGTTACCTCTTCACACTTAAACCGTTGAACCAATTTAGATTAAATTTGGTATGGAGATAGTTTGAGTTCCTGGGACTAAATAGGACAGTTTTTATCCCTGGAATCATCGTTTAAGAGAGTGAAAAGGGAGGTAGAAATTTCTACGCAGACGAAGTTCCAGGCAAAAGCTAGTCTAGTTATGAATATACATATTTCTGTTATAATGGTGAGATAAAATATTCTTGAAAATGTTAACTCGTTAACTGAAGAGACAGGAAACGTTGGCGCCATCTAGTTTTTAAAATCTGAAGCATTAACTTATTGAAATGGCCTTAATAGGATCTGTTTACAAAAATAAATTTAATTTAGGTTTTGTAAAAAAAACATGAATCGACTAGATGTATAAAAATAGTAATTTAATCGGCGTTGTCAACAACAAAGCCTTTACCTTTGATGAGTGTTGGACATCAGAAAATATACGTAGACAAAAATATCTTTAGATCATGATTTCTAAAGTGAGTATTTTCCTCACAGGGCCGGTTTCGTGGTTCTTGAATTGAGGAATCTCCCCGCAGGTCGGTATATACTGACTCCATCCACCTTCTACCCTGGACAGGAGGGTCCGTTCTTCCTGGAGCTACGGTCTACGTGCCCTCTGACATGCGAGGGACGCAACTAGCGAGCGATCGGCAGGAGGAAACAAGATGAGTTTAGATCTTAAATTATTTTTGGTAAAAAAATTCGAATACGTGCATAAACCGCTGTGAAAAAAACAATAGTTTAATAGTTACGTTTCTGTGAGTGAGTAAGGTAACCGTAGCTCGTTTGGAAGTTACCGTAGTCAGTTTAGTAACTCTCTTAATTCGACAGCTTTTTTTGTTAAAAATTATAATTAAGAGACACGTATGTTTTTTTAGGAATAGTGTTACCAGGTGTCAATAATAAAACGCATTCAAATAAAAAGAAATACATTCTTAGTTTAAATAATAACTGCCTTATCACACTTGCGCTTTTTGCTAATGCTTTAGTTAGGTTAGGTGTGTGTGTGTGTGTATTTTTTTTACGTATATAATTACCTGAATTGGAATTATTTTATACATAGGTAATAATTAGTACCCCGAGAAGTAATTTCAAATAATTTGAAGCCGTATGAACCTTGCATCATAGGTCAAAATGGAATACCAGCGGTTCATAGGTTTTTTAGCCTAATATTAATCAAATATTGTAATTATATAAAGTCAAAATTGTTTAATAGATTGAAATAAGCCGTTATTACAGATATGGCTCGATATATGTAAATTATATACCTATAAATTAGTTGAATTAGGGTCGATTTTTCAATAGTTAGAAAACTTCTTGATTTCTGACACTTTTATGGATTTTATCGCGTAACCTATATTAAATGTTGAAATTTCGGATTCCTTCCTGTCACGGGCAGATTATCAGAAACTTTTACTGGGACTCAAGTTCTCCTACGACAATCCAACGATTCCCAGTGCCCTTTTTTACCAGGTCGTTTGCCGAAGGAACTAGACGCAGATGGTAGTTTCCACTCAAAAACATTTTTATTTAAAAGCTCTCGAATAAAAAAGAAAAGTAGTTTATTTGAGACTCGCACAGGACTTTACATTAAAGCACAAACTGAAAGTGCCCTGCGCGAGGCAAAAATGGCTCCTATTTCAGCGCTATGCTGCGTTAACAGAAATGCCTTCGCAGCGCTGGTATTACTAGGGCCATCAGACATTATAATATGCCACCACGTCTGTCGCCCTCGAAGGCGTAGTTGGCCTTATGTTTTTTAAATCCCATGTAATAAAAGTTATCTGGCTTTTAAAATATCGGCTTCAAAATTGATAATGCAGCTTTGTGATGATGTTGAAAGTAAAGGAGGCTTAGACAAACCGTGTTCCTAAAGATTGGCCGTACAAAAAGGATCGCTAATGTCATTAACTTTAGGTTTATTTTTTTATGCTTTAAGCTTTGTTCACTCATATTTTGCCGCCAAATTTCTGCGACTGCGAAGCTCTAAAAATGTATATTTTTTAAGAATGTGTTACCAATGGCCAGACGGTGCCTAAATGTGGACATAGTATTTTTTTAAGTATAACTTTTTTATATGTTACGGCCTTACAAAGGTTTTTTTTATTATGTAAGTATTAAAATGTTTTTTTTACTTCTTAATTATGTTTTTTAACAATACAAAAATATAGTGATGTATGTATAGATCTGTGCCTTTAAGAAAACAAAGAAGTTATAATAACGCGTGCACTATGTAATTTATTTTCTATTAACCAATTTGGTTGCATAATTTTTTTTCAGCTTAGTGATTCGAGAAGTGGGGTAGATGTTTTATAAAAGAACATCCTGTAGACATATTAAGTTACTTCCAAAAGTATCTACCCTCCCAACACTTTAGTTTTAACAAAATTATGCGACTCACATCCGACTTTTTGTGGCAGCCAATCATAAATTCATTTAAAACATGTCTGGCAACAAAGTTTGCAGTGAAATAAACAAAAACACAGCTCATGTGTACGTGTGTGGCGCGGAGCTAACTGCTAATTGCGTTTATGCAAATGTGTGTTGGTTTTTGTCGCGTAGTGTGCGCACACTCTAAGGAAAGAAAACACACCATATATAATGTTTTGCGGATGCTTATAGAATGGAACTACATTCTACTATTTAGTTTCCGAATGTCAAATATTTTTTGTTAGTTTAATAAAAAGTTTGCTGAACAGGTTTTGGATATCTAGGGCCCTAGAGGGACCTAGGGCTTAGTTAGCCTTTGGGTAGCTATGCCAGCGGGTATACTGTAGTTGTCAATGCTGAGATAATGTGCTTGATTGAATCCGTCAACTTAATTTTTAGTTGTTTTATATTTGGTTAAATATAAAACAACTGTGCAGTGTATTGATGTTATTGGATCCCAAAGTTTAGGATGTATTACAGCATTTTTGCTCAGGCAGTAAATCTTGTGGCCTTAGATTTCTTACACTTACGTGAACATCCGATAATTTGGATATTGAAATAATAGTTTTCATTGAGGAATTAATTCGTCGTTCCGGCGTTTTGGAAAAATTATATAATTTTTTATATCCATAATTTGCGATAAAATTGGTAAAAAGTATTCCACTTATTTCGATGTCTGGTATGGAAGTAAGAAAGCAGTTCCTATGATGATTAAATACAGTTTAATGAAGATTAATATACCAAAATCCTCTTAAGGAAAACCACACCTGTTGTATTACGTTTGGAAAAGTCAATAAAAATGCATTACAATTATGATTACCGTTTGTAATAATTAATATATTTACACTGAATCTTTGGGTTGTAAATCATCGATGAGACACAAAACTATGGTATGTATTAGTAGAACACCCAGTTCCGTTTTATACTTGCCTTTAATTACCTACACACACTCATGTTTCTCTTTTATACTGTCTCCTCTCTCAGGCCTACTGGAAGAGATTTCTGTAGAAATAAGTAGTGCCTTTGTACATTGTTTATATATTTTTTAACTGTCCTTTGTATTTTGTGTGTTTGTACAAAAAATAAAAATAAAATAAAATATCATTTTAGCGCTACACGTAGAGCAATATTTCATATTTCCATCCAGTGATATAAAAAAAATATTAAAACACAATTGTATATGACAGCTATTTGTGACGTTGCCAATTTTCCGCGTGCACTTTCTTGAGAGGTTGTTGGTATATTTCCAAACAGCCTGTATAATTTATGTTGACAATTTTTCAAAACAACTATTATTATTAATAAACTAAAATACAACTAGTCTACAAATCAAATTTGAATTTGGCACGTTCCAGCGACCACATAACCTCAAAATGTATTTTATCATTTGTAGTTTGTTAATGCTATCCTTGTATGTATTTTGCTAGGAAACAATTTTGTTCAAATAAAAGATATTCCGATCTATCATTTTATACTGGACCGTATTACTAGGTAGTAGAAAGTAATGAATGAAGGAAATATAAATGTATTATTTGTACTTTCCGATTCAGATTAATCACATGGCATTCATAAGTTAATCTGTAATTATATGTATGTATATATTGACTAGTTAGTCATTATTGTGTATTTCTATACACAATAATGACTAACTAGTCAATATAAATCGTCCAATCAAGTTCTTTATAAGTCAATGATAGATGAATGCGTATTTTTCGTAATATCAAAGAGTAGCGTCATAGAGTGTTTATTACTGCAGTTTATTACTAGCTGTCACGTACGAAAAATAAATAAAAATAAATATACTTACACTGTTATAATCACGTTATAATAATTACTAGTTAAAATAAAGTTATATTTTGGAACCGATGCTAATATTAGCGCCTCGTACGCATCTCGTGGCATATACAGGCATTTTAAAATTAAAACACATATGAAATCGATTCGAATTTTAAAATAGCCTCTTCATATAAAGCCAATGATACAATTAACACTTTTTTATCAAAATTGAGTGTATTTTTCTGAGTACCGATTGTGAATTTATTTTCACGCGTTTGTTGCGTTCTGCGTTTCGATTGGTCGGTGACAACGGAGCGGTCCAATTGCAGAACAGAACGCAGTGAACGCAATGAACGTGTTTACGTTTATTACTAACTGCATTACTTTGAATAGAGAATAAGAATGTATGTATTTATTTCAGTTTTTTTTTCTATTTGATATCTGACTCGGTCTTGAGACCATATATGTACCTATCAACGCTTTTACTGCTATCGCTCACAAAGTTGCGTGTTTTGTATGTAATCACACATTGCTCTGCTGTGATAAATTAGTTTTAAGGTAAAATCACAGTGTATTATAATAATGTTAAAAATAAATCTATTCTTTTTTTATTGAATGTTATTGAATAAAATATTTTGATAATTATTTGTGTGTTTTCTTTTTCTGTGATTGTATTTTTTAATTATGGTTTTAAAAATGGTATACAAAAAAAGCAATCGATTTTCATGTGACGTCACTGATGGCCGAAGACCGAAATATTCGGAAACAGGTATAAAAATGAAGTCATCATTCTGACCATAAATTTTGCAGCAAAATCAATAGCTTTGATTACGTTAAGAGCTGTGAACCTATATCTGTCCCGTAAGTAGATTTTATAGAAAAGAAAAATCATCAATCCAGTTTTGGTCCCACTGCTGGGTTCGATGTCCTCATTGGTGGAAAAGGGTAAGTCTGGCCCTAGTACGGGATATTACTAGACTTCACAAGTCGAGAAAAACTCCTCAGGCATACAGGACTTCTCGCAATGAATTCCTTTGCCTTTTCAACAACAAAAAAAAAATGTTTTTTTTTATATGTAGGTACATATAAGGCACGAACAAGACTACAATTCCATATGAATTGTAACACTGGCCCGTACTAAATATCCCTGAAGTACGCAAATTTAATAAAGTCACATGTATCCTATGTCAACTTACCCGAACCTATATCAACAAGCTTTCAGTAATATACGTTAAGAATGTCGGATTTATAACTCATTATATGTATGGCAACACTTATCCCGTACTTTACATGTTTTGTTATGCTTGAAACATTATTTGCACAGATTAAAATAGAACGGAGTTTAGAGTTTGGGACGAATAATAATAATTATACATCCGGACATGACACAGCTTCATATCTAAATATATATAACTCAAAGGTGACTGACTGACTGTTTTTTTTGTTGAATTGCACGCGGACGAAGTTGCGGGAATCAGCTAGTCACAGTATAAATATGAAATTATACTGTGTCCATATAGTTTCGAGGTAAGCGGTAAGCAACGAGGCTTTTGTTATTGATGTCGCAGCCGAATAGTATAATCCGCCGTATTATATTACAGCTAGCCGTTCTCGAAAAGCACCCATAATTCACCGATATCCAAACTCGGTATCCGTAACTCTAATTTACCAGTTATTAGTCGACTGTCAAAACAACGAGTATATTTATTATACTTTTTTAGCTGATAACCTTGTCTTAAGTCCTATCTTATACGGTAAAAAACTATGTTTGAAATACTATTAGGTATTTCAAACATACTTCTGACCATATACATATTATCGATCAGAAGCTAATTTAAAATAAAAAACAACTATTCGAAACACAAAATCTTTATCTTTATATTTAATAATTAAACTTTAACAAAATTAAAATAAATAGAAATAACAGCTATGTATAATACGTCCGCGCAGTCCGACCGTCCGAGCAAAAGTGGAGTGTTGCCCGTTGCTTGAGAAGTTGAAACCTTACGCCAGCTCAAAATGTGTTGGCCACGCCTACTATGCAGCCATCATCATGTTACAATATACATATATATATAAACATAAATTGAAATAATAATAATTCTACATAATCCGCAGGAAAATTGCTTCATAAAAAGAAAAAACAACTTCAAGACTTCGTTTAAAGTCAGTCACAATGAGGTGAAGTGAACTCATTAATGTGTTTGTGATGGAATCGAACTGGGACCGAACTGGTAAATCAAATACTCGTTAGTCTGCTCAAGAAGCGTTCGATTGTCGACCCAATGTCCTTATGTTAAGAGCGTACCGTACACATTGGCTTTTCTTTGCTCTGTTAGGGTCTGGAGTGAGGTACACGCGGAAGCGATTTGATATTTTAAATATTTTTTTTCTTAAAATTGCAGCAGATTATTGACTACCAACACGACCATATACTTCGGTTCCTAAGTATTGTGGTAATTCAGAATTTTCGAAATCATTAATTTTTCATCAATCATCTCGCCGTTTGCGAAAAGAAATACAATCAAGCAAATTAGCATGGCTTTTTTAATTGCAGAATATAAAATAGACCGTCTCGCCGCCGCCGCGGTGAAGGAAACGATAAAGTGTGTCGGATTCCACCCAGAGTAACCTAGCGATTACAAACCATAGACAAACAACAGAATCATAGGTATCTCAAATGCATTTAAAACGACTCCGCCCAACATCTGCATGCATAAGGATTTGGTCAGTATTGCCGTAAAATCCTTTCAACCAGAGATGACACGTCATGTTCAGCCGTTCATTGACTAGAAGTACCGGTTGTTAGTTCAATTTTACGAATGTTCTATAATTACTACTGCATTTTGAACCCAGTGGCGATTCATTTAGCGTTGCTTATCGACTACAACTCAATATTTTAGTCGCTGTCGCTTATAACATAAACCGTACCCTTACCGTAAATGTTTTATAAGGGTACGATTCAAAATTTAATTTAGCTACGTGTGTGCGATTTCCCATTGTTTTTGTCGGTGTACATGTGTGGCGTGTGTGGCGAGGTTACGTGCTGATCAAAGAAATATATGATATTGCTGAGCTGTTATAAGCTCAACACCTATCTGATATATGTATTAGGTATATAGTTGGTAAGCAGTCGGATACCTACTTATGTTTATGTATGTAGATTGATCGAGATTAGTGCCGGATTAAGGTGACTGGAGGCTAAAAAAAGCCCAGCACCCTTGATCGCGTGGTTTGAAATTGCTTTCGTACGCTCGTTTTTTTTTTCTCAGTCGTCTATGGTCCCTAGACGGGATGCCCTAAGCAATAAATGGCTTAAATAGCTTACAGGCCAATCCAGAACTGTTTGAGATAATCAAATCTCAATTACAACAGGGTTAAAGGAAGAAGGAAAATATTGCAAAAATATGTAGGTATCTTAAAGGCTTATTAAAGGTTTTGATAATGTACAATGTTTGGTAAGAAACACTAGTGACATGCAGATACATGTAAACGACGTGAGAGCCTTCAATAAAAGAGCATATTCTTTCCTGAAAGGCAATGCATTTGCACGTCCTCTGGTGTTGCGGATGTCCATGGGCGGCGGTGATCACTTACCATCAGATGATTTTCCATATAAAAGAACATAGACGCGCATATTGAACTTATACAGACCACCTCTGAAACCGAGAAGGGGTCATTGTTTGAAATCCCCTGGCCAATTTAGAAACCTTACTATGAAAGTATATATTACAGTTTGTAAAATGAATTACATATGGTTGCTAGCTCATTTGCGCGTCGGTGGGCAATACGACGCCCGACACAATAACTGATCAAATATTAAATAGTGCAAATCTGAGATACGAGTGAAGCGACTACAGAAAGTGAGGACTTGGCAGTTTCTATCATAGAATAAATAATGTTTGTTCATAGTTCTGAATATGTAAGGATAAAGTGTAAATTTCATTTCGTAATGGAGATGTAAAGATATTCGTCGGTGTTCGGCGTTCTGATTGAATTGATTGTTGGATTGATTCACGAGAACAAAAAGTAATACCTACATTGGAAAAAGTTCGTTCGTTTTTAACCCCTATTGCAAAAAGAAGTGTCGATGTCACCGCGTATCTGTGTGTCTGCTGCGGTGAGCCCATAAACGTATGAAGCGTAGTTTTGTTTTTTTTTATACGTAACTTTCAAACAAAAAATAAAAACTAAATCTAAACAGGGTCATTAGTTTAGCTATGTTTCAACGAAATCTGTTCTCTAATCAAATATATATATATATATATATATATATATATATATATATTATCATTAAATAAAATGCCCTGTGTACGGCGCGGCGGCGCAGGGCATTTTGTGAACAACCAAACACGATGAACACAAAGTTACGTTTTAGGCAGTGAAAAGAAATTCTCACTACATATTTTGGATTTATTTCATCATGCTAACAGGTCTGCCAAAATCCCGTATCCGTGTAGTTACAAACCTAATTTTCTTTAGTGTGTGAACTAGGAAAATTAGGTAATTGAGGTTACAAACCTAATTTTCCTAGTTCACACAGTCAGTAGTCGTATCGTAATACGTTGGTAAAGTTATACAAAATTAACAACACTACGTGCTGGCTGGCATTGTCTTGTTGCAAGACTCACCAGTTTATTATAAGTAGTCGCCCCGCACTGCTGTTCAATGCTCGCTCCTGTAATGCAGTAAATCGAATTGCTCCTTGCAATGATAAATATATAATGGATTCTATGGAGCTAATCTAATCCAAACTAGTAGAATCTTCATATTTTTTTAGTAAAACAGAAAAATAAACACTCATAAGGTGTTTCTCAAGTTACATAAACATAACATACCATCACACCTGTCGTTCCCGAAAGGTTAAGCAGAGGTGCACTAATGTACACTCACGTTTTGCCGATATATATATATATATTCCTGGACATTATGACACAGCGCCATCTAGTTCCGAGCTAAGCAACGAGGCTTGTGTTACGGATTCTAGTGGGTTGATATACTACATATATACTTTTTTGTAAATACATACATATTATACATAGATACATCCATGACTCGGATACAAATATTTATGCTTATTACACAACATTTGTTGTTCCTACCGGGATTCGAACCCGGGACCCATAGCACAGCAGGCAGTGTTAACTACCGTTGGCCTTGGCGTATGTTTTAGGTCCCATGTAATAGGGGACGAGCCTATTGCTATTATCCGGGCTCGAATCCTAACTCCGAGCTGCTACTAAGAATTTCACAGAAACACTTTGCTCGACCTGGTAATCGAACCCAGGGCCTCTTGCTTGGCAGTCGCACTGTACGACCACTAGACCAACGAGGCAGTATATTCTCAAGTTCAGCCACCGGAACATAATTATGAATTACGAAATTGACTGCTAACGTTATTATTCTATTTAGCTTCTCGGTAATCCGTGGATTGAAACGGAAACATTTTCCGTAGGTACCAGGGAAGCATAAATGCGAGAGGTTTGAAATGCCGATTTCAACCAATCTGTGAAGAAAATAGAAACGTCTATGAAGTATTGATATGGATCGGCCGACTTCACACCAGTACGAAGTATTTTGGTACGTAAAGAAGCTCTAGTCTATTTAAGGCTTTAGCAACCCAAAACTATGTAAGCAGCCGTTAAATACGGGCCCTGCATGAGTTTGTACCACAAGAAACCATTATGAAGCATGACACATCAACTATGAGCGCGGTGTTGCGCGTAAACTGTTTCGCTACTACACCGCTCGCACTGTGATTAATTCATTCACTTCTCCTGACAGTAAACAACAACCATGTATTAAAATAAAGCTTTTGACATTCAATTAGCATGATTAATTTAATATACTGAGTGAAAGTGTGTAAAAAGGAGCTTTATTTTAACTATCATAAGTGCATTTCCCATTCTGGTGGAGATTGCGACCTAAGGCGGAGAATCCGTTTGTTTAATCCTGTTCAAATAATTACACTACCAGGACTATCAACCCCAAAGGGTTGTTTGGCAGAATACACACGCTGCACCCTCAGTATCTTAGCTTTTATCGATTAAGTACGATTATGTGAATGCTCTCACGACTTCGAAGTCAGTTGCCTCGGGATCTATCTCGAGACCGTTGACTTCACAGTCAGTGGTCACACCACTAAGCCATCACAGCTCAACATTCAATTAAATTGTATTAATTATATCTTAATCCCAAACAGTAGATTGTTTAGATCCGCCCTGACACTTGAGTAAGACCGATAGAGCTGGGATTTGTAAGCGCTTTCAACTGTCAATCTCACTTGATTTGTTAATCGTTATAATTGCGAGAGTGGGGCCCTTTTGAAGGGCTATTGTTTTAGTAAGGTCCTCTCTATTGACAACGTAATGATGTATTGGAGGATTTCCGTCAGGAAATCTTTGGGGTTGGTTAGTTTGAAATAGTTTAATGGGTCCAAATGGGTACCATTTTGTTTCTAAATATGTATATTGTGCATAGCTTATTAAAAAACGAATTACTATAATGAAATACAAGTGCTATTATACTGTTTATTTTAGGTTAAAAAGTTCAGTATATCTAATATATAAAATTCTCGTGTCACAGTTTTCGTTGCCATACTCCTCAGAAACGGCTTGACCGATTTTGATGAAATTTTTTGTGCTTATCCGGTATCTATGAGAATCGGCCAACATCTATTTTTCATCCTCCTAAAAGTTAGGGGTAGTCCACCAACCCCTATAATGTGGCAAAGCAACGTTTGCTGGGCAGCTAGTATTATCTAAAATTGATTTGCGAGTGAAAATAGATACTATAATATATTGTACGGTTTGAAAGAAACTTCCATCGAGGGGCTGTAAGGGTGTTTACCAACTTCTTGGTATAAATAATATGGATGTGTCTATAAGGTCTAATATTAATCATCATCACCCCAATTATTGTCCCACTACTGGGCACAGCTATAGTCTACCACTTTTGTTTAGTGCGGATTGAACATGACATCGAGAAAATCTCTCGAGCATGCAGGTTTCCTCACGATGTTTCCCTTCACCATTTGAGCATGCGATAAATTCTACATCATTGACTTACACAATCCATGGTCACACTAAGCTATCATTGCTCGTAACAGTAATAGCAGAAAGTATTTTAAGGGCAGGCTCTATAAAGGATCTATAAAGGATTCATTTCTAGTAATAAATTATTTTCCAACGATAGATTTACTGGCTCTGTATTATTTTCAACATTCATCCGCACTGGTCCGGATCACCGGTCGTTGAATGAAAGCAGAAATAAGTTCTATGTCATTGATATACGCTACTCTTAAAATATTTCTTTTCATTATCACTGATAGACCGTATTTATAATGGAAAGTAAAACTATCGATATGTACCAAGCAATAGTAAGCTAGTCATCATCATTAACCTACTTGTTGTCCCACTGATGGGCGCAGGTCTTCTCTAATTTGAGAAGAATTAGGCCATAGACCACGACGCGACGCTACCATGCGCGGGTTGACAGATCATGCGACATATAGAAAATGCCAGACATGCAGGTTTTTTTTACGATGTTTTCGTTCACCGTTTGAGCATGAGTACCTTGGGATTCGAATTCGAGATTTTACCTTCACAGGACACACCAATAGGCTTCACAGCTTGTATTTTGATATGACTTAATGATGAAGTTTCGGATCACATTACAACATCCATGGTCGCGAACAGACTGCCCGCTTTTCTTCGGTGTCTATTATTCTTGTAAGTAAAAGAAATCAGTGGGATTAAATATGTCAAATGATATTATGTTTATGTTACCTTACAATTTCATATTGATTTTTGGATGAAATATGTTGAATGATTCACACTTCACAAAGTTACGAACAATCCAAAAATTCAATTGCTACCAAACTTTATTTTATTACTCGTCTGGCCTTATTTTCAGACAATCGCTTATAGGGTATAAGCGATCGTATGAACATTTTGTAATCCAGAGGGAACGTAAATACAAACATATTTTTTTATGGCTAAAGATTATTATTGTAGTTGATCGTACATACATAGTACCTATACAAAATATTTTTTTTATGATTATGTACCATATATTTATAATAATTTATGGTACATAATCATAAAAAAAGTATTTTTAACGTGGATTTATCAATAATTATTGGATAGTAGTTTAGTACCTATGCCATACCCGCGTAACTCACATATTACATTTCTTGTCCATCCAAAGGTTGTCTGATAGATATCGCTATTTAGCGATAAGACTGCCATTGTACCCTCATTTTATGGTTATAATCTGTATTTTAAATATTTTGGTGTACAATCAAGAATATTCTATCTATCTATCTAAAGTACTCGCAATAATTGAATTTGTTTAGTCCCCAATCTGTCCAAGTGTCTAGCAAATCGCGTTAGGTCTTAGGTCGAACTTTGATTACATAGACCTAGCTCTTAGAACGAATGACCCGTGACCCAGGGCGGGGGTTCTAAGTCTTAGGAGGTATTAAACCCCACTGCTAGACTGCTTTGCATAAAATCCCGAGACAGCCAGACTTCTTAAGGAAATGGTTCCGTAGCTCTATCTTCTAATAAATAAGATAAATCTCAGAGGCATGTGAAGAGAGCTGTGGTAAACTGTTAACTGTGAAGTAAAAGGTCTTAAGTTCGAATTCAATGCACGGACCACTGACTCCTCTGAAGTTATGTGCGTATTTATCACATGCTCAAACGGTGAACGAAAATATTGTGAGGGAATCTGCATGCTTGAGAGATTTTTTCGATGGTTTGTGAAGTCTGCCAACCTGCAGTAAGCTAGCGTGGTGGACTATAGCCTAATCCCTCTTAAATAAGAGGAGATCCGTGCCCCGCAGTGGGTCAATGGCATAAAGAGGCATGAAACACGGAATAAGTTACAAGTCCGTTTCTCTGGATTTTTATCTTATTGTTTTAATAATGACGAAATAGACTGAAGTATAACGACGAGTCGAAATCGAACTGGCTTTATAATCGAACTGGATATCCAGACATTATGCCTGTGGCGACATCTATTTCGCGACATAAGAACTACGGACTCAGCGCGATGACGCAAATAATCCTACATCGCGCAAGTGAAATATTCACGCGAGATAGCATATATACAACCACCCAACATCAACCGTTGGGCAGTAACCCGCCAGGCACAACACCTCGCCTGGTCGGAGGATCCTCCTTTTCAAATGGAGGGATTCACACTTCCTTCCCTCCATTAAACATAGACACAGCGCCAAATAGTACCAAGCTAAGCAACGAGGCTTGTGTTACGTATACTAGACGATCAATAGACTAAATAGTTTTTTTTGTAAATACATATGTACTTCGAGCTATATAGCTCAGTACAGTGTGTATGTATGTAGTAAGATAATTTAAAAAGTCTCATTTACCTAAAATATGAAATGTTTATCACTTTTTTATTATTTTACATTATGTAAATTTTATTATCTTAACAGCAAGGATCAAAATCTTGTGTATTTATAACCGTACCTTATTCCCCTATTGTTGACGTTAACTAAACTAAACTATAATTCAAAATTGTGTTTGATGAATACTAAACTTTAGGATAATAATACATAGGATCCTAATTTATTCGACCCGTGGAACCCCAACCGATCGACAGGGCGGCGCGGGCCAATATTGCCACAGTAAAAAAACATGGGTAACTGCCGCCCAGTTTATTACTTCTGGTAACACTGTGCTATCAAATCACATTTAAATTTACGAGATTTATCTGTTTGTATTGGCTGCGGAACTTTTTGTAGGTATTTAATTAATTTTTTCTGAAGAATAAAATATTAGTATGTGTACCTAGGTACCGTGAGTCAGAATATTATTGTTTCTGTTGTATAATCTCGCACTAATTTTGGATATTAAAACAAAACTATTTGCTTTTTTTAAAAAAATTCGCAGAATATAAGGTAAAAAACCACCTTCAGAAACGTCAAGAATGTGTAAAAAAAGAGATTCCGACAAATTGAGAAGGAGTTTTAAATTACTGTCGTCGTATTTGAAATTATCATTTAGTTATCATATAATTTTTAGTGCGACTGCCGAGCAAGAGGTCCTGGTTTCGACTCCCAGGTCGACCAAAGTGTTATTGGGTTTATCTGTGAAATTCTCAGGAGCAGCTCGGAGTTCGGATTTGTGCCCGGTTAATGGCAATAGGCTCGCCTATTACATGGGACCTAAAACCTACCGGCGAAACGTGGGTGTACATCAGTACACCTCTACCTAACCTTTCGGGGACGACAGGCGTGATGGTATGTATATGTATGTATTTTGGTTTCATACCAATGTATCATACACTCATGTCCTGAAATATGACAACTGTTTACAGCGACTAAATGGAAAACTGCAATGAATCAAACTTGAATATTTAATGTGTTTAGTCAGTAATATTCGTTTGGCTCCTAGATAGGGCCCGATTTAGATGTTTTGTCGGTCTGGGCAAAAACAATATTTAGCGCCTGGCTAGGGTAGGTATGAATTGTTAGTTTCCATGAAGAACAAAGAAGAAGAAACTGTAGTTTACTGACCAGTTAACTGTGTTATCAAAAATATCGAGACGTTGTAGATGAGTGAACTATATGCGAATTCCATGGCCCCGGCAATAGGGTTGGTGGCGTTGACGGGTGCGGTTTTTTAATCGGTAAATGCTTAGGCGGAGTCCGACATACCCCGTCGCCCTCCCCAGACTATGATATATGGCTAGGATAGGATGGTCCGTACAGGATTTTTCTGCACTTATAAAATAAAAGAGGGTTAAATATTATCGTAGTATCGTATTATATACGATTAAACCCCCTTAAAATATAAATTTACTTGGACACATATTTAACAAACAATGAGCTTCATTTTTATATCCCAAAAAATAATTTAAGCAATCCCCACGATACACGTTTTAATTTCCTCTTTGGGTATGTTTGTATTTTTTTTTTCGACGGAAATCGGCCCAATTAATCACGTGACTAATTAATTTATTACATATTAACCAACAAACAAAGGAGGCTCATCCATCACTTGGAGTAACCAGTTACAGAATATTGTCCCACTTCCCCACGGAGCTGAGTTTGATTAAATTTTAATTACCTGCTTGTTTTTCGATGAGTCGACGTAGATAATGACTCAACAACACTCCACAAAAGTTGCTGTCGAGGGGTGATAACGAGTTTTTTGAGACCAGCTGCTTATAAACGTAAGACAGCTTAAAAAGATTACACTGCAAGGTCTTATTGACTCGTTTTGGGTTCTAAAATAATTGTATTTAGGTAGGTAATGAATAAAAAAAAATTCGAAGTTTTAAATTGTTATTTTTTAATACTACAAAGTTTGATTACGGTCCGCCTGTTGGTAATTGGTTACCGTAGCTTAAGAGTGTTACCCTAATTGCTTTATGAAAAAAATATGTAATAATATTGAAATATTTAATGTAGTGTTTGAATTTTAAACAAAAGAAGAAGTCAGGAATTAGAAGATATTCTAGTTTGTTTTTTTATATTTAAAGGTGGTATGATCTAGTCTATATGAAAACCTATTAATACATAGTACCCTTAGCAAATATAAGTACGGTTCACACCAAAAAGATTGTCAGCCACAGAAATGCGCAGTTACAAGATTTCCCGTACACATTCAGCGTTTTATTCACACTGAGGCAACGTCATTATGGCTTATAGAGCTTACAGAGAACCCGTGAGCCTGCCATCGTGCGGCGGCTGCCAATATATTTAATGTAAATGATGCCTTATTGGGTTTAAGGGTTGTATACCAATAGTTTATAAGGGATATGAGAAAGTTTTAACCAATAATCAAATGAGATTATGTTTACTTTCGTTGACAATAGTATATTTACAAATATTTTTGACTACCTTCTACTGTATATGAAGACATAATTTGCGCTGAGTTTTTCAAGCTGTGATGGCTTAGTGGTATGACCAGTGGACTGAGAACTCAAAGATTTCGAGTTCAAACCCAAGGCACGTACCGCGGGTTCGTAGACTTTTCTTTTTCTTTTCTTTTTTTAAATAAAACGTTGCCCCACACTAGGATTTTCTCCTGTGTCGTGGGTGCGTTTAAAAAACACAAATTTTTACATACACAAACGCCCACACCCCGAGCAACTATTAGTAGAACTTACAAACATTCGCTCCGTGCGGGGATCGAACCCGCAACTCGTGACGCACAAGCCGATCGCTCAGCCATTGCGCCACCGAGTCGTCGAACTCTTAGGCGTCGACTCTGAGTCGTCAGACTTCTCTCAAGCACGCAGGTTTCTTTCACCGTTGAGCATGTGATAAATACGCATATAACTTCCGAGCAGTCAGTGACGTGTGCTCTGGGTCTGAACTCGAGATCTTCGACTCCACAGTCCACTATGTACGCCTCTAAGCTGCCACAGCTTGTTACAGTAACAGCGTCTGAGACATTCATATCGCCCGTTAAATTATGTACTGTCCGCGTCCCTATCACATAAGTTTGTTGTGCGAGAACGAGCAATCAGCGTGCGTAACCTATTTGGGTCTACGAATAGATTTTAACACAAGAACAACCAATCGTTCAACCTCCGATTCAGACGTTTCGTGTTTATATTATACCTTCCTTTATCATTATTGTTGCAAACTATCTCAACCGACTAATCAAAACATTCCTATCGTGGAACTTTGAAATAATACAATTATGCAGCCTAAATCCTTACTAATCCATTCCGTACTTATATAATAAATGCCAAAGTGCGTCTGTCTGTTGCCTCTTCATGCTGTAACAGCTGAACCGATTTCGATGAAATGGAGATAGTTTGAGTCTCGGGGAAGAACATAGGATAGTTTTTAACCGACTTCAAAAAAGGAGGAGGTTATCAATTCGAGTGTATTTGTTTTTGTTACCACATAACTTTCGACTGGGTGAACCGATTTTGATAATTCTTGTTTTATTTGAAAGCTAGTGCTTTCCGTGTGGTTTCATTTCAATTTGGTCCAGTTCAGACATTGAAGTTGTTTTTTTTTCGAGTAATCCCATCATCCCATCCCTTAGAAACGCGAAAAGGTAGGCGGGAATTAGTATGCTGACTCCATAATTTCTTATTAACTTATAAAAAAAAGAAAAACCAACTTCAAAAACTAAAATGCAAAAAATAACTTCATACAGTTTTACCTTTTTTAGTTTTGAAGGTATGAAGCCTACCACAATCAGCTCATCAACATCAAATGATGATTATCAGACGCAAATACTGGAATAATTTTAGTAATTATAAAAAAAGTGATAATTGCCTATAAAATTTAAGGGTTGCCCTCGATTTTCCTGGGATCCCATCATCAGATCGAGTTGTGGTCACAATGAGACCATCTGTGAAGTCTACACTTTTAAACAAAAAAAAGAATTTTGCAAATCGGTCCAGGCGTTTTTAAGTAATTTGTGAACATACATAAAAAAAAAGATTCCGACGAATTGAGAACCTCCTCCTTTTTGAAGTCGGTTAAAAAGATAAAATAAGAAGAATGATTAAATATATTTTGATTGACTAAAATGACTAATTATACACGAACGAAGTCACGGGTAAAAGTTCATACTCCTCTATAAATATGTAGTAAGATTTCATTTCGCAGCAGTTATTCTAGCAGGCCGTTGAACCGTAATACAAATGAGGCGGGTTACGAAGGGATGAAGTTAGTAAACTTTCTAAGTTAATCGTACATATGTGAACTATTAAGTTCAACACGTTAAATATTTATGGAATTCCACATAGTTTTACTAAAAGTAGCTTTTATAACCTTGACTCTATTTTTGAATAACATCATCAACTCTATTGTACCACTGCTGGGCATATCGAGAAAATCTCTTAATCATGTAGATTTCCTACACCGTTTGAGTATGTGGTATCTTACCGGTGTAATAATAATAATAATATTCCCGGACATTATTACACAGCGCCATCTAGTTCCGTGGTAAGCAACGAGGCTTGTTGGTTGATATACTACGTATATACTTTTTTTTTGTAATTACATACATATAATACATAGATACATCCATGACTCGGAAACAAATGTTGATGCTCATCACACAAATATTTTTTCCTACCGGGATTCGAACCCGAGACCCATAGCACAGCAGACAGCGTTAACTACCGCTGAGCTAAATGGGTCGTCGAATATGTGTTTGATTAATGGAAAAGGCTCGCTTTTTACATCTTGCCTAACCTTTCGATACATTTTTTGTGAAATCGATCGAAAAATCTAAACCCTACATATAATGGCAGACGCTAGGTCGAAGTTTTTGGTTGGGTTGACCAAGATCATCGTTCGCATAACAATTAAGGTGAGATTTATTGATTTCATTACGAAGTAACGCATGTAGAAAGGCAACATATCGTAAAGACAGCCCACCTATATTAAAACGTAGATATATTGTTATTTCGTTCGAGAGAAAAAGGTGACTTAAAATATAAATTGGGACCAAATTACGAGCAAATTGCTTGTCATTCATTTGGGAAGTTCTTGTATAATGGTCCTATTGGTAGGCATTGTCTCCTCTCATTTGAGAAGGAAGAACAATTTCAAATGCACCATGGTTTATCACCAACACAGAGATCCATGAAGCTCTGAGCATAAGAACTGTTAAGGAGGAACTTAAACTTACAGGGATTAAATACAAAACGCGGCTCGAAAATCACCCAAACAATTTAGCTTCTGCTTTGGCGACTATCAGCTACACTAAACGACTGAAACGCCATGATATACAGGAATTTGGTGACAGATGGTGAAGAATGAGGGATCTCCTGCTGGGGAGTACCTTGATCATGATATATACGACATAAAACAAATCTGCTTATAGTTTGTGACTGATTGCAGATAAGAATAAAAAAAAACAAAAAAATTAGAAGGAGATAATACCTATAAGACCGCAACGCCGGCCTATTGTGGGTTGGCAGACATCACATACAATCGAGAGCATCTTTCAAGTATGAAATAAGACAAAGGTAAACCATGTCAATTAATTTTGTGAAGTTAAGTCATACATAAGAGTATCTATGGAGTTTCTTGGTGATTCTTCTCCTTTAGTACCTTTTGGAACCGTGCAATTAGTTTTGATAATTCAAAAGGTACCTATAACATTGTTTTATCGAAATAAATAATATTACATACATATTTTGACTCAAGTCCAGCATGCTCTTTACACAATTATTTGCCCCTAGCGGGACTTGGACCTGGTAACCTTACTAGAGAAGGTAGCTGCGTGATTCGGGTCGCCATGAATCATTTGATTCTGACTTAATTGACCCTGACATATTTTGGTCCTTCGATCCAAGTTAAATTTACTCCCATCAATAAATAGGTTCCTCTGTTCAATAATTCCACAATAAAGCGATCGATAGGACCAATTTCGTTGATACAAAACTTTCAAATCAGTTACTCATTACCAAAAACATAAACATTAATAATTCATCGATACAAGTTTCTAACTATACCTTCATTTGATTAAAACTGCTAAATTAATATTGTCATAATAGAAGTTAACGTTCAAAATTGAACCTTTGGCATCAAAATATAAGTTCAAATTCGATTGTATTCATTGCCCAATAGATCTTTCATTTTCTGGGCCACTGGTAGAGACGTTTGTATGTTTGCGACGCTATTTAGTTGAAATGCTTCGCTGGAAACAACATAGCCAATCACTTAATGGATGTGCTGGGTAGGTATACGGTAAATATACAGTAGGCCAATTTCGTTCAGCAACTAATGGCCTGAAAAGATATATTGAATTCGTATTTTTGGATAACTAGCTGGGCTGTTTTTATTAGTTTCCAAAACTGCATACGTTATCATAGCTTGAAAATATTTTTCTATTAAATAATAGATACTCTGTGACAGGGTGATCAACGATCCTTATCTGGTATAACTAACTACCTGTAGACAAAACAAATATTTGTACCGCGCGGGAATTGCTCTCGCGTCCTGCAGCAGTCATTCCTAAATGTGCAGAAAATATTTATCGATTCAAAACTTCAAGAGCGGAAAATTGGTGGGTGTTATATTGAAACAAAAACTAACATTGAATCGTTATATACATATGTACCCACGTATAATATATAAGATGCCTACATAAATGTCGGCACGCACAAAGCGGTAAGATTGAGCATCGTAAGGAAGCGAAATATGCGTTTATTAATTAGGCGCCTTGATGGATTGCAAGGGAGTCGCGATTAATTCCACTGTCACAATCCAAGACACGTGGACTATATATTTAACTGTAAGATCTTGTGTGCGTACATGTGACTTAATAGTATCTGCATAGATTAAAGGGATAGGTACAGTGTGCTGAGTTTAAGCTTATTTCCAGGTTTGAAACGTCAACGTTTTTAACGGTTAGCGTTTTGATTGGCCAACTCTGAGTCTTCCGACTAATCACAGCGTCGTATATGGCAAACGCAATAAGTACGTTTAAGTTTCGATAGCAAGTATAGAGTAGAATATTACATAGATATGTTAGTAGGTAGTATAACATCGTTAGTAAATCTGCATGCTTGAGAGAATTTCTCGATGGCATATCCGCACCCGCACTAGGCTAGCGTGGTGGACTATAATCTAATCCCTCTCAAATGAGAGAGAATCCGTGCCCGGCAGTGTGATGGTAAATTGGTACATGATGATGTAACTACCTCAATATAGGTAGGTAAAGACATAAAATGCCATATTTTATCGAATATAATAAAAGCACCACGTTCTAACAATATCAATCATGTGACTTGAGCGTTCACATTAGGACCTTATCGATCGATACTGTGAAAACGGTGACTTATTTTCCCGTTCAATAGCTACCTAGTCCTATATGATCTGTTGCTGCTTGACGGTTTATAAATGTTTCTTTTTCTGACTTACGCAGTAAAACCTCTTTATTAGTGACTTTCTGTAAACTGAAATAGTTTATGCAACATTAATTGTCAATGTTACGATCGGCACAGTGATTGAATGATCAGCTTCCTTGTCACGCGTCATAGGTATTTTTGCGCGTAACAAATGTTTGTACGTATATACGGATTAGGTGAGAATTTATTTATGTAGGTATCTAAACGCGGAATTTCTCCATTGCCGCCATCTGAAAATCCGCTTAAATTTAGAACGACGGCAAAGTAAAACATGTTTTACAATAATAAAAAACAACTTCTAGTATTGCAGCACTCAGTTATTTGAATTTAGAATAGGTTTATTTTTTCTGAAACCCAATCGTCAAATTGACGTTTTATCGACTGGAAGAGTGAAGGGGGAAAACTGTTCGAATGTTTGTTTGAGGTTTCTCAATTGAACGAGCTATTTGGACGGCGCTTGACTCGACCTATTTTCTTTTGCAACCCGTCCACAGCTCATGTGCGGTTGATGCATTCAATATTTGAAAAGAGAGAATAAATATCATTCATTTCAATTTACGTCTGTTGTGTGTGTTCGGAAATACATGACGTGCTTATTCTACCTAGTAAAGAGAAATTTGTTTCATGTTTATTAAAATGTCAAGCTTGTCATGTTGGTCTTCCAAGTCTAAGCGTTTGTGTATGGCCAACTTATAAACACACTTAAGATTTAAGAGATTAGGTACCCTAGAAGAAACACCTTTTTTTAATACATACATATCCCATTCCCGATATGAAGTAAAAAGAGTTTCTACGCTCCTTCAAAGCGTCTAGCTAGAGAAAATCTCTTGCGACCAAGTTATGAGACTTTTAAGACTTTGGTTCGTTAGTTCGCTTGTTGTATGGCTTCTTTTTAAAATTACAAGGAGTTACATACGAGGCATCTATGGGTGTAGAAACGTATGATGTCATAATACTGACTGGAAATAAAAAAACTATAAAAAATTGTTTGTTATTTTAAAAGTTTTACGCTATTTTTTTTAATTATTTATTTTTTATAGCTCAAGTTTCGAAGACTCTGGCAAGAGACAAAAGATGGAAACACTTTTTAACTGGCATCTAAAAGGAGGTCGTTTCACTCGCCACGGGGGATTTTGCGGAGTGGTTTCAAACCAAGCACTGGCACGGAGTTCAATTTCAATTCCTTTCAGTAGGTAGCACATACGGTCTATAATAGTATTTTATTAATATTAAATGTAGTAGGTTAGCAATAGCAACGTTTTTAATTAAAACCGTATTAACTTATTTTTTGCTTTTTAGTTTTTGACGTCGGTTTTCATAACCATAGTTTTTTTGGAAATAATAGTAGTAATGGATAACATGCCGGTGACCAAATCCGTTAAAACTTTTATTTAAATGGCTCTCGCGTAATAGACATTTAGCTTGTATAATAAATGTTTAAATTGAACTTGGTGAGAATTACGCTATAAGATTATGTTACATAAATATAATTATGTATAAATACGTATTTTATATAACCCAAGCTGATAGAAGCATGTTAAAAACATTCTTATCCAGCTCAGCAAAAGAATGTATACAACACGTAAACCTTTTCCCTAACCCAGAAACATTTCACACCCGTGTTATTTACATGTCTATGGTTGCAAAACAAAAAAATAACATAATTCGCAACACACACAAAACATGTTGTGTATGTTTGTGTGTTAAAAAAAAACAATTGCCCGCGAAGTTGCCGGATTAGGATAAGTGTAAAGAAGGTTTTACACCGACGACTCAGCAAAAAAGGCATTATTAATATTATGATGAAAACTTTCTCGATTAAGTCAAATTGGTCACAAACAGATACATAGTTAATATTCAACCATCTAGTATCAGTAATACAAGCCTCGTTGCTTAGCTCACTGTGTCATAATATGTCGAAATTGTACATTGAATGGGGTTGGATGTATTTTTATTCTGCTAAATAGACATTGTATTGAAAGATCTCGGAGTACGACTTTTCTACCCTTATATCAAAGTTCAGCAGTGCTGTCTCTATTCTTTTTTCTAAAGAGCTGCAGTCTACTACTACCTTTTTGTCCTTTTAAGGGCTGATTTCCGGGACAAAAACCATTCCATGTCTATTAGACTGAAATTATTTATATAATAAATTACAACTAAATCTGTTCAGCGGTTATAGCGTGAAGAGGTATTAGACAGACAGAAAGACAAACTGACAGACACAGTTGATAAGTCCATTTCGGAAAAATAAAGAGAACAAAGATATTAACAAGAAATAGTAACATAAAAAGATAACGTAAAAAATATTGCCATTCTAATAAAAGCACGAAGTCCGTTCGTGTATATTTCGGGTGTATCTGCAATTTCAAAAATCAAATAAAACTTCATTTCATTCAACCGGGTCACGAAAAAAGCTTTTACTCTAATGTAATAAAATCGAAAGAATTTTAATGGAAAGTTTTACCTTTTGATCCGCTTATTACGTCGCGCACGTGTATTGAGCGATCATTTCTCTACTATAACCGGACGAATTTATCCGGCGATTTTATTAAAAGCTTTCATGACATTCATATTATCCGGTTATTAGGAAGATTAAATATGATGGCAGTTTGAACGACGGTTAAAATGAATTGGTTTTAACGTTAGAATAAAGTTAGATATAAAAGTTATGACTCGGATGTATAATAAAATCAATAAAAGTAGTAAGCTACACTTGTAAAGTACATTATTTACTTTGGAGAGAAAGTGAGAAAATACTTAAGACGAGACATTTCAGACCTATTCTAGACAAATTTCTAATTTGTACTCTCTTTCAAGGATACCTAAATAGAAAATTATGCAATTAATAAAAGGATATTACGCAAAAATATAAACTGAAAATATTCTAATCCATTCTTATCTATGACCCTTGGTCACGGCATAGCTTGAAAACGGCTTCACCAAATTAATTGATTTTTTACCGTTTATCACGACAGTTCTCTCAATAATGACTCCATCAATACCGACGCCAACGACACGATCAATTACCATCTTTAATAAGTTGCCACCTGCCATCAGACAACTGCCTACGAATAAGTTTAGGCGTGCAGTGTTCTCTGGTCTTTTGGATATGGCTTTTACTCTGATCGAGAATTCTTAGATCATAAGTTTTGATAATTTATTTATAATTCATAGAATATTTAAAATATGCTGTTTTAACATTATGGAATAAATAATTATAATATAGTCCAGTTATAAACGATATATGTATGTAATGTAGTGAGTAGTAAGTAAATTACAATATTTCTACACCGGAAACGGTAGTATATGTGGACAAAAAGTGTGAATTGCAACATCTCTGTACCTACCATATACTCAGAAATAAATTATGATTATTATTATTTTTATTATTATACCAACGCCACAAATACCGACGCCTACAAAATCGACGCCATTAATACCGACGCCACAAATACCAACGCCACAAATACCGACGCCACAAATACCGACGCCACAAATACCGACGCCACAAATACCGATGCCAACAACATCGACGTCATAAATACCGACGCAGATAAAACCAATATCGACGCCATCCAAACCGGCGCTTTAAATACCGACGCCAACAAAATTGACGCCATAAATATCGACGCCACAAATACCGACTCTATCAATACCGACGCCAACAAAACCGACGCTTTCAATACCGACGCCAACAATACCGAAGCTTTCAATACCGATGCTAATAATAACTATGCATCCAATACTGACGCCATTAATATTGACTCTTTCAATACCAACGCCATCAATACCGATGCCATCAATACCGACGCCACAAATACCGACACCGACAAAATCGAGTCATAAATACCGACGCTACCAATACCTATGCATCTAATACCGATGCTAACAATACAGACACCATCAATACCGACGCCACCAATACAAAAAAAAACGTAAAATACTAATTTTACGAAGACGTAGTCGCGGGTGAAACATTCGTTAATTATTACGCAATTTCCACCCTTAGTAAATTAATATTATATTCATGCATTAAAATGATTTTCTGCCAATTTCAAGGAGAAAGGAAGAAAGAGGAATCTGTCTTTATTGGCAGTTACGTAAACATAGTCCAAAAACTTTTCCCCTCTAAATTAATATAACATGAATTCAACATTTCACTGTCAATTTAACAATCGCCACCATGTGTCAATAATAATAAAAAAACAAATATCAAAATTTAATAACATTGATGAACACAAAAAAGCGGAAGAACACAAGAATCGTCAAAATCCAATTTTAATAATTGAATTAATATTAATTGAGCATACAATTAAATTTCAAACCGCGCCGTGTGAATGTTATAATTGGTTTTATAAAATCAATTTCGCCCTTTTGCCAGCTATGCTTGGTTATTGCTACAAACGATTATTATTGCGTGAATTTGCGATATTTTTACGACGTTTGCGTGTCGAGATTTTAATGAATGTTTCGATGTTTATTTGTTTTTGTTTTTTCGGAAATGAGGTTCAGTTAAGCGCGCCTATTTCCGTGGAATTTGTAAACACTTGAAAGGGGAGTGAGAATTTGTGTTGCATTATTATGTTAGCTTTTGAAATAGACAATAGAGCTATTTGATCTTAATTTGTATTCCAGAAACCATCTTATTTCAATGTTTAATTCCATATCATGAGGGAATAAAATACAAAGGACAAGGGTAGGAATACTAACAAAGATTTTAATGAATCGTTAGGTCTTTCAGTCCTTTTTAAATGAAATTTGTAATATTCTAATAAAATTAAGTTATATGTTACATATTATCTACTTATATATGATTCAGCATGTTATATGAATTATATTAAACTGAAACGATTTATCTGATAATTCGAAACTTACATGGTTGCTAAAATTCGTTAAATTCAAAAATAATAAAATAAATCAGAATCTACGCTACACTAAAATTAAAAAAAAAGTCCATTGTAAGCTATGTAAAGTAAATAACTGCTTATAAATTAAACACATTTTTATTATTTCCTCGGAAAATTATGCGAATTTTAAAACCCATCGGAATAAAATACCTTAATTTATAATTGTCAAAAAACTTATCTTAAGAGATATTGCGAAAAAAACTAAGCATTTTTTTCGCAATATCTCTTGTATTTCACATGTATAATTATATATTTTTTCAATTCCTCCGAATCGTTTGTGAATCCAAGTGTTTAGCCACTGCGAGAACGCAGCAGTCAAGCAATCTCATTCTCTTAGCGAAGATCCAACTCTTTGTACTATAAAAATACTCCTTAAACGATGCGATGTCTTTGTACTACATCCCCATAGAGAAAAGGGGCTTCAAAGAACTGTGCCATCATTGCTATTTCTTAAAGAATTCCTTTGGTTTAACTCGGAATGCGTCCTATCTTCGAAAAGTACAAAATATTTTCAGGATACGAAATGCTTCTGTTGTTTTGTTTAGTTTGTTAGGTAATGTTAAATTGTATCTTAATAAAATGCCATAATTTACTCACTGTGTCTTGGTTGATCACGATTACTCTCGGTTTAGGCTAGAGTACACTAGCCGGATCTAAAGAGGCTGGCAGACTTCATACGCCCTTAAAAAAATTCACTGCGCTTTTTTGTAAGGTAAAATTACTTTACCGATAGGGAGATTTTTATACTCTAATTGAGTAAATTAGAGTATAAAAATCTCGATATTTGTCTGTAAAGAGAGATATATGAGACAAATGTCTTGTATAATGACTTACGAATTCAAGAATAATTGAATCAATTTATCAACAATGAAACAACATTTGGTTTTCCCGTCAGCTCGTCACAATACGAATAGTACTAACATTAAATTCTTAACAAATAGTGTGGTAGGAGTGGAAACAATAGGCAATTTGTCTTGTTAACAAATTGGCCGAATCAAATACTATGGCCTGATGTATTTGCGGGTAGGCGAATAATTTGTAGTCGCTGTGTTTGATCGCTGTTCGGTGCTAGTGTATTTGAGAAGTATGAAGTTTCATTGTTCATTTGTTTTGATGTGTCATTGGGTGATATAATAACATAAATAGTGAACAAGTGTTATAATGGTTTTGGTTTGTTTGTGTATGTGAAACTTTTAAGAACAGTGACTAAATATGAAAATATTATGTTGTGGACCAATTACATCTGTATGTTCATCCATGCACACGTCGATGACTTCCATGCCATTATCAGGTAGAAACTGTTGCTCTGCAGAATGCGGGCCAGCTCCAACTCCACCCAGAAGACAATAGCAGGAAGGTAGGACTTTTTACTGTTATATGACATTGTCCGTAGATGATATATTTTGACGTTTGTTGATAATAATGATGATAGGATAGATCTCGAACAATAATATTGTTACTCAATATTAAGGTTTATTAACATCGCTATAAGATTCATTTACTTTCGTACCCACCGTAGATGCAATTCGTCCGTAATACATTTACTTAATGTTCCTTCCCAATAACCTTATAATGTTAAATTGGATGAAACCACCCAAGACGATCATAAAACAAAATATCTGCCGGCATACCAACATTAATTGTCACGAACAGACAGAAATTCCCACTTATTTATAGATAATAGGTTGGGAGCACGCATTGAAGGCACAATCTGTGCGAAAATTCGATGTCGACTCATGCCCGCTGGGGCCCATTTGATACGAGAAACGTTTACCCTACTCAGAGGGCCTTTTTGTGCAATCGACAAGTTTCTTGTTCGGACGATAACATGGTGTTGCAACCTTTGTAGACAAGACACGTTTAATATTGAAAAACTTTTGCGTTGTTTTCAATAAATAATAAAAGTTATTTTATTTGAATTAAGTGTTTTACTATGGTGCAATAAAAACTCGTTGAAAAATGTTGTTCTGTTTTTAAATGATTGTATTCTACGTTTTTTTTTAAATCTGAAAGTGAACTTAATTTATCTATGAACTGTACTTTAACCAAAACTTAATTAAATTATATATTGAAAGGTGGAGAAATTAAATTATTCTTAGGTTAGCCGATTACCGAACCGATTTTTGTTAAGTAGTATTTTGGTTTTATTAATTCTTAGTGTTTCTGAACGCAACCAAATTGCAAGAAAAATATATTATATGTACAACATTTATTTATGCACTCAATATTGAGTGGAGTTTGAATGAGCCATTACTAAATTTGTCATCATTTGAAAAAGTAAGTAACAAATAAAACGTAAAATAATTTACGGTTCATTCATTTATAAAAGACCCACGCTTGACATGAAAAGCTTTAAATTAACATAAAGTTAATTTCTGAACGTGAAATTATTTTTTTCCCTCAATTGTTTAAAGTTTTAAGGTAGTTGCCCATTACATCGATCTGCTTATATTGTAGACTTATGTCAGAATCAGAGGTTTTATAAACCCTGATAGCCCTTGCGGTTCTTGATAGCAGAAAATCAGATAAAGCTATTCTCACTGGACGTATGTTCTTGTCGATGTGATATTATATGATTACATAAAAAATATAATAATATCAATAGGTATACCGCGATAAAATCCGTGAAAAGTAGTATTATTTCAATGTCTATTTTCGCGTAAGTGTAAGAAATCAATACATAAAAATATTTTTTAATCTGTGGTGGACCTCTGTCTACTATTCAACGTGTTTATAAACGCTATATATAGCGAACAAAATTATTTCCCAGCATTTTACTTATTTTTGTTGAACTGTTTAGTATTTGTTTAGTTGCAACAGCACCCCTCTTTGTCTAATAAATATGTATGTTTATGGTTATTTTAATTGAAACTCGCAAATGGATTATTATGTATACAATACATAATAATCCATTTGCGAGTTTCATTATTTTATTATTTCACAATAATTCATTTTAACTTTCTATCTTCCCGCTCATATAACAATTGGTATTGGTTTCTTACACTTACGCGAATATTAGACATTGAAATAAAACTACATTTTACGGATTTTATTGCGGCATACAATTGATTTTGTTTTGTTTCGATCAGTCTTGCATTCTAAGATTCGATAGTATGTTACAGTGTAGTGAAAGGAGTCCTTAATGAGCATAATGTTATTGTACTTTTTAATTTAAAGCTAGAAATCGGCCTTATTTCCTGCCTGACCTTAATTACAACTGCACAACCTACAATTAAACTTTAATCAAGCCTAGAATAGTTTTCGCAATTAACATAACATTTGTACGAAAAAAAAGGAAATAAAAGCATATGTTTTTTTTCTGAAATTGTTGCGGGATATGTCACACAAAACGTCAGTGTGAAATAATGAGTGACGTTTGTACAACATTAGTTTGGCCACTAAAAAAATACATGACGGGTAATATTGAGCTTTATGTTCACGTAGTTAAGATGTAGATATAATTAGCGGGAATGTAAAATGCGTTTTGGTATTACAGCTACAATTATTTGCAAGTTGGCAACATTTCTGATTGCCCGCTTCTCATGTTTTAATGAAAGACAAAATAATTACTATTTTCTCCCGCAGTTTAATCTCCCGGAATTGAAGTTGATTTTTTGTTGTTGCTTTTGTTTAAGCTTATCTATGATCATTGTTTGCGGTTTAAAATGGAGCTCCCTTGGGGGAAATAGCGATAAACCGCGGCCGCCATGACAGTCCACTTGCTGCTAATATAAATGTGAAATTTTGGTACTTTATCACGCAGAAACTACTGAACGGATTCTGATGAAACTTTACAGGAAATACATTAGAATACATGATTATTGTTAGCATAACATATAGGTGCGTTGTTTACGCACGGGAGAAAACTAGTCAAGTACAACATCCATATCCAAACTAATATTATAAATTCGAAAGTGTGTTTGTCTGTCTATGACATCTTTATACTATAACCGCTGAACCAATTTAGATAAAATTTGGTATGGAGATAGTTTGAGTCCCGAGGAATCTCAATCACAAAATAAAATTACAAAAGGGGGAACGAAGTTTGTACACAGAAACGATATTATCTTAAAGGAGGGTTTTGATTAAAACGAATTAGATAAAATTAACAATTATACGCAGACGAAGTTGCGGGCAAAAATTAGTACACTATATCAATATTCAGAACCAACTGTAGGGGTCTATAATAAGATCTTCGGCCTCCATGAGCTGTGGCCAGCGGGTGGGCGCGACTAGGGGAATCCGCCGCCCGAACTGAAACAACTGAATGGCCCCAAGTAGGCGGCGCGCGTGTTCGGAAGGAAGAGAAGAAGGAAGGAAGGATGCGAAGCGAGCGATGCCTCGCTCCTAGCCGGGGTCCAGCAATAAGAGCTGGATCGAAGCCCGCCGGGGTTGTGGTACATGCTTTTGCGAATCCCATGGCCCCGGCAATCGGGTTGGTGGCGTTGACGGGTGCGGTTTTTTAGTTGACAAATGCTCCCCAGGCGTCGGGATGGTACGTAAAGGGTTTTTCGGCACATAAAAAAAAAATTAAAAAAACGGGTTTATAGTACCTCTGATTCAACAAAGAATAGTATAGTTTTAATTTAAGTATTCATATATGCATCACGGCCGTTGGATAGCTCGATATTAATTTCGAAACTCAATCATGAATGGAATGTTTAACGAATGTTTACTTGTAGAATCGATTCTTTAATCAGCAAATAAAATTTATCGCGTGACTTCAATTTTACTATTCGATAGAAATATTGTAAATTATGAAAAGTTATTGAAACGTTAAATTATATCGTTCGTTAATATTTATCGGCGTTTTAAATATAAGCTCCGAGTCAAATAAAATAACGTTTACCTATCAAAAATAGAACACAATATTTATACATTTTTAATATTTAAAATAATTTATGCGTGTTTTTTTATATATATGAAAGATTATTATATAATTGTGCTTCATCTTAGACCACATCGTCACTTACTATCAGGTGAAGTAATGGTCAAACGCTGACCATTAAATGATAAAAAAATAATTGAATTGAATTGAATTATGTATTATATATGTATAAACTGGACTGACGACCTGGTGAAGGTCGCTGGAATCCGCTGGATGCGGGTGGCACAGGACCGGTCGTCGTGGCGATCCTTGGGGGACCTATGTCCAGCAGTGGATGTATAACGGTTGATATGCTGATGATGATGATATAAACTGTCATAATGTCCAGGAATATTTATTTATTATTACTTATTATTTATTAGATTTTCAATGCTAAATATATTATATCCCTATGAGACTAATACCAAAAAAAGTTATTTTCAATAAATTACCACACGTGGTGAAACGCAACCAACTTGACTTTTGTTTGATAAAGGAAGTTGAAGCCAGCGCCGCTAGCCAAACCGTCGTCTCATCCATTACACACTGAAAACATAAATCAAAACTTGTGAAAACCACTGAGAAGCTAATATTGTAGAAATGAATTGTTTTAATAAAATTCTGTAGAACATTTTAACTGAGGAAACCTGAATTTGTTCTTATGATATATTAAGTTTAGATAGATGTATGGTAAAAATATGATTTCATCATCAACCCATTATTGTCCCACTGCTAGGCACGGGTCTCCTCTCATTTGAGAGGGATTAGGCTATAGTCCAGTCTACCCTACTGCAGGTTGGCAGACTGCACATGCCATTGAGAAAATTTCTCAAGCAACAGGATAGTATAATCGATAGTGATTAAGAACGTTTAAATAATTAAACAAGGCTTTAAACATTTACTTTTAGCAGTCTAGTTATAATTTAATTATTTATTTCAGACACATTCTGTTCAAATGCTTAAAGCATTATGCGATTTGCATGCTCTTTCATACTTCAACATTATTTTGTTCGTAATATAATCAGCAAAGACAAAAACAAGTGACGCGTATGCAATTAAGTTAATTGAAAATATTTATTAAAGTAAATTAATTTGTGCAAGTTTTGAACGGTGACGCATACTGATAATGAAGTTATTAAGAAATTCATATATAATAAAAGCTTTCTGCAAAATTAATTAGAATTTTAATTGACAGCGAAATACTTGATGTTTTAAGTCGCAACAAACTCATTTAGGTGTCTTTATTTTATCGTGACTATTTATTTACACGTACACAATTTATTAATCCGATTTATTAAGGATAATGACTCGATTGTTTTAGAAGTTAAGCAATCGGATTTTAAACTAAGAATTAGGATTTGAGCTTATTAGATTGATCTATGACATGCAACTGTTTTAAGCCCCTCATAAACTAAAATAGATTAGCCTCCAAACATTTTAATGATGTAAATGAATTAGTAAGTATAAAGTAAGTGTAAAGTATGTTTTATTACTCTTATTTTTTTTACTTTTTGCGGATTTTGACGAGGTATGTGTATATATTTTTTTTATACCGAGGCAAATCAAATAAATAAATATTTTCGGACATTATTACACAGCGCCATCTAGTGGTAAGCAACGAGGCTTGTGTTACACTAGATGGTTGATATGTTACATATATACTTTTTTTTTGTAAATACATACATATTAGACATAGATACATCCATGACTAGGATACAAATGTTGATGCTCATCACATAAACATTTGTCCCTACCGGGATTCGAACCCGGGACCCATAGCACAGCAGGCAGCGTTAACTAACGCTGAGCTAAACGGGTCGTCAAAGCTAATAAGCATACAGCCCGCCTGATAGTAAGCGGTTACCGTAGCCTATGGACGTTTGCAACACCAGAGGTGTCTCTTGCGCGTTGCCGACCCTTAAACGAAACCCTTGCGAAACCTTATCACTCTTTCTTTTGAAGTACCCCAAGCTGTAGTCGTTTGGGAAAACAACGACAAGTATTTATAATTATTTTTTAATCTTACAGAAGACCGCAGTGAATCAACAATAGTTGTCTTCCTGCGAGTGAGTAAGGTTACCAGAGCTCATTGGGGGAGTGACTATTCTGACAGCATGGAAATTCCGTTTGCTGTCAGTTCAGTAACTCCCTATTTTAAGAAACCTGAATGGTTTCTAAGGGGTTCAGCAACGCATTTGCAGGCCTCTGGTGTTGCAAATGTCTATGGGCGGCGGTCATCACTTACCATCAGGTGAGCCACCTGCTCGTTTACCCCCTTATCACCATAAAAAAAAACCTAATGTGTTGGATTCTTTACAGCATCTATCTCCCCGTGCGCATAAATGCTGTTTGAGTAAGTTTATTGCAAAATGCCGCTGTGATTCGCCGTCACTTTATATAAAAGAATTTTCATTAGAAATACTTGAATTTAATTATTTTGCGCTATTCCGTGATACGAGATCGCAATACTAACTTTCAAACTAGTAAATGCATTGTTAGTCTTGCTTCACTCTCCGAATATTAGAAAAGTTTACTACATTTCGAAAATTAATGTAAATTAAAATACTGACTTTGGAAGAATTCTGATTTATTTCTTTAATTACTTGATATTACAATCACAGATATAACTAGAATATAAATAACAAAACGTTAGAAATAAATAACAATTTTGCTGTTGATATTTTGTTTTAAGAATGGAATGATGAGAAGGGTACTTACTGATCTTAGCTAAGATGATCATCATCAACCCATTTCAGCGTCTGAAAATCAGCGTCAGGAGGCAGCACTTGGGCTTCCACCTGACATAATGCTGAGCTGTTGGCCCTTTGGCACAGGCATAATAACTATTATATTTCTTTTTCTTTTTTACTATTTGTGTGTGCCAATAAATATATTTTCTTTCTTCTTTCTAAAACACTTTATCTACTCAAAATGACACAGCAATTAATGAAAGTGCATAATATAAATAAACAATTAAAAAAAATAGTCGACAAACAAAACGGGAGCTGTGCAAACATATTGATGAGCGGTTTAATCGAGAGCAATCGTGTGGTCAGATTGAAATGAATCGATTAAATCACACGAGTACTTTGAGCAATTACCGATAGCCCGCGGGCGAAGTGTCGAGATGTACTCATGTGTTCCTGGTATAATGAATATCTTTCGGCGAAAAGGGTAGCTATTCATTTGATAATTTGATTTGTGCAGCGGTATTAGGGTTACGTTTTATGGTATGCGAATCAAGTTCGAACCAGATAGGGGCAAATGTTTGTATAATGAGAAATAAAACTTAGCTTGGGATTCTATGAAATCGACATAACAGACCATAACGCATGTAGTCCCCGAAGGATTAAGCAGAGGTGTACTAATATAGTAGTCACGATTTAGTATTCGTATCACAAGCCTCGTTATTTAGTTTTCAACAAGACGTACTTTACGCTCGCGGCTCCAATGAGATATCGTTTCGGCGGTTATTCAACAACGTAAGTTACATGTAAAACGATTTATAGCAGTAGTTAAATGCTATATTTCTTTTAGACACATTATAAAACACACTGCAATGCGGCCCGGTCGGTGTAAATCGTACATTATAGTCGTTATCGTTATTTATAAGGGACATTACAACCAAATCAGACTTCTCGATGTCATTTTCGCTCCGAAATACAGCGTTTAATTCTAAAACGCTTTCTATTTTTGGGGATCTTGAAAGAAAAGAGTTAAATGTTTCTATAGTGTCGGCAACGAGCTAACGACACCAAGTCTGGTGTTGCAAACCTCTATACGCTACGGTAGCTGCTAATAGCGATAATTTCCCTTACATAAGACCTAAACCATATCGGTTTAAAGAGACTTTATTTCTTATAAAAAACTATACAGTTTTTTTTTACAATAAGATTAGCTAAATATTATATTTTATACAAAACATTTACCATTTGCCACTGGCATGCTGGGCTGATAATAAATAAAAATAATTTAGAAACATCAGTAAAATTTTACACAAAAATCAAATTAAAGTATTTATAAATTACATAAAAAAATTAGAATTAAACAATATCAGTAAACTATTAGAATACTTCTGCTTAATCCTTTGAGGATACAGGCGTGATAGTATGATATATTATTAACGAGATTGTATGACGCCAAGTTTAAGACTTCATTTAGAATTCCCCTCTATAACTTCCATTTACGTCGAAATAACTTAACGTGATATACGACACAAAGCTTTCTTTGATAGACTGTTGTATTTTATAAGCTTCTGTTCTAAGTGATAAATGAGATATTAAACAAAAATAATAGTCGGGACTGTGACCCCGTTTCACACAACAGACCCACACGCATTTGATATTCTTCTAAATGAAAATATATTGCGTAGCAACCAACTTTGGCTCCAAATGTAATAGCTAGGTGGAACAGTTGGAACGTTGTGAAAAGTAGCAGTTATGTTATAGCGCGCTACGTTATAGCGGTTATATTATAGCGCGTTATTTTATAGAAGCTATGCTGAAAGTACGTGGCAAATATTGTAGTGAAGGGGTTCAGTATATGTTCTTTTAGCGTTGCAATGGTCTTGAATTGGTTCTTCTTTTAATTACCAATGATGCGTACATGCCTGCATGCATTTTTTTTATTTATTTATTTATTTCTTCACAAAATAATGGTACAGTCTGTTACAAATTAAAAATATGAACAAGTAAGGAATAATTTTAAATGAGTAACAATGGATAATCAGATCTGATGCCCTTACTAGGTTACAGAGTAGCCTGTGTTAAGGACAATCAGCCCTCTTTTCCCAAATGTAGAATTAATAACAAAGGTAAAGGTAGACTGCAAGATAAAAGTGAGAAAACAAACATTGAACAAAGAAAACCGATTGACAATTAGGTGTTTGGTAATGTGAGTGGTAGTGGGACAGTAGTTTGAGCGGTGTTGGTGTGTGTGTATGTGTGTGTTAGTGTTTGTGAGGGTGAGTGTGTTTGTGCGTTTATGTGCGTTAGATCATTGATGTGAGTAAAGATTCAGTATCTTCATAACTTTTTGTAGATAAATATTGGGTAATATGTTTTTTGCATATGTGTTTAGAGCATTCGTGTAATGGGATTATTGCGTTGATCCTATTAAATAGAAATGGTCCTAGGTAGAAAAAGAATCTTTTTGTAAAAGTAAAGAAGGGGTGAGGTGCAGTGAATATTTTGTTTCTTCTTCTAGAGGACGATCCCTGACGTGTATTTGGAGATTCAGTGAGCTGTTGTAATAACGTACAGAGTATAAATGTTTGCCTTACAGTAAGGACCTTACATTTCTGGTAGAGGTCGTAGGTAGGGTAAAGTATTGGATGAAACGTGGCCACCTTCAGGACAGCTCTCTGCGCCACTTCGAGTGGTTTAAGAATGGTTTTTGCAGCGCCAACCCAACTTGTGATGCAGTAAGAGATAACAGAGTGGCACATTGCAAAATACACGGTTCTTATAACATGCGCATTAGCAACGTGTCTTAAAGTTTTAAAAATATATATTAGTTTACGCACACGGCCAGTTAGATGAGTAATATGTGCTTTGAAGTTGAGTTGCTTATCCAATGTGATACCAAGGTATTTAATAGTGTCGGTAGGTGTAATGACTGGACAATTACAATTAGCTATGTTAGCTTGGCATGTGTGTGCGTGCAAGATTATGGGTGTCGTAGGTTGAGATGTGCTTTTAAGAGAAAATGTAATGAATTTTGTTTTTGATGTATTTAAGGTGAGTGAGTGAGACACTAGCCAGTTACATATTATATCGAACCCATTCTGAGAGGTAATTTGAAGCTTAGTCCATGAGTCATCAAAGAAGGTAATGGCAGTGTCATCAGCGAATGAAGTAATAAATCCAGAATTAAGTTTGATATTACAGAGGTCATTGATGAAGACCAGAAAGAGAGTAGGACCTAAGACACTGCCTTGCGGTACTCCGTAGGAAATAGGTAATTCGTCACTTAAATGTTTGTCAATTTTGACCCTCTGAGTGCGTCCTGTGAGATAGGAGTGAAAGAGCTGAAGTTGTATATCTCTGACTCCAAGTCGCTCGAGTTTATTAAGTAGACAAGGTAGAGGTACGACATCAAATGCCTTAGCAAGATCAATAAATATGGTCAGACATTTTTTGTGTTGATTAAGTTTATCAACAATGCCGGTTATCATTTTTAAGACAGCCTCAGACGTAGATTTATTTTTCCTGAAACCGAACTGGTTCGCTGATAGCATATTATTAGACTCAAGGTAGCTGATAAGTCTGTTATTTATAAGACGTTCCATTACCTTAGATAGCGCTGGCAGGATGGCAATAGGACGATAATTGTTTATAGCAGCACGATCACCTGCCTTGAATATGGGATGAATGATTGCCAATTTGAAGGAAGAAGGGAAAGTACCGGTGTCAAAACAAAGATTAAAAATGTGACATAATATCGGTGCCAGAATAATACTATATCTCTTTAAAAATATAGAGGAAATGCCATCATGTCCTAGCGTGGAGCTTGGCTTCAGAGAATGTATGATGGAGATAATCTCATCAGGGCTTGTTCCTAAGATGACAAAAGAATTTGGAGAGATTGCGGACATGGGGTTGACCTGGGGATCACGACAATTTGAGGGTTGAGTGTTTTTAATATTATCAGCAAGATATTTACCAATATTAACGAAATGTGAATTAACATCATTAACAGATTGAACAGGGGATGTTGAAGAGGAAAATAATTCTGTTGGAATATGTGTAGTGTTGTTAGAGTTTATGACACGCTTTATTGTATGCCATAAGACTTTAGTGTTCCGTCCAGCTTTATTTAATTCTTCAGTGTCGAACTGTCTCTTGACTTTTTTTAGGATTTTATTGCAAAAATTTCTGTATCTTACATAGGTTACCTTAAGCACTTCATTTTCTGGAGCTTGCTTTTGCTTTTTATGTAATGCATCTCTGTTTCTCATGCATCTCAGTAATCCTGGAGTAATCCAGGGCTTAAGTATCCTATTTCGCTTTGGTACTAGTTTAGTTTTTGAGGCTTTGGTTATTTCATGAGACAGAATGCTTATAAGGGAATTTGTTGCTGCATTAGGATCAGTCATTGTTAGTATATGTGAGAGTTCGATATTTTCCATGGCCTGATCAAGCGCTTTGTAGTCGACCTTTGTAATTGTAGTCGTATGATAGTTGTAGTGCAGCTTTGAATTGAGACAAAGAAATGTTGAGAAGTGATCATTTATAGTGGAGTCAAAAATGAAGGTAGTTGAGGGCAATCTAGTTCTAAGAAAAATGTGGTCGAGACAATTGCTTTCTCTTGTTGGTAGGGAGTGGGTGGGTAAAAAACCATGAAAAGCGAGACAATTAAGGTAGTCGTGTGAGTGGTTTTCCAGAGATGAATTTGTGGTATCTATATTTATATTTATATCACCTGTAATGACAACTGTCTTGAAGTGAGATAAGGAAGGTAATATTTTATTGAGTGAACTAAGGAATATATCAATACCCATATTTGAGGGCGGTCTGTAGATACAAATGATTGCTATCTCAGACTTAAGTTCCACGATTAACCCAGAGGCAGAATAATTAAATTCTGGTTCGTAGACTTTATGTTCCAATTTAGAATTTATATAGACAACTACCCCATCACTTTGGTTTCGGTGCTTAGAGGTGCGGCTAGCAGAAAAGTTTAATAAGTGAGGTAGGTTAGAGTTACTTAAACATGGAAGCCAACATTCAGAAAGAGCGATTACATCACACTCAATAGAGAGACGAGTAAGTAATGTTTCAAAACTGAGAAAGTTGCGATTAATAGATCTTATATTTTGCGATAGAATTTTAAGGTACTTATTCGGGTTTTTTATAGTTACAGAACAGTCCTCTGGAGTGCATTGGTAAATTTTAGATACAGAAAAATTATCCAAATTATCGTTTAGTGATCTTATGTTATCGAATGTTCAAATTTATAAGTAATACAACAAAAATAGTGACAAAGTTCGAGGAGTGTTGGGCGAGCGATGAGATCTGTTCGATTAAAGAAAATTGCATTATTATAGGCTGACTGAGGTTATATTGTGTGTATTGAAATAATATGATGTATAATGAGATACTGTATTGGTTTATATGTTTAAAGTGTGAAAATGGAGATGTGTGTTGAGTGAGTAGAGAGTGTGAACTTAATTTAATAACAATTATTAATTGAGTTATAAATTCAACAAGCATTAAAATTAAAAACAAGAAATTATTACATTTTATGAAAAATATTCTATGTTGATTAAATCCTAGGTGAATGCACAAATATATAACGGATTTGAGCCCTTTTAAATATAGTCATATATCTGGTGATTTAAATAAATCTCGCACTTGAGCTTCATTTTTAATAACTAAGTATGGAGATTCCTTATCCTTTTTCATCAGTATACGGCCATTTGATATCCAGCAATATTCATACTTTAGCGACTTAGCGAGACTTCTGGCCATGTAGAACAGTTTTCTGGCCTGTGGAGTTAATTGTTCTGCAATGAATATAGGTAATGTTTTCTTTAACTGGAATCCGAGGCTGGCAGTATCAAGTTTGTGTGTTGAGTTGTTTTTATTGTACTTCTTTACAGAATCCAGGAATTTGCATTTGACAAGAGTGTTAGTGAATTCAATACTTATTGCCGATGAGTTGCTTTTCTTATCAATCCGATATCTGGAAATATCACGTATTTCCGATGTCACATTGACACCTAAGGTATTGGAGAGGTGAGAAATCGAAGAATACAAGTCTTGCTTAGATTCTCATGGAACCAGTGGTACATTTCTAATTTCGACGCATGTTTTAATAAGGTTTCGTTCCAAGCTATCTATTTTTAGATCTAGATTCGATAGCTGGGTAGACAACACAGTACGCTCATTTTCAAGTCCTGAGATTTTAGACTCCAGCGAAACTAGTTGGTCTGACACGTTATTCATCGAGCTTATCAAATCACTGTTCGAGCTCTCGATTTTACAAGTTTGTTTCTTGAGGTCCATGATATGAGTTTCAAGAGTAAGAAGACGTTCATTCTGGGCTGAGATAAACTCAGTCATCATTACTTTAAGCTCGTTTCTAAGGTCCATGTCATATTTATTCGGGCTTACATCATTAGAAGATCTTGGGCGTTTTGCTCTTTGAGTTACATGTGACGAAGAAAACTCATGAATTGGCTCTTCTTCGCATGATTTAAGTATGTCGGTTTCAGAATGTGACTGAGTGATGTTGGTTTTTGATGCTGGAGGTGAGTGCATCATTCTTATAAAGATTTAGAGTACCAACTCTCGTAGATTGTCTATTTGCGGTTTGGGCTAGTAATTAGTAGTAGACGGATCACAATTTATAATAATAATTTAAAAAATAATTTAAAAAATGCTGGTATGTTGGTCGAAAAGAAGCCAAGTTCAATGATGTACGTATCAGCAGTTGAAATAAAAACACAAAAAGAATACTTCAAAGTAAGTAGCGAACTCGAACCAGATGAAATGCAAAGTGGTGGAAGCTACTGTTGTGCTACCACTCTTGTAACTGTGTTTGCGAAATGTTGATTCGTATATTCCACGTATGAAGAAACGGGCTAGCACTTCGAGCTCAGAATAATGCTTTTGTGACCATATAAGGTCACGAATTGCGGTGCAATGCGTTGCGTGACTCACCACTGATCGACCAATAGGAGAGCTGTTGTCAGTGAGTCACTCACAGTTTACTTGATTTGCGTGTGTTTTGTTGAATATTCTTCAATTGCAAAGGCGTTTACACTTTTATAACATTAAACTAACTAGAGTATTGTTGTTGCTTGGATAAATTTACAACTAGTTTATATGTTCTTAATATCTCTAAGTACAAAGTAAAGACAAACAATTTATATATTACGAAGTAGCTTGGTGCACGTCTAACTGAGGGCGAGCGCGGGAAGCGAGTGAAGCATTGCTGGCTAAGTCTTGGCTTAAGCCTGCGTGGAGGATAAGGGTCTGATCTATTTTATCTGACAGAAGACCCTTTAAGAGGTGCATATGATACTTAAGGGATTATTCCAATATATGATAAAAAAAATTGTGATAGCGTTATTTAATAGTTATATTATAACGTTACGTTATAAGCGTAGTTATACGGAGAGATTAATTCGGAGATTTTTGTTTATGAATTTCAACGCTATATTTTGTACACTTTTTTGTACACTTCATATATTTTTGAAACCAATAAATCATAATAAAGAAAATATTTTTCAAAATATAGCGCTATCATTAAACGCGTTATCAGCTATTACTGCATGCTTAAATTACCGATGTAAAATTTCATCGCTCAAGAGACCCATCTATTGAATCCCTGGTTTAAGTCACAGTTTACTTTTATCCTGTGTAATACCAGTTATTAGTATTTGTGTAAAGTTGCTCAACCTGGTTTCTGAGTTAAGCTTTGTGCTATTTCTCTGACTTTTATTTCCCATTAATGTTATGCTTGTACGTGATCTGGTAGAAATTTAGACTTTGAAAATGTATTAGAATGTATGGTACTAAATTTCTCACAGTTACGTAAATACAAAATATTGATATATAACTACTTTGGCGGATTTTATCGGTCTCGGTATATTGATATTAATTAATTCTGAAGTTTCGCATCTTTTACAACAGCAAAGTTTTTACCATCCGAAGCGACCATTTCTACTTAGTGACATGAAATATATACGATACGGCAAATTAATTTAAAAACTCTCAAATCAAGAACGATTCGTAACAAATGATTTATAATATGATATGAGTTAATATAGCATACTATATAGTTCCGTACGAATTATCGTAAATATATCTCATTAAAGTGCATTTTATTAGGCTAGTGTTGTCCGCGTTTAGTGTATTGCATTTCCAATGTATTTATATACACATGGTATATATAAATGTAGGTCGTTTGAACACGCGTCGCTTGCCAGCAATTGCCTTGATTTATAAAGCGTAAAAGTAATTTAAAGTTTAATTTATTGCAATTTACACGTAATAGTTGCAATATAACTGGAATTAAATGTAGGGGTACCTATTATACTCAAGTGTGTGTACTAAATCTAAGTAACCAGCTAGTGATAAGTCATACAGATATAGAGATTTACTTTTTAAAACACCTACTGTAATTAAATTCAAAAATAAAATACTCTTTATTTAAGATACTTATTTTTATAATACTTACTTATATTTAAAATAATAGTTATTCTTAATTTTATTTTATTTTAGTTCTTTAATTGTAGCAATAATATATCGTAATTTCTTTTATTGTAACTATCAACTCTGACACATTGTTATTGGAATCTCAAATTAAAGTTTTCTGCAGGACAGTCCTGCAGAAAGCCTTGGAAACACCAGTTCCTTTTTTTGTAAAGAACTTGCATTACTTTCAGTTAATAAAGAACATTATTATTATTATTATTATTATACATGACTAAAAGTATGTAATAACATCCCTATTACTATCCATCGACATACGAGTCAAAATTGCAAGTCAAACCATTGAGTACTTTTCGAATTGTGGACACAAACATACAGAAGTATGGAAATAAAACTGTTATATATGACTTTTATCGCGGTATCACTGTGTAAGTTTTAATTCCGAAGTTTCGGATCCTTTATAGTTACAGCTGAGTAAGAGGTTTTGAGTTCGATTTCCATTTGGAGCAGTGATATTAGAGCTTTCTATCTGCAGCAGCTGCTCAAAGGTCTCGTCCTCTATTTGGTAATTATGTAGGTTAAAAATGTAGCGGCAAAATGTGGACGTAGGTACTATTATATGGTATTAGTACACCTCTGCCCTGCCTTTCGGGGATAACAGGCGTGATGTAATGTTATGGAATTGAGATAGTTTGTTTGTTTGTTACTTGATCAAGAAAAGCAACAAAATATTTACGAGAATTGCATATATTTATGTATATAGTTCAATACTTAGATTAACTATTTTATATAGACATAAAGCGCAGTCGGAGCCGCGAGCAGAACCTAGTTTTTTATACATACAGGTTTTTTTTAATCTAGGTCGTTTGAACACGCATCACGAGTTTTTATTAAGTGTTAAATTAAATAGCAATACTGTAATTAGTTTGCAATTTAAAGCTGTATTAAATGTAGGAGTAGTACTTAATATAAGCAAGTATTTTTATACAAATGAGGCTCGGATAAAGGTGTCCTTTTCAGCGGTGCTGCTAATCATTGACTAATATACAAGATTACTTCTAGATGGTTGGTACATACACATAATATACAAAGAAATATCCATGACTTAGGTAAAACGGTCCGTACTTATCACCAAAAAAAATTACCTCTACGGCTAATCGTGTCAGAAATAAAAATAATAATCATGTCCTTTGTAAGTCAAAAGAACTGAAAACCAAAATTAATATGGATAAAGGTTTAAACCAGTAATCATTTGTACAAGCAGTTATATAATAGCAGAGTTTTGTACACAATACATTCGACATTTAAATACATACAGGTCATTTTCATCACCGACAACAGATTGGCACAGAATCACTCATACTTTTATTCCGACATTCCGTGGAACAATGTGAAAAATTTCAGCATTTTCCATCGTTTCCATTGTCAAGCGGCATTATTTGCGGATCAGGTCGCCCGGTCATAGTGATCCTACACACAATCTATAGAATAAACAGCCAACAACTCGCCACCACTCAATTCATCACAGACTACCGTTGCCTCCCTCAAATATAACACTACCCGCAATATACATCGACGGTTTTGATGCTTGTTTTAAAATTTTGGTCCTTAGTTCCGCGGTAATGGATGAGTGGTTTACACGCGATTATCGACAGGGTAAGAGTACAGATGTTTAGGGTAGTAACTAAGTGATTGATCATCAGTAGGAAATGGTGGGTTAAGTCTTGAACTGGGCGCCTTCGTCTTGGTCTTGTCAGTTGACGCTGTCGCGGACTTGGGGAGATGTTTTCTTTCTTGTTTTGTTTCAGACTGAAGTTGGATAGAGTAGGTATTTTGAGTTGGCTTGAATTAAATTTGTCTTTTGTCTTAAATTGAATCTTAACTAATAGTTTGAATTAAAATTATTATTGATGTCAATATTCAGTATGTATTTGTTCTGTAAATGATTTTAAAGCAAATACAACGTGGATAGTGAATTTTCATGATATATGTAAATATCTACAAATGTATTATTTTATATATTACTAGCCTCTGCTTACTGAACATATGCCTATGTGTGAATCTAGGTAACAAACCTCTGTACCCCAAATTTCTTCAAAATCCGTTCATTTGTTTTTGTGTTACTGAGTAACAAACATCCATATACAAGCTATGCAGTCTTCACCATTATTTATTACGTAGAATATTGAACACAATCCATCGAAGCTTTTCAATACAAGTGTTGCCGGAGCTGACCTATTTTATTCCTTATTCTTTAAACAAACACACATTCTGATCCGACCCAATACGATCCGATCTTTAGCAGCAACTGTGTAAAAAGCCCATAAAAGATTACGTGCACAATATATAGAGGACCATTTACGGCGGTGGTAAAACGTTACAATTGAGGCTTATTCTTAAAGGAACAGTGGACTTTTTAGCCTTTAGTTTGCAATAGCTGTTTTCATAGCTCGTTAGAAAATTGTCGTACGGTACTATAAAGTGGATTTAATTCAACGCTTCGCGCGCTGCAAATCCAATTTTATGCAGTAAAGTTAAAAAGAGCTGTGGTAGGCTAGTGGTGTGACTAGTGGACGGAGATGTCAAAGGTCTCGAGTTCGAACACAAGGCACGCACCACTGACTTTTCGGAAGTTATGTGCGTATTTATCACTTGCTCAAACGCTGAAGGAAAACATTGCGAGGAAATCTGCATGCTTGAGAGATTAGTCTCGATGGCGTGTGAAGTCTGCCAACCCGCAGTAGGCTAGCGTGGTGGACTATAGCCGAATCCCTCTCAAATGATTGGAGACCCGTGCCCAGCAGTGGGACGTTAATAGGTTGATGATGAAATTAAAAAGCAGTAGTTATTCTGTCTTTCGCTTAACAAGGAGGGGGAGTGGATAACTGATACTTTTATTACTTCTATCTAATTTTATGAATAATTTCGCTGCGGGTTCCAAGACTGGTAAAATAATTCCCTGGGACACGTCGGCCTTCGATGTTTCGTCAATTTTCTGGATGGTTACTATTGTTGATCCTGGCTTACAGGAGTTGCAGTAGTAGGCACAGAGGGTGGTTGGTTGGTATGCCCCATTTAAAAAAAAGTTTGCAGTAAATGAATGCAGCGTTTCAAATCCGCTTCCACGTAACGCACCTGTGACTTCACGAAATTATTTAGAGTACTAGCTTTTGCCCGGGACTTCGTCTGCGTAAAATTGGTAATTTTATCCGGATTTCCGGGATGAAAACTATCTCAATACCAAATTTCATCTAAATCGGTTCAGCGGTTATAGCGTGAAGAGGTTAACATACAGACAGACAGACAGATAGACAGATAGACAGACACACTTTCGCATTTATAATATTAGTAAGTATGGATTAATGATGATTCGCTGAAACGATTAAGGAAAACATGGTGAGGCAATTTGCATGCCTGAGAAATTTGCGTAATGTGCCTGTGCTAGGTCAGCTTAGTACACTGTAGCCTATTAGGAAGCCGTGCCCAGTAGTGGGATAAATCATAAATAGTTCGCCTAGTGGGCTAGTGTGATTTTTTTTCTTCAGACAAAAAAATGACTTTTGATGACTTGAGTGTCTCCATGGTTTTAGTTGTGACTTATAGAAGAATGTTAACATAAAATTACGATTACGCCTGTCACCCCTGAAAGGTAAGGCAGAAGGATACAGAGGTGTATTGAGGTCCTATGTAATAAGGGGCGAGCGTTTTACCATCAACGAGCTGCTACTGAGAATTTTATTGAAAAATCCAATAAATCTTCTCGACCCGGGAATCGAACCCAAGACCTTTCGCTAAGCAGTCACACTTACGACTATTAGACCAACATTCCAACAAGGCAGTGTTTAAGACAGTGTAAGTTACAATATCATTATTACTAAACACAAAATGCTTGTTCATCATACTTAGAACTTAAGCCATTCAAACACCAATTAAATCTACAAACATTGTAACCAAGACTGATCCGCAAATATTTGTTTCGTTGCAGGAATTGAGACCCCAAAGCGGGGGTGAATTGTCTGACCCTTAATTCAATAGAGAAACTTCGAACAGCAGAGGTACAATGTCCATTTTAAGGTGTGTTTGAAAGGACTACAATCGAATTAATCTATGGGCCTTGAAGGTAAAATCAGGAAGGTTTAAATAAAGCTGATTTTCCCTTCCACTTGTATTTGTTTTTTTTTCTCTATATATACGAAAATGGTCCTTAATCATTAAGTCCTTATAACATTGTAATAACACTACTGTTACAAGTTGGGATGAAAATTAATTTAACGTATAACAATATAATAATATTGATTCTGTTAATATGTTTTTTTTAAATAAAAGATACTTGGTATTAATATTTTATACTAGCTTCCACCCGCGGCTTTGCCCGCAAGGTATAGAGATAAAAAGTAGCCTATTTGTTAATCCAGGTAATAAACTATCTGTATGCCAAATTACTTTCAAATTCATCAAGCGGTTTTATAACCGACTTCAAAAAAGGTTCTCTAGGAGGTGCCTGTATTTTTTTAATGTTTTTTACCTTATCACTTTTGACTGGGTGAATCAATTTTGATAATTCTTTTTTTATTTGAAAGTTGTTGCTTTGCGTTTGGTCCCATTTTAATTTGGTTCAGTTCTGAAATTTGAAGTCGTTTTTTTTGCCAGAACACACAAACTTCATTTATAATATTAGTAGGATTATTTACAATTAAGAAAACGATTCTCGGCGACCTGAATTGTTCATTTATCTATGATATTCTATTTTATTAGTGACAGCTATCGGCTCACTCCATTACATAGGACCAAAAAAAACTTATAGGAATACATCTGTACTTGTCTGCCTACCCCTCCGGCAGTCCCGTCGTGTTGGTATGTTTGTAGAACCACTTCAAAATGTTCACATTGGCAATAATTCTCGCAAACACCCTATATACCCACAACGGTGTGTTCAGCCAATACCGGTGAGCTTATTGTCGGCAAAATTGATTTTCAAATGGAACCACCCGATCTCATTTGTGATATTATTTTATCAAATCCTCTCCCGAACACACCGCGACTATATTTGGGAGCAAAATGGTTGTAAGGAAAGCCTTCTATAAATAGACAAATGTTACTTAAAGTTGAAAAATATTAAATCATATGTATGTTGATAAATATTTCCTTGTAACTTCACATTGAAAGTTTTTAATGCGATAGGGCGTTGTTCTATCGCTATGTAATAACCACGCTGATCAATCGATCTGTAAGGTTAAGCTCTGCTTGTTGAGGCCAGCCTGTAGATGGGTGACAATTTGCATTTTTTTAAACGTTGCCCCGTTCAAGGATTTTCTCAATGATTACCGATCCGCTCTATGGTTGATATGCTACTTATCTTATATATAAAAATGTCGTGTCACAGTGTTTGTCGCTGAACTCTTCCGAAACGGCTCGAAAGATTATAATGAAATTTGTGTATGTATATTTGGTAGGTCTGAGAATTGGTCGTAAGCATTTTTTTACTCCATATATGTATATCCGTGTATATAGTATATATAGTACATAGATATTCTTCTATGCGTTTTTACTTCTATCGGCATGCCCCAAAAACTGCTTCGCCTGTTATTTTTTAAAGGAAAATTAATCAGATACCTGATATTTTCTACGTCAATACATATATTACATGTCGGTAGTATCGCCAAGTACTCCAGCACTATGCAGAGCTGGTGTAATGGACAATGTAACAATTAATTAGGTGTCGCAGGTGAGCGCGACCAGACGCGGCTAATTGTCTGCGGCTTGTTCATTTGCGTGGAACATATGTACCGTAATTATAGATACTAGGTTCAATCTAGTTGAACAGGTATTGCGATACTTACGAATATTAGTTTGTGGTCGGAATAAACGTGTATCATCTATTGCTTATCTCATTATCTTCACGATGGAGACGTTTTTGACTAGAGTGGTAGTACTGAGCTGGAGATTTTAGATTCAGTGCCAGGAGGAACAAATATGTACTTAACTAGGGTTTTTGTGTGTATTTTGGCAATGAAGTACCTATGCCCTAAAAACCCCTTAACTGTATATTGGTTGCTAGCTCGACTGATGAGCGTGAGGTTCTGGCTTCGATGCATGATGCTGCATGAGGTCTTCAGTCTGCCCGTGATGATAGATCATCATCATCAGCCTATATTCCTCCACTGCTGGACATAGGCCTCTTTTAGCGAACGCCAAAGACTCGATCTTCGGCTCTTCTCCTCCAGTCGCTGCCAGCTGCCTTCCGTAAGACGATAGATGCTGTAAAGGATTCGAAACTTCGGCAATAAAAAAATATCAATATGTTGCGCTACAATCCTTAAAAAAATGGCTCATTTCCATAATTAAACATTATTATTAATTTGTCGTCGTGGAAAAACAGTCCTATAAAATTTAATTATTTCTACATCTACATCTTATTTCTTTTCTCTGTTATAAAAAGACTGAAATCTAGTATTTACTTAAGAGTACTTTTAATTATAGGTATTTAAACAACAACAGTGACGTTCACAGAGAGAAAAGGCAATAGACAAAATATGAAAACTCGCGAAGTTTACCACAGACGATATCAATATTCTAACACCATCTAAACTAAAAATATATTCCCACGGCGATTAACGCCTCGTCTCAAAGTTTAAAACAGTTGAACGAAGCGAATAACTGCATATACAGTTGTATATAGCCAGCTCTTCGACTAATATAGCCCAGGGGACAGACAGGTAGGTACTATGCACAAATGAAATATCAGCGCACGAACCCCGCTCCGGGGATTACATCTGATTAAATCGTTCTGATTACAGTACTAGGTGGGGATAGTCTTCCCACTAATTAAAAACTCTGTAAGTTCACTTTAATCGGTTCAGTATTGACGATCCGATTAGCCGATTTAAAGGTTTCTGTGATAAGGGGCCTGGACTCTAATTCCGGTAGGGAAAAATGTTTGTTTAAATGTCTATCGACCATCTAGTATACGTAACGCAAGCCTCGTTGCTTAACTCGGAACTAGATGGCGCTGTGTCATATTGCCTGGATATCATCATCATCATCATCATCATCATTTCAACCGTTTGACGTCCACTGCTGGACATAGGTCTGGATATACATATATATATTTATTTATTTGAACATTGAAAGAAAAATATGGACTGATAAAGTTTCTCTAAAATATAATGAATACATTATTTCGATTTTTATTTATTATTGAGAATTTTCAAGATATTTTGAACATACATTAATGTACTCTTACAATAGTTTTAAATGTCATTAACAGTAAGTTTAAATTACTGTAAGTTGTTGCAAGTTCTTCTAATATTTTGTCCCTCAGGAAATCATAATGCCGAGTATTCTTGATAAGGGACTCGTGGCTACGTAGTAGCCACGCTGGTCAATGGACCCGTAAGGTTGAGCTGTGTCTGCTGGGGTCAGGCTATGAAGACCTGTCTCTATATTCTGAAGATTGGGATTCATCGGATATCGGGATGTTAAGCTGTTAGTCTCCAAAAACTAGTTTACCTAGGTCTTCAAGTCGTTTTGTAATCTCCATATTCTAGTTTTATATTTGTAGAGTATCAAACGGTTGATTTACTTGAATCACAGCTCAGAACATTCTTGACCGAGTAATCTTTCAAACAAAAAAAATCTCTATTGGTTCATCCGTTTTGGAGATACGACAGCACAGCCAGACGTACAGATCACATAGACACGCAATTATACATTCAGTGTAGACACGCCAAGCATATAAACACAAAAAAGCTATAGAGACACGCAGATACAGTATACAATAAGTTAAACTTATATCCTACTAGCTTTTACCCGCGACTTCGACTGCGTGAATTTAGTAATTTTATCCAAAAATTCCACACCCCCTTTCTCCCTTTTAAGGGATGATTTTGGGGATGAAAACTATCCATGTCCTTCCCCGGGATTCAAACTATCTCTACACCAAATTTCATCTAAATCGGTTGATCGTAACACAGACATATAGACACACTATCGCATTTATAATATTATAAAGTAAGTAAATAAATAAATATTTCCGGACAATATTAATAAATATATTAATAAATATTAGACAGCGCCATCTAGTTCTGTGGTAAGCAACGAGGCTTGTGTTACGGATACTAGATAGTTGATATACTACATATATACAATTTTCTTTTTGTAATTACACACATATTATACATAGATACATCCATGACTCGGATACAAATGTTGATACTCATCACACAAACATTTGCTCCGGCATTCGAGCCCGGGACCCATAGCACAGCAGGCAGCGTTAACTACCGCTGAGCTAAACGGGTCGTCAAAGTTAAGTAAAGTAAGTATGGATACAATACTTAACCTCCTTATTTTGTCATCGCCAGCCAAAAACAAAACACAAATACACCCTTAACAAGCATTTCGTATATAGCGAGTGTTATTATGTGCGCACATGTTTATGTCGCAGTTTATGAGACAGGGTGGGCGACGCCGGGTGACAATGTACAGTTTTATTGTATAGGGCGGACTGTGCACGTTCCGAATCACCGCTTATAATTTCGTTGGAGTACTATGAATATGGAAAAGGCGTATATATTTCGCTGATTCATATGTATCGTACTAGTGTTTCGGGTTTATGGATTTAGTTTATGAAATATCGTTGTCATTAATTTTGCTCTTGTATTCATAAATTAGGTACACATACATCGACGAATGATTAGTGTAGCGGTGTTAAAGGCTGCCTTCTGTGTTAAGGGTCCTGGGTTCCAGTAGGGTCAAATATTTGTGTGATGAGCATGGACAATTGAACTGAGTCATTTCTGTTAATAATAGTATGTACATTTATTATTGGCAACACTGCTTAGTTCATTTCCTGCTCATGTATAGTCTGTGACTAATTCCCTCCTCTAAAAATGGCCAACAAGATGTGAAGTGTATTATTAAAGTAATTGTATTTTAAGTATAAATAAATAAAGGATAAACAAAAGAAGACTTTAATTGAACTATATTAACAGTTCTAGTTCAGTTTCTATGTATAATGTGTGTATTTACAAAAAAAAAGTAGTCTATCAACTATCTAGTATACTGAGTATCCGTAACACAAGCCTCGTTGCTTAGCTCTGAACTAGATGGCGCTGTGTCATAACGTCCGGGTAGCGGAGGACCGGTTATCGTGGAAATTGAAATACATACAGTATAAGCATGGACATCTTTTGGCTCAGATAATGATGAAATATTTCATACATTTAAGAGTGATTGGACATATTAAAATAAAACTCTTTTTATACATACTTAGTAAATATAACATCAAGATAAACAATACTATTCTGGACGTGTAATTTTCATCTAATTCATGTATTATCTAATATATAAAATTCTCGTGTCACAGTTTTCGTTGCCATACTCCTCCGAAATGGCTTGACCGATTTTAATGAAATTTTTTGTGCTTATCCGGTATCTATGAGAATCGGCCAACATCTATTTTTCATCCCCCTAAAAGTTAGGGGTAGTCCACCAACCCCTATAATGTGGCAAAACAACGTTTGCTGGGTCAGCTAGTCTAATATATAAAATTCTCGTGTCACAGTTTTCGTTGCCATACTCCTCCGAAACGGCTTAACCGATTTTGATGAAATTTTTTGTGCTTATCCGGTATCTATGAGAATCGGTCAGCATCTATTTTTCATCCCCCTAAAAGTTAGGGGTAGTCCACCAACCCCTATAATGTGGCAAAACAACGTTTGCTGGGTCAACTAGTTATTTATATAAATACATATGATATCTCAAAAAAATAATCCTACATAATTCGATTACATACATAAAACAAACATATTACAAAAATGTTACTACACACTTAATGAATATTTTGATGTTAAAAATAATTAATTAATTTGTCGTCAATTTAAACATACCTAAGTAAAGTAAAATATAATAAGCATGTGCAATAATTACTTGTTTTATATTAGTTATTATAATTTATGTTAATCTTTTATTTTATTCCATAAATATTTGTGATTTGTGATTCGTAGATATAGTATTTCTATGCTGTGCCCTAACAGGGTTTCATGTTGTTACCTACCTAATTTAAAGACCTATGTATTATTTACACATGAAGCAATAAAGAACTTTGACTTTAAAACCCTTAATACTTTCAAAGATACCTTACTTTTAGCAGTGGACGTCTAACGGTTGATGTGATGATGATGATGATGATGATTATATCGCGATAAATTCCTCAAAAATACTTGACATACCTATGTTATTGTGTAAGTGTAAAAAATAGTAAGACTGAACTCACTTGTCGAAAGAATTTAAATCTGCATCTCAGGCCAGTAAACACATTTATAACTGCAAATAACTGCTCCGTTGGTCTAGTGGTCGTAAGAGCGGGTGCTGAGCAAGATATCTTGGGTTCAAAGTCGAGCAAAGTGCAATAGGTTTTTTCTATGATATAGAAATGATGGTACGTAAAAACGCCAGATATTGTCTACACGTAAAAATACGTGTAAACAAAAAAAATTGTATGTACAATCTTTTAATATATTTCTGCTCACTCCCCGTAGCAATATAAGCGTGAAGTCTCGGACGAGGATCAGTATTGCAGCCAACAATGTGAAACCCGACCGAGCGATGCTTTGTGACGATACGAATTAAAACGCGGAACTTGATATTGTTGCTTCTGTTGCAGTGATGCTCAAACTGACGCTAAACGCCAACTGTACCTATATGTATACATTTCTGTATTTATACTCTACTAGCTTTGGCCCGCAACTTTGTCCGCGTAAAATTAGTAATTTTATTCGCATACAAACTTCCACCCCCTTTCCTCCCTATAAGGGATGATTTCCGGGATGAAAACTATCCCATGTCCTTCCCCGGGACTCAAACTATCTATATGCTAAATTTCATCTAAAATTATATTATTGTATTTGTTGTTATAACGGCAACAGAAATACATAATTTGAGAAAATTTCAAATGTCTATGTCTATCGTGGTTCTTGAGATACAGCCTGGTGACAGACAGACGGACGCACAGACAGCGATGCCGTAGTAATAGGGTCCCGTTTTTACCCTTTGGGTACGGAACCCTAAAACGAAATTAAGAAGCCTCCATACTTAACGATACATAAATATATTTTTAAAACCAATAAATAGCATTGATTGTCAATGTAAAATTAAATACCAGACTACGGCTTAGTACAGAGTCTTATTAGATTTTATATTAATAATTATCAAGTAATTATCTCTTCGTTTTGTGATGAAAGAAAATATGCTTCTTTCACCATGAATCAAAGAGATAATTACTTGTGGGTACGCCCATATCTCACGAAGACATTGAACACGAATATTCTGACTCCAACTAATTTGATAGGACAGATTTTAACGACCAAAAGAATTACTTTTTCTTGGTACTTGAATAGTATTATTCATCTCAGAAAATTAAAAGGCTTTTTCTTGTTATAAATGATCGTCGTCTCTAGTACTTTGTGTTTACGGTTTGAACTATAAAAAGGTTGAATATCTCTGGCCCCTCAGTCTGGATGCAATTTCAAAGGACATTACGAAAAATTTTAAATGCAAATTCTTTGGAATGGCGATGTTTTGTATTGGAATGAACGGGATTAAATTGAACGAAAAGAAGAGAATTGAATTGTTTGTCGTGAATGGATGAATGGGTGGATAAAAGTAAAGATAAATATTTATGTACTTTAATGATATTTTTTGTAGATAGTTTTGAGGTATTCGTCATACTTTTAGGTTCTATCAAAAAGTCGTGCTAAATAAAAGTACCAACAATAGTATTAAAATAGTGTATACCTAGCATAGTGACAACGACAACGAGGCGCCGTGTCATGACCGTTCTCCTGCACAGGGTATAAGATAGGACAGGACAGGGCACCACGTCCCAGCATCCTATTCCCAGGGCCGGATTTACGGGAGGGCAACTAGGGTTACAAGGCCGGGCCTCCACAACAAAGAGGCCCCACAATACAGACTTCGGAACAAAATACTGCGGGGGCCCTTCACTCCTTTGTTGCCTCGGGGCCTCCAGGCCTCTAAATTCTGCCTATTCCAAGCAGTGGTGTAGTACGTACCTACAAAGCTGCTTTATTAGTTGCGCGTCGCCGTCGCCGCGTCGTTCCGTTTAACGCAGACAACAGAGAGATTCGGTGCAGTGTAATATCGGTATTAAATACTAGAAGGTTTATATCTCAAAGTGGGGTGATACAGGCTTAATAGGAATGCAAATAGTTTTTTTTTATATCACAAGGGTGGCAAACAATTTTCCAGCCCGCCTGTAGAAATTGTCTATGTTTATTAAAATAAGAGAGTTATAATTGTCGGCACGAGTCGTAAGCACAGATTTTAGTAGTAAAAGCCATTTTACGCATGTACGCTTTCGGCCAAATTTGTTCTGTATCGGTTTCCCGGTCAGAAACTATCGTGTGCAGCCTCCGCGCCCCTCACCATCGTCATTCCGCCAAAGAGACCGGCAATTTATGGAATGGGCAAGTGAAGTTGGTGCTCACGACTCGTGCCGGTACCTATACCAAACTATCAGCAAATATAATTTTCATGCTGTCAGAATGCGCAGAAACACAATTATTATTATTTCACTGTGGTCTTCTGTAAGGCGGAGGTGCGTCCCCAGTCGGCCAGTTCAATTTGAGAGAGGAATCTCGCTATGCCCTGCCTCGCTATAAAAAGTTTGATAAAAAAGTCAGTCTTCAAATATCTACATAACATCTTCCACTCAATTACTTAAAACATATTGTTTAACTTGGAGTAATGGCGCAATGGTAAGTGAAGATTTACTTTATTTCCAAAGAAGCAGTCAATATTTACGACCAGTTATGATGTTGTCAGTGTTCGTAAAATTTTATACACTACTATTTGTAGCGCCCCAGTAAAAAAATATCGAGGCCTCTCGCCCGCGTGTTACGCATTGTATAGAAAAATATTCAAATTTATTGTGTCATGTAGCTTTTGAAAAATAGGAACCGAGAAACGTTGGTTTCAATTCGTAATTTTTTTTTGTGAATTTTCGTAAATTTGTAATCTTTAGTTTCACTTACATATATCGTTCATATTTTATATTTATTTCATAAATTAATTGTAGTGTTACTACATCTTCTCCGCAAATAAGCGGCTATATTTGCGCCTTAATTTATTTCGTTTTCGTAGAGATCCGTATAAGAACCTGGGTCACTAACATAGCCCGCAGAATCACCGAAACAAGGTGGCAGATGGCCATCTGCCACCTTGTTTTGTCCTGGCCTATCACTATTTATTTAGGTCATACTAGTAGCCTATCACTATTACTATATTTGATGATGATAATGATGGTGTCCTCCCAGAGGTATCCATCGACGGCGACACCCTGTTAGTCCTCAGTATTTGGTCCTCGCTCGTGAGACCTGGAATGACCTGCGAACCTTACTTACCATATTTACGCTACACACGAATCAAGAATAATTCTGTCGAAAAAAAAAAACCGGCTTCAATCTACGAACTGGACCAACTTAAAATCGGACGATACGGGAAGCACCAACATACAAATAAAAAAAGAATCATCAAAATCGGTTCACCGGTTCACCCAGTTGAAAATTATGAGGTAGGTAACAAACATAAAAAAATAAACATTCAAATTGAGAACCTCTTCCTTATTTTAAGCGGCTAAAAACAGTTCTAGAACAAGAAAAGGAAACAAAAATAAATTTTATTTCAAAGGAGGTTTTATTCGGACTCAAAAGGAGGTTTGTTCTCGTCGCTCCAACAGTATTTAATACTGAATATAAAACATAAGTCTTCCCGCCAAACGTCGGCGCTATTAACGCGTGCGTCGGAAACGGTCCTAAATAATAATGTTTCGATTTCCTTGTGCCGACCCTAAGGGCGAGGGTACGCGGGCAGCTTGAATATAAACTGTTGACAAAGTAGGTGGTATTGAAAACATACGTTACATTGCTATAAAAACTACTTTTTACGTGTTTTATCTCGGTATTATTTAGTCGGTACTGACTTTTCGGATCCTTTACAGCATTCATATCTTAAGACTGAGGACTTAAATATCTAGATTTTATAATAATTACCCTAAATTTTTCTTAGCGAAGCAAGAATGTCTTAGAATGGACCCCCATCAACAGACTGACCGCGGCAGGCGCAGCTCAATCTTACATTTACGGTTAAATTGTACATAATTATTAATAAAATTGTCAAGTCCAATTGATTTATTATAGGCATTCCGAGGCAGGCAGGCGATTAGGGCCGTGGTATTTAAGATGCCATTTAAAAAAAAATGGTGATGAGGGGGCCAACGAGCAGGCGGCTCACCTGATAGTAAGCGATCACCGCCGCCCATGGACATTGCAATACCAGAAGGTTTGCATATGCGTTGCCAACACTTGCAGATACCGTTAAGGTTTCTTAAAAATAAATTGAAAAAAAAAGAATTACTAAACTGACAGCAAACGGAAAGTCCATGCTGTCAGAATAGTCACTCCCCCAACGAGGTCTGGTAACCTTACTCACTCACAGAAAGACAACTATTGTTGATTCACTGCGGTCGTCTGTAAGGCGGAGGTACTTCCCCAGTCGGGCAGCTCAATTTGAGAGAGGAATCTCGCTATGCCCTACCTCTCGAAAATATATGAGGTAAGGTTTCCGGGATCCAATCCTGGTAGGGGTAAATGTCTGTGTCATTAGCATAGACATACTTATATTTATAAAAAAAAAATTTATATTTATTTATATTTTGTACTTTATCAACCATCTGGTATCCATAACATAACTCTTGTTTATTTAATAACTAAATGGAGCTGTGTAATAATATCCACATGTATTTATTATTTAATTTAATATAACATTTATGAATGCACCTTAATAAAAAAAAAAATTCCCCCCACTTCATAAGGAAAACGAATAAGGCTAAGCATTCACGCGCGAAAATAGATTCATCATTCTGACACGTTCGTCCTATGATCTGTTGCGTTATAGAAATATGCTTTATATATATTGTATTCATGCCTTTATAAAGGCGTTTTTGTAAGGGACAGGATATGCGGAATTACCTATAAAATACGTACTCGTAGTTTTGATATATGAAGTCGGTTAAAAACAGCTTTTTAGCTCGAAATTTCTTGGTATTTTGGTATTATTTTAATCTCAACGTTTCGGGAGCTTTACAGCATCTAAGCTTATGAACAGAATGCTATTTTATAACAATATTTATCCGCAGCTTTACGCGGCTCAATTTAATACTGGTGGCATTAAGTTTCTACGGTGTGTCAGACCGAGTTACCGTACAATTTGATATTGATTTGTAGCGAAAAAATATCACAGAGTTACCAAAAAAACTGGTGATACGATTGCTACGAAACTTAACAGAATCAATCTCTTCAAAATAATCTCTCTTTTGAGTGTTCATAAGTGACATCCATGCAAACATATCAACCCAACTATTACTATCCCCCGCTGACCATTAGTCTCCTCTCATTTGAGAGGGATAAGCTTAAGCTATAGTCCACCATTCCACCTTAGTGTGGGTTCACCAACTTCACATACCATCGACAATTTTTCTCATGCAAGCTGGTTTCTTCGCGAAGTTTTCATTCATCGTTTAAACATACCTATGATAAATGACGACTGGGCAAACGTAGTGTAGGACGACCTGCGACACGATGGACCGACGATTTGAAGAAGGTGGCTGGCAGCGGATGGATGCGAGCTGTCCAAGACCGGGATGGTTGGCGCTCTTTGGGGGAAGCCTACGTTCAGCAGTGGGCGGCAATAGGCTAATTATGATAAATACGAAAACATGTTGAAAAATCAGTGGTGCGTGCCTTGGGGCCTAACTTAAGATTTAAGGCATCATAGTCTACTGGTCACACCAGTAGGCCTCTTTATAAATATAGTACCAATTTTTTTTATATCTATACATTTCTTTGGGAAAATTGTTTGTTAAAATAAGCGAGAAATCACTTAATACACGACTAGTTTCGCTTATGCCTAGGCTTTGATACTTAATCACACGGCTATTACCGCTTCATCGGTCACATAACACGAGACACATAAATAAGAACCTGACAATAGCCAAACGTGACCTTGGGTTCGGTAAAGGTCAAGGACAAGGTCATTCTTGAAATATTTGGTTCCTTTACCTTTTTCTGTAATATTAGGCGGTAAGATTGGGCAGCGGCTGAGCGATCGCCTTTTGAGTTTCTGGTGGCTGGTTTGATTCCCGGAACGGGACTAATATTCACGACCTCTGTGGACTAGTTTCGAGTACCGGACTGCTGATCACGAGGTCGTGGATTCGATTCTCACGGGACTATGATGCTGTGTCAAATGTCGCAGAATATTTATTATTATTAATATTTTGAGTAGTTGTTTCAGGTGTGGATGTATGTGAGTATTTATGTTACATTTTTGATAATGAATATTATTTTAATGTTATACATAAATTAATGTTCTACAAAAAAGCTGCCACCAAGAATTTCATATAAAAACCCCAATAACACATTCCTCGTACTCGGAATCGAACAAATACCTCTTGATCAGCGGTCGCACTAACCTCTACAAAACAAACGAGGCAGTTATTTTTACACCAAAAAGATTAATCGCATTAACAGCTAGTATTGAATAACTGCGGTCTGTTAGTATATAATTACTAGCTGACCCAGCAAATGTTGTTTTGCCACATTATAGGGGCAGAAGAGGGATTTTTTTTTATAGGGTTATAAGTATTTTTAATGCCAAATCATAAAAAGAAAACAAAAAATAGGTTGCCAAAAATTTTAAAAAAAATCACCTAGGGGTATAAAAAATAGCCTACGACCGATTCTCAGACCTACCAAATATACATACAAAATTTCATAATATTCCGTTTGGCCGTTTCGGAGGAGTTTATCGACAAACACGCGATTTTTATATATAAGAAGATTGTCAGTGGTCTCACATAGAACATAACACCTACTAGAATCAATGCTCGCGATATGTATTCGATTCTGAATTATATTTCGTTTGATCAATACGTGATTAGGTTGGGCCCGCCTTGGGCTAATGTACCTAATTTGTCGTCCATTCCGATCAAGGGGGAGAAAAAGGGTGGGAGTGGGGTGAAAACAATGAATGTTGTCTTGATTTTTATTTATCGGGAGCTGTTTTATCTGTGATGCTTGTATTCTTTTAAATGAATACGAAAATGGAAAAATTGATTTGTGAAAATGCTTTCGTGTTATAGGCCTGCCTGGTTGGTTTAGTGGTTGTGGAGATATCTAGGAGAATACATTCTTGGCTGGGCGGCATTCAAAAAGTTGGAAGACGTTTTAAAGTCACGCCAGATTCCTCAATGCCTAAAAACTCGCGTTTTCAACCAATGTGTCCTGCCTACCATGACTTATGGTGCTGAGACATGGACGCTAACGCATGAGGCTGTGTATAAAATCAGAGTTGCACAGAGAGCCATGGAGCGAGCCATGCTCGGCATCAAACTACAAGATCGGGTTCCCAATAAGGAAATCAGACGAAGGACAAAGGTCCGAGACGACGGTAAGTTCATTATGGGGCTCAAATGGAGTTGGGAGGGACACATGGCGAGGAGAAGAGACGATAGGTGGAGCAAAACGCTCAGTGAGTGGTGGCCAAGAGGCCATAAACGTTGTGTTGGACGTCCGGCGGCAAGATGGGTCGACGACATCGCTCAGTTTGCGGGTCGAATCTGGACGAGATTGGCACAGGACCGAATGGCATGAATGGAAAGAGGCCTGTACCCAGCAGTGGGATCAGAAAGGCTGTGGATGATGATGATGATGAAGTGCTGTTGAGCGTGAAGTTTTAGGTTCTATTCCCAGGTCGACTTGTGTTATTGAGTTTTTCGATGAAATTCTCAGTAGCAGCTCGGAGCTTGCATTCGTGACCGGTTGGTAGTAGGCTTATCCCTTATTACATGGGTCCTAAAACATACCGGCGAAATGTGTAGGTATATTAATACACCTCTGCCTAACCTTTCGGAGATGACAGACGTGATGTAAATTATGTTATGACGAATACGAAAAAGAAAGGATTATTTGAAATTGCTTTCATGATATGCGTATTTTTCTGAGCGTAAATGAAATATACTTGAATTTTATGAAACCTTTTATAGGACTTGAGTGGTTTCCTTCATCATATTAAATCTAATCAACAACAACTCATGTCGACTTTTCTATTCACATACACGCATATTATAACTTTCAACCATCATATGAACACGTGCAGTATATGTATCTAAACAAATATTATAGGTACTGAACAGTTTTTCACCGGTTTAAAAAAAGAGGCGGTCATATGTTCCGATGTTAAATTTTTTTAAATGTATTTTCACCGATTTCTATGCCACCTGTGAACCGATTTCAAATATATATTATATATTTATATATAATATATATAATAATTTTTTTTTGTTCGCTAGGGTATACTCCCAAGTTGGTCCCATTTTAACCACGTCAGGATCTGATGATGGAATCCTAGGGAAATCGAGGGCAACCCTCTAATTTAATAGGAACTTATCACGTATTTCATATATTTTCTAAAGCTGCTCATGCCATTGTCTATACTAATATTATGAAGACGAAAGATTTTATTGTTTGATTGTTAGTTTGTATTAAATAAGCTCCAAAACTACTGGACCGAATTTAATAATTCTTACATCATTAGAATGCTACGCTACCCGTGTTGAACATTGGCTATATTTAAATGTATAAAAGATTCAATTAAGGTTTATATATTTTTTTATATCTACCCATGCGAAGCTGGGGCGGGCCGCTAGTATATTTATAAATTAATTTACCTACTAATTACCTACTCGAATAAAATCGTCAGGTTACGATCTAAAAACGGTTGGGTATCAATATCGTATACCATACCTGCCTTGCGGTCTCCGAAACCCAATTAGTGGGTGATACCGATACCTGAAGGTACTCATATTATGCTGACCTGTGAAGTAACGAACACCGGTCTCCGTGGGTATTCCCTACAGGGGTACGCTGTGGTGTAATGTTCCAGAACTGAAGATAAATCTTCGATGTAACTAAAAATAAGGTATTCTCTAACATCGTTTTGTTAAGACAAGAGGCCCACCGCGACTTCACACGGTGCACCAGTGTGAAGTTGTGGCGCGCCGCAATTTTCTTGTACTATCTTATCTTCACTTATATAACATAAATTATTTTATTTAAATTATTTTCACCGTCTTTCACTCGTATTAGGGAAAAATTTCCAAAAATGAAGAAACGCTACATTTTATGTTTTAACCCGATAGCATGAGAGGCTTGTATGCATTTTCAACTTTTGATCGTAGCTCTCCGTTGATTATTCAGTCTGTCACAACAAGTAATTACTGTAAATATGTATATGTATGTATATAACTATAAAATAAAATACTTCATTTTATTTCAATGTCTATTATTCACATAAGTGTAAGACACCAGTATTATGCTATATGGTAAAAATATGCGCATTGTCGTTTCACAAACCTTATTATCTTTGAAGTCACATAATTCTCTGAGAGCGTAACCGCCACCTGTTTTAAGAAGAATATAATAGAATAGAATATTATGCAGCAAAATAAATATTAGAAGAAGCATCTTCTGCACTTGCAGAAACTAACAGAGCATGGAAGCAGAACTTGCTAACCAATTACACTTCACACATAATTCACAGATGAAAATACAATACAAAGTTTAAATGGAGAAGGATCACACAGCAGAGAGTTTACAGAAGTTCTATTGACAACAATGTGACAGTGTTTGATAACGGTTATGAGACATATTTGAGATGAATTGTAGTTTTTATGTAATTTTAGAGTGACTGGGGAATTGCCTCCGCCTTAGAGAAGACTGCAGAGTAATAATAATAGTTGTATTTCTGCGAGTGACTAATGTGGTCAAACTGGTCGGTCCTTGTTTGGGTGGTGACTATTCTGACATCATAGGAATACCGTTTGTTGTCAGTGTCGTAACGTCTCTATTCTATGAATCCTAAAACGTTTTTGACAGGGTCGACAACGCTTGACCGGTAACTCTGGTGTTGCCAACGTCTATATAAAAGTAACTTACCGTAAATTTCTTTGCTACTCTTGTATTATAAAAAAAATCTAACCGGTCACAGTTAACTTTGATTCTATTCTATATTCGCGGGTGTAAAACCTTATTGTGTCAACACTAAGGTAGGGTAAACATTATAATACATAAAATAGTAACAAACTCTTAAAAAATCAGAGGATTTTCGGCCGAACAGATTTTATAAAATTGTGGCTAATCTTTCATTGATGTTTTTATCGCATTTCAAACCAAAGAACAAATCTTCTCAATCACTTAACAGCTACGATACCACAGACAGAGCAAATAGAGATATACCTACGTCAATATAGAAACAAAATACAAATTGGTTTTCTGCAGTTTCGTTTTATCGTGTCAAGAAGGTCAGGAAGCTAGCTGTGCGAGATATTAAACAGCTTTGTACGAGTCGTGTGTATCACGGCACTAACATATATTCTTTTATTCTTTCGACAGTTGTCTGTAGCGTCTCTGGGTTTTTTTAGAAAGGATTCGGTTTGCACCAATAAAGGGGTCAACTGAAATTAAATTTTAACTTTACTTGCTGCCTCAGTTAGTTAAGTGGTCCAAGGCCTGAGTTATTACTGAAATTCTGGGTTCTAGGATCTAGATTTTCTATGAAATTCTCGCAAGTAGTAGCTCAAAGTTTGGATTTGTGTAGACTCAAATACGACGTTAATAAATTCGCCCCCTATAACTTAGGAACAAAAAATATACTGCAGGCTGTATATAAGTGCTTCTCTGTTTAACCCTTCAGGCGATATGGCGTGCGATTATTTATAGTAAAAATATAAATACTACTAGGTTGGTATATGGAATAGAATATACATAACATACTTCTATTTCTGAATACAAAAATGTGTGTGTACATAATCATGTGTTTCACTATTATTCCTGCTTTCGATAACACTCCAGTGTCCTGGTAATGTATGATGGTACTTTAACCTTTACGGCTATTGCACAATCAGCCAGAAAAAAATATCACACGTAAGTGTATTTTTATCAAGTATATACATTATTTCTGTGAATTTCAAATCACACAGCGATAGCTGCTTGTTTATTGTATAATATATTTAGGTTGAGGACGGTAAGATATAAATAACGTGATAGGCGCAGTGGCAGTGCAGTGGCAGCGGGTTCGATCCCCGCACGGAGCAAATATTTGTAAGTTCTACGGGTAGTTGATCCGGGTCTGGGCGTTTGTGTATGTGAAAATTTGTGTTTGTAAACGCACCCACGACACAGGAGAAAATCCTAGTGTGGGGCAAAGTTAAAAAAAAAAACAAATTTGATATAAAATTACTAATTCAATGCAGACGTAGTCGCGGACAAGAACTAGTAATGCAATATTTATTATTTTTATTCTGTGGGTAATGCAGTTCGTACATATATAGAATTCACCAGACTCAAATCACATTAATGCTATTTAATAATTGAAAACTGAAATCTATTTCAATGACATAAGAGTCATGTCACATGCTTTCGTGATTTGCAACAACTATACTATATCCAAAAGCTATCCTCATCATCATCACATCAACCGTTAGACGTCCACTGCTGGACATAGGTCTCCCCCAAGGATCGTCACGATGACCGGTCATATGCCGGCCGCATCCAGTGGATTTCAGCGACCTTTACCAAGTCGTCAGTCCACCTTGCCGGGGGCCTGCCCACACTGCGTCTTCCAGTACGTGGTCGCCACTCTAGAATCTTCAAGCCCCATCGGCCGTCCGTTCTTCGAGCGTTGTGCCCTGCCCACTACCACTTGAGTTTCGCGATTCTTCGCCAAAAGCTCCGCGCCGAAAGAAACGAATACCTCCCGAATTCTTCCGACGATTTGTCTGACTTGACACGGATAAATGACAGAGGTTTCATAGATATTCTTACAAATAATATTTCTGAAGTTTGATTCATTCTCTGTCTTCGAGTCTGACAAGTATACGTTCAACTTTACTTACGTAGAATGGAGGAGTGCTTAGAGGTATCTTGACTGGAGTAATCCGGCAATGAGATAATGTGGGTTTTGGTAGACTTTGTGTTTTATATATATGGTCATAACGTTTAATTTCGTGATTCTTGAGGTAATGGTTACGTACGGGGGTTACGTCGGTTAAACTTTACTTGTGGCCTCGGTAATGCTGAACTGGATCTAATATTCCATGACTTTTTTACTAAAATTAAGCTAACATTGTTTTTTTTTTGTCAGTCCTTGTAGGTAGAATTAAAAAGGCTTAGTGATGTACTGTCTACTTTCGAGGTCAAGGTCTCAAGTTTGAATCCAAGATCTGCTTTATTAATTACCATTCGTTAAATACTAGGACCCAAGGACACTAGAACTCTAGGATAGTCCTACGTTTAGCGGATGACTAATATAGGTCTAGTAATATAGGAAGGTGAAATAGTGATGCATACAGCAAAATGTGCGGAAACCTGCATGAATGATTTTTTTCTTGATCTCTGCCAACTCTCACTATGCCAGCGTAGAAGACTATAGGCTAACACTCCTTAAGTTAAAGATGATCTGTGCCCAGCACTGGGATAGTACCTAAATGAATGATAGACTTTAAAATGAATCCAACAAAAGACGGGTGGTAAAGTACTAAATAATTTGCAACAAAAACTCCTAATGATGCTTTGCTTTCATTGACAAATTTAATGTAATACCTGAAAACATGTACTTGTGTATATGAAAGCTGTTGCCTACAGTTTAGTACCACATTCCCCTCTAAATACAGCAAATAAACCTAAATTACTTTACAGCTTTTTCAACTTAGTAATTCTAAATGTGTTGTAAGGTTTTAAAAGTTTAGAAATTAGGCTGATAAGGCATCAAATCTTTGACCACGTGAACCCTCATCTGTTCTCGTATCCATATAACCCTAGATCACAAACAATCCTTGGTTCCTCATAAATACTGTAGGTAGTTAAACTTATTGATAACCCATCTTCTCGTTACAGATAGGCAGCCTACAACGATCCTACCGAAACTCCTAAAGCCTTCAAACGGAATGTCTAATAAGACGTTGACAAACCGCTTTGGCGTATTACACGCGCAAACGATTTTGGACCCTAGTTTTATAGGGGTACAGTGTATAGTGACTTGAATGCGCACGAGCTAATTGACTCCGCGATCTGCCACTGTTTGTTTTATGTTTTCGAATGGAAAGTTGCGTGGATGTGGCATTTCATTTAGTTCATTTGAAATGTAACAAATTGCTCCATTATATTTTACCTTTCAGTAGGGCCTAGTCTTGCGGAAATAGACTTTTTCAGTATATTTGGGCAAGGACTTGTTTTAATCATCATATTCAGACTAAGGAACATTTTTACAAATGGATTTATTTTTATACTGTTTTTTTCTGGTTAAGCTTCTCTATTGGTTAAAGAGTTGTATTGTTAAAGAGGGACTCCAATAGCTTTGATGATCTACTCGTATGTAAGGTTATGTAAGAGTGAAAAAATGCTCCAAACATGCAGTTTTTCTGATGTGAGTGTTTTAATACGTACATAATTGTGAAGGTGAATGCACAGATGGCCTGAAAAAGGTGAATGAATGAATTTTACTGCAATTCGGGAGAGGTTTATCTCCAGCAGGGAACTGCAATGAACCCGAAGATTTCGAAAAGTTTATTACAAAATCTCTTTGATTGAGCACTCAACTGTGTATAATTACTTCCACTTATTTCTAATCTTGTAGGTGTGTGTGTATTTCTTTTGCGTCAAATAATGTTCTTTTTTATTCTTATTCTTCTGTTTTTTCAGTCCATTATCACTACGCTTCCACTGCTAAACCTTGGACAATGGGTCGAGTATATTCTAAGTCACATGTAAATTACCCTTACTGCTTCTTAGCTGAGTGTGCCGCAATTAAATAGGCCCTCATTATAGGCCTAATAAGTCAATACGGTCCGTCCTATTAGCTCAGGTTTGCCCTAACACTATCGACTGAACAAATAAGATCATTAATGAGTTTACATTGAAAATGTTAATTGGTTTTATAATTTGTTGCCAAGTTTGGTTAGTAGGTAGGTTAGAGTTCAAATATTAAAAGGTAAGGAAAGGTCTTTCATTTTGTGGGATTCTATTTCTTTTTATTGCTGTTTGTTCAAAAATGTTCAGGATTTTTTTTATCAGCGTCTAAAAGATGGTAAGTTCGTACCTACACAGTGTTTTCTAACCCTTACGCGAATGATCCGAAATGTAATTCTTACTTAATATTATAAATGCGAAAGTGTATGTGTCTGTCAATTACTTCTTCACGCTTAAACTGCTGAACCAATTTAGATGAAATTTTGTATGGAGATAGCTAGTAAAGGCGGGCAAAAGCTAGTAATTATTGGTATATATATTTTTTCAACTTTAATTTCTCGTTCAAATTTATAGTTTAGATAAGTATAAAGCCAGGGTTGAAGGGGGACGGTAACTGCCAATGGGAGTATCATTTAAGCGATGCCGCTACTGGTATTTTAAAGAAATGTGCAACGGCGGATAAATACGAGTTCCGAAGGCTTACAGAAAACAACTGAAAAGCACAAACATATTTATCGAGAAACGAACTCCCTGAATGCGTAAGACGCAATGTCGCAACGTTAAGACCATGATTAACTACATATGTACTTTTAGTTGGTAGACTTCACACGCCATCGAGATAATCTTTCCGGCATGCATATTGCAATGGTGTTCTCACGAAGTTTTCCTTCACCAAGTGGGTGACTTCGAAAAATCAGTGGCTGTATCTTGGAATTGAACTTGAGTCCTTTTACCTACCTATTAGAAGTTTTATTATGTAGATATTAGGTGCTTTACGAGGAGTTTGATTTAATGACTCTCAATAATATGTTTATTTAAAACAAGAACAATAACTCAAGTATCATTATTCATTAAAAATACCAAAAGCAGCTTAAAATTACCAAACATCATTTGAGTTCGCAAATCCTTCGAAAACATCGGAGCAACGACGTCAAAACAAAATATTTATAAGGCTGGAAATTTTGAATGGAACTCGAAACAAATAAATTTAATGTTGAAACAAAACCATGGTACAAAGACCACAAAGCGATGGAAACTGCGCGCTGCCAACAACCGCAGAAGTTGAAACGTTAAATATTTTTCATGTGAGGTGAAATCACTGATTGCTGGCTGTAATAAATGTGAACTATTAAGGCAATTAATTTTACGCCATTGAGATAATATTGCTTTGATATTTTTTAGTTAAAATCTACTTTCATATCTATATCCATTCTTAATTTATAATAAATGCGAAATTATGTCTGTTTGCCTGTCTTTAGGATATAACCGCTAAACCGATTTAGATGAAATTTGTGAGATAGTTTAAGTCCGAAAGATGGATGTAGGATAATTTTTATCCCGAAAATTATCCCTTTAAAGAGCGAAAAGGGATGGATTTTTGTATGCGGAATCGATATAATTTATTTACAGAGGAGGTTAAGAAAATAAGTAATCTATAATAATAATAAAAAATCTGAAAGAGATTTTTTTAGTTGACATTTCACTAACATCCACCTTATAAATTCTTTTAGTTAATCACTGATCATTCATTCATTCTCAAATCGTCAAGAAATATTCTTTCAAAACTTTGTCACTAGATTGTAAGTTAGTTAGTTTATGTTCTGTTTGCTTTTCATCAAATCTACTCGTGCCTGTTCTAGAAATACTTTTCACTCGTGTAACCTTCAATACCATTTATAATATTGTCCAACTAGATTATCGGAAAACGTTGAGAAAATAAAAAAACGAGCGCTATAACATGAATAAAGCTGAAAAATTACAACTTTTATTTTTCTTTCCTATCAAGAGTTTTATGAAAAAAAAAACTGAGCAAAATATCATTTATAAAAGTAGGCCAAATTTAATTGGCTCATTTCGAACGTCGACAATAAATACAACCCCCAAACCGCTCTTCACGTTACGCGCGGTAGCCACGCTAGTTACCGCTTGGAAACCAATGAACCAATTATAATTTATATTTCTATAATTACCGATCTATTAAATATTTCAATTCTTTCATAAACATTTGATTAGATCGTCGCTTACCATCAGGTGAGATTGTGGGTAAATGCTTACCTATCTAATAAAAAACTACACGTGTCATCTAATAATAATTACTTACAAAATAAATTCCTTCCTCAAAAATAAATACTGACAAAAGATAACAACAGGTGTTTCAACCACACATAGGCAAGACATTAATCAAACAGTTGTTTAAAACATTTAAAAGTACTCGAATGTTTAACACAAAAAGTGTTTACGACAACAAAAACAAACCTTTTACAATAAACACTTTGATAATTCAGAAGGAAAATTACGAGCAAAGAAAACAAAGCTTCTTTTCTTTAGCTGCGAATAAAAATCATCAAAGCCCCTTTAGTACTGTACAAAGGAGTATTTCTGCACTTGTGACTCCGATATGGTATCAAAGAGAACGTAATGTATCGAATCGTTAACTTTCGCAAAAACGGCAATTAAGAAAGAATGAAGAAAGCCAGGTATTCTTTTTTCGTACTGGCAAGGAGGTAGTTACAATGTCTTTTTGTCTAATTAACCTGTTTTTTTTTTCGGCACGCCGCCAAGGAGGTGTAATTAGTGGCTGGAAGATATGCTTCTGGCTTGATATACTGATTGTTTTTTTAAGTGCCTTGTTAGGCTGCTTCGTTGGGATATAGTGGTCGTCAGTTACGATTGCTGTGTAAGAAGAGGTAGGGTTCGATTCTTAGGTCGCGCAGTGTTATTGGGTTTTTCTATGGAACTATCAGTAGCGGCTTGAAGTTTGGATTATCATGTCCGACTGATGGCTATAGGATCGCCCTCGATTACACGGGATTTTAGGTCCTGTATGTACGTACGTACGTATACATATTTTGTGCGCCTCTGCCTAACCCTTTGGGGACGACAAGCGTGATGGTATGTTATGGTTTTTAATGAGTGGTACGAATTTATGATATAAACCGAGTATGTTGTAAATTTTCAGACAATCAATTTTGGTACCCGCGACCAACATCTGCTGTACCAACATTTTAGTTTGTATGTACGAGTTAATAATTTCTACATTCTATGACGTCTTCATCCGATAAATAAACACTCGCACATAATTAGTAAAAACAACGTTCAACACCTGCATTAGAGAAAATAAAAGGCTTTAAAAAAACACACCGGTAAATACCTTTGCCCAAAAAATGCTAACAACGAAAAAAAACACGCTCAGCTATAATTAGCAAAAAAAAAACATTCAGCACGTACGTCAAAAGTAATAAATGACGTTTAAAAAATGGCGGCGACTTTTAACAAGGAAAGTAACATAATTTTATGCTCTAATTATCTGGAGGGTCGGGTGGGGTCCGAGTGATGTTTAATTAATGTTGAATGCGTCAGCACAGCTGAGAATCATAATTTGTCTTTAATTCGTGTTGCAAGTTCATGGCTTGCGGCTACCAGTTTGTTTTAGATGAGTTTGTTATAAAACTTGTGAGGAATTTCAACTTCCTAGTTACTAATGATTAGGTTATTAATTTTTTCAATGAATAACTGTATATTAAATTACTGTTAACACATTTTATTCATCTTTTTGGTTTATAATGATCATAGGGATAAATTTACTGGCATAGCCAGATTTCTCGCTCAATTTAAGCTACCCGGCTGGGGAAGTGGTCTTTGCTTTACAGAAGAGCGCAGTAAAACAACTGTATTGTGATAGTGATCATTACAACAACAATATTATAATATAACATTATTATTATTATAATAGATAAATTAATATATCTGGACATTATTAAACAGCGCCATCTAGTTCCGAACTAAGCAACGAGACTTACAGAGTGTTAGGGACACTAGTTGGTTGATATACTACTTATATACTTTTTATTTGTAAACACATACATATTATACATAGATACATCCATGACTCGGATATAAATGACTATGTTCATCACACAAAACATTTGTCCCTAACGGGATTCTAACCCGGGACCCATAGCACAGAAGGCAGTGTTAACTACCACTGGCCTAATTGGGCCACGATATAAAATAGGCAAGTTACTACACGAACGGAAACCAAAATTATAATGTTCAGGAATATTTATTTAATTATTTTAAGAAACCTAAAACGCTCCATAATTTGAGGGGTTCTTAAAAACAGGGAGTCAAATCAATCACTAGGCACTGACATTTCGAAGATGCATATACAAATATTCATCACATGATTAAACGGTGAATAAATCATCGCAAGGAAACCTTTATGCCTTCTTAGGCATTTAAGATTGAAGAACTTGCCAACACGCATTTGGCTAGCGTGGTGGAGCTCAATCGCTAGCAAATGAGTGGAGCTCCGTGCCCAACAGTGGTACAGTAGATGAGTTGATGATGATGATGACGAGTGTAATCCAATACCTAACGCATACGAACTAAGCTTACCTCTACAAGACATGACACAGTGACAAATATTCTAAGCATCTATTACAATTAAAACTAACAAACTTTTGTTCGGAGAGTTTGGGGAATCCCCGAAATTATTTTCATTTCACGTACAAACTTTTTAGTGCGCTGAATTTTTTTTTAGAGTAACCATTATTAGTGTTGATCCTTCCCTGATATTTGACATTGGAAACCAAGGTCTAATTCCAATTGGATTTTTTTTAAAATCCTTAGTTTACGCTACCGTAATTGAGTTTTATGATGAAATGAGTTCTGCGAACCGTAGTGGATCTCTGGTTGTATTAAAAAAAAATATCTAAGAACTGATAGTATAGTATACCCTTGGTATAAATAAACACACTCAAAAGGGGATCGAGACCCTTATGATGACTTTGTACCTGCTGTCAATTGTAAATACTTCAAATTTAAATCAAGTTATTCCTCACTAGCTTCTGCCCACGACTTCTTCTGCGTAGATTTTGTAAGTTATCCAATCTGCTTATTTATTTCTACTTTATGAGAAATTATCGATTCAGCATACAATGTACCGCCCACCTTTTCACCCTTTTAAGGGATGATTTTAAGGACAAAAACTATCCTACGTCCTTCCTCAGGAGCATCCCTACCTTTCTAATTACCTATCTTTATACAAAATTTCATCTAAATCGAAGACAGACAGGCAGATACCCTATCGCATTTATAACATTAGAATATGGAGTGTAGAATTATGCATTCGTCCCATCCAGCAAATTCAAAATACTGTGCTAAAAAATTCAAACATTGAATTTATTACGCGCGTCTAACCCTCAAATGACACCGAGAGATTTTAAGGCTCACGTATAACAAAAAATAATGTGTCGGGACCCGCACCCTATCGTCACGGCTTTCTCAGTCTGACAGCACCGCGTTACGCCTGATTGCGGTGCTTATAAAGTGTTCATTCGGTGTTTTAGATAAGGATTTGTAGGAGGTAGGGCATAGCGAGATTTCTCGCTCAAATTGAGCTGCCCGACTGGGGAAGTACCTCCGCCTTACAGAAGACCGCAGTGAATCAACAATAGTTGTCTTTCTGCGAGTGAGTAAGGTTACCAGAGCTCATTGGGGCAGTGACTATTCTGACAGCATTTTAAGAAACCTGAAGGGTTTCTAAGGGGTTTGGCAACGCATTTGCAAGCTTCTGATGTTGCAAATGTCTAAGGGCGGCGGTCATCACTTACCATCAGGTGAGCCGCATGCTCGTTTGCCTCCTTATCACCATAAAAAAAGGATGGCGAGACAGCATGATTTTTACCTCATAAGCACCGTCAAAGCCGGTTACGAAGAAAAGTGTCTGGCTTTGTAAAGAAAAATGTGATTTGAAAAAAAAAGATAAGGCTTTCTTCTGTCTTGTTTCTAGTAGGCTTCAAAAGTTTGTAAATATACTCATTTTTTAAGCAGTTTTATTTCAATGTGTATTATTAAATTATATTACATTGAAATAAAACTACTTTTTGCGAATAAATGTCGGCCTGAAAGTAAACCGCGATAAAATTGGTAAAAGTAGTTTTGCTTTAATATTTGTAAATATTTTTTTATTTTTATACTGATGCTGTTATCGATAAAACTACAAGTTCTACGGACTTCATATCGCGGATTACGTTTTTCCGCAAAATCCGTAAAACGTAATTTTGTATCAATATTATAAACATTTGTCACACTGTCTGGAAAATATTGCGTAAATTTTGTTATATTTCGATTAAAATGAATGAAAACGTGTCGTGTCGTGTTACACGTGTCAAGTTTTAGTCACGCACGAGTTGACACTACGGATTACATGAGCTAACACTATTATGAAGTTACTCGTAAAGTTACCAGCTGTTTACCAGCGCGCGAAAATATCGTTTTACGAGGTAAAATGAATTTTCCAGAATTTTACAATCGACCGTTTAATATGTGTACATAAGCTCGAAATTGTCAGCGATGATGTTCTGGAAAATATGTTAATTGAGGCTGAATATAGACCAGTAAATCAAACCCATTTTATCATCATCAACCAATTGATGTTGTTCCACTGCGGAGCTCGGATAGTCTACGCTGCTCTTAAAAATAAAAAATCGCAGTGGTATACTGGATGACGGATTTCTAACACCGCAATCAGTTGGATGTTGTAATATTGTAATCGCTGCTTGATGAACTACCCTGCTACCCATACCAGGCGAGATTTATCATCGCTCAGGTGAGATTGACTCATCATCATCAACACGGGTTTTCTCTTATTTGAGAGGCATTAGGCTAATGCGCTAGTGCAGATTGGCAGACGTCACACGCCATCGAGAGAATCTCTTGCAGGTTTCCTCACAATATTTCTCTTTACCCTTTGCGCACGTGATTTACTCATCGCTTAACGTGAACCTAGCGGCTTTGCGAAACAGCAAAATTGGGTGATGCAAAATTTGTCTCATTTTATCCCCGTGACGTGCGTTTATTGATTATTGTGTCACTCAACAGTGATACGTGTACGTAACTCCTTGAAAGTTTGACCGATATCTTGGAGTATTGGCTGACCTTTCTACCCGAGTCTGCCACTCAAGATACGGCCGAAGTTACACAGTAACTAAGCAGACGCTGGCGACCTGCCAAATTCATGAACTCAAGTAGTGAGTTAAGTATTCCGGTTTATTCAGAACTTGCTTTTGTACGCGACTTTGGTTTGCGTGATAAGCGACCTAAATTTCCAACATATATACATAATAACTACCACTACGCTGATGAATTGCTCGGTAAGGTTTATGCTTGTAGTTAACCTACAATTTGACATTCTAGGGTAGGCGACACGTGGCCGACATCCATGGTGTTGCAAACGTTCATAGGACACGTGAGCTGTGGTAGCCGAGCGGTGTGACCAGTGGACTGAGATGTCAGAGGTCTCGAGTCCGAAACCAAGGCCCGCACCACTGACTTTTCGGAAGTTATGTGCGTATTTATCACACGCTCAAACGGTGAAGGAAAACATCGTGAAGACACCTGCATGCTTGAGAGAATTCTCGATGGCATGTGAAGTCTGCCAACCCGTAGTAGGCTAGCGTGGTAGACTATAGCCTAATCCCTCGCAATTGAGAGGAGAACCGTGCCCAGCAGTGGGAAATTAATGGATTGATGACGATGATGATGATAGGCTACGGTGACCGCATACTTTAAGGCTGTAAGCTTATTTTCCATCCGAGTGGTGTATAAAAAACATTGGTATTGGTATAGTACCAAGGATCGACATGGGAACCTTTATGTGATTTCTGAACCATTGAGGGATCACAGTATCTTAAGAAAAAGCTTTTGCCCGCGCCATCATTTGCTTAGAATTAGTTAATTTATCCATTCTGTTTAATCACCAATCTGACAAATATTACATACTGGAAGAAAATCGATTTTCCATAAAAACGTCCATCCCCTTTTTACCCTTTTAAAAGATAATTTCCGGGGTAAAATCTATCATTATACATCTTTTGCCGGGACTCAAATTTCATCTACCTAAATCGGCTCAGCGGTTAAAGCGTGAAGAGATAACAGACAAACCTAAATTTATAAATGGTATATATGTATATAAATGTAAAGGATGGATAGGATATAGGTCAATTTATCAGCGTGGTTATAACTTAGGGATCAGACCAACAATTCAAAAAGGCTGAACGCATTGCGGGTGGAAATTCTAAAAGCCAGATAACCAGTTATTTTGAGAATATTGTTCTTGTACGGTAATTGAGTTGCGATATTAGATGGTAGTTGCTTTGTCTGAAATACTAATATTCAGTTGCATTTTGGCGGTTAAAGTTTCTAGTTTGGAAAACCGACAGCAATATAGTGTGGAAAATACAATAAATAAAGCAATATTTGGTTTTAATCATAGTTGAAGCGCTTTGATGGCCTATTCAAGGGACCAGTGGACTGTGAAGACAAACGTCTCACGTGTTTACCCTTTAAACACATGATAAATACGCATATTTCTCCGAAAAGTCAGCAGTGCGGTCCTTGGGATCGAGACCTTTAGGTACTTCAGGAATCACACCACAAATTAAGCGATAATATCCTTTTTATCATACCCAGTGTAGCAGAGAATAATAATAATGTATAAGATGAAGTAGGGCATTAATAAAAATGTTCCTCTCTGTTCTCGAAGTGTCCTAAACAAGAAGTGTCAGTGACAAATCTGTGAGACAGCTCTAAACCAACCCTGGGGTTCAACTTTGCACTACTTACGTTAAGTGTTTGTTAGTGTTTTGGTGTTTTGGATAGTTCGCGTCGACGTTGACGGCGTTGTCTTTGAATAATTTTGTACTTACCAATCCATTTGTAATAAGCCTCGAAATTTATAGCTAAATTCTCCTTATGAGCGAGAAACGACGATTTGTATGGCTCCAAAAAGTTCTTCTTATAGAGAAGTATCGGCAGGACACTCCATAGATACGCTTTCAAATTAAATATTAATAACAAAATAATTGGTTTCCTTTACAATGTGAGTATGAAATGACAATATGAGAATAACGACTGCAAATGACTTTTGCTTTGTCCATATTGATACATCTGTCATGCATGCGCGCCGGTTATGACTAATAAATTCCCAACCTTTTTTTTCATTCGGTATGATTTCATTCATAGTGGTGTGTCCAGTGGACTGAGATGGCAAAGGTCTCGAGTTCAAAGCCATGGTCTCACCACTGACTTTGATAGTTATGTGCACATTTATCACATGCTCAAATGGTGAAGGAAAACATCGTGAGGAAATCTGCATGCTTAAGAAATTTTCTCGATGGCATGTGAAGTCTACCGACTACCACGCTAGCCTACTGCGGGGAAGGCTAGCATGGTGGACTCTCAAATTAGAGAAGACTTGTGCCCAGTTTAGGGACAATAATGTGTCGATGATGATATTGAAAAAATAATATAAATAGAAATAATGACAGCTATTTATACTGTTGCCATATTTCTGATTGAACGCTGTTGATACTCCAGTATTTAGTGATCCGTACCTGCGTTTACGTGTATAAAGCGTCTAATCCTCAGGCTTGCCAGGACTAATACGTTTCATGTAACCTGCTTGTTTGTCTAGATAGTCTCGCTCGGTGACACGCCGCCGCATTGACCGCAAACTATCTCGGCTGACAGCCCTGTGACGTTGATGCATTCAGTGTGAGGCCGTCAAGTTGTGGTGACCACAGCTTGTGCAAGTTTGAGACCAGTCTATAACGAAACTAGGTTGAAATTTGATAAAACCTTTTATTGAATTGAAGTGGCTAGCTGCTTTTAATGACGTTTTTATTAAGTTGTTGTATTTTATGTCTTTTTAAGAGCAATTTTGAGTTTAGAATTGAATGGTGCATAAAAATGTAAAAGATGAAGACGATTGTTTTATGGTTTTGTAGTCACTTTGACTGCTGCGTTGGTCTAGTGGATGTAAGTGCGACTGTTGAGCTAGAGGTCTTTGGTTCAATGCCCAGTTCAAGCTGTTTTATTTGGATTTCTATATAATTCTCAGTAGCAGCTCGGCATTTGGATTCATGACCAGTTGATAGCAATAAGCTGAACCTATCACTTAGTACCTAAAATTGGCCGACGAAATGTGGGTGAAGGTACGTAGTACACCTCTGCCTAAGCCTTCAGGGTCAACAGGCGAGATGGTATGAGTATGTATGTGTACTCATTTCGTTTTTAATGGCGTATATCATATTTTTCCACCTTTGTAAGATATATACCTACAGGTTTATTAGTTTTACAAGCCAAGCCCACCTTTGAGTTTGAGTTGGGTATGACATGCCTCAGTCCGTTTATGTGTCCGCCGCCTTTATTCTTCATGTTCAAAACGTTACTTTCATTCAATCGTTCCTGTTCCTTTATCATTGTTTCAAAAAACTAGGGCCCTGCGTTAGTATTCATATTAAAATAATATAAGAATTTTAACAAAGAAATGATAATTACCAATAAAACGTTCGAGCGTAAAAGCTGTGGTAGTCTAGTGGCCAGTGGACAGACATGTCAAAGTCGAGTTCATACCCGGGCACGCACCACTGATTTTTCGGAAGTTATGTGCGTATTTATCACATGCTCAAACGGTGAAGGAAAACATCGTGAGGAAACCTGCATCATTGTGAGATTTTCTCGACGGCATATGAAGCCTACCAACCCGCTAACCACGCTAGCCTACTGCTAGTGTAGTGGACTCTATAGTCCACTACACTAGCACTAGCAGCATTGAGAGGGATTAGGCTATCCTAATCCCTCTCAAATGAGAGGAGACTCGTGCTCAACCCATTGTTGTTGAGCACGGGTCTCCTCTCATTTGAGATACCATAATGGGTTGATGATGATTATTTTCTGGACATTATGACATCGCCATCTAGTTTCGAGCTAAACAACGAGGCTTGTGTTACGGGTACTAGTTGGTTGATATACCACATATATACTTTTTTTTTGTAAATATATTCATATTATACATAGATACGTTCATGACTCGGAAACAAATGTTTATGCTCATTACACGAACATTTGTCCCTACCGGGATTCGAACCCGGGACCCATAGCACAGAAGGCAGTGTTAACTACCGCTAGACTAATAGGGTCGTCAATAAAACGTTCTATAAAACAATTTTTGGTCTCGGGCAATCTATAGGGTCGGAAACGCTTGACGTATCTCTATTTCTAGTGTTGCAACCGTCCACAGGCTTCGGTATTGTTTGCCACCCTCTTAGTATGTATAAAAAAAGGATATTGTAAGAAATATACAACCTTATTATTTTCTTACGACCCATCTCTTTAAATAACCTTTACACTGTCAAAGGCTCGGCCAGATAACACCAATATTGGCCCACGTTTCTTTTGCACCTTTCCCTCATAGAAATAAATATGACAAAAAGCACCGATAGGTACTACTATCATTTACCTTTTACGTTAAAAGGCAATTTCTTATCAACTAGTGGTGAAATCAGTTGGGGCGGTTGGGTTAGTTCCTCGCCACAATTTATCGCTCCCCCTCTTCGGCTCTCGAGTGACAACAGATGGGGTAGTTAAGGTGTGGTTAGAGCGCTTAAGCGGTAGCGGGTTGGTGTTTTATCGCCTATTAAATCGCTTTCTAGATAACTAGGTAGGTCTGTCTAGGTGGATGTAATTGATGTCAAACTAAATTCATGGAGAGTTAGGCTTATAATATTAAACATAGCTGTGAAATGGATGATACTCAAGAGATAAGAATATCAGAATATCAGAGATAAGAAACTTTTTCTATTGAATTGGTCACATAAAAAATCCATACAATGCAGACATTGTTGTAAGGGCTTTATTACTTACATCCCCATTTTAAAATGTGCTTCAAGAAACTATCATGTGCAGTTGAAATTTTCAAAATATTAAAACCGTACTTGAGATATATGGAGGTATTTTTACCTATTTATTTATTAATTATTGTCCTACTATTTTTCAATTATTTTAATGCCAATTCCGCGCTCGCTTCCGCTCCACCACTATGTGCATTAGCCAACCATTTTTCAGCGCTGTCACTCTTCGAGGAAAAACGTAAGTATAGGGTGTACACCTCCCCAATGATAGCGGGTGAGTTTACTTAATAATAATAATAATAATAATAAAGCCCATTTATTTCCAACAACCTTAAATAACATTTTCTCTTATTACTAAATAATACTAATCTGTTATTGGAACCCCACGCTGGGTAAAGGCCTCCTCTAGCTTACTCCACAGTTTTCTATTTTTTGCTTTATCTGTCCAATTTTTTCCTGCTACTAGAATAATTTCACTGATCCACCTGTTCCTTGGATGACCTCTTTTTCTTTTTCCCGCCGGTCCTTTCCATGTTGTGGTTTCTAATGTCCATCTATTGTCTGTATACCTTGCTATATGTCCAGCCCATCGCCATTTTTGTGTGCGAGCATGATGAAGTACGTCTATTATGTTGGTTTTTGCTCTTATGTCTTTGCTTCTTATCTTTTGAATTTTTCTTATTTTTAATATACTTCTTTCCATCGCTTTCTGACAGTTTGTTAGTTTTGTTTTTATTTTTGTGTTATACGTCCATGTTTGGCAGCCGTAGGTGAGAGTCGGTAGAATACATGTATCCATTACAGTCTTCTTCAGGTGAAGGGGGAAAGTGCCTTTTAGAATTTCCTTTAGACTCCAGTATCTTTTCCATCCGATGTTCACTCTCCGTTCTATTTCTTCTTCCTCATTATTGTTACTGAATGATACTTGTTTTCCGAGGTATATATATTTGTTTACGTATTCTAGTGGCTTGCCATACAAGTCGATGTTAGTGGTTTTGCTATTTGTCATTACCTTGGTTTTATCTTGGTTCATCATGAGCCCAACATTTTCGCTTTCTTCTCTCAGTGTACTTATCATTACGTCTAGTTTGTCCCTGGTTTCGGCGAAAATAGCGATGTCGTCAGCGAATCTTAGGTGAGTTAGCCTCCTCCCATTTACTCTGATTCCGTGTGTTGTCCAGTGCAAATTCTCAAAGATAAGCTGTAATACCGCTATAAAAAGTTTTGGTGAAAGAGGATCTCCTTGTCTTACTCCCCGGCAGATTGGTATATTTGTTCCTCTTTTTTCCATTTTTACCCTGCTGGTGCTTCCTTTGTAGATGTTCTTTAATACCTTTATGTATTTTTCTTGGATTTTGCAGTGATCCAGGGCTTCCCATATAGACTTATGAGAGATTGTGTCAAAAGCTTTAGCGTAGTCTATGAAAGCTATAAATAGTGGTTTGTTGAACTCTTTGTGTTTTTCTATAACTTGTTGAATAACGTGTATGTGGTCAGTTGTGGAAAAGCCTGAACGGAAGCCAGCTTGTTCTAATGGTTGGTGTTCATCAATTTTTGGAGACAATCTGCTTTGCAGAATTGACATAAATAGTTTGTATACGCTTGAGAGAAGACTTATAGGTCTGTAGTTACCTACGTCTTTAGGGTCTCCTTTCTTGTACAATAAGATTATATCAGATCTTTTCCATTCATCTGGCACCTGACCTGAGTCTAAAACTTTGTTAAATAGGTAAGTGAGAGGACGTACTAGGAGATGAGAACCAGTTTTTAAAGCCTCGTTATGTATAGCATCTGGTCCTGGGCTTTTATCATTTTTCATCTTCTTGATATGTTTAATAGTTTCAAAATCGTCTATTGGTGGAATATCGATATCTTGATTGGTGAGTTTACTTACGCACTTCAAATAGAAAATATGCGTGCGATTCAAATGAGTCACAAATATTTTTATTTACATTGTCGACTCTATTGCTTTAGAGTAAGGTCTATATCAATATTATATTAACGTAATTTTATTTTTGATATTAAAAGTTCAAAATTATTTATTAAAAAGTGCTAAACGTATACGCTTTCTTAGTACTTTGGGCCTGGATGTAAAAATATGAAATTGAATAAATATTATCAAGCAATAAACAGAAAACTTTACATTTTGGAACAGAAAAATATAACCCTTTTCTAAAACCTCAATTTATTATCAGGCCCAGAAATCCCCGTCTCGTTTATGGAAAATTCTAATTAGAAAACGTCATTGTAGGTAACGTATAAGTCACGTCAATGTCAACAAGTGTAATAATGTACATACTTAAACTATATAGAAGTCATATTGATTTCTTACACTTACGCGAATATTAGACATTGAAATAAAATCGATATTCAATAAACCGCGATAAAATCCGTAAAAAGTAGTTTTATTTCAATAATATATAGAAGTCAGTTTTTATGTTGTGCCATACTGTTATAGCCCTGACATATAAAATATTGATAAAGTACTGAGCATAGTGTTATACTTCTACACCTGTTTACTAGTACTAGAGACTGTGACGTAACGCCTAGTGAGCGTAATGGCGGTCGTTTGAAGTGCTTATATTATCTGTCCTATTATTTACTAGTTTTCCCTAAAATATTGCTTTTGGTGCTGGATCTTTTACAGTGATACAGGTATAACGATATAAACAATTAAAAAAGAATGTATATTTTTGATGAATTAAAAATTAATCGTGTTCCGTACAGGTATCGAATGATCCCTTGTTTAATCATTATTTTTGTTTGGTTAGTTGGTTATAAAACATTGTCTTTTTATTTTCCGTGATATGGTATAGGTAACATATTGTTACCTAGATACTTAGTTGAATATACCTGCAATATTTTTATACTGTGTAAGAATATAGGTATATGTATGAAGGAAAATCTTATGTCGTTTGCTTCATACCCTGGCTTAGAGGAATTTCAATAAAAGCCTATTGGATGGATTTAAATTTTAATTTAAATAAAACAACCTATGAGATGGGCAATAAACAAAATCCGTAAAGAAAAGAAATGCGTTTTCAAATCCGGCTAAGTAGTTTCTGGGATTACCTTAAATATACAGAAGATAAAATCTCCCATAATATTGCCCCAAAAGGATCACGCACAAAGCCGAAAAAAAAATAAACTCGAAGGATTTTCTAATTGCGCTCAATATCTCACCAGCTTTCTCGAGAAAACAGGGTTTTTTTTTATTAAAAAGAGAAAATGAAAGCCTTGAAATCTGATATAATTTAAATATTTATTTCGTAATGTCACTTGAAACAACATAAGAGCGGGCGAGGGGGTCGCTCAGGACTCACGAACGACCCCATCGCGGCTGCATAGACTATAACGCGTAAAAAAAACAATGTTCAACATCATCTATAATATACCTTTATATTATTTACAATATATCACCGAATAAACGTATTTACACTATCTACTTAGTATGTATAACATACAGAAAGCGAAATATCATACATATAGGTTTGAGTAACATAGTCCGTGGCCTACGCGGCTTCAATTATATACATAGTAGTGACATTTTCGTTAGAACTTTTTATTTCGGCCTCGCCTGTGAGTGCCGAAGAGAATGCGGGCGAACGCTTGGCGAAAGTCGGGGCTGAAGATTGTGTATATTACAGGGTTGAGGGTAGAGTTGAAGTATCCTAGCCATAAGAAAAAACTCGCTAAGTAATCACTGATAACACACGTTTGGCAGATTGGCATCACCAACGCCATGATGAAGAAGGGAAGCCAGCAGAACACGAACGCTCCTGTTATGATCGCTAGTGTTTTGGCGGCTTTTCTCTCTCGCTTTGCTTCAAGAGATTCTTTCTTCTCCCTGTGCGTGGGAGCGGAGACGATGGCTTTTTCTGCCTTTGAGCCGTTAGTAACAGTCGAGGAAGACTTTTCTGGGGACACTGAAGGCGGTGCCTTCTCGTTGATCGTGAACGCTGTGGTCCTTGGCTCTTCGTCCAACGTATCAACGGTTGAGGTGCTTTGACCTTCGGTTAACAACAATGCTGCAGCCAGCGTCTCCGCGCGAGTCCGTTGGTTGCATTTCTTTAAGTTCAGGAATCGTTTTTTGACGAACCGCCTGTCCCTCGCCGATTGGACAGGCCTTCCTGAGGGAGTTGCTCCATCAGCTGACGTTGGGCGAGGTGGGGGAGGTTCTCGTCTCCTCCTAATACGTCTTCTGGCTGTTTGGAAGATCTTCCAGTATAAGATAAGAATGACTGCGAGCGGTACGTAGAAAGTTGACATTGTTGCGAAGATTTGGTACGCGAGGTCTTGGCTGACCAGGCACTTCTGCTGTTGCGTGATCCTGGCGAGGTAGTCTGGGTCCTTCCAGCCGAGCTGCGGCGCCAGTGAGACGACCAGTGCTGCCCCCCACACCAGAACGATCATCGTGAATATTCGCTTTTCGTTGCGTATGTGAATGTAGTCTACATCTGTCACAGCCCAGTACCTGGAAAACGAAGAAAGTTTGAGTTTTGGCCATTTTATGAGCAAACAAAGTAATCATCAACACATATTCGATGTGGGTGGGGATTGAATCTGCGAGTCTTGATGCAATAGCCGATAATACAGTCACTACGCCAAGCGTGTCATATATTCTTAGTATGAGCTTGTTAAGAAAGGTCAAAATTCTAAAAAACAGGATTTTGATTCCCTACGCGAATATCATTGCAATAATGCCAAATTCTACAAAGTTTATCGCGGTATATAAGTTTATAGCCTGTCATCTTTACGCTAACGTTTTGAATCCGAAGCCCGTAAGAAATGAGTTTTATTTCTATGATATCGCACATCGCGTTTGTGTAGTACACGTAAAATGTCGAATATAAATATTGATTACGCAAAATTTACACTTATATTCGATGTAAGGGATGGCAAAGTTGATTCATCAAAAAAGCAATTTAAGTATTTGACGTGGAGAAGTTTGGGCGGGGAAAATTTGAACGAAGAAGTGTACAGTCTCTCCAAGTAGATTATAACCTACTTGGGTTCAAACTTTATGTAGTCTGTAAATGATTTTCATAATAAAGAGCTTGATACGTGGTTGGATTTCTGGACTGTGGTTTTTGGTATTGTATGATAGAAAAAATATTATAATATATAAAGAATTAGGTTTGAGTTCTGTCAAAGTTGACAGCTGCTGTCAGATTGAAGTACCTGTCAGTAGCAATGGCGACGAGGTGAAGGATAGACGCGGAGCTGCAGAGCACGTCACTGGAAGTCCACATGTCACACAGTTCGGGCCCCAGAATCCAGCCCTGGCTGACCTGTGGCAAGACATTAATGAGTTTAGTACCACCGAGGTTTTGGTGTACCAAATCGTTTTTAGGGTACAATCGAATGTAGACAGGTTGCGTTGTAGTCGGTAGGTACTGCTTCTAGTTTGGTGTGGGTTTATCAATAAATTGAGCTTCATCATTAAGCTACACTAAACAATTTATTCAAAAGGGTATACACGTTTTTAAATAAAACGCAAATACAGTATTCTGTTTACTATACTAAAAAAACAATTGTCAAAACCTAGCAGTTGTTTCAATGCAAATGTTATATATTTTAATTCACATTAAGATCGTTTCATTGTTATAACAATTGTAATTTTATGCTAATTTATTCATTAAGGCTACAAAAGACTGCGACCAGCACACCCGCTAAGTACTTACCTCTTAAATTGCAGTTTTATTTCGATATCCTGTACAATTATAACTAAGATACATGAAAATACATACATTTTCTTGAGAACCATTAAAAATTATGTTCATTAAAGTCAGGAAATGTACAATATTTCAATAATATGTTTTATGTAAATCCCAAGGCATTACTAGCTTTCGTACTTGTCTCTCGTTGTATCAACATCGTAGATGTTTACAACAAGAAACATACAACATTGTAGATGATTGATATATGTTTACCCTTAACTCCTCCGAAACGGCTGAACGGATTATTATGATATTATGTATGTATATTTGGTAGGTCTGCCAATCAGTTGTAGGCATTTTTTATACCCCTAGGTGATAAGGGTGTCTATCAGCAGATTTAAAAAAAGAATTTGACAAGATATGTTTTTGTATTTTTTTTCTAATTTGGCATAAAAAAATAATTCTAAGTTCTCACCCTAAAATGTGGCAAAACAACGTTTGCTGGGTCAGCTAGTATTTAAATATAAATACAACCATGACTCGGATAAAAATGTTGATGCTCATCACACAAAAGTTTGTCCCTACCGGAGATTCGAACCCGGGACTCATAGCACAGAAGACAGCGTTAATTATTACGACCCTATTGACGTCGTAAAAAGTATGATTTAATAATAATTTTACAACTTTATCGCGTCATTAACAGAGACAGACCCAACATAAACTATATACTTAAAGTTTCGTCCCTAGACTATTATAATCATAGTGTGTAGGTATTTCCCAAGGCTTGGGGCAAACCATCTCATGCATACACGTAACTCTTAACAATATCAACCCAGTAAATTACACACCAACTACTTTGTGGAACATTTGCTCAAATGTTTGTTCGCCAACTGTTTGTTACCTGTTTTGAAACATCCTGTATTGTTGATGAGAAATTTAAAAGTTTGGAGATCAACTTTTTTGTCTGTGTAATGTGTTTTTTAGACTGATAAATGTAGCGACGTTTAGCGTTAAAGTTGTTTTAAAAGTAGTCAGATTTATTACTGAACAATACCGTTAATGTTTCTTTGAATATTTTCGGACACAACATCTGTAGAAGTTGATAAATATTAATAAGTTGAAAAACCGGAATGAGTTAGCAGAAAGCTTAGCAGAGTGTTTGTGAACTCTAAAGGCGTTATTAGTACCACAATCATCAATGTCTTGTCACAATTATTATTATGATATCTCAGCATTATCATCATCAATATTATATTGATATAGTATTTATTATCACAGTAATTATGATCACATTCTTGAATTTCTTTCACAACATTATCATCATCGTCAATAATTACAATTATTTTAACATCAGCGTCACAATTCCCATCAGTAGTATCATTAATTGTATTATCATTGTCATCATAATTTTAAACGTCGTCAGCGTCAAGGTTATCATCAAATATACCTATTTAATATTTTTAATTTTACTACTAACAGTATTTATTAGTCTTACCTCATAAACAGCGCCGAGGGGCATCACAAGGCACGCTACCATCAAGTCGGCGACCGCCAGCGACGCGACCAGATAATTTGCAACGTTTTGAAGATTTCTCTCTATTATTATAGCAGCTATCACGAACACATTACCTGATGAAGGAAATAACAGGAATCAGTATGTGAAAAGACCCAACGTATCCGAAATAGTTACTAAAAATAATAGTAAACTATTTAAATTTAAATTTATATATACAACCGTAAGGAGCTGTGTAGCCTAGTGGTGTGACCAGTGGACTGAGATGTCAAAGATCTCGAGTTCAAACTCAAGGCCACTGACTTTTCGTAAGTTATGAGCGTTTTATCATAAAATTAATGCTTAAACGGTGAAGAAAAACATCGTGAGGAAACCTGCATGCTTGAGAGACTTTCTCGATGGCATGTGAAATCTGCCAACCCGCAGTAGGCTAGCGTGGTGGACAATAGACTAATCCCTCTCAAAAATGAGAGGAGTCCTCACGATGTTTTCCTTCACCATTTGAGTTTGTGATAAATACACACATAACTTCCGAAAAGGCAGTGGTTGGCTTTGGGTTCAAACTCGAGACCTTTGACGTCTCAGTCCACTGGTCACATCGCTAAGGTACCACAGCTCTTGTTGTACAATAATTTCCTCTTATTTAAGACAGATTATGCTATAGTTCACCACGCTAGTTTACTGCGGGTTGGCAGACGTTATACGACATAGAAAAAATCTCTCAAACATGTAGGTTTGTTCTTTGACAGATAGTCCAATAATTATGCTCTGTAGCGTTATACTCTCGACTGCTGGAGATTTCTCTAACTTTATGATAAGGGTATGGTGCTAGTGATAGAGATACGGTTTTCTTACAATTTGGAGACAATTTGGTAAAAAGAGGTATACTAATGTAGCCTTAGAGCTTGCACATGTAATAGGACTTCTGAGAATTCTATAAAAGAACGGAAATTCAAAACGCCATAATTATGTTTTACATCATGAATAAATGTTTCACATACCAATCTTACTTCCTTGCGTATGGTTATAAACGCATGGGTTATTGAATTAGAATAATGCCTTAAATTTTACTTAAATCATACCATATCAGTAAATCAGATTATAATTTAACTACCAAATAAAACATAAAATAGATTATAGAGTTAACAATTCTAACAAAATAAAAATTCAACATATATTACATAATGGTCTCGCTAACACTGTGACCACACAAAAACTAGTCTAGTGATGCGATGTGTCGGTACCGACTTGACCTAGTCCCAACCGATTTCGTACTTAATTCCCTAGGGTTTATGTAGACAGTGTAACGGGCGCTGCGATTGTTGTTAGTGTGAAGTACTGCTCTACTGCTGATTGAAGCAATGCTGTTCCAAGACTTGGTACATTTTATACTATCTCGTTTTAACCCCAAAGGGTAAGTAACGTGCACTATACTCATAGAGTAGCAAACGTTTGCCGCTATCTGAGTACAATTCCGAATGCAAAGAGCTGTGGTAGCTTAGTGATGAGACCAGTGGACTGAGATGTCAAAGATTTTGAGCTCAAATCCAAGGCACCACTGACTTTTCGAAAGTTATGTGCGCATTTATCGCAAGTTCAAACGGTGAAGGGAAACATCGCGAGGAAACCTGCATGCTTGAGAGATGTTTTATGATTATAGATGATGTATTTTCTCGATAGCATGTGAAGCCTGCCAAGCCGCAGTAGGCTAGCTTGGTGGACTATAGCCTAATGCCTCTCAGATGAGAGGAGACCTATGATGCCCAGCAATGTGATGATTATTATTATTAATTGAGTTAAAATTCTTTTCATGAATTATTTTGCGGAACCTTCACAACATCCATGGCCAGAGTATCCCATTAATCCAATATTTCAGGGTTAAAATAACATGAATATACTGAGATAAATTCCGCAAAACATTCTTTTAATTCAATATCTATGATACGGATATAAATAATTGAATATTTATTTATTTTTGAAAATATGCTCTCCTGTATTTTTTCTACCAAAATGAGCATTAAGATGGCTGAATAAAAATATAATAGCCATTGTAGTTCAGGCCGATGGGGGTTTTCTTATAAACATCAAGTTTAAGACAAGGAAGGCCAAGCATAATTATGACAGGTCTTGTCGCCCCATGGGATGTAATTTACTAGGACCGCATAAATAATGGATTTCTCATGACTGACACTCAATTAAAATCTTCATTATCTTATAAGAAAAGTTGGTACAGTTTATTTAGCCTCAAAAATGGCAATTGTTGGACGATTCTCAATAATTTTCGTATTAGCTCAGAAAAAACTATATTATGAAAAATTTCTTTGGAAGTTTCTGCGACTCGTATTTTTATCAAAGGAACCGTTGGACGTAGTAGAATGATTCTTATTATTTTAATTTAATTCTAATTGCTTTCTACACCAAATAAATTTTCATTCGAGCTAAATTAATTTTCTGTCGTAATTATGAGAAAAAAATCGCCGTCGGCTTGAAATTCTCGCGTCTGTCTAGTTTATTTTTGATACTTCGTAAGTTTTGTCTGAACGTTCTTTGTTTGAAAATCATTAGACATTGATGATAATATTTCTTATTACTTAGACTAAGAATAACAATTGCTAATTATAATTTACTTTTTTCTTAATTTATGCTCGCTTTAATTTATAATGTTGCCCGTGTAAAATCTGAATTTTTCCACAGGATTGTTTACATCTTTCAATTATAAATTATATTTATATTATGACGATCCTATTATAGGAATGAAATGAAATAATATTCATATGATAATGATATAATGATACATTATGTGGTAATGGTATTGATTTCGAAACTCGGTAGGTGCTAACGTTTGTGCTATGAGCACATTTGACCTAAGTCATGGATATTTTTACCCAACTGCGTCAGAAGGAGAGTTATGTTATGTATGAAACATACATACATACATATGTATTTATGTATGTTTCTTTGGCACGCCCTACAGTCCAAACGGCATTATGGATTTTAACATATGAGGTGTCTTTAGATTTGTTTTGGAGTAACATAGACTATAAAAAAAATTAGAAAAATCAAAATGGTCGATTCTGGACGCAATAATGTAAAAAACAAAAAAAAAAACGACGCACTGTGTCAAGTAGGATTTTCATATATCATTGAATAGGTATTTGAATTTAATTTAAAAATTATTTTTATTAAGTTACTAACCCTAACTAAAAAGTGTCAAATAAAATATTTTAATATAAAAACAAAAAACCCGGTCGCGGCAAATGTAAAAAACAAGTAAACTATTTTAACACCCATAAAAAATCCGACTTCCTCATAATGGGTAGAATACTTTTTACACGGTGGGGTTTTTTTTTATTTTTATATTAATTTATTTTTCTATGTAGGTATAATATGTATTGTATTTACAAATAAATATCTATGTAGTGTATCAATCATCCAGTATCTGTAACACAAGCCTCATTGCTCAGAACTAGATGGCGTTGTATCATAATGTACAGATATATTACTTATATTCTTCCCAAAATTTCTATTATATTTAAGAGATGATGGCGTTTATCGTCTATGGTCCTCAGGCGTCCATTACAGAACTGCCTCGACAGTAGATAACCATTATTAATGGTTCTAGGGGGGTTGGTTCAACTATGTATCATGTTTGACAGATGGATTCTATTCTGAGATCTGCCATGGAGGTTTTATAGATTACATTTACATAGCATTACATAGCATTTATAGATTACATATATTGACTGATAGTATTATTTCTCACTCACTATTGTGAGGCGCATTATTTGAGATGTATGGATACAAATTGCGGAAATATTGCTATATACAACTAGTATCCGTAACACAAGCCTCGTTGCTTACCACGGAACTGGATGGCGCTGTGTCATAATGTCCAGGAATATTTATTTATTTATTTGAATGAAAAATTTGATTGATAATCCGATAGACACAGAACGAGCTCACTATGTGCTTTGGTCATGTTTTATTCCTTGCTTTCCATTTAAGTAAGTAGTACCCAGCCAACTTTTCTAATGAAATTTGGGTGTTCTTTAATTTCAATAGCCTCACGAATCATCCAGGGCAATAAAACTATTTTTTTATCAACAATTATTGTTTTACGTCAACACCCCAGACACCAGTCCGCCCGTGGCCATAGATGCTGTAAAGGATCCGAAACGTCGCTATTAAAACAATGTCAATATACCGCGATAAAAGCTGTAAAAAGTAGTTATATTTTAACAACTTTTGTTTTACGCGTTTGGCAAATACGCGGTGAAATATTTTCACTTTATTAATGTCAGAAAGTTATTTTAACAATCTCGTGCTAACGTATTATGAGCTCTATGATGATGTAATTTAATTATGTTTTATTGTGAGTGTATATTATTCTCTGCCTAACCCTTGGTGGAGATAAATAAATAAATAATAAATATTCTTGGACATTATGACACAGCGCCATCTATTTCCGTGGTAAGCAACGAGGCTTGTGTTACGGATACTAGTTGGTTGATATATTACATATTATATACATTTTTTTGTAAAAAAATACATATCCTACTAATATTATAAACGCGACAGTTTGTAAGTATGGATGGATGTTTGTTACTCTTTCACGTAAAAACCGCTTAACACATTTAGGTGAAATTTAGCATACATATAGTTTATTGTCTGGATTAACACATAAGGCGCGGGAGGCAGCTAGTTATACATAAATACATCCATGACTCGGCTACAAATGTTTATGTTCATCACACAAACATTAGTCCCTACCGGGATTCGAACCCGGGACCCATAGCACAGAAGGCAGTGTTAACTACCACTGGACTAATTGGGTCGTCAAAGAGAGAAATCCTAGGCTTTGTTAGGATTCTTTAGTATTTGTGTAAAGTTATTTATAACTTGATGATATTTTATTATTATTACCCTCATCATATAACCGTTAGACGTCCACAGGTCTCCCCCAAGGATCGCTACGAACGACTGGTTTAGCGCCAGCTGCATACAGCAGATTCCAGAGACCTTTACCGGGTTGTGAATCCACTTTGCTGGAGAACTTGAAGATATTTTCGTTACCAGTACCTAAATTCGGTACCTGGGTAGACTAAAAGCAGACGCCAATATAGGCGGAAAGAGGCTTATGATAATATTGATGTCCGAATGGTCCAAAGCCTCACTTTCTATTTATATTATAAAAACTCACGTTAAAATTTATAAAACATATTTACTTACAAATTTATATACATTTTACGGGTCTTCAAATCACGAGTGAACTTGTATCTTCTAGAAAAACATACTACATCTTAGACCATATCGTCACTTAATATCAGGTGAGGTTGTGGTCAAATGCTACCATATCTAATATAGAATAAAAGAAATATAAAACCCTCAGTGACATAGCCTAAACTAGTTTAGTGTTACAACAAAACAAATTTATAGTTGACGAGACAATGAACACAGCTCACAACTTTGCCTAGTTCAAAACAAAATTACATCTTGTCAAGGCAACATTGATTAAATTATAAAAAGTTAAGTAATGCTTGCTAAATAGATTCCAATAGTTAGCTAATAAAGTTTTATCTTCGGTACAATAGAATTAGGATCTCAGGGCCAGAACAAGTTAATGTAACTCCGTAGTAAAAGCGTTGATATAGCGATACGGTAATCTTACGTGTAAATATAAACAAGCTTAGTTTTTATTTACCCAATATCAAGACTTGATAACTTATAGACAAATATTTCTAAGCTTGATTTTTGTTTACCAAAAATCAGGCCTGTTGACAATTTATATAATAATAGAATATAATAATAATATTTATTCAGTTTATAGACAAGCTTTGTTTTTCTCTAGGTTTATATACCTACAAGCTTTTTTTGTTTACCAAAATAAAATAAAGTCTATTGGACTTTATTCTATTTTGGTACAGCTGTGGTAGCCTAGTGGTGTGACCAGTGGACTGAGATGTCAATGGTTTCGAGTTCGAACTCAAGGCACGCAACTACTGACTTTTCGGAAGTTATTTATTTATTTATTTAAGTTAGTTTATTTTAGTTATGCCCGGATTTATCATATGCTCAAACGGTGAAGGAAAACATCGTGAGGAAACCTGCATGCTTGAGAGATTTGTCTTGATGACATGTGAAGTCTGCCAACCCGCAGTAGGTTAGCGTGATGGACTATAGCCTAATCCTTCTCAAGTGAGAACAGACCCGTGCCTAGCAGTGGGACGTTAATGAGTTGATGAGGATGATGAAAGTCTATTGAGCTAAGTTTTTGTATAAAAATAGATGTTCAGATTGTACTGAACAGCAGATTTATCTGGTTTTAAAGCCATCGTAGTAGACAAATAATTTCCCAACGATATTGAGGTCCTCTACTCGTCTACCCGGATGAGGCCTAAAAATCAATGTTTAATACCTACGTAGCGCCTACCATTAAATTCCCGTAACCTAATGACAGCTATATAGACATTTTAAGGATTTAATGATATTATAATACGCAACGAAGTTTTGTTGAACAAGGTAAGGAAAAAGTTGGTATTGAGTTGTATCAAGAGGTCAAACAAAAAGCAGAAGATAAAGAATAGTGGCGATTTTTTTTTTATGAGCCTGTAGTGTCCCACTGCAGGGCAAAGGCCTCCCCACTCTTCTTCCACTTCTCTCTATCTGTTGCCGTAGAGGACCAATCTTTTTTATATAAGTCCAGCTCATCCTGTGGCGATTGCTCCACCAAAAAGAACTGAGCTTAAATTAATAATAACATAATACACAACGTCATCTAGTTCCAAGATAAGTAACTTTCAATGAAGAAACAAATGTGACGCGATGTCGAGTCCACACGTTTTTGAAATTTTAACTTTAACATAATATCATCATCATCATCATCATCAGCCTATATTCGTCCACTGCTGGACGTAGGCCTCCCCTAGTGAACGCCACAGAGCTCGATCTTCGGCTCTTTTCCTCCAGTCACTGCCAGCTATCTTGCGCAAGTCGTCGCTCCACCTGGCCGGCGGCCGTCCTACATAATATAGTTATGGTTTATTATGTACTGTAAAAATAAGGCCCTTGATCCCCATTTAAAGAGACGATTCGTGTCCTACCCAAAAATAGACCATTGAAGGAGTGAATGGTATTATTCTTTTACCCCGTATACCGTCGGTCGTTTGCGTAAGTTCTTACGACTATACACCGTACCCTTCCATTATGTCATATGCGATATTTTCCTCAGATTATATAAATTTCTTTTTATATATCTTAGCTTAAGGGTCAAGTTTGCTCAGCCGACCTTATAATGATTAGGGTTACAATGCCCCGTATAATTTTATAGATAAAACGGTTATCTGTCTACTTGAGCCTCCTATTAAAAGGCTTTATAGAGAAATATGAGCTTCATCAGTTTAGTATCGGTGGTTTGCTGGCGCGAGGTTCTAGAATCGATTTCTAAGTCGTTCAATTTTGAACATTGTCGGTCATCCGAAATTTGGATCTGTAGATGGTTAATGAATTAATAAAAAATACAGGGAGTTTTTGTTATATAGTTAGTATTTTTATGCCTAATTGAAGAAAGGTAT